>JAEAOA010000432.1:2837500-3567500 GCA_016746295.1 Potamilus streckersoni
CCAGGTCAGTATTGTTTTACAGGAAGTTTGATGACCTTGTGCAAGATTCTTCATTATATAGTATTTACTGTCCAGAGTAAAGTTTTCCTTTAAAGGCCCCAAAGATTAAATTATTGACCAGAACTGAAGAATATTTACAGCCTCAAAGTCTTGAATTCAACAAGCTGCAGATAAAAGCGCCCCCGTTATTAGCGGCATAGAGTCATTTATCAGGAGTTTCCTTGCCTTCCAGGCTAGCAGTTTCAGCATGTATTGAACCAGTAAAGGCTGGCTTGTAGATATATATTCATCCTGATTCTACTTCATCAGCCCACAAACCTCAAGATAAATTCCCAAAGGGTGTTTCTTTTTCCTATACATCTATTTCTAAATATTCTTATGAATGTGCTGACTCTGTGTGTGTGTGTGTGTGTGTGTGTGTGCGCGCGCGTGTTGTAAATGAGAGAGAGAGAGAGAGAGAGAGAGAGAGAGAGAGAGAGAGAGAGAGAGAGAGAGAGAGAGAGAGAGAGAGAGAGAGAGAGAGAGAGAGAGAGAGAGAGAGATTCTACTTTGATTATATGCCCTTTAGTGGGGAACTATAACGCTAAATTACAACAAAAAATACAAAATAAAAATCTAGAGAAAAATCATCAGTATGTATCATAAAAAACCTACTTTTTATATGATTATTTTTATGGAAAATAAATATTAGAACACAACCTTTTAGTATAGGCATGTTTTGATGTGCACAATATTTGTGAAACGTCCTGAATAATTTTTTAATTATTATTTTACCCAGCAAATTTGAAGCCAAATTATATTTTAGTCCAGTTCTTTAGTAAAGTCATGGTTAGGTCACTTATGTCTAGGTGCAAATTATCATCACAACTATAGCATGAGATTTATATTGTATGGTAAGTAAGATAAATGTCATTAAATGGGATAGAAAATAATTTTAGACATCAATGGACAATTTTGATCCACACTTCCTTTTCTTTTTTGTTTTCTTCTGAATGTCTTTATGTCGCAACTTGTAGTGCGTTTAAAACCCACTCTTTTGTTTTATAATATAATGTACGTTAGAATTGGATTGAAAATTTTGTTTGTCGTCTTTTCCAAATCAGTCCTTGATAATTTTATTGATGTTTTTTTTTTTTTTTCTGTGTATGGAAATTGTTCAGCTAAGTATGAATTTATTGCAGAATTACACTCCTTCACTGAAGGAGGGGGATTTTTTTTGGTGAGGGGGATGTGGTTCTGGTATTGCTTTTTTCTTTTACATCAAATTTCTGACCCACAATAAGCTTGAAAAAATATACATCTATGGGTATTCATACAGATTAAAAGATTCGATCTCGACAACTGTCGTTGTCAAATTTAGTATACACAAGATTGTATGAGGCACCGTATCGGACAAAAGCTGCCCCAGTGAGAAAGTTGCAGTTGAAATTTCGATGTCGTAAGT
The DNA here is from genome assembly GCA_016746295.1 of Potamilus streckersoni. Classification (NCBI taxonomy): domain Eukaryota; kingdom Metazoa; phylum Mollusca; class Bivalvia; order Unionida; family Unionidae; genus Potamilus; species Potamilus streckersoni. The sequence continues at coordinate 2,838,945 of JAEAOA010000432.1, forward strand.
CGAGAAATCCAATATCACGTGTTGTATCAAATTGCATGTCTTTAAAGTTACATTTTTTAAGATCGAGATTTTAGATTTTATATGTTGAATTGTACAGTGGTGGTTTAAAGTTCTATTTCATATTGACGACGTTTTACAGTGTATATTTTGAATTATACAGCGGTGGTTGAAATTCCAATATCGCATGTCGAGTATCCCTAACTCGTATGCAACTGTTTGTAAAGAAAGTTCCATTTCATATGGCGAGTACTTAGATTTTATCTGTTGAATTTCACAGCAACGAGAAGAATCCTCCTTTTGTTAAAAAAAATAACGCGGTAATTTCACTCTAGCGAAGAAATTCATAGTAATTCTTGAACTGTGAATGGTAACTTTTAAACTGTAAATGCATACAATGTAATGGCGCCTCATAATTAAATACACGATGTATCTTAATACTTGATATTATTTTAAATTATTAAAGTGGACATTGTGTAATAACACCAACACATCATTTCACCATATAAAAATAATTCATGGCAAGCACAACACATTGTCTAATAATCAATGTGTAATATAACAGAGGAAATCTAAATACTCAACATATGGAAATGGAACTTTCAACATGAACTTTTTTGAACCAGTACGTAAATTAGGAATTCTCGACGTATGACATTGAAATTTCAACCACCGCCGTGTAGATACACAATCTAAACATCGACCTAGAAAACGGAACTTTAAGGACAAACTTATTTTTTTTAAAACAAGACATGAAATTGGAATTCTGGACATATGGCATTAAAATTTCAATGGCAACGGTCTCACTGGACTATCTTTTGCCCGCTACGGCGCCTCATAACATTGCCATGGAGTTCCCTTTAGCAGCCCCATTTGCCTCACTGCTGAAAATTACCTTAAACATTACGAGGGTAATGATGGCTTTGTTCTTTAATGCGCATTACATACTAAGTAAATTTTATTGTTAGTTTTCCATGATATAAAATATACTGGTTTTTGATATTCGTCAAAGGCACAATGCATAAAGTTATCACAATACATTTGGTCAGTTAACTAAACTGAATGTTAACATGTTATAGATGTTGAACGTGGTTTTTTTTTTTTCTTTTTTTTTTTTTTCTTTTTCCCCATCGTGCACTGAATTAGATGCAGGCATATTACCTTTCATAAGCTGTTGCGAGGACCATAAATTTCCCCACACATGGCCCCTTTTGTTCCGTTGCAGTTAAGCCCTGAAAAGAAAACAGTTGTGTTCCCTGCTTGAGGCCTCGTTACTGTTAATCGTGCGTACAATCAATTGAAAACTGAAAAATAGAGGAAATAGGGCAGTGCTATTGATCACGAGGTGTGGAGGGGGTCGGTCTCGTTGCCATCATCTTAAAGCTAGCTTATAGTCGACTGTTAGGGATTCAGAGGGACAAAGGAATCTTGTATGCGGCTTTAAAAAAAAAAAAAAAAAAAAAAAAAGACAGTAATGGTTTTAAAAATCAGTACATACAAAATAGTGTGTTGAGATTGAGATATTTGGGTACTAGTTAATATGAACTCAGTGAAAAAAATGCTGTATTAAATATTTTTGCCATATATAATAGTAAAAAATATCGAAACATCACAGTTGTTCAGGCACATTGATTCAGCAGTTTGTTATTGATTTTTTTTTAAATAGTAGAAATGGTACTTGATAACAAGGTTGCTTTGCGGAGAAAAAAAAATAAAGAGAAGCTTGAAAACACTTGTGCTCCGTTGTAACTTACTGTGGAGATGCATTTTAAAGATTTTTCATTAAGTGAGAATAATTATGCATTTATACACCCACCTTCAAAAATATATGTAGTGTTCTTGCCGTTGTCTCTTCGTCAAACATGTGACAAATTTAGTATGTGCACAGTAACTTTTTATGCTGTAAATGTTGTTATGGGGTTTAACGCCATTTTTCAGCACAAGACTAGGAAGAAACCGGGAAAATCCCGGAAAAAAAAAACTACCGATGCACGGGAAGCTATTGGTTAGATTTTTCACTACCCACATTTGGCGAACCCGAGACTCGAACCCACTCAGGCAAAGATTAAAAGGCAGTGATCCGTAACGGTGGGCACATTAGATCACTCAGCCGTTCGGGAACCCAGCATAAACTTTGTGTAGGTCTTCATGGATTAAAAAAAAATAAAATCTGGTGTGATGTACATTTTATATAAAAAAAATTTTTTTAATAAAAAAAAATCATTTGCATTTTTTCTATTTAATTCCGAATTCCCCGCTCTCTGCCTAAAACATGCAAAATCCCAACACCCCTCAAAAAAATTAAAAAAGCCCCACCCCCACCCCTCATGTTGAATCGAAATGGGTTCAATTTGTACAACAAAAACACATTTTGTTGATCACACTGATGAAAAGGATAGCGAAATTGAGAAAACTACATTTTTGTAGTGATGTTCTCTCTCTCTCTCTCTCTCTCTCTCTCTCTCTCTCTCTCTCTCTCTCTCTCTCACACACACACACACACACACACAAACTTTTATAGACCTATACATTTCTTCGCGATTTGAGCAAAATAGATAGCGAGGAGCTCCGAGTGATCGAGTGCTCACCGTTACCGATCATTGCCATCTCCCTTCGGTCTGCGTGTGTTCGAGCCTTGGGTTCGGCGAATGTGGGCATTTGAGAATACTTGCCAGCAGCTTCTGGCGGGCTGGTGGTTCTTAACGGGGTTTTTCCCGGGTGCTTCCTCCACCATTTATACCAGCCACCATATATAGCCTATCTTGTGCTGAAAGATGGCGTTAAACCGTACAGCAACAACAAAACATTTAGTGAAGGAATTTATTTTGCAAAACACGTTATTTAAATTATTGAGTCTGATGGCACCGCTACATATAATTAAATTCAACATAATAACCCATTTCCTCTCTATTTGAACAAAATTTTGAATAAAATTAAATTAGAGCATTGCAGCTTCTTAATTAATTGAGCCTTCCATAATAAAACATTTGACATTTAGTCAAGTATACATACATACATACGTACATACATACACTCATACGTGTATTGGGTCGAGGCATTTCGTTTTTTTTTTAGCACGAACAATAAAGAAGGTCTTGTATGTGCCCTTCCCCTTGAAAAAGTTGGTCATGCATGGCCCAGCCCTAGTATCGAGGGCACAGGGTATATTTCCGGCTGGTCTGTGCGTCTGATCAAACATTTATTCAGTGTGTAGTTATTCATAGCTGCCAGCACAAGGCAAGGCAATGTACAGTCGTTTATACTACTACAGTCAGGCCGGTATTGGCTGTTCAGACTTTATCGCTAACTGGCTGGCTTGCTCATATACTCCGAGCAGTGGAACTCCTTTGACTCGAGGGAAATATATTTTACATTGTGTGTCTGTGTATTCACAAACAAGGATAGTTCTTCCATAGATTTGAAATACAGTTTATATAGATGTATTTTTAGAGAGTGATACTTGAAAAAAAAAAATACTTTAAAAATGAACTTAGAAAGTAGTGCTCGAGTTCCTGTGGCTTTTGAAAGGGATGTACAAGGACTACCAGTGGTGGAGTGCTGTTTTATCAAGGTTGGTAGGGGAAAAGAAACTACCTCAAAACTGTTTATTAGATGTGTACTGTAAATCAGACTTCCTGTTATTTACTTTCTGTCATAAATGGGTTTGGTTTTTGATTAAGTTGTTAATTGTATAATTAAGCTTCATGTATATAGGTCGTCATGTACACTATCATGTTTAGCACTGTATTTGATTGGCAAAAAATTAAGTCAGATTTTGTTAACAGAAGAGGCTTTGGATTATAAAAGGCTTATCGACATTAATATTCAGTATTTAATTCTGCATTTTACGAATAACCCATCCCTTCATCGACTATGTGCACATGGATGGTGATAGATATTTGGAGAAATACATTATTTTGTGATTTTTTTATATATTTTTTTAAGAGGAGTGAAAGTGTAGAGAATGCTTTAGCCAGTCTGTTCTCTTTCTTTCGTACATGTTTATCCTTATTATTTTAACGAAATTCTTGGCAAAGTATTTTACAGCAATCTTACTCCCATCCTTGGGCAGATGACAATGTAGATCCTAATCACAGCTTGGTTTATATTTTGTGACTAACTATCCAGAGCCATCAGGAGACATTGCTGTCAGAAAAAAGTGATCTGGCAGTTTAGGAGATGGGGAAACTTTGTTGGTAGTTATTTTTTTAACAGCACTTCAGCACTTCGAAGGTTATATTGCCTTGCTGAAGGATAAACCACCATAACCATTCCAGGCTGATCTGATGGGTGTTATTCTCCTGAAGTATGTTATAGTTTAGAACTTTACCTTTGATTGGAACCTTGTAGACATTGGTGGTGATTTGACATTAAACCCTACTAAAGATATGCATTATTCATTTGTAGTAAATTATATGGTAAGGATGTAGTCCTACAATGTAAGACATCCCACATGATTTTGTTTTAGTGCTGTGTCTTAACCCTAATAACGGCCTTATAAAGCCCAGTTCTAATGTCGTTGACATCAAGGAGTAGTCAAAGTCTAGGAATATCTCACACTTGGCAGCTTATATGACACTGACACTCGTCCACTAATTATTGTATAATTCATATACTTATTGTGCTGTTTTCTCTTGGTAGAATCAAAACACTAGCAAATTGTTGCATTTTTGTGTTTTGTTGACATATTTAAATTTGTTGCAAAGCAGGCATGCTGAAATGTGTTCCAGTAGGTTCATGTGAAAGAGATTTGCTTCTTGAACGAAACAAAACTTTGCTTACAGTTCCATTAGGCATAATATACATTTTATTTGTTTCATTAAAGAATATTTCAACCTAACCCACTTTGGGCATTCCTGGCTTTCATCACTTTCCAGCCAACTGAAATGAATGTCTATAAAACTTGAAAACAAGTCAATTTCTTTGGTGATAATTTGAATTTATTGGAGAAAAGACATCAGGGTAAGTAAAGTCTGACAAAAACATTGTAACTTTATTTTATAGAAATGCATCATTATTGATTGGCATTTTTGTGTGATATTCCTTAAAATTTGACTTTTGTTCAACATTAAAACACACTTCACAGCACCATTAGTTGGGCAGTAAGACCCATCTCCCAACCAGAAGAAAAATATCTAGGTGATGGGGCTTACTTTGTCAGAATTGGTAAGGGTGCACAACCTATTGTCAGGAGATCAATTTTTTATGGCCTGTGAACTTTATGCATGTGTACAATGCTGCTGGCCATTTTTGCACACCTAACATTTCCTCATCATTACTGAAGCAAGATGCATACTGACTGAAGCAAGATGCATACTGACCCATTGGCAAAAATACAATTCTACAATGCTTACCATTTTAAGAGAGGCAGTTGTCACTAGAATATTCAGTTCAAAAAAATTAATTTTTTACACACCAGATACCACCCCTGAGTTTTCACGACTTTCGATTCTGTGCATATCTTTGAAAAGATGTACATGTACTGTTTATTAATCAGGTTATGGAATGAAATGAATGACTTTGGACTATTTTTGTCAACATTTCAGTAAAGTAATTAGGTCAGGTTTTACAATATTCAGCATAACAGTGCTGATCAATGGTAACAGATATTAAGCAAATTGAACTGATAATGTAAAAAATTCAGTAAAATTCAACATTAAAACAAAGCTATTATGTTGACGAGAATCAACAATGAATAGGATGTAATGTGTTTACAAATTATAAATTCATGTTTATGGGAAACAAAAATTACTAAAGACTTTAGAAACAGACTATGTGCTGGGTAACTTCTTGATAATTCCTGTTTGGGCAGCAAGTCCATATTTTGGATAGTAGACGATTTTGTATGTGTGGGACTACTTTTTGCAAAACTGGAAATTTGGATTAAAATGCATTATTGTTTTAAGGTATACATTTCCATCTTTTATATAGTGTATTTTTTTTTAAAGATTCTAAACGATATATAGTAAATAGGATTTTCTGAGTTACATTTTCAAGAAGGTCATGGAGTGGGTTTTTCATGTTGGCATTTAGAAATCACATTTTCATTTGCAATTAGGGCATAAATGTGGGATATTTTTGTAAACTTCATGAATATTACTTCCTTAATAAAAGGATATTGTTCTTTATTCATACAAATTGGATATTAAACTAGAAACAATACATGATTAAATGTTTACTGGAATGTTATATCATTGCACTGAATTATCTAACACAGAATTAGCTGACACGGTGGATATATATGATGAGATATTTTGGCTAATGCTTTTTTCCTTATTTATTGTATGAAAAAAGATGTGCTTATCAACAAGATTAAGGTTATTGGCATAGATTTGGGTATTAAGTACTGTACTGATTTTTTTTTTATAAGTGAGAAAGTAGCATAAAATAATTTAAACATTATTCACTTGGGAAATATTTACAGTTTAAAACACTATCATTTTTTTTTAATACATCATGCATCAGCGTCAGTGAATATTTAACACTATGGATTTTGAGTATTTGGACTCCAAGGATGGCCATACCTTTGTGGTGAATTTATTATAAAGAAAACTTTCACAATGCTGCTATCACAGTTTTGTCCACTTGGTTCCTGCAAATTCATGTCTGGCCTATGTAAACATTCAAGTTATACAACAGTGTTGTACAGCCTCATTTTCACCTGTTTTTGTAATGTTTTGCAAGCTTGGCATTTACTGTAATGATACCATTATAGGGTTTTCACTGGGATTTTATAAGTTGGGTTCCAGGACTATCCAACCTGGATGAATTTGTAGTCTCATGGCAGGATTTTTAAAATTTTTTTGGGCAAATGAATATTTCATTATTGGAACCAATTATGTTGTTGTTATGGGTTTAATGCTATGCTAGGCTGTTGTGATGGTCAATATATTTGGTGCATGAAGAACCTTGGAAACTATCAACCCATGGAAAGCTACTGGCAAGCTTTGTCATATAACTACATTGGCCAATCCAGAGACTTGAACCCATGAGGACATTGGTGAGATATGGGTGATATCTGTAAAGATGAGCACTTTAGACCAGTTGGGCCCTTACAATGTTGCTGTGTACTGTACAAAATTAAATTATGTACAGATCCATTTTTAGCATTCTTATTTAGTCCAAATGACAAATACAGGTAAATGTATGAAACCTGGAGGAAGGTATCATCTTTCAAGCAAGAGGATAACAGTGAAAAGTTTACTGTCACAGTTAGAATTTACTGCCTGTTCCAAAACCACACTTAGCAACAATAATGATGATAAAAACTACAACAACAATGACAAGTCTTATTCACAATATGGCATCTCACTGGGATGGTGCAAGGAAGGATGAGTGAGGACATTTTCCCTCAGGCACCTGGTGAAGGGGTGGGGACAGATATCTCTAAAGATTTTTTGTTTGTTACAACATTTGGACCTGTGTAATTGTGGCAGTTTTTCACAAAACTTATAAGGGGGAATGCATAAATGTTCTTTGTAGCAAAACAGGAGCCACTTGGGAACATTTCTTCCACCCCACCCAACCCATTATGATGAAAATTAATCTTAGAAATTTGAATAACCCCCAAGGATTGTAATGTGATCTGCCAATAAATATTTGCCAAATTTGTATTCCTTCTTGCTTGTGTTATAATATCTCGTGTTAAAATGATAAAACAAGCAAACAAGTATTTTATTTTTTTCTTTGTGTGGGCTTACCATGTTTGGATTGGTGCTTAAATTTTTCACTTGGTAACCAAAATTTGGTCCCATGACAGTTATTGACATATTTACTACTTGGTTCACCAGAAAAGGGCAGCACTATAGATTTTTCTCTTAAATACCATATACCAGTAACTAAAGTTGTAAAATGATATATATGTAAATAATGCATGTAGATTTATACATATATTAAAAGACCTGGAATGGAGATACTAGTTAGAAGAGCAAAAGAAAACACATCTAAAGACATAAATAATAGGTAGAGAAGGGTTTGTATTTGTAAGTGAGAGAGGGAAGTGAAAGCTAGACTAGTTTATACTCAGCTGAAGGATTTTTTTTGATATTTTAACTATCAAAATATTAGTAGACATCTACCATGTAACCATCAATCCTTGATCAGTTACCTAGGTGCCAGGTAAAAATAAAATTGTGTTACATGTGTACAAATCAGAACTGCATATTGTAGGTTGATGATGGCATGAACAACTGCAAAAGTGTAATTCTTTTGGTGATTGAAGGATAAATAAAAGAACTCATTCAGTGCTTGGTGTGCTGTTGCCTTTGTTGCTAGTGTTGTTACATGTTTGCAATGAGTTCTGACAAGATGGTATCACAGTACTTGTATTTCAGCCTTGTTCAGCTGTTATTTAACACCGATTTGCTTTGAACACTACCTTTTCATTCAGTTGATTAACATATGCCCATGCTTTCTATTATTTACCTATTTTTAATTTTAAAAGGTAATTAATTTTTAATTACTTCACTATCCTGTACATTAGACAGCAAAAGCTCAATGTGTGTGATTAGGATTTTTAACTAGCTGGAACGATTTTTCTTTCAGTCATCTCTACAGGTCTGTTGCAGTTTATAGTGATGTATGTCACTAGGGTATCATCTTTTCATGCCGAGTGCCTTGCAATGCAGCTGCTATTACCATTTTTACAAGCCTTTGGTACACTTGGTTGGTGTTTAAACCAGCAACCTCATGCATCGGAAGTGGATGCTTTAACCTCTTAGTAAATCACTGAATAAACTTACCACACATGCCATTTTTTCATTCATTAGCACAATATTAAATATAAATTTAATGTTATGTTGAGAAAAGGAGACAGAATATTTTGTATGAAAAATATGTTTTTATGTTTCATTTGAGTCTGATGTATGTATGATATCAAGGTAGAGCAAATTATTTTTTTGAGCTACAAGTGGTTTCACAAAATTCACTTATTCAACCAACATTTTTGCTTGTCATAAAATTTAAATCTATCACCTTGTGTCAGCAAGTTGAATGCAATTTAATCCATATTAGAAGCAAAAGGATACTTATACCACATTTATTTCTTCAAAAGGTTTAAATGTTTAGTTTTTGTTATTGTCAAGGCATCATATATTCCTTACTCCAATATGGTGGCATCATTACTGCCTTGAGAAAATGGAAAGAAATTTTCTGAAATTTGGATCTTCCACAGCTTTTTCTCAATTCTTGATTAATAAGGATTTTGGAAATTTTGTTACAAATTGTCAAGAAATGGCTAAATTTGTAATTTACATGCAGTTCCGATGCACAAGTGATTAAATACGCAAGGAATATATATATTTGCTGACATCAAAATGCACCCATTAACACATTAACCCCTGAATTTTTGTCATTTTCGCCTGAAATGCGAGTAGGAAACACATTTTGGGGTCTGTTTCTGAATACATCCTAATACATTCAACTCCAAGAGATTTCCAGTTAACACTTTCATCACTACAGACCGAAAAATCGGTCATGGGGAAGTAAGTCCGCCAAAACTATAAACCGAGTTCTTGGTCTAGGGCAGTGTTCTTCTTTAACATTATAGTACCCGACTAAATAACTTTTGGGGTACCTCTAATAACTTCCTTCTTGTAATATAGATGTTATATTTGGATGATCTCATGAGTTTATCTTGTACACAACTAGAAATATTGAACAAAGTATGAACTTTTAACGTGTTTTCCGAATGCTGAAATTTTTATCCCAAATGGTGGAGTTAGAACAAATTTCAGTGGAGGTTATCAGAGGATTTAGATAATTTCGACCTTTTTTAATTTGGATGAAAATGAGAGAAGATGTATGGAGAGACAATGGAATGCTCTTGTGGGTGACAGTGATGATGATGAAGAAAACTTTGAAGGTTTTGAACCAGAGGAATTGTATGCACCACATGTTTTTTTTTTTTTTTGGACGAAGCCGGAAAACTAAAGAGATTTGTTTCAGTTTTTTGACAGAACTGGGCACACCCGAGTGTTAGAATGCTCCAGGAAAGTTTCAGAATATTTTCACATATTCTATTCAGATGAAGTTATTGGAAAAATTGTCCGTTTAACGAACTTCAATGTGACTATCAAACGTGGCAGAGTCGAAATAGGTGTTTGGACAGATCTCACCTTGGAGATCATTTTGGTTCATTTTAAAGAATTTTATATATTATGGACACCATGAAATAAAGATTTGTGTTGTTACTGTGATTATTCACTAGTACATCTAGGGTCAATTGAGCAAGTTTTGAGAACTTTCTAAGTTTTCTAAGAGGTAATAAAAAAATTTCTTGTATTTTACCTGTTGTCTTACCTGTTTGCACCAGCATTTTAACAGTTTTAATAGATGTGAACATTTTAATGAATTAGTCATAAAATATGATTTTTAACCTTGATTTTGACACCTAATCCAGCCAGATATCTTTAACATTGACAAAGTTATGTTGTTTCAAAATCCACAAGTCCTTTTGCTTTACAACTCCAAAGTTACTTAGTGTTGAGGACTCTATGCCTACAAAGTTACTTAGTGATGAAAGGGTTAACCTAATGCCTAGCTATGTTAGAAACATCGTTTTTCATTTGCTGTTTGTCTGTGCATGAGAAGAAGGGTAACATTGGAGTTATTTTTTTTCTTCTTATCGGACCCATCATTTTTGTATTGAGACCACTCTTTATTCCAAATGTCCATATTATCCTACTTTTTACAAAGGTTCACCATTCTGTGTGTAGATCAGGCCAGTCTGTCTTAAATCTGAGGCCAACCTCATGCAAAATTTTAGGTGGAACAAACTAGGGTTCAGAAAATGATGTTTTTCCCTCTGTATTATGTAGTGCAACTAGAACAGCCAGATTAATTGTTATCTTTATAAAGCTGTATCTGTCTACCATTTTATAATACCACCCACTTTAATGTATCATACATGACCTTGATGCTACAGTGCTTGGAAGTAGGCTACTACCTTCTGCCAGGTAAACTCATGCCATTGATTAATGAGTTAATTGACCAACAAGATCTTTTGCTCTGGGTCTATTCTTAAAATTAGTACCAAGTTTAAGGCTGTTCTTCACCAGCAGATGCATATAAAGTGGTTTTTCATATTTGGCCAGGGTATAGGTTGTGTTAAAGAGAGAGCTCATTTTATTTGTTTTTCATTTTGCTCTCAATGCATTTTAAAATGGGAACTATAACTTCAAGGATTTTCTGCACATGCAGGGATTTATGACACCCTAAACTCTCACAAGACTTGCTTGATTACATTTTGAATTTTTCACCTAATTTTGAATGTGGTGCCAGTTGGGATATTGTTTACAATAACTGCAAAACATCTCTCCATCAGTAATTGAAGGCATTGATAGTTGGGGATCCAATGTGACTGAATATTTCTCTGTCCCATATGACATGTTTTGTTGCCAGTCTGGCTTATGTCTTTTTGGAAAAATAGTTACAGCAGACTAGGTGACAGCCCTGCATTTTAATCCTTCACTTTGGCATAAATTTCTTTGTTTGAATTTCCCCTATTTCTCAAGAAAATAAATCCGTAAAACATTATTCTACATTGCAAAAAAATCTTTTCCTCAATTACTGGTATTTCTAAAGTTGTCATCATATTCATTTTGTCATTTAAATATAAACACATCTCCTTCATCAAGATAATCTCTTTGATTCAAATTGAAAATCATACATTGAAGTTGATTTTCAGTGCATTTAATTAACAATTATGAATCAATTAAGTCATTTAATCAGTTCATTAAGTAAGATAACTAATGTTAGTACAGTGCCTTTGCTTAATTTAATTGTATTGACTGGAATTAAAATCAAACAGTAATATATGTGTGAGTATCTGGGCTGAAGAAACACAACATAATAGATAACCTCCAAGTGGCCGAGTGAGTGGTCTAAAGCAGTGGTCTAAACTAACAGATCACTGCCATCTCACCTCTGTCTTCGTGGGGTGGGTGTGAATGTGGATATGTGAGAAAGCTTGCCAGTAGCTTCTCGTGGGTGGGTGGTTCGTGGGTGGGTGGTTCTTTCCGGTGATTTCCGGTTTCTTCCTCCACCATTAATACTGGCCGACATGAATAGCCTATCGTGTGCTGAAAATAGCATTAAGCCCAACAACAAACAACAAACAAATAATAGATAACAAAGCCATTTAAAATACTGCTAATTAATCATACTGGGTTTGTTTAGCTCATAATTTGTCCACTTAACTTGCTATGCATTTGAGCAGTGCAGTACTTACCATCTTGAAAAATGACAACAATGACAACAATTTGTATTTAATTCCCTTAGTTTCTGTATGCACAAAGATAAACAAAAACATGAATCGCTAAAAAGATTCTTGAAAATTTTAATTTTTTAATTCTGAAACAATTTAAGTCTTGTTTTAACCTCAAATTATTGAGCCAATCAACAGTTAGGGCATGGATGATATCTCTACTGAATACAAGTACTCCTAGTATATACAATATTTTTGTGACCTTCATTCAAATAAATGCATAGATGCATGGCATTATTTGACTGAAATAGTTCTTGACTTGATCTTGGCAATCAGCCTTGATACATGAATTAAATTTTACTTGTATTGTTCACTACTTTGACTATAAGACAGGCCAGTCACAGAATTAAAAATATATATATCATAAACCCAAATGACTTCAGTGGAGGTGGTGTGTGGTGTTTATAATTTTTAAGTAGCTTTAAAAATTTTTCAGTCATGCCACTGCGATGTCTGCAGTATGGCAGTTTATAGTGATGTCTAGCACTGGGGCATCATGCCACAGACATGTAGCATGATGTCCCACCCAGTCACATTATCCTGACACCAGGCCGACCAGTCCTAACACTAACCTATTAATGCTGAGCATCAAGCGAGGCAGCTGTTAATGCTATTTTTGTAAGTCTTTGGTATGACTTGCCAGGGGATTAAACCCATGACCTCCTGCATCCGAGGCAAATGCTCTAACCACTAGGCCACCGGAGCAGTTGTATCAAATAAAGGAGGTTGAATAAAAGAAATATCAAAAGGTACACAAATCCATCCTTCTTAAATCTAGCAACTGGACTTCGGATGATCTTGGCTTCATTTGATCTATCAAACACTGTTATAAATGTTATTGTATATGTAACACTAACTACCTTAATTTAAATGGCTCATTCATAATTGTGGCTTCAGTGGAACTATATATATATATATATATATATATATATATATATATATATATATATATATATATATATATATATATATATATATATATATATATATACCCTGCTGTAACTCCAAACAAACTCCAACAATAAAAAATGCATATTTTTTGTGTGCTGTTACCAGTTGTCCCATCCCACAAATTGGATTAAATTTGTCAAAGAAAGAGTCTCACTATGATAGTCATTTGAAACCTATACAGGCTGTCAGACAAGGCAACTGATCAAGGGTTAAGACATTGTTCAAGAGATTATGCTTTTATCTCACCCACCTCCATTTTTGAAAACCTTAAGTATCTTGTGTTTTTGTGGATGCTTGTGATGTAAAAGTGGAGTTGCAATTGCACAGTGGTTTTGTGTTTCATTCATGATCATATGTGTGTAGCTTGAATTTTTACCATTGGATCAGCCTAAGTTGGCTGCTGTAGTGTTCATGGGCAAGGCATTTTACTTCAGGTTGTTTGACCCTAAATCACCTACTTGATATGCTGTAAAACACCAAATGAAACAAAATGAAAGATGCATACTTTTTTGGTGCAGGGGCAGTTGTACAACTAATTAGGTGTAGCTTTTCAAAGAAAGAGCCAACTGTACCATTCAACATTTGGAACTTGAAACTTATCCCCTGAAAGGACTGGTCACCTGACTGCAGGTTTAGGAAATGTGCTTTCCCCCATCCCTCCCCCCCTTACTAGCTATAGCTGGTCTGATTGAGAGACCTGAATCAGAGGTCAGCAGCATATTCATTGATCATGGAGACCATCAATGATCAATGGGATTTCATAGTTTTATCAGTAACCACACAGAGTGTGGCAATTGGAGTATTGATCTTCTAGTCAGGTACTCCTACAGAACAGTATTAAAATTAGTATTTTTTTTTCTCCAAAAATACAATTGGGTTGCTCTACATTGAAGTTCAGTAGCCCAACATATTTCATATTTGACTTCCCTTCAGACATATAGGTGTCGTGTTTCATAGTAACAGCAACATCATTTTTTAATTTTTTTAAAAAAAAATAGTTATTGAGGTTGAATTGTCAGATGGATATTTAATTACATGGACATAAGTGAGATACTAAAGGTTCAGTAAAACACTTGATACCATATATTCTTATCTATGGAGTCAAACTGTAAACAAAATAGATTGTGATCTACTTTATTATACTGTGTTTTATTATAAGGTATGTGCAGATTAGTGTATGTGGTTTATTCCGGAAATATCATTTCTTCCTCCATCATTAATACTGGCCGCCATGAATAGCCTATCATGTGCTGAAACATGGCGTTAAACCCAACAACAACAACAACTTGTCCAGTTTAGTTGAGTGTCAAAATTGTTGACCTTCCTAAAACACTAGCCAGGACACTTGTGGCTAAATCAGATTTCATATTGCAGGGTGCATTTTGATCAGGGTATTGTATTTTTTACTCTAGGTCCAGGCATCCAATATTAATTACATCTGTGACTTTTTGTCTGTCTATTGTAGGAAATGGAAATCTGTGATCTATGTATTCACACATTATCAGTGAGCCTTATGTAACCATAATTCCATTTGGTGTTTAAAGTGCCTACAACAGAGTTGTACACTATCTGCTACCAACTGTAGCTAGAGGGAACATAAAAGGTCTAATGTCACTACATGACTAGTGTATTAAGGGATGGTACTGTTTCAAGGCTGCTTTGCAGGTGTGACAACAGATAGATCTCTTCACCATTGTGTAACTACTGTCCTTCACCTGGCATCTGGTATTCAGCCTGGCTTATTAAGGAGTTCCTATTTAGTTGTTTACTTTGCACACAAACAGGTTTTCAGTTTTTCCAAAAAGTCAGGTATAATGCTGGCCAAGAGCCCAATCCGTGTGTGTGTGTGTGTGTGTGTGTGTGTGTGTGTGTGTGTGTGTGTGTGTGTGTGTGTGTGTGTGTGTGAGTGTGTGTGTGTGTTGTGTGTGTATGTGTTGAACTGGCTTTCAGTTTCTGTGGTTTATCACCCTTATTACACATACTTTCAATTAATGCACACAGCTGTGCTCAGAAAGGAGAAGCTTGTGATAGATACCATAGCATTGTGCATTCTTTGCCAGCTGTTGGCCTTCACTTCTGCATTTTGTCATACATGAAGTCTATTTGGAAGAGTATCATTTTTCCTATAACTCCACCTATTTGAAGTAAATTTTTGGTAAATACAATTTGAATATTCATTTACAAAATTTTTTAATAAATACACTGCTTTTGTATTAAGTATAAATTGATTTGGTAACAAAAACATTAGATTACAGCAGTATATTTATACTTTATTCCATATTACACTCCATTTTTCTGCCCAAACAACCTCTCATCACCCCCATGGGATAGGTCCAAGAGTTTTAAAGCTGTTAAGCACTTCTCCTATCTACCTACATTGCTAACTCCTATCCCTTCTCACAGGTGATTGATCAAAACTTAAAAATTGCTGTACTTGTCTGAAATTTTCTTAAATAATTTATAGTTTTCATGGTTATCAGGGACAAAATCGGAAGAAGAAAACAAAGACTTTTTCATTATGTACATTGCATATTGCAACAGCTGAATCCTCAAAATGGGTTTTGGAATAAATATTTGGTCTCCAATTTTCAAAAGGTGTAGCCAGAATAAATAGTGAATATTTTTCCAAGTCTGTTAATGTAATAGGTTATGAAAATTGAAAAAACACGTGATAGTTATTACTTTATTGACAACAAGTAGTACAGCTCTAATATTATAAAATAAATCATTACATGATGATGACTATTTTACATCTGATAAAATATTATCAAATGTAAAAATTTAAACTTTTCTGAGATCTACTAGCGTCTAGCTCATTTCTTAAATTACCCCCCCCAATTTTATGTCTAGCTTCACAAAGTACATCTCACTGAATGCAATAGTTTTTCTTGACAGCAAACTTGGATCTCCATTCCCACCAATGATACTTACAAGAGTCAACACCTGGCATAAATTTACTGTATATATAGACATTATTGACCATCATATCAATTGGAAAAAAAATGTTAAGGTGAGCCAAAAGCTCTGACATACACTCTGCAAAAGATGTAAATATAAAAAAACCATCATTTTTAAAATAGTTTTCTGGTACTTAGCCTATAGTTCTATGTAAGACCAAATATTACAAATAATAAGTAATAATAATTGTAATTTTAACATGTTCAAATGGTTCAACTATATTTACTGAATTTTTTACTCTAAATGCTAATGTTGTATGGGATCCCTTTGTCTTTGGCAAATAATCGACAGTCAGTTAAAGATAATTATAATTATTTCATCTGAAAACATGAAAATAAATTTTTTTTTATCTCGGGTTACAATTAATTAGAATTGTAATGAAAATAATGGTCTTGGCTTTGGATTTTTGAATATGACACACATTGTTTACTTTAACTTAATTTATGCCTGCATGCTCTTGCTTTTGTCTTGCTTTTGTCAGGCTGTTTAGCATTGTGCTCATATGTCTGCACTCTTTTATGTGTGCTTTTGTTATGGAGCCACTAGTTAACAATAAGGAATTATGGTGATATATCAGATGTGTTTGGTAGCTTGAAACAAAATTTGAACAAACAAATGCATACCCCTTTTAGGCAATATTAGTTGTCACAGAAAAAGTCGAGGTATTTTTGTCAATCAATTACTAGTGCTTCACTCACTGTAACAGGGGTGTCTTTGAAGTATGTTGCTGAGGCTCAAGTCTAACCTTTAGCTGTTGTATAAAATATATCATCAGATGGCAGTTCCAATCTGCATATTTTCGGATTCAATTGTTTTGAGAAATAAATTATTAAATTATGCAAAACTTGTTTGTGTTGATATTTTTTGTTGCATAGTTTAAGTCTCTGTAGAGCAACAGGATTGATGGCAAAAGTAAAAGTTCAATGAGCAGGACTGCCTGTAATAACATCAAGATCAGCGACTGTTTGATGAATTTGCATTAAATCTTGTGGCAAATTGGGGCGTTCAAAAACACACCAACCGTTCAAAACACACCAACCACCAACCGATTTCACTAGCTTTCATTACCTAGCTTTCACTACCCAGTGTAATTTACCCAGTGTGGATAGATAAAAAGAAGAATGCAGATCACTGAACAAGTATATTGAAGAAATAAACACAACGAGCCCCCTTTCAATGAACAAATATAAAATTTAATCAGTTTATCAACAGAATTTAAAATGAAAAGAAATCAATTACTTGGTTACAAAAAAGGAAAATGTTAATAAATGTTAATATTCTATCTTCATTGCCAACGAGATGTGACCTTTGAGTGCAATGATGAGAGACTTCATCACCTATTTTATGCGGACATCAAGACATCCGTTCGTCCCTGCTCTGCCGATCTTTGTCTAGCTGTTTGGTCTTGGACTCTGGTCCGTCCAACTCTGGACTTAGATTTCGGCTTAGAATTTGCTCTGGTTCTGTGATTGGTTATGGGATTTCTCAGGTGAATCCAGGAAAGCTGTTTCCTTTTGCAGTTTTCTTTATTCCTTTCCATGAACCTCACATAGTTCGTCTCCTAACTGAGACAACTATCTGGCCATTTTACTCAATAACGAAAGCATACTTTTTATGAATTTGAAGGTAGAGTTTGTCTACTCGCTGAGACAACTCTCACGCTTTACTGCCAAATCACCAGATAATGTCTTTCAAGCTTTTCCCGGAGTCCGGTCTAAATTTTCCCAAGAAAGACTGAAGACTCAAGAATTTTTCTAAAGTAAAACCTTTAATTTCTTACAGAGTTACGCCCATAAATCCATATTAACCAATCGGAATAGACTGTATCCTAAATCTGTTCCGTAGAATTTTTGGATTGACAAGACAACTAATCATGCCCTTAAGTTAATTACGTTCCTTTGAACAATCGCTTATGGCAAGCTTCCCCCTTTTCCCAGTCGATTTTGGGAAAGGATCTTATGTCATTCTCTTTAATTACATTGACTTTGATACAATTTCTTTAGCCAATGCTTCTAAGAGTTTTCAAAATTCGACACATCAAAAATCTAAATTCTGTTAATTTTTTTACATTTACTCTTAGGCTGAGATAATGAACATACGACGTCTAACTTGAGTTTACCCATGACAATGTTGCACTGCTAATAGTATATAATTCCAATAGAGATTTTTTTCCATTTGCTTGGTATTTATAAACAGCAATCAGTACTTAAAAAGTAATCAATTTTCTTTTGAGTGTCAATAAAACTATTTATTGGTAAATTTAAAAAAAAATGGGGAAGGAAGGATTAGCTGTTCTTCAATTACTTGTAGCTGCTGTTGCTGCTCTTCATCTCTTCATAGGTTGATTGTAGGTATCTTAGCATACAGTACATAGGCCAGATGTCAAAATTAGTGGATTATGATATAAGATTGCACTGTACAGACCTATTTGTCATTGCAAACACAGGATTTGTTTTTGTGGGAATATAGGTCAATGTGTAAGTCTAAATATAAGCTGTGACTTCCTTTCATGGTCCCATTGAATTTCTCCACTTCAAATCCATGATTGTACAAGTTAAACTGCCAAAAAAATCTCCAACTATTTTTTGTCGCCAAAAAGGAAAAAACAATTGCAATTTGCAACATTGGCGAAGATCCCTGGATAAGGTGCATAGGTTCATCTTGGTAGGCAATGAGATTAAAATGCATGTTAATTCTTGGTTCTTCAGCTTTTTGATCAGAAGGTTAATCTATTAATCACACGTGTGTTTTAACACCTATGAACATCACCTAGGACACTTTACAGCAATAAAAAAAAATTGCTCCATGGTGTTTTGAACACTCGCATTTTATCATATGCCATATTTAGACATTTAATTCTAAGAGTTTGGGGTTTAATTTGGAGGAATAAGAACTCCTGTGCTTATCATTGCAAATGGTATCAAGATCAACTGTTGTTTTGTGTAATGTGCAGATATACTTTCATTTTTGGTTACTTATATAATAAATAAATGCTTTTCTGATTATAACTTTACTTTTTGGTGCTTAAAACAAAAGCTGCACGAGCCTGATTTTTGTGAGGTTTGCCAGCAGAGAATAATATATTTAATTTTAATAAAGAAAACAAATTGCCTAAGAGACAGATTTTTGGAACGAATCATGGAACTGGACATCTCCCTTGACATTGACCATGAAACTAGAAAACAATGGATTATTAGCTGTATGTACCTATTGTCACAACTGAGGAGGAAAGTGGCAACCTATGGATCATCAAAGTACAAAGCTTAGAATTCATTGTCACAGAGGATCATTTATTTACCCTTTGATCCCAAAACTGCATTGGAGTGTGTTCCAGGGAAAAACTGAATGTATTGTACTGTCATACACAGATGAAATGAATAAAGGTGAATTGAATATTGTCATTTGATTCTTCTTCCAGTGCATTGGCAAAATGATTGATTCCAAGTAGAATTATTGAAGCTAATTATATAAATTAATATAGTATGACCTTGTGTGTGTGTGTGTTATGGTATCTCAGATCCATTTGATATTGCTAACCTCAGTTTTGTGCAGTTATTATAATGAAATAATTGCATAGAATTTAATATAAAGTTTAATCTCTTGACGTGTTTTGTTCACTTAAAAATTGTTTTTGTTTTGAATAGTTTTCTTTTTTAAAGCAAACATAGACCGACAAGCAATTGTGAATCACTTCATTTGTATTTATCTATAAAATTTGAGAATATTAAAATCACCACCAATTTATTGCACAGTTGTTATCCTGCTAGAAATTAAAACAAATTTCAATACTTATGTTCTCATACAGGGTTGTAGCATGTCACATGCTGATGTTTTTATTGGCAAAAGTTCATTTCTGTCAGTT
The DNA here is from genome assembly GCA_016746295.1 of Potamilus streckersoni. Taxonomy (NCBI): domain Eukaryota; kingdom Metazoa; phylum Mollusca; class Bivalvia; order Unionida; family Unionidae; genus Potamilus; species Potamilus streckersoni. Next base: position 2,858,978 of record JAEAOA010000432.1, read on the forward strand.
CTGATGGTGAACTGCTTAGTTATCCAATTTTCTAGAGATAATTTTGATTTGGATAGTATCACTTTGATTTATTTCAGTTTGGTCAGATTTCTACCCAGGTCACCAGCATGTTTTTGTAAAGATGAAACTATGCATGTAGTCACATTGGTCAGTGTATTTCCTGGAGGTGAAAGAGAGTCAGAAATACGTTTGCTGTCATAATTGTGGGGTCAGAATGTAAAACACAAACTTTGGTATCAAAACTGTGGGTCAAATTTAATATTTTTGGGTTTCCCTGGAGCACAACTGGCAGTAAAGGAAAACACTGGTTGTGGTTTATCTGTGTTAAACAGAAGTTTGCAAGATGGGCCAGTGTAACTAACATAGCTAGATTCCCATAGGTCTGTCAGTGAAACACTTATGTACATAATCAAATGATGTGTACCAACCAGTAGTAACATGATGGGTATGGATCCATGCAAAATTTACCTTCATTTTTTGAACACTTCATGATGTGGATTGTCATTCATCTTTGAATAAGCCATTGATGTTATTTTGGGGGCAGGAATCCAAGTCATTGGTATAGTAATGACTGAACTCTGTATATAGACGACCATGTTGAAACCTTTTTTAAAAAAGTCTTAAAGTGTCAGAGAGGGCTGCAATATAAAATATGCTATTAAAATTGAAATTTTTAAGGGAGTAATAAAGTAACTATTGTGAATGTTCCTCATGCAATAAATTAAATTTTTTTCTTTTCTTTTTCAGAGTGAAAGCCCAAGTAGAAAACGAAGGAAGATATCAGGCAGTATGATAGATCTAACAAATTCACCAAGTCCTCCACCAACATCATGGCAATGGGAGGCAGTTAGTGACAACACACGGCAAGTCCGAAGGCGTAACAGTATGCAACGGGGAGGCTCAGGCGAGAGATGTAACACACCCAGGTCCAGGAGGAGGTGAGTTAACAAAATATTACAAAACTTGCATTTGCTGTGAAGTGGCTGTTTAATAAATTGAGGCCAAAAGCTGCTTTGTGATGCTTAAAGCATGACCTAAAATTTGAAAGAGGTGTTTAGTTTAACAATATGAATATCAACATTGAAAATATTAACATCTTTGTATCCACAGCTATGATAATTGTGTTAAACCATTAAGAGTGGCTGATTATATTAGCTTTGTTGGGCTCTATATGACACATCTACAAGAAAAAGAATGTTTTTTTAAATTTGAAACTTCGCCTGTTAGATTCATTTGCTGATAATATGGTTAAGTATAGGATCAAATATTAAGTGAAACTGGCTTTAATAGCTTGACTTTTGCATGTTCTATGAGTGAAAATATTAGAACAGATTGATCTTTTAAAACTTTTAAAAGGACAAATCAACACTGCTTTTACAAAAACTTTAAAAGAAGAATATGAGAGTTATGTAATACAGGTACTTGCACTGAGCACAGGATCATCATGCTCAGTGCAGGATTCAAAAAAGTGTGAAACTCAGTAAAAAAAAAATCCTACATGCCCACAGGACCAATAACCTGAAAAACATTACTTGTCCTGTCCACAAACAAGAAGACAAACTGTAGCCATTGATGCAATGGTAGACATGAATATAAGCCCATAAGTAAACTTATTTAACCATTTCATCACTACTTTGTAGGCATAGAGTCCTCAACACTAAGTAACTTTGGGGTTGTAAAGCAAAAGGACTTGTGGACTTTGAAACAACATAACTTTGCCAATGTTAAAGATATCTGGCTGGATTAGATGTCAAAATCAAGGTTAAAAATCAAATTTTATGACTAATTCAATAAAATATGCATATCTATTACAACTGTTAAAATGCAGGTACAAACAGGTAACAACAGGTAAAATACAATTATTTTATTACCTCTTAGAAAACTTAGAAAGTTCTCAAAACTTGTTCAATTGACCCTAGATGTACTAGTGAATAATCACAGTAGCAAGACAAGTCTTTCTTTCATGGTGTCCATAATAATATAAGTTTCTATAAAATGAACCAAAATGATCTCCAAGGTGAGATCTGTCCAAACACCTATATCGCCTCTGCCACGTTTGATCGTCTCATTGAAGTTCGTTAAACGGACAATTGTTCCAAAAACTTCATCTGAATAGAATATGTGAAAATATTCCGAAGCTTTCCTGGAGCTATCTAACACTCGGGTGTGCCCAACTCTCAAAAAACTAAAACAAATCTCTTTGGTTTTCCGGCTTTGTCCAAACAAAATCATGTGGAGCGTACAATTTCTCTGCTTCAAAACCATCAAAGTCCTCTTCATCGTCATTACTGTCACCCACAAGAGCATTCCATTGTCTCTCCATACGTCTTCTCTCATTTTCATCCAAATTTGCCAGGTCAAAATTTTTCAAATTCTCTGATAACTCTTCTTTTAAATACTTTAAACACCGCCATTTTGGATACAAATTTCAACATTTGAAAAACACGTTAAAAGTTCCTACTTTGTTCGTTATTTCTAGTTGTATACAAGCTAAACTCATGAGATCATCCAAATATAACATCTACATTACAAGATGGAAGTTATTAGAGGTACCCTGAAAGTTATTTAGTCGGGTACTATAATGTTAAAAAAAAACACTGCCCCAGACCGAAAAGTCAGTCCATAGTGTTTACGAACTTACTTCCCCATGACTGCTTTTACGGTCCGCAGTGATGAAAGGGTTAAATAATTAAACATGGAACATACAGTAAAACACAAAAGATAATTATATTATACATCAACTTTATCAAACTTTTTTTAATTAAATTGAGCATAACTTGGTTACTATTTTAGGGGTCAAGCTAGACTTAAATTTTAGGGAGAAGTGACTTCTCCTTTTGGTCAGAACAGGTAGAAGTGGGAGTTAATCAGGGAGATGTGAGACCGTGACAATAAACATATATACACATGCACACAGAGATGCGTTATCATATTTTAATGATGTGCTCTGTTTCTTTGTATGCTTTTAACAGTTTTAAGCAATGCCTTATTTTCAAGTTGAAAAATATTTGTGAGTATCAATTTATTTTGTACGCGTATAAAAAATTATATTCATACCCATTCTATTTATTCTTAGTATATGTGTTTGAATTAAAGTAAATGCAGTTTATTTTGGCTGTATGGCTTAAAAATCACATATGAAGCTATACATTGCAATTAATTTTCACTGATAGAAGTAACAAGATTAGAACTTTGTAAATGCAAGTTGGTAAAAATGCTTAATAAACTACCACTTAATTATTTTTTTTTCTTAAGTTTTGTGTGCAATTGCAGTCAAAAAGATTTCTAGCATTCTTTGAAACAGCCCCTAATAAATGTACATAGGAATAAATGCACAGGTGACTTCAAACCACACTGTTCCCAATAAAAAATTAATGTAACTATTCATAAACATTGAAGGACTAAAGTCGATATATAACTAAACTGGACCCTATTTTGTACCCCCAACCAAAAAACCAAGAATGTCTTGCACACAGCAAGTGCATCTATTTTTAGACGGGGGGAGGTGTCTCGAACTACACATTTTCTTGCTTCGTTACAAAAACCCATTAAAAGTTCTGCATATTTATGGCTTGTCTACCTACTTAATAATGACATGGATTGTTTAAATTATTATTTGCTTCATTACTATATATATTTTTCGTATTTTCACAGTTTAATGAAGTGGTATATCAAATACGCAACGATGTCCGCCATTAAAATTTCATTTATGGTTTCAAACTGATTTTATACAGAAAATACGCAAATACGGCTGTTAAAATCTCCATTTATAAAAAATAGGATATAAATTAGAAAACGCTCTTCACTGATCGTATTTTTTAAAGCAAATTACAATTTGCAGATTGATTTTTAAATTTTGAAACAGAATTTAGCAACTTTTCATCATAGTACAGTAGGCCCAACTTCATGAATTCAAGCAATGATATCTTGATCCAGAAAAGGGTTAATGGTCAGTTAGCTATTAAAACTTGCATTTGAATGTGCAAGCATTTCTTTGCCGCCGTAAGCTGATAGGTATCAACACCATGTAAATACATTTGGCGTTAGGTTACAGCAGTGCCAGAACTTACTGGCTACAGCGAAGGGGCATCTCAAAGTCGTAATCTAAAGTCATATTACGTCCAAAAAATCAGAGGGCAGAGTCGTTTTTGCTTTCATAACAGAAGAAGGCGAAGTTTACACTTCTCAGACGACTTTTTCGCCCACTTCGCCTAGTAGCATGACCCCTTGTATTTACTGACCAGGACAATGATGCGCACTGACTGGCTGGTCCAGGCCAATACATAACTCATCTAGAGGCTGGGTACCTTAAAGTTTATTGTAAATAGAAGGATATATAGTAGTTTGTGTATATAATCTATCTCGACTATTTTTTTCTTTGTATCTATTGCATTTGCACAAATATTTCATAATAAATACTGTCCTGTATTCCGAGATTTAATGGAAAGAATCTGCTTCCAAGTTATCTCTCTTCCACACAAGCAGGATGTGACATCATTTGAGACGATTCCTGTACAACAGTCATATTCAGTGTCAAGTAGAAATGTTGGTTCAATGCGTTGGTTCAATGCGCACCTCTAAATTGTGTGAATAATAGAAGTTCCGGACAAAGATTAGTTTTTCACATTTCTAAAGGATCATTAAAGGAGATTTGTAACGGCAATCAAATTAAAGAGTGAAGGGATTTATGCCAACTCAACACACCATGTTGTGACAGAGACATTTTGAGCATGAAAGTTTCTCAAAAGACCCAAGACTCGTGCAAACTATTAGGCTTGAGCCAAAAAGCTTGCGTTTGAAACCTGATGCAGTGCCGACTTTTTTTTTTATTTTCTACTCTGACAACAAGACAGAAGATGGGAAGCATGCCGGTGAGTCATAGTTGACATAGGCCAGGGAGCAGAGCTATACAGAAGAAGAGAGAGTTTTAGCCTTAGGTAATAAGCATTTCTTTTTCATGGATACTTGTTTCCCAAGTGTTTACATGATGATGTGACAAGAAACTGGATCTAGTCAAGCTAGCTAATTTGTTGTACAAAATGTCTTGATAATGTTAAATTTTAAATGATGCAAACATATTAAAAGTTAGAGCATGTGAGTCTGTCCTTGATATAATGGGAATCTGATAACTAAAGGCATATATTGATGTGATTTGTTCTTTATTGGGCAGTATGTTCTTAATAAATGCCATTTATTCATTGATATTGAACCGTCATTTTTTAAAATTGACAGTGCTTTTATAACTTTCACTTGGATGTAATAAACCAAACTTTTAAAGATAGTGAAATGCATTTTGTTCTACAACATAAATCACATGATATGCAGCTTAGCATTCTCTATTCATCATGAATCAATATCAGCATACAGTATGCAATAAATTACTGACAGTGTGGAATTTCCATTTCTTTATAGGCAGTAAGGCGCATGGGGAGGTAGAAAAATTGTCAGTGGAAGACTATTGCTCAAAGACATACAGAATCTGTAAGCTGCAGAACAGACATCTAGTTTAGAGTCCTTCCACAACACCGTGTCCCAAAATCAAGACATTACTTTTATGATCAGATGTAAGCAAGGTAAATAATTCTATTTACATGTTTTAATTGCAAGATCTAGAATGATTTTTTGAAATATATGTATTTACTATCAAGCCGTCTCATATAAAATTACAAGTATTGGGACTATATAATCATATAAAATTACAAGTTTTGGGACTATATAATTTAAATGTGACAGTAAGATAATTTTGTACATCTGACTGGAAATATTATTTACAGTTAAGGGTTATCATTTTTGTATTTCCAGACTCTGTCTCGTACCATTATACTTCAATGAAAAGTCTTCAAGAGCTCTAGTTGTAGCCAAAGATGGGAAAGCACAATATAGAATCTCTTTTCCCAAAGCTAGAAAGGGTGATCCAGTAGTGAAGTGAGTAAAGGTCAAACAGAATTATGGTAAGCAATATAACATATTAAATCATATTGACATTTGTTCTAAACAATTCAGAAAAATTGTTCATATGAAGTTGAATATTGGCACAACCTGTATACATACATTAACTAGAATCATTTATTTTAAAATAAATTCTATTTTAAAAATAGTTTTGCTTTCAGTAAAAGAAGTAGAAAAATTAAAAATTATAAATTCTATGAAGTTTTGGGATCACTTCTCCCTTTGGAAGAATTTTGTTTTCTTTTCCGTAGAAAAATTTATGACACTGCTAGCTGGCTATGTGATTGTAATAAAACTCATATTTTCAGATTATGTCCAACAACTGATGGAGGAGGTTGTAATGCGTCAAGAATTATAAAGCACATATCACACAGCACATGAAGCTAGGGCCCATGAAGTGAACCATCCACCACCATCTGTAGCCTCTTTATACAGAAAGAATCTGGTTCAAGATAAGGACTCAATAATTCAGGAACACCATCAACGTTTCAATACCTGAAAGTGTAATTTGACCCAATAAAGTTTACAACCTCAGTAGCTTCTGATTTATTATCTTGTTTTTATACACATTCATTCACACATTTCAAGAAATGTCACAAGTTTTCAGATTCGTCAGTCAGTTGTGAGAATACTTGAATCCTGTGTAGGTTTCAGATGGTCAAGTCTTGTGAATCATGCTCACTACACATGATAGTAATATTTTTATATTTCTTTTACCAAGTAACTACCACACCCAGTGGACATATCTCTACATGCTCTGTCTGTAGACTCTCAAAGGACAAGTAAGTTATTACACATAATTTCACACCAATCCAATCACTGTATACATGGATACGTTGTATTAATTTTTTAACAGATTGGTTTATGGTGGTTGGAAGAGGTGTGGGTGTAACATGCTCTCTCTCTCTCTCTCTCTCCCTCTCCCTCTCTCTCTCACACACACACACACACACACACACACACACACACACACACACACACACACACACTTTCTCTTCCTAGAGCCACTGAGATTGGCAATAAATATTCTCTTCTTGGCTGGACATTGGCACACATTAACTACACAAGCACCTGTGTGGAAAAAGGTCAACATTTTTTTAAAAGCTGTTGCCTGTTTGATTTTTTTTGAATGTCCATTTCTTTGAAGAACATTCATCAAATTATGATATGCACAAGTCCATATCAATAACTGTTGGATTAATCCAGGCAATAGAAAGTGAAAACCAAATTCCAGTCCTTCCCCCCCAAAAAAAGAAATTGGCAAGAAAACTTCTTCCTCTATTCTGTAATATTGTTTATTAAAAATTGTCTTGACTTAGCAGAAAATTAAAAGAAAGAAGAATAAATGATTCAAAAATGATATTTTGACAAAATCGTGATCAGTACAAAATCCTAGCTTCTTCCCAACCTCGTTTATTCAGTTAGATTTTGTACTGCTATTAAGTTTGGCATTTAAAATTAACGGTTATTTATAAATGATATTTGCATAATTGTTCAGATGAAGATTACTTACCAATTTGCATTTTAGAGCAACCAGGCCGATAATACTTCAAATCATCATCATTGTCAGAATCTGATGATTTCTGTACATTTTTGTCACTCGAATCTGTCAACAACAATGCGGGGTGGGTGTGCATTGTCTCAAATGATGTCATATCCGCTGATTGTTCAGGGGAAGGGATGTGCGTTAGCCTATTCAAGACAGATCGGGAGAGATCAGTTTTTCATAATTTTCTTCGCAATGATTAAGAAAGAAAGGTACAAATTTTCAGAAAATGAACAATGTACATATAACAAATTATATATGAAGTTTGTGCAAATTTCAGGTTTGCATGTTTATCTCCTTTAATCTAATCAGTGATAAACAGCCTGAATAACAGTCAGGATCATCATCCATTGCCTCTGTGATATCCAGCTTACAGCTGCTCATGAAATTAGGTCTGGAAAGATGAGTTTCAGTGGCTGTAATGGGATCTGGATCTACATTCACACCAGCAGAATGCAGCTGTACAGTTCTAGTTCATTGAGCTCAGCATAGTGAATTTTATCAGTCTTTAGCTCAGTAAATTTTCATCTCACCCTCATGAAGTTTAGATACATTTTACCTAATTAAAATACCTTCAGCATCAACTAGTTTTCAAAAAAGTAATTTACATTTGTACTTATTGTATGTTTGTAAAAAAAATTGTCAAATGAGTAGGCCATGTTTGTTTGCCTGTGGCATGCAACGTTCCATAACTACTTTGTCAAGTATCATAAATGAACTCCTCCATAACTCAAGTGGCAACATGGTTGATTACATGTACACAGACCACTCTTTTCAGGATATATTAAATGAGTAGTGGCACTATGTTGATAAAAATGTTGTTGGATTCTATCATGCACAAAACAAATATGGTAACTTTACATTATGAGAGCTACAGGCTTAGATATCATATGCAATGCATAACTGAACAAACTATAGTATCATGGACTTAGCATGGACCCTGTTTCCATATACCAAGTGAATTCTGTTACCCATTTACCTTTTTCTTTTGATAGTGTCATAATCCTTTTTAATAGTTATCTTCTCAATTGTTTAGTCTTAATATGTTTAGTCTATATCCTGTGGTTGCTCCAGACATCCAAAGATCTCCGCATGTTAAAGTTAAAGTTGGGAATCGGAAATAGTATTTATCATTGTTATTGACACAGATGAGTCTTTATTTTGAATTACAAGCATCTAGTGTATGCAGCTTAAATGCATGTTATTCCAACCAGATTCATGATTTCATGACTGGCCTATAGAAACAATTAACAATTATGTATTATTTGCTTGGTTATTAAAATATCTTTTAATAGATTAAATTTACTTACTTAATAACCTAAAAATCCAGCTGACCAGATGGACTGGCTATACATTTTTTTGCCAAAGTCTGCTGTGAAATTGACTGGTAATGGATGGGCAGGTGGGCATGCTGTTCCATAATCATTCAATGAAAGTTGGACATGTAGACTATTTAAAATGAATGTTGAATAGAAGTAATTTATTTTGTGTTTTTTTCGGTTTCTGTGCAGTGTGATTGGGATTTTTAATGTAGCGTTCATAATTTTTCAGTCATATTGCTATGATATCTGCAGTGTGACAGTATATTGATGTCTAGCACTAGGGCATCACAGACATGTGGCATCATGCCACACCATACATGCCAACCATTATGCTTTTTGCGTAAGCAATACCCTATTTTTAAATCTAAATTATGCCTTATGTGTAAATGTATTTGGATTACACTTTTTCGGTATATCCCCCTCCCAAAAAAGTTAATAATTTTCTCATTTTTATTAACATCCCACTAATCACACAGAACATATTCTAGGAAAGACTGCTTCTGTGTAACTATGACATAAAAGTACACTTGTCTATAGACAGCAGTGACCTTCCTAAGTGTTGTTCTATTTCTAGCAGCTGCCCTATTTCTAAAAAGACTACTGTTTCTATTTATAGCAGCTGTCTAGCTTAGGACAGAACAGATTGCTTTTCTAATTTTTAATCTGTGCTTACATATTCTTTGTTAAAAATGTGAGTTATTGAACCATTCTGTATGAATTTGGTGATAATTGTCATCCTATTCTAGTCCATGTGTATATTGCAGCAAAAATGTTTCTCAAATGATTTCACAGATGGATTACAAAGAAAAAAAACAAACAAAAAAACCCCAACTCGGAGATGAATACATGAATAACACAATATAGTGCCATTCAAGGATAGCTTCACGCCCTGGAAAGGATTTTATTATTGGTCATAGTGTAAAACAAAGATGTCTTGAATTAGCTCATTTTTCTAAGTCCAATACTAAGGTAACTTCTTTTTTTTACAGCAGAACTAAGTTGTGGAAACAAATTGTATAAATGTAGGGGCATTATTTAGCGAGCTCTTAATAGAACACTGACTACAACTAGTGTTATAATACAACTTTGGTCCTTTGTTCAGACGGATGCTTCCTGATGCCAAAATTGCAAAAAATATACATGTGTTTTGTACATATGTGAATTGAATGTTATTATATTATATGTCGATTACGATTTTTCTGCTCAGATTACTCCTTTTGTCCACTTGCATTACTTTTTCCTCGCCAGGGGTTTGCATGTATGCCCCACCCAGTCATATTGTCCCAACACCAGGCTGACCAGTCCTAATGCTTAATGCTACCTGCCTAGTGATGTGCTGCTAGTACCATTTTTATAAGTCCTTGGCCTGACTTGGCTGGGGTTCGAACCTGTGACCTGCTACATCTGAGGCGGACACTCTAACCATAAGACCACAAGAGCGGTGTGTATTCTAGTTCTAATCCACATGGATTTTGCTACCAAACTTTTGATCAGCTGCAGAACTAGGTTAGCAGCAAAAAAAAATGTACATCTGTCATGCAGTTTACTGTACATAATGATGGCGTTTAATATATAGATTACACTTTTTATGCTTAGAGTATGTGTCTTTGCCACTTGTGTTAGCAATAATTAAGCTCACACCTCTCATGGATGTCTTGTGTGCATACAGGTAAGTTTTGTGTATAGTTTAGTTGCAGCTTCCAGTCTGCAGTAAGTTGGCCATTCTTGTGGGTAACTTTATTAGAATTTACATTTTAGCATTATCTTTGTAAGGTTTAAAAGCAACACTTCAGTACACGGTTTGTCTGCCACAGATGCCCTTATAGAGGTAAATTGTCATAGCGTGTAGCTGTGCATGTACAACAGTAAAATCAGTATGATGGTGGCTTCCTTGCTCATGCAGGACACAGCCATTTGAAAATTCCATTGCCTATTGATTGTTGGGTTTGCTCAGTGTGGCAGCAGGCTCATGAGCTTTTATTAGTTCATCTCTCATACAAGACCTGCTTCTTTAATTGCATTAACAACGGCATGCAGTCAGCAAAATACATGCTTTAATAATGGACCCAAACTACTTTTGTTGTTTGCATCAACACAAGTAGGTATCACTCATGGCAGCTACTGCTTTCATTGCCAAGAACAGGCTCATGTTCTTGGGGAATCAGAATTTTGTAGTGAAATCCTCGTCTGCTCTGGACACTTCATCTGATGATCATTACCAAGACCAAATGTGAGCTCAAAAGATTTGAGAAGGTTGGAGCAAATGTATTGAGGAGATCATGCCTTTTCTTAAGTTACCCAACAAAGAGGGAAAGGATGACATATCATTACAGACACTTTTAACATAAATAAAATGGATTTTTCATTCTGCATATTGGGAAATAGCACCAGATCAAATGTATTTGCAACACATTTTGGCTCACATTTAGGGCATTTGTAGAAGCATTGCATTTGAGCATAATTGTTCCTTTACCTGACATCCATGCTGATTGATGGAGATTTTAATCTACTTTCCCCAGCTTTTGTCTCTTCAGATTTTTCATTCCAATAGGCTCATCTCCAGGTAGAAGGGCAGGTAGCAGTGGCTCAACCAGTTATCTTCCTGGATCATTTGATAGCTTCTTAAGGACATGGCTTCACAGCTGAAGCTGGACTTCAGGAAGCAAATTTTTTCTTTCAAAGCCATTTCCTAACAGGTGGAGTCATTTCTATAGTTTTAGAAGCTGTTTATCTCATTAGCTCCACAGGCCACATCTATGCATCATGGGGTTGAACCATACTTCCAAGCTTTATACTGTCAGGATTTAAGATACACCAAAATGGTTGTATGAAACAAAAGTAGATGTAGCTAGCTCTGTAATGATACCAATTAAACCTTTTATCACGGCAGACCGCATATGCGGTCAGGGAATTTACTTTTCGGTCTAGGGCAGTGTTCCTTTTTAACATTATAGTACCTGACTGAATATCTTTCGGGGTACCTCTAATAACTTCCATCTGGTAATGTAGATGTTATATTTGGATTATCTCGTGAGTTTAGCTTGTATACAACTAGAAATAACGAACAAAGTAGGAACTTTTAAATGTTTTCCGAATGCTGAAATTTGTATCCAAAATGGCGACGTTTGAAGAATTTTTAGAGGAGAGTTTTCAGAGGATTTAAATAATTCTGACCTGATAAATTTGTTTGACAATGAGAGAAGATGTATGGAGAGACAATGGAATGCGTTTGTGGGTGACAGTGATGACGATGAAGATGACTTTGAAGGTTTGAACCAGAGGAATTGTATGCTCCACGTGGGTTTTTTTTTGGACGAAGCTCAAAAATCAAAGAGATTTATTTTAGTTTTCTGACAGAGTTGGGCACACCCGAGAGTTATATGGCACCAGGAAAGCTTCCGATTATTTTCAAATATTCTATTCAGATGAAGTGTTTGGAAAAATTGTCCGTTTAACGAACTTCAATGCGACAAACTTCAATGCGACGATCAAACATGGCAGAGGCGATATAGGTCACTTAGGTGTGTGGACAGATCTTGCCTTGGAGATCATGTTGGTTCATTTTATAGAATTTTATATATTATGGACACCATGAAAGAAAGACTTGTGTTGCTACATTGATTATTCACTAGTACATCTAGGGTCAATTGAACAAGTTTTGAGAACATTCTAAGTTTTCTAAGAGGTAATAAAATAATTGTATTTTACTTGTTGTTACTTGTTTGTACCTGCATTTTAACAGTTGTAATAGATATGCACATTTTATTGAATTAGTCATAAACTTTGATTTTTAACCTTGATTTTGACACCTAATCCAGCCAGATATCTTTAACATTGGCAAAGTTATGTTGTTTCAAAGTCCACAAGTCCTTTTGCTTTACAACTCCAAAGTTACTTAGTGTTGAGGACTCTATGCCTACAAAGTTACTTAGTGATGAAAGGGTTAATATAGACTTTCTACTCGCAGTACACAATACAGTTGGGGAAAATATACTTTTTTGAGATCCAATTTTTTAAAGCCAAAAATTACTGTTTGCCAGGACAAGAGTTTGTGTCCAGATTTTAGACTTTTTCACCTGATATCTTGAGCAGACCAGTCCAACTTGCACACAGACAAGGAAACCTTTGTAAAAAGTAAGATATGTTTGAGTCTTGCAGTAATCGGTGAACACTACACAAAAATGATGCATCTAGCAAGCAAAAAACATCAAATTTTTTACTCTTGTGCACATGTATGAGTGAAATAACCAATCCAAAACGGTGTTTTTAACACAGCTAGGGATGCAACTAAATGAAAATCTCTTGGAAGCAGATGTAATTGGATGTATTTATAAGTAACCCCAGATGTTTATTTCCTACCACCATTTCAGAAAAATGGCAAGAATCTCCATGAATAAGAGTTACTACATTAAGAGGACAGAAAATAGCCTCTCCACCTCCATCTGTTATGATTGGGTAGAAGAAGAAACTAATTTTAAACAAGTAAAATGTTTTACTCAGCTGATCAATATTCACATGCAACCCCCCTTATATCCATATAGAAAGCATGCCTTCTGCTCAAGTAATAACAAAAGTATTCATAGGTAGATGGGCAGATAACTTTAGCTAAAAAGTTTTAGCCAGGGAGGGCTTGATTTGCAAAGCATTTAGTTCGAAGGTATTATGATCTGGTAAGTAGTATTGTAGAAATATATTTTACTAAAAAAAATGGTTTCATTTCATTTAAAAACTAGGAATATAAGATCAGGGGGCTGTGTAACTGACTAAATATTTTGTGAATAATCCCTTCTGACAAGCATAGAGAACTGTGAATGACTTTTGTATACTGCAAATGTCATGTTCATTGAAGACCAAATTGAGATGTATCAGGTATTACTCATCAATACCTTTGCACAGTTTATCAGGTTCAGATCTTTTCTAACAACCCAACAAAGCTTGCTCAGGTGTGTATGTCTACATGTGTATGTTGAGTGACAGAGTAGGATAAATACTTGTGGTTTTCCTGTTTAAGCTATTATTTTAGGAGTGGTCAGTTTTGTTTGGTCCAAATTTAATTAAACAAGCATTGTACATATATTTAAAATACTCTACAAGATTATATCTTGAATGTGCATGAGTCATTTTAAAGGCACCTTTCATACATAGGCACTAATTGTCTTTTAGTTAGAGAATGGTAGACAGGTTCATGATACATAACTGCTTCTTAGCTCTACTGGTTATACACCTGAGGATCATTTGGGATGGTTTTCTGTCCATAAGCACAAGCTTGTGGGGTGGTTTTCCTGCCCATAAGCACAAGCTTGTGGGGTGGTTTTTCTGCCCATAAGCACAAGCTTGTGGGGTGGTTTTTCTGCCCATACGCACAAGCTTGTGGGGTGGTTTTTCTGCCCATAAGCACAAGCTTGTGGGGTGGTTTTTCTGCCCATACGCACAAGCTTGTGGGGTGGTTTTCTGTCCATAAGCACAAGCTTGTGGGGTGGTTTTTCTGCCCATACGCACAAGCTTGTGGGGTGGTTTTCTGTCCATAAGCACAAGCTTGTGGGGTGGTTTTTCTGCCCATACGCACAAGCTTGTGGTGTGGTTTTCTGTCCATAAGCACAAGTTTGTGGGGTGGTTTTTCTGCCCATAAGCACAAGCTTGTGGGGTGGTTTTTGTGCCCATCAGCACAAGTTTGTTGTCACTACTACCCCAAGGCTATATAATTATTTGCCTTTTTTTATTTGTAACAGAGTGCAGTTAATGACAAAATCTTGTGGGTACCACCCACTAGTCTTATATACTTAAAGGGATTGCCATTAAAGAAGCCATTTTGCTGTCACTTTCTGTTATTTCCTGTTTTGTCTTGAAGTTTAATGCCTGCAATACACAATCTTGTTGGCACAACTAGTCCTGCAGTTTTAAGCTTGTATGTGCAAGATCTTGATAACATCTTTGAATATGAGGAAGTTTATACATTAAATAATTGCATAACAAAACATTTATTGAGTTGGTCTTTGATGAATTTGGTACCTTTATTGTAAGGGACTTTTGGTGGTCAGTTTTGTGTCCAAATCAGGAGTCCATTCCCAATCTGAAACTGTTTATATTCCCAATTTTGATCTGAATAATTCCAGTTTAGACAAAGAAAGAAAAATACATTAATGGGCATTTCTCATGAGAAACTTTACGCTTAAGTTTAAAAATCAAAAGCACAAAAATCATCTGACAAGGTAAAATATGTTCATGTCACCTCACTAACTGTTAATTACTTGTATTGGAAAATTTCCTCGTTTGATCTGATTGATTACAATTTTCCCAGTTCAATGGTTCCAAGTCTTGGTTTTAAAAATACAACAAACTAGGAGAATCCCTGATTGTGCCATGTTTTGTAGAAAATTCTATTTAATTTTGTTAAAATGGCAACCAATGAACCCAATAAATTCATAGATTCTGTATTGAGGATTTTGAATTCCATATGCATGTATGTTCCTTAATCTATAAACATCTGTCCAAAAGTAGTTTCTGTTTTATCTAAAAAGTCATTAAAGCTTTCTGTTTATGTCTAATAAGTAATTAATACATTTTGTTCAAAGTTTTAATAATTGTGGTCTATGGGGTTTGGGAACAAAACTTATTATTATAATAAAAGTTTCTAAAAGCATTCTTTATCAAAAAAGTCTCTTTACTCAGGTAGTTTTCTTGCCAGTGTTAATCTCCTTGTTTCATATCAGTTCATTTTGTTGGTCAATTTTAATATTCCATATAAATTTGAAAACTAATTTATTTCATTAAAAAATGACTTTGGTGGGTTTGGAATCAACCAGCAGATACTAACTTTTGGTTGTATGAGTGTCTTGATGACAAACTTTTTCAAGTATATCTAAGAATGCTTTACCCCACTGTTTTGTAACAGGCAATGCATTGGGGATTTTTTTTGTGTCAAAATTATTTAGCATGTCCAGGGGTACAGAAATCCATTGTCTGTGTTGTCTGAGTCAGAAATTTGTTCTTATGGATGAGTAACTTTAGCAAGGTTACTTGTACATCAACTGCAGACAAAAACCATTTGCTTGTTTGCAGTGCAAATTATAAAAACACTATTATCACACCAAATAAGTGCAAAACACAATACATACCAGTTGAAATTTGATAATAAACAGCCAGCTCAGAGTAAAAAGAAGTTATGGCATATTTAGACAGATTGAGAATAAATGAAATGTGAGCCAAAACGTATTAACACAGCATATGCCATAGAAAAGCAGAAAAAAATCTTTTTCAGACTAAATTTCTTTGAGGCTAAAATTAGAAGCAGAGTTGAACTTGAAACTGATATACATATTCAGAACTCCATAGATTTCATGAACATTATATCTGAACTTTAAATCCATACTTTCAGATGCTGATTTGGCAGTTATAGACCAAGCTAGCAATTAAATTGGTAGACTGACCATAAAAGTCCATAAGTTCATTTATTCAGTGTATTGTACATGTCACAGATCCATAATGCATGTATATACATGATGTATCGTAATAAAAGTAAACAGTTTAATAGTTCTGTCTTCTACTATTCCTTTTAGTGATAAGAATTTGGAAATGTGGGTCTTTTATAATGATAAATCAACTTCTTAATTACATGTCTGAGTTTGATTTGGACAGAATTTCTGCACTCTGATGTCTATTCAATTGAAAGACAAAAGAATGACCCAATAAAGAAATCACACAAGATGACTTTATATCAATTTTGCTTTCTATTATAGATGCTATATGAATTAGGCATAAGCCAGGTTATTATATTTACAGATTTTTATAAGGTTTTATGAAAGACTTATGAGAATGTCTAGAATTAAGGCAACAGGTCTAGTCAGCACATTGACTCAATTTACATTCCTGATATTCTGTTTTGATGACTCAATTTACATTCCTGATATTCTGTTTTGATGACTCAATTTACATTCCTGATAATCTGTTTTGATGACTCAATTTACATTCCTGATTATCTGTTTTGATTCCCTATATATTCTCATTCATATGTACCAAGGGAGCTCTTTTTTTTGTTTTGTGAAGAATAAATTGTTTTGGAGACAACAGATTACTTTGTGTGCATCCCCTTTCCATATAAAAAAAAGTAAGAAAATCACTCTGTATGACAGTGACTATATCATAGTTGTAAAACAAACTTGTCTGGACCAAAAGTTAACTTTTTTCTCCCAGGATATTCTTTTCATTTTCACCTGATGTGGGGTTCTAAATGGATCCAAGCACATCTGTTTTCAAGAGATTTTATTGTAACTTGATGCATAGGTGTATAAAAGATTTTGTTTGTTTGGCTATTTCAGTCATGCAAGGAGCACAAGAGTGAGAATTGGACCCATATTTGCATATTGGACCCACAATTTTTTTGTTCTGGCCCATTTTTTTCTGAATCTGAAACATATCTTAATTTTTGCAATGGTTCATGTTTCATGCATTTGCAGTTCAGACTGATGTGATTTACATTTAAGGCAAAAAAGATCTAAAATCCAGAAACAGAGTTCTGAAATTTTTTTGGCTTGAACAAAAGTCTAAAAAGTCTTTATGCTGCATTTTTAAACTTGAACAGAAAGTCAAACATTTGGAGTGAAGGGGCTGTTACATAACATCTTTCCCCTTTTTTGGTAATACCACCGACTTTGGTTTCATAAATGCTGTTGACATTACAGAGCTTGGACATAATGTGCTGGTTCATAAAGCATATTTACGGCATGTTGGGTTAACAAGTTAAAATGCTTTAAAACTTTAAATATCAAGGACCATGAAATAGTTTCAAAATTGTTTTCAAAGACAGATCCGGACTTAAAATTAGCTTTAGTCTGGTAGCCCCAGGCTGGTAAATTTCCTGTTGAATTTGTATTTTAAGTTGTCCAAAGGCTCTCTATTTACATTTTGTATCTGACATTGTTTCATGGACAGAACTAAAGAACATTCAGTTTGACAAGTAAATTCTGGATCTACTAGTCCTCCTGGCTGCAAGAAAATTTATGTTAAGTTCTAGGTCAGCCATTAACTTCTTATCCTTGCATGCAACAGTTATGCCTCTCAAGGTAATAACCAACTTCAGTGCTTTGTAATGTCAGAATCATTTATGACACACCAAAGTGGATGGGTGATATTACTGAGAAGGGGAAGATAGTAGTTCTACATTGAAGTAATCTAATATAGTCTTTCTATTCATATTTTAAAAAATACACTGAACTAAAAGTTTTACCTAATTTTTTTATGCCAACATTTTAGGAACTAGAGATTGTGTCCAGGTTTTTTGATTTTTTGGGAAATGGATCTATGCATCTTAAGAAAACTTATCCAAAATACACATGATCCTTTGCAAAATAGAAAGACAAGTTTGTGATCTGCATTAAATGGCAGGTATGAAATAAAGCATGTAAAAAGATGTCAAACTTTCACCCTTTTGCACATGTTCAGGCAAAAACAACTTTGATGCTCCTAAGTGTCCAACGAGACAAAATTGAAAATGGACATGTTTAGATGCAAAATGCAGTTATTATACCAGTTTTCAGACTAAAATGAAAAGAATCTCAATGGCCAGTGAGTTCTTGATTTTCTGAGGATAATGGATCAAGATTTGTAATTCTGTTAAACAAACTATGCTAATTTGTACTGAAGGTAGATATTTTTTCTGTTTTGGAATACATGAGACTTGACCATGCATTTGAAAAACACACACAATGTAGTATTAAGAAAATTCAAGACCAAAAATGTATTATTATTCCCATAAAATGAACTGGATTGGGTATCCACAGATGCCTAGTGATTTGATCTGACATAGCCTTTAAAATACCAAATATATACAGGTAGTCCAACTGTACAGACTGTGATCTGCAGACACATTGAGTGGCAGCAGATCATGGTCAATATTATTTGCAGCTGGGCTTGACATATAAGTGAATATAAATAGTACATAAAATCTTTTACTACTAACAGCTGGTCAAGTTATTTGGACCATGAAGATAATCACCAAGATCTAAATATTCCATTTTCTGCTTCTTCCAAAGCAAATGTGTTACTTCTTTGGTTTTTCTTTTTAATTTGTTATTGTTTTACAGTTGGTTATTTGAGTTTTACATATTATCTTTTTTCTTTTCTAAATTGAAATATTTGGTCAATTTTTCACCTTTTTTCATAACCTTTTTTGTTTGTTTTTTTTTGTTGTTTTGTTTTGACAGAAGCTTGACAGTGATCAATTCAGCATCCATGTTAGCGTTCTTGCACATATCTGCACATATATACAGATCTTTTTCTGAACCCTAGATTAAGGTCAGTATGAAAGACTTATTAATTTCAATGTTTAATTTTAAATAAAAGGATGGCTGTGCAAAAAAAGGAGTCTTTTGTAAAGAGTTTTAATGGAAAATTGAGTTCCTGAATTTTTTTGTCCTGTTGCAAGATACCTTATTAGAAAAATAACTGGAATGGATGTATATAATTTAAGAGCTCAGAAAGTCTTGGAATTCTTTTCTTTGTATTCTTCTTGGTTCCAATCTTGTATATAAATAGCCAGATCTGTCCGTGTCCTGGCTGCCAGAAAATGAGGTCGCAAGGTTGAAACTTGGCAACAGCATCCCAAATTTTTTGTATACTTCTTTTTTTTAATTATTTTTTATGTTCAAATTTTCTTTTAAACTTGTTCATCATAATTTTTTAAAATACTTTATGTTTTAAACTTTCTTATTCCCATCAAAGGATGGTAAATAGCTGATTAGTTAGCATTTTACTGAACTGCATTTTTCTTTCTCTGAAAAGTGTTGCCTGATAGGTTTTAGACAAGATCCTTGTTGAAAATACCTGGATTACCAACACAAGTAACACATGCATAAAGCTCAATAAATGTCTGTTAGAAATTTTTTTATATGGCATAGTATATAACTGTCAAGGATGTGAAGTTCCTTTTATTTACTTCTAAGGCCCATGGCTAATATTCTTACTGTGTGTATTCATGAAACTTGCTGTAATTAGAAGTCTTATATTAGATAATTGTACAAAAAAGTAGGTCACTATGACTGTCATTTGCACTCAAAAAGCTTGTACTAGCTATTTTCATTTTCAGCAATGTTTATATAGAAGAAACCATTTATCATTTTCTCATTCTTTTATGCAGCCAAGTTGTTTTCTTGTGATAGGTACATTTCTTACTGCTCATTTATGTCTAATGGCATTTTAATGCTGGAACCACAAAGATGGCCATCAAGATTCGTGCAAGACAATAAAATACAGTTGACATTTCCAAAATCTTTTTCGTTTCTTTTGATGTTGATCACAGCCAGAATGACATTAAAGTTCTTCTGTAATTTCAGAAAACACTGCATGTCTTTGTTTCCAGTGATCCATTCATAAAATGGTGTTTAGTACAAAAAAATCTGAATACAGTTTGGTCAGGAAGATTAAAGCTGAATATTATCTGGGGAGATAAGCCTTCTAATGTTCAGTTAGCCAAGGTTAGACTGACAAAAACACATGTCTGATCAATTGGCAGATTTTTGAAATCCTTCATAGAAAATAATGTTATTTCCTCTGAAGACATGTTATGACAAGGAACATTGTTACAGGATCTTATCATGAAGAGTCATTTATTTTATATCACAGTACAGTTATATATACATGCATTCTGAAGCACAAAAAAATCCAATTGACAGTGTTTTGGCAACAGTTATGGGTTGGTTCTTCGAAATTCAGCAACCACAGCATTGTACATAACGTTTTGGTAATGCAGGTATGCATTTTACTGTATATACCCACTTATAAGTCAAATGCAGTTTGTTATGAGTAATCACTAGCATAAACAACATGGACCATGAACCGTGTTCATTATATGATGGCAGATCCGTGTCTGTTGTCTGTAGCTGGACTCAACTTGTAAGTGAATTATATGGTAATTATATGTTGTTTTGGAAAAGAATTTCACTAGAGTTGAGGAATGCAAATTGTAATTCATCAAAGAAAGGCCTAGATGTAATCGACAGTCTGCTATTATTTAAACTTTTTCTGGTCCACTGTCAGCTATTCTTTAAACTTTTTTGGGGGGAATCTAACTTCTTTGACCTTGGATAATGGACTTTGCCTGGCCAAGAATTGTTATTCCCAAGGTATTAATTACTCCAGTCAGTTAAGCAAATAAAAGCTAGTGAATTTTAATTGGGGGAATGTGGTGGGTCCTGTTGGAACCATTGAGAGAAGGCTCTTTAAAGGTACTGAAAGTTCCTGCTTCTAGACATTCAATTTCACATACTTTAGTAAGTGAATGGTCTCTAGTTTTGTATCACATAGAGAACTGCAAAGATCCATGTAATCATATATAACTGGAAATTGTTTTATTTTTTACTTCACAGTATTAAGAGGTTAGTGTTAGGACTGGTGCCAGGATAATGTAACTGGGTGGGTCATCATGCTGCATGTCTGCTAGACACTACAATAAACTGCCACACTGCAGACATCATAGTGATATGACTGAAAATTTGTTGAAGCTACATTAAAAACTAAATCACACACACCACACCACACACACACATACACATTCTCTTCCTGGAAATGATGTTTATGTAAGTGGGCGCAGATGTTTGTAAAAACATTTTTTTGGCCTTTCTCAAAAATATACTTTCATGTATTGTTAAAACTTTTAATGTAAGCATAGCAGTTTGAACATTTTCTGTTTGCTGATCAAGAGTTATTTCATATACCCTTTCCTGGTGTCTGGAATTTTTTCTCCTGTTTGTAGAAGTTGTGTTTTCCCAAATTCCATTACAGTAGTCAGGATGTGGTTGAATGTAACATTCGTAAAAATAATTCTGTAATGTAACAGTATGAAGGCCATGATTATCTTTAGGAGCCAAATATGACAGATTATTTTTTTTGCAATATAATTTATATGATGAGACCATTGCAAGTTATTATCTACAATTATTCTAAGAATTCTATTTAAACAAATCATCTTTAGATCAGTGTTATCATGGAAAACATGCAGCATATCAGTTTGCAATCTTGCTCTTTTTTGCCATGTAGTTATCAACAAGACTTTTGTTTTGTCCTTTTTGTGGATCATATCATTTTCATTATACCATGTTTGAAGTCTTTCGAGCAGTTTGAAGTTTTTGTTTTTTTTTTCTTTCAACTTCATCTTGTTTGCGTTGAGCATCAAAGTAGTGTCATCAGCATACATGTCAGTTGACTACATCTGTTTTAGGGATAGGTCATTTATTAACAAAGCAAATAACAAGGGCCATAAAATAGAACCTTGTGGTACTCCACAACTTAACATTTTAGCTTCAGATAGGTGTATTCAGGGAATCTGCCATGGTAGACACATAGTGTAAAGAATATCTATTTATAATGAAAAGAATGAGTGCTTGTGATAGTTTCATAATGATATATAAAGAACATCAGACAGTAAAGGACATCTTTTTGTGATCATTTTAGTCTCTTTTATAAGTTGATTTTACTATAAGTTTTTGTTTTCTCACATTCTCAATTTATCTTTTTAGTTCTTATTGGATAATGTTATAACACTTCATATGATATTTAGGTATTTATTATAATGACTAAAATTCCAGTTGCTGCAAGGCATTGTCTATGCTGTGATTTTGAAAATCCTGCTAAAATTGAAAATTTCATGCAAAACTATTTGAATCTTACAAGAAAATAAGGATTTGATGCAACTTTAAAATTAATTATATGTACATTCCATTTCCAGGAAATGTGGAAATTACCTGTTTTGCACCTCAACAAATGTTGTTATGGACCATCATTTTATTTGGCTGAAGATGATCTAAGAAATGTCGAATTTGGTTGAACTGCCTGTTAGATTTCTTTAACAAAACCAGCATGTTTAATCTCGTCAGACCATTTGTTTCATTAAAGAAGTTGTACCATTAATTTAGCTGCCAGCCTAATTCAGTCCACTTAGTGTGTCCTTAGGAAAGACACTCATTTCCATGGCATGATATAGCCAGCACTTGAACAGTGTATTAAATGTACAGTTAAAACCAACAATACTAAACACTTTACCATATTTATTGACCATCACTCTTTAGAGAACTGAAATGGTAGTTTGAAAAATATAAGGGATAGATAGTTCCTGAATTTAATTGGCAGTGAAAAAGGCATCATAGTGAATTAGTATTGTATATACTCACTTATAAGTCAAGTCCAACTGCGAACTACACAGTCAGATCTGCCCTAACATAATGCAGGTAGATCTAGCTCTAAATGGTTTGATAGGACTAATCTGCATGCAAATTATCATATGGCAGATCAGGATCTTTGCTGTTTGACTTACAAGCCTGTACATACTGTTATAAATAAGACAGACATTGAGCTGTGTAAAAGTGTCAGTAGGGGTTGCCAAACATGTGAAATTATGAACATTTGGACTCTAGTTTTCTTGTTCACACAGTTGGAGAAGATTTCCACAGCACTAATTTACCCCCTCCCCCATTCCCCCCAATGATACAAATCAGGATCATTGTCTTATAATGTCAGATGATGGCACATGCATTTGACAGTAAAATTCAAACATTCAATGTTGTTTGAAAACTTAAATTGGATATATGGGTGTTTGATTTTATGATGGAAATGCAGCCCAGTTAAAAAAAATGTACAGGCAAGTGTAAGAAAGAAAAAAGCTTTATAACATGAGCTGAAGAAAGAGAAGATGGATTTTCATATTTAAACAGTAGTTAAAGAAAAGGTTGCATCATCACATTTGTTAATCTTTCATGTTTGGTTAAATTTTTTATTCCCTTTTCAGAGACCCCAACCATATTCTGCCCCCCCATTTTCCAGTTTGTTTCCCCTTTTTTCAGCTTCAGAAAGGGACTGTCCAAAGTTATATTGCAACCCTGCTAACATTGGCCCTCCAAAAACACTGAGTGCTCTTGAGCATGTTAAGCACAGAATGGACTCTTACTTTTGTTTCTGCATAACATGTCATAATGGATCTGTTTGATATAAAAGTATGTAAAAAAAGATCAGGTCACATATTTATGTATTTTTCCATAGTTTTTGGATTCATTATAATTTTAGTAACATAAATCTATGAAATTTCTCAAAGTTTTCCACCAGTTTTACTAACAGGTGTGAATAATTGATAAATTGGTAATTTTGGAGACATCTTATCCATAGTACACTGGGCTGAAATGATTACCCCATTGTACTTTGGTCACACCCACAATATTCAAGAATACAATCACATCAATTATTGAATGTATGCACATGAAAAAGGTCTAATTTCTACAAATGAAAATCATTTTTTATTTTAGCACCAGGTTTAATTTTTTGATGATGATAATGGGCCAGGATTGTGTAGTGGGTCCTACATAACAGCTGCGACATTACAGCTTTTTACAGCTTTTTCATGAAATGTGCGCTGTCCATTGATGGGAAACTGCATGTAAATTTTGTCAGCTTCCATTGATTTTTCTCCTGCATGGAGATTTCCACCAAAATTAAACAAACCCCTGCTAACAGAGAACTTCTGTCAGTGGAATGTTTGTTGGAAAGGCATCATAAGTGAAGTAAAGACTCTGCAAGTCCATCATGAATAATAATGAAGAATTCCAGAATTAAATTTTGCTTGCATCAGTGAAAAACCATTTTTTATTTTCAGTTTGGTTGTACTGGAAGAACCTGTATCACAGCTCATTCAGTTTAAGATGTTAAGGGAGCCATGGTAGCTCAAAAGGGTAATATGTTGGACTCGAGAGGAGTGCAGGTTTGAATCCTGCTAAAATCAGGCTGTGTTTGATGTAATGGTGTGTCTCAGGGTACTATACTTTGCTTTATATAGCCTCAGAACCTGATTCCTTAAACTTATTTTTCTCTTCAGCCCTGGAACAAGGCGACGGTCAGAGAGGAATATTGGGAGACACAATGACATATCTCCAGAACGGCGAGCCTTTCAACCGCCCCTGGCATCACACCAGATCCACCCTGCCAATCTACCTCTTCAGAATCCACAGCAGTCAGTGATGGTTGATGTGGAGCAGGTAAATGAATATTGCTTAGTTACATTGCAAAACTACAGTGCATTGACCTGATCTGCCGTTGCCTAATATGCTGCCAAATCAAAGTCTGTGTTGTTATACAGATTATTCTGACAAGTTGCAGAGACCTAGATCTGCTGGCAATGTGATGGCAGAGCTTGGTATATTCAGTTTGTAGTTGGACTGAATTGTAGGCAGGTATATTTGGTAATTATAACTTGCATTTTATGCTTGATAATAAGCCATTCAACCATTTTAAGAAAATGTTGGCAAGTACTAAGGATATCTTTGATAAACACACCGCCTACTTTTTTTATAAAATTATTGGACTTGCCTCTTGGTGTTATCATCAGGGAAAAACCCAGAATAATTGATTGAAAGTTTGTTTACTGTGTATATTAACTTAAAAGCTATGTCAGTATGCCAACAAGAAAGATCCTGATCTGCCATAGCATTATGAGCCTGCAGATTATTTTCTATCCGGTTTGTTCTACTGATAACTCCTAACAAGCTGTAAAAACCCAGCTCAGCCTGTGCATATTGTGCTGGCAGATCTGGGTCTGTGCAGTTTGGACTCTTAAAAGTGAGGATAAACAGTAAATGTAGACATGTAAAATGAGCATTGTATTATGGGAAACATGATAGAACAATAAAAATATTATTGGTAAATTTCACCATATACACTTTGTCAGAAGTGTTGAACCATGAATTTATTTATTACATAGGATCAAATCTAACATGTCAACAAATGAAATGTGGTTCCTGATCAAATGCCAGTTTGCCATTAGGAAAAACCATGACATGCAACTGGAAACTTTCCCAGTGTTCTAGTATAATGAATGATTATCTTTTCAGTTATTGTTCTTTATAGTTTTCCAAGTGAGTTGGAATACTGAAAACTACACCCTATAGACCAATCAACCCCTACAATTTGACCACAATTCTTACTTATGTGACCCAGGATGACAGAATAAGATGCAAAAACATTATTGTTACTATCAAATCTAGATATTGGTACATCTAGGGTTGGTGGGTATCCAGGTTTTCATATTTGATCTAGTACAGTTGTCAGGGAACAAGACTAATTTTGCAGAACCATCTCTGATGCTCTAATCTGTCCACGTTTCTTGTGCAAAACACCAGTATAGACCTGCTTACTCTAGTACATTTCAGCATTATTATCTCTACAGGCCAAATATCAGAAGATGTTAAAGATGCAATGGTCTTTCAAGCATCGTCCATTCATTTATTGGCACACGTCTGTTATAGCTACTTCTCCTAAACTACTTGGAGAATTGTTGTGAAACTTTATAGACATTATCATCCCATAGATCAGTTGGTCCTAAATGAAAATGGTGCCACTTGTGCATCCAATACGGCTGCCAAGGAAGCCATCTTCAACCTCTTATTATTACTTTTCCTGAATGGATGGTCATGTGGGGTTTTCAATAAATGATTTTCTATCCTATCAATTTCATCACAGATGAAAATAGCTCCAGTTTTACATCAATACAGTCACTGTGGCAGCCATCTTGTAAATCTTGTTATTGCTACTTCTCCTGAATGAAGAGTATTATTATTGACACCGAGTTTTCACTAGAAGACTGTTTATGGTGTCTTGCTGTTCCTTAATGAAACTGGTGCAGATCTAATGTCTAATTTGGCCACCACAGTGGTCTTCTTGAAAATCTTTTCTATCGCTGTACCTCTGGAATTTATGGTCATGTATTAGACTTCTTGTCTAGTTGGTGCTAATGGAAAATGATCTGATATCTGACTGGTGCAGATCTAATGTCTAATTTGGCCACCACAGTGGTCTTCTTGAAAATCTTTTCTATCGCTGTACCTCTGGAATTTATGGTCATGTATTAGACTTCTTGTCTAGTTGGTGCTAATGGAAAATGATCTGATATCCAATATTGCCACCATGGCAGCAATCATGGAAATTTGCTAGTGCTATTCCTTTTAAATTGAAAGTTCTATTGATGTTGCATTTTCACCAAAAACATTGTTCTGATGTCTAGTTGACCATAAATGAAAATGGTGCCGATATGATGTCTGATATGGCCACACCGTGGCTATCATGAAGATATTCTTGCTGCTGCTTCTCATGAATTGATCGGATTGATCAACATGGGATTTTCTCTGAAAGACATATGATGTCTACTTTTTGGTCATTTATAAAAATAATGTTGGTATGATGTAATTTTGAATTGTATGACCTTGAATCAACATAATCCTAATCTAATATCAACATAATCCTAATCTAATGTCCAGTGTGTGGCCATCTTCAGCATCTTGATTTTAGCCATTCCTCTTAAAAGAAAAATCATTTTGACATGGAATTTTTCATTAGCAGTGGTTTTTAGCTGGACCTAAATGACATTGAACCTTCATTATGGCCATCATGATGGCTGTCCTATAAATATTATCTCCCAGATCTATCTAATCTTCATTATGTCGAAAAGGAAAGCAGAAGATTCAGAATTTTCTCCAGCAAAGAAAAGAAGACAGACTGGAAGCCATATGTAAAAGATAAAACTTTGAATTTTGCGAATTGTGTAATTATGATTTTGCTATTGGAGTCATCCATGACATAAAACGGCATAAAAATGTCAATAATCACCTGCTTGCTGCTTCAGTAGCAGCACAGCCTGAACTTAAAACATTTATAAATATCAGTGAGAACCTTCATGTAATTGGATCAGAAATTTGTTGACTAAATTTCTTTTATAAAGGAACCTTTTTCAGTTGCAAGTAATGCTGGTGATTTATTTTTTGCACACTATTTCCATACAGTTAAATCAAAAGGGTTACCCAAGTGCTAGAATGAAAACAGTCGAGAGTTATTTTATGTTAGGACTTTTTTCTTTACCCACTCTCTAATGCTGATTGTGAGAGGATTTTCAGTAAAAAGCAGTCTCTAAGAATTCAGATCATCACTGAGAGATGGTGCTTTGGAATCAGTAATTATTGAACAGACAAGTTGTGGAAAAGGCTCCCATAACAACCTGTATCAAATGACTTGCTCAGGTTCAGAAGGTGCCAGAGTGTAACACTTGCATCTTTGATGTTAAATAATTAACCAAGTTATTATCCGGCTATACTAATGGTTGTAGCTGTTGTAAGTAGTTACTTGTGCATTAAAGTTTTAAAAATCAGTATTTGTTCCTGAAAGACAGTATTTTTGTCATAAGCAGTCAGTACTTTATACACTGGGATTGTAAGCTATGTAAAATGATAATGGTGCCAAGCTGACATCTAGTATGCCTTCCACAGAAGTTTATTTGGTATTGCTGAAGAATATCAGAAATGGTTTCAACACTCGACAGTTAAAAGGATGAAATGGTCTTATCTTGAACTATTGGAATTTTTTTTTTACCCAGTGGAGCGTTATCATTCTCTCTCAGACTCAGCTAACGTGGGTATGTGAGAAAGCCTGCCATTAGCTTCTCTCGGGTTGGTGGTTCTTCCCAGGGTTTTCTAGGGTTCTTCCTCCACCAATTATACTGGCCACCATGTATAGCCTGTATTGTGCTGGAAAACAGCGTTAAACCCTACAACAACATCAGTATTCTTGGAAATTTTACCCAAAACAAATCAAACTGTTTCTTGCCTATGAAAAATTAAATAAAATGGGCATGATTAATCTTGGTAATTTGATGTTTCTTTGTGTGGAGGTCAGTTACCTCAATAAACAAAATATTTAAAAAGATCTTCAATGACAGCATGGTTGGTCTAGAAAGCTTTGTTTCATTTTGTAAAATACATTTGTAAAGCTTTGAGGTTTTATTTGTAGCATTATACATGTTTTACAAAATGTGTGTAGCATTATACATGTTTTATAAAATGTGTGTCGCATTATACATGTTTTATAAAATGTGTGTAGCATTATACATGTTTTATAAAATGTGTGTAGCATTATACATGTTTTATAAAATGTGTGTAGCATTATACATGTTTTACAAAATGTGTGTAGCATTATACATGTTTTATAAAATGTGTGTCACATTATACATGTTTTATAAAATGTGTGTAACATTATACATGTTTTACAAAATGTGTATAGCATTATACATGTTTTACAAAATGTGTTTCTAGAAAGACTTTTATATTAAAAAGTCTTTTGAGGTATCGACTTTGGCTGGCTCTGTTGGTAGAGCATCTGACGCCTTCCTATATTCACCCAAGCCAGCCCAAGTTGACTCCCTTTGTGTGTCCTGACACTTGGCTTCCATTTCTTGGCATTTTATAGCCAGTTAAGTTCTAAATGTATTGCTGAAACCATCAATACCAAAGATTTTTTTTATACTTTAGTGACTATAATGTTTTAAATGTTTTTAGTAACATCAAAATCACTATTAATATTTCATGTCCTCAAAAAACAATACCTTTATCCCATAGTGTTTAATGTTAAAAGATGAGCCTTGAAAAAAGGCAGTAATTTTAACAGTTAACTTGTGTATGATGCAGAATCTTCAGTATTTATTGAAATAACTGTAATGAATGCACGTTTTGGGGTCCTATCATCACTAATGTTGGGATATGATATTAATGTAATATTTTCATGTACTGTAGTTCTGGGACACCTTGGTAACTTTTTCTTTCTGACATGTTTTTTTTTGTTTGTTTATTGATCATAATATTTTTGTTTGAAAGATTGACTTTGCAGTTGTTAATAGATTGCCCCAAATTTATTAATACTAAGAATTGCTATAAAATCAATATATTTAGTTCTCTTCCAATTTATTTTGAAATAAATTTCTTGGACAGAGACAGGGATTCAGTATTACAATAGCATTGTACCCATATTGACCCTAGTGTCCATTGCTGTTATGCATGTGCCAAAACCACAGTGGAATATGCTATAAACACCTGATAAATGGAACACATGTTGCTTAAATGATCATATATGCAGGCTGTCCTGGAAGGTATTATGTTCAACATCAATTCTAACCATTTTACCTTATTTTGTACATATTTGTTATCTGTAAACAAGTTTGAGTAAAATCTGATCTCTACAATTTTATAATTATTATTTTTACCAAAAAATGTATGAAATGCTTTAAAATTCTGAGAGAATTCATTCACTCTTAAGTGAGAGAAGCTGTGAGACAAACTGCAGGTGAACTTTCACAATCTCTAATTCTTCCAGTTTATTGTCTTTGTTTAAATCACTAAATCATCAAAATGTTTTTTAAATTATTAAAATCTGAGTTGCCTGCATCAGTATTGGAACACCTGCACCCAACTTATTAAAGCCTTCATAGTCATAATTCCAATCATCCAAACTCAAGAAAATGCTGAATGAAGTTTCTGGCCGGGGGGCGGGGAATGGAAATGGCAGAATCTGGCCTAGTTGCTTTCAATACAATATTGCAACAAATAGCAACCACATGATGTGACATCAAGGTCATTTTCCTTAATGCCTATTGAATATTAATTATTGAACATTAATACTTGGTTTTCTTTAAAGGTGGTGCTGAGAAAACTAGCTTAAGCTGACTGATGTTTGCTGATGGTCTTTAATGTGCTGTTATGCTGATGATGCACATGCATCCAAATGCACTTAAATGCAAATCGGACTGCGGCATAAAATGTACTTGTATTGGAATCTGGTAGAACCATCCAAAAGTGCTTTTGCAAGTTAATTGGTTATTAATAAATATTCCTTTTTTTGCATTAGTTTAATATTGTTTAAAGTAAACAGAAACAACAAAATTTTCTGCCTTGAAAATTTAAATAATCTATTGAAGTATACCAGTAATACTAGAATGAAAAAGTGTCCAGGTAGGACTTTCTTGCATCACATGGTTTTGTTTACATCAGTGTCATTGCATATATTTGTACAGCATTTATAACTTGTGTGACCACTCCAGTTGCCTAAGTGGCTAGAGCATTTGCCTCAGCCTCAGGTCATAGGTTTGAACCCTGGCAGAGTCATACCAAAGACTTATGAAAATGGTACTAACAGCTACCTTGCTTGGTGCTCAGCATTAAGAGGTTAATGTTAGGACTGGTCATCTTGGTGTCAGGATAATGTGACTGGGTGGGACATGATGCTACATCTCCATGGCATGATGCTCCGGTGGTAAACATAGTCATAAACTGCCACACTGTAGACATTGTAGTGATATAATTAATTTAATTAAAAATTAATTTAAAAAAAAAAATTGACACTACTAATGCTTTGAAAGTATTTGCAATAATCCAGTTTGTTTTGATGTAAGGGGCCTAATATTTGTAACTTGTTTACTTAGCTAAGGTAATCAAGCTGATTTTAGTGAATAAGGGTCCAGGAAACAGTATAACAGGGACTTGTACACTGTCTGTACACATTCCTGATCATAAAGAATACATAGAACATTTTTTTTTTAAAATTGATGGACTGTCATTTGCAGTAATTTTTTTTTCTGTCCATACATTTGTGTTGTAGAATTGTGAAGAGAGTGATTGAGGGAAAGCATGATTTGATTGGTTTGGACTAATGTTGTAGAATAATGGGAGAATTACCATCTGACAATATTCCCTTTTACTCAAGTTCATTTCAGGATTTAAAACCTACAACTGGCATGGCTTGCTGTCAGAAAACAAAAAGTGTATTACTGCCTGACATTTCCACCAATTATCATCAGAGAGAGATGACAAAACAACTGGCTTGCCAAAATCAACAGTCAACAATTAGTGTTGAAATTATGATTTATGTTCAGCTGAAACACAAAACTTAAATGGAGGATGATTATCTAGTCAGATCTTGATTAAGCAGTGTAACCAAATATTATGATAATTCTTTAATGAATATGATGCTATATGATGAATGTATGATGCTTATATGAATACTGGATACTCATATGAATATTATAATATTGGATACTCATAAATATTATAATTATATGCAGAATGTTGGGTGATTATATAAATATATATGAAGACTGTATAATAAATGTTTGAGGGTTATGTGAATGTATAATGTTTTTATGAAGGAAATACATGATGTATATTTGAATACATGAATGTATGATAGATATGTGAATATTTGATTGTCATGAATATATGATGATTCTATGATGATATGTGAATGTTTGTGGTTTATGTGAATGTATGATGACATGTAAAGGTTTGGTGATTATGTGAATGTATGATTTCTGTATGAATGTTTGGTCTTATGAATATATGATTCTATGATGATATGTGAATATTTGTGGTTTATGTGACTGTATGATGATCATGTGAAGGTTTGGTGATTATGTGAATGTATGATTTCTGTATGAATGTTTTGTCATATGAATATATTATGTTCATATGATAAATATTTGATGTTTTTGTGAATATATGGCGGTTATGTGAATGTATGATAGTTATTATACAGAGGATATCTTCTCTTTCTATTACCTGATATATTTCATCTTATGGTAAAAAAAAATTATTTTAACAAGTGGAAAACCATGAGTTAAATATAACATTCTTATATCACAGGATGAAATATATCTGGTATTTAAGGAAAAGACTTCTCTTTTTGTTGTAGACTAAACTTGCTCCAGAATCAAAACTTAGAAGATTAAATTAATTTGTCAGGACAACCTCACCCATTTTGTATAAATTTGCCTGACTTTCACTGGCTGATTAACCAAATACCTGTGATTTAAATAAGCAATAGGACATGATATATTTTACTAAATTATATTCTTGATATTTTGTAAATGTTTTTGACCCTGTTTGGCCAGAAGGCAAGTCCAATTGAGTACAGCAGATTTTGTCACAGTTGTCAAAAATCAATTTCCAAATATATAAGGTAATGCAGTTTCCATTTATTTGTTCTAGTTCACAAAGTGCTTGTTTCTTCAAACAGGTATAAGTTCTGTTGCCACAGTGTTCAAGCATTCACATGATAATGCATTGCAAGGAATGATGGAGGATATTGTATTTTCACATATGAAAATATAAGGATATATTTTTCATGTGAAAATAGTTTGACAAAAATGGAAATTTTTTCATAATTTTCTGCATTTCACTCTAAAGTTGAATAAATATTAAGTCTATAATAAATTACAATATTTTAATATACGACAGTTGTATGTATATGTGATCATTTGCTTAATATTTAAAAGAAAATGATCATATCCTATTATCTGGATTACTTCACATTTGTTGGATTGCTTCTTTTTGAACTTGTGATACAAAGTAAATAAAATTGCAAAGAACATGTGACAAAACTGTTTAGAAGAATGAGCTATGGTGAAAAAGACAAATAAAGCAAAATGTGTTCGTGATATTTTTAGGAATAACCAAGATACAAGTGATGTTAAGCACAATACACACTGCGTAAGTACTTTACATTATATGGGTCTGTTTTATGTGTCACTTAGGTACTTAACAGCTCTCAAATTATTGTCTTTTATTTCTTTAAACTACATGATAGAGACATTTTAAAAAATACATATATAAAATAATAAAATTTAAAAGTGATCATTGTTTTGTTTGGGCATTGAATAGTTTTATTTCTTACAGGTATAACAATCTTTCAACATGAAAAATAATAATCATCAATAGATTTATATTATGTTGCTGGTCATGAGTATCTTCCCTTGTTTTAAGATCATGTTGACCTTTAAAAATTTTTATTAAATTTGATGTTTACTATCAAATGAATCTTGAGTAAAGTTACAATATGTATGTTCCTATAGAATGCTTATGTGTATGCATGTGTGATTTGGATTTTAATGTAACTTTAACAATTCTTAGTCAAATCACTATGATGTCTGTAGTGTGGCAGTTTATAGTGAAATCTATCACTGGGGCATCAAGCCACAGACATGTAGCTTGATGTCATGCCCAGTCACATTGTCATGACACCAGACCAACTAGTCCTAACACTAACCTTTTAATGCCCAGCACTGAATAAGCCAGCCTGTTGTACATTTTTTATTAGCTTTTGGTATGACTTGGACAAGGTTCAAGCCCGAATCAGAGGCAGACACTCTAACCACTAGGCCACCTGAGAAAAAAGAACAAAATTTGTTTTACAAAATAGATATGGTAGGATTTTGAGCACAGTGTATTTTGGAAGGAAAAGTACAATATGAAAAATAAAATGTCTGCAAAGCTTGCACACAACAGTATTCTGACTTTATGACACATCTTTGTATTATTCAAGAAATTGATCTTAGGACTAATTATTTGCAAAGCTTGGAATTCAGACAAGATTCTTCATTTCTAAGAAGTTATGTTATCTACAGCTTTAATGCGATGTAGTTTCTATAGAATGCAGTGATACTTAGAATTGTAAAATCATTTATGACCAATATATAGATTTACTCCGTTTTAAATATTTTAAAAGAAAAAGAAATATTTATAAATTATATATTTTCAAATTATTCATTTTTGCAGTGGTACTCTTTCAGTTATTGGATTATTCATGTATTTATTCAATCAGTTTTTTAACAAAATTAATTTTCTTTGACAGGTTCATGGAGTACCTGTCACCATGGCACCCTTTGCTATCCCAGTATGCACTGGGCCTCATGCTATCCCAGTGTGCACATCAGCGCACATACCTGTGTGTGCAGCACAGCCAACATGGTCTTTTCCAGCATGTAGTGTTCAGCTGCCAACCTGCAGTATTCAGCACATTCCTGTGTGTAGCCTGCCTCAAGTGCCACTCCCCCACCCACTACCACATATTGTGCCACACCCACATGGACAAGCAAACCTTGCTCCACAACATCATCACCATCACCTCAATACATCTGCTCAGTTCTCACAGCATCCACCTCAACAGGTAAGAAAATGTAGTTCAAAATTTTATAAGAAGGTTCTGCATTAGTTTTGTACTCATTTTAGATTGCTGATTCATTTATGTAGTTCATGCCAACAAGTTGAAATATTAGAATGAAAACTTATTGTATATCTGCTTATGGTATTGATGAAGTGATGCAAACATTTGATTCAATGAAATATTTAAGAAAAACAAATGTGCAAATGTATGCCTCATATGAAATTGATAATCTTTGTAAGGTAAGAAAATGTAGTTCAAAATTTTATAAGAAGGTTCTGCATTAGTTTTGTACTCATTTTAGATTGCTGATTCATTTATGTAGTTCATGCCAACAAGTTGAAATATTAGAATGAAAACTTATTGTATATCTGCTTATGGTATTGATGAAGTGATGCAAACATTTGATTCAATGAAATATTTAAGAAAAACAAATGTGCAAATGTATGCCTCATATGAAATTGATAATCTTTGTAAGTATTGCATTGTAAAAATTCTTTATTCACAATGGTTTATATTCATAGAAATAGTTAAATCTTTATTGTTTTCAAATTAATAACAAACTTATGTCATGATATAGAATCTTGTAAAATGTAGATGTCCTCACATTTTGTGTGATAAATGAAGCTATTTTACATTATATCCTCAAAAAATAAACATATTGGTGAACCAATATATTATAAATTTCAGCGCCGTGAAGAGGGAGTACCGATTATTTCAGAGCATAGGCCACCACAGTACTCTTTAGCGCCACAATTTCATCATCATCATCATCCGTCAGCTTTAACACCTTCCCCACCAGTCCTGTTGCAAGAACCTGCAGTGCATCCTTCACCTCATGATTTTTTTGTAAGTAATTGTCACACGGCAGTTATTGCTCTGTTTTGAAGTAAACCATTTAAGTTTTTGTCTCAAGCATTATGATTTTCAGAGGTGAACTTGGAAATCATTACTCTGTGAAGATAGTTTGGATAAATTCAGGGAGAACCTGTGCAGAATTTTTTTTATATTATTGTTTATTTTCTACAGTTTTCATTGCATTTCTTAGCTAATATGTGCTCTTATTTTACTATGGAGAATTTGGACATATGGACTTAGTTTTTTTTGGTTAGAAATATGTCAACTGTACTAGTTGTAATAGTGTTCAAGGGCAATGCTTGCTTTTTGCCCAGGTTTGAAGATCAACTAATACTGTGGAACTACCTTTACCACCCATTCATTAATTACAGGGTTATATGATATATTCTTCATGTGATGTGAAAGAAATGTATGAGAAAATTTGTATTCAGTAATATATAACATTGATCAACCCTCTTGGTAAAAGGCTTCAGAAGTTTCAGACAACATCACTACCAATCTCTTGGCTTCAGGTCCTCATTGATCTTTTTTGGGCTTTATTCTTTAACTGACAAGTCACTTCTCATTTGTATTATTTTACATAAGTAATTATAATTACATCAGAATAAAAAAATGGTGTTTATTTTTACCCTTTGTGAATTTGATGAAAATTCTGTATGATTATGTACCACCTAAGAAAAGCTTGAACTTTATGGGGAGTGCGGCTTATTTAACAAATTTTGACTATATATTTTAAGAATTTTAAATGTGTTACCTTTATTTAATATTTTATATAATATACTTGTGCAGCATTTTAACATCTTCATTCTTTTATATTTAATTTAGTTTTTTTTTTACTTCATGTCTGATTTTATTTTGAAGATTTTATCTTACTGGAATTTTGTGCAATTCTTTATGCATCCATACATACATACAAATATCTGGACAGACAATAATATATAGAAAGCTGGAATTGACACATCATTGAGATCTCATTTTATTGCTAATTTAACCTTTCAGATTTATCACTTAATCTTGCTTAGCATCTTTTTATCTAATTACCCATGGCCACTTGGAGAACTACTACCTTACGTCCAGTCAGAATGGCTGCATCATGCTATATAATGTGTGTCTAAAATTTAGTAACTTTGATTTTACTCAAGGTATAAAGTTATCAAGTTACAAGGTGGTAAAATTTTGCTATATAATTATGGAAGGTTTTCTTATGTAAATTAGTTTGGGTGTGATTTGCATAGCTGCCAACCCTCACGATTTTGGTGTGAATTTCACAACTTTTTCAATAATTTACGGATTCACTCCATGTGTAGAAAAAAATAACAAATTTCCCTTTAAGTGCTAGTATGATGGCAGTTGCCAAAACGGTTGAGTATTGCTGGTCGCGCTATTAGTAGAACTATAGCTGATTGATACATTTTGCCCCATAGCAAACATTTGAATCTATATGAATAAGAGTAGTCTTACAAAGGCTTTTGAGAGGAACTGGAGCCTTACTGGAATTACGCACCGCCAACACTTTGAATTACTGTTCGGCATCGATATTGAAAATGTCTTCACCACCAAGGAAAAAAAATATATTGCACAAAAAGTGAAGTTAAGTTTGGAATATACCAAAAATTGGCAGTGCATTCAGCCATCATACATCAACATGTATGTTGCGAGAGTTGTGTAGTTGTGTGAATAGCCAGATCCAGGTCAAATTTCAGCAACTATGTACTTTTGACTCTTCTGTCAGCAGATTAAAGATATAATGAATGCTATGCTCGAAATTTCTGAGAAAATCATATTCCTATCGATTTCATGCAGGTATTTCTTGATGAAAAATCGTTCAAGTTTACTAAGCCTACTAGTAAATGGCTACCACATGCAGACACTAAATGGTATTGTCGAATTTCAACTGTTTGATAGGCAATGGACTCTGACCCTACACCCTAACATAAATGTCCAAATATTAAAAACGGGGTGACAGGGGTCAGAGGAAACTTCGACTAGGTGGCAGAGATGATGCAATGAAGCACATTGGTAGGAAAAAGCACATATAGGTTGGGAAAATTAAGAACTCCAGCAGATTTCAGCTCTTAAATTTTGAAGTCATTGATGGAAGACCTGCAATCTACCAACACTGCACTGAAATATTGTGAGTCTTCTTGTTGAACACAGTCAACCTTTATCAGCTGGATCCCATGCTAAACATTTGTTCCGACAATTATTCCCAGACTCGATCACTTCATGAATTTGTCAAAATTCACTCATTTTTATCCCTATTTTCATTTATTGTTAGCCTGGAGGGTTGGCAGCTATGAATTTGGCATAAATTTTGGAAATGTCTATGAAAAGATGCCACATTTATTCAATGCAATTATTGTATTTTTTATAAATTATTTCTTATTGTGATATTCAACAGGCTGTATTTTTTGGAGCCTACTTTGCTTTTCACATTTGACTATTTTTTAAAAAAAAAACACCAAAAAATTCATTTTGCCCATGTATTTTAAAAAAGATTATATTTTTCTCCAGTGCCATGACAATACATCAATTATTTAAAAAAAAATAAAGTAGTTGTTAATGTTCACTTTTCATACATTTTTTGAGATAGCACATACTCTTTATTACTAAACTGTGTATTTATAAAAGCTGTCAGTCTTTCTGTTCATGCATCCATAGACAGGGTGTTTTCCACAAAATAACATTAGTTTGTTGTGATCTTCATTTCTCAATCCTTGTAACCTGTACTCATTCAGTTGGTTCAGTTTGGATAGAGAGAATCCTTGTAATCTGTACTCTATCAGCTTGGATTGAGAGAATCCTTGTAATCTGTACTCTATCAGCTTGGATTGAGAGAATCCTTGTAATCTGTACTCTATTAGCTTGGATAGAGAGAATCCATGTAACCTGTATTCTGTCAACTTTGATTGAGAGAATCCTTGTATTCTGTATTCTATCAGTTTTGAAAGAAAGATGTTTCATGAGAATAAATCCGGGACAGGTTTTTAATCCTGTATGCAGCCTACAAGGATTGAATCAGCTAAAAACAAATGTAAATATCTCCAACTTATGGATAAGTAGAGGAAGTTATGGATATTATGGGATGGGGTGGACTTTGTGTCCAGATCTGCATAGGGTATATTTTAAGATATTAAGGAATGTAAAATTGCAGAGGATTTATAAATAGAAACATATTTGTTTTAACAGTTATTAATAATACAATTATTAGTAAATATGTTAACAAGATTCGGCCCTTTATCCCACTAAACAGATTGGTCAGGTGGTGTCTTGGAAGAATTATGTTAATTCCTATTGGATGAGTTAGGTCACATGAATTGGTATTTGAAATATTAGACAGAGTAGTAAGATATATCATGTGGGGTGAGTTGTGATATATTTTTGTAATAGACTTGTGAAGGGGAGAGAACTGATGAATCAGATTCATTCCTATTTTGGAGTCATTTTTATTTCTTCTCTTCCTGTTGTAATGTTGGGTTTAAGGATATATTTTATGTTGTCCTTAGATATTATTGGAGAAGAAAAATGTTTGCTTATATTGTTAAGTGGAAATGGAAATTGCCCATTGGACTATAATGTTATTTAGGAATTATTGTGAATTATTCAGAGGAGTTCTGGACAATGCCATTTTGACATCACAGTTCTTGGTGGACCAGTACATTTCCGGTTCTGAAATTTAAAAAGAATTATTCATTCTTTTCAGCTTCAATAAAACTTTCTCAGGATTGTTTTGGATTCCCTTCGAGATATTATATATTAATCTTATATTTTCATTTATAACTTTGATAATGAAATTAAGCTTTACTAATCTTGGTTTAACTTCATGTTAGTTTATGACCATGGAGTCATAACACTGGTATTGTGCTGAATTTAGACAGTGCAATTGGATTAGAATCATCTACTTTTGTAGATGTGCATGTCTGTTTGCATTGCAAAGAAAAACTTGAAAAAAATAAGCTATCAGTTTTATTTCTTCAGAAACGGCAGCCAACAGATTACTATTAAAAGGAAGAAGTGGCTGATGTGATTGTCAATACTTGCATCTGACTTAACATTTTCTGGTCATATTGATATTTTTACCAATTTTCTTTCAGGGCCCATTTCAGAGATTCTATGCACGCCAGAGATCTTTGATAAGAAATACACGACTGCGAAACTTTCCACCTCCACCTCCACCTCCATACCCAGGATTTCTTTTGCATTTCCTGTAAGTTGAAGGAAAATATCAAAGATTTAGTTGGAATTTTATTTAGATTAAAGATTGAATTATCATATCTTGAATTTTTAAAATTTTTTGGATCATATCATTCATTTACATTACATGCTGCCATGCTTTTCAGTGAATGCTTATTTATCTTTACACAACTGAACTTCTTATTCTTATTTTAAATCTCTTTTAGTAGTTATCAATTATGAAATTTCATTGTTAGTTAAATAGATTTTCAGAACTTAATAAAACAAAATTTGAAACCCTAATCATTGTATGATTGAAAATGACCAAATCAAATTCACTGATATAGAGGATGAGATGTAATCTTGGATTTAAAGATAAGGATAGATCTGTTTTCCTCTCAGGGCAATGCTTGGTAATCCTCCAGTACCACCTTATGTTCGAGACCTTCATGATGATGCAACAGAAGTGGAAAATTATGAGGTTAGTGATAAATTTCATCTTTATATAACCTAATTAAATCTGTTGACAAGGAGATAGGATATTTTTAATGCCGATTGCAGAATAAATCCTGTGAATTGATAGTGTCTTTCTGCTCAACCTGTCCATCCATTTATTAGGAGTTAGAACTTGCATTAATTCCAGTTTCTCAGCTTATACAGTAAAAACTGCTATGAGTGAACACCTGTCATTTCTGACTACAAGTGCAATGCATGGATTGATTTTATTATGTAAAGGATCTGTTATGATTGACTACCTGCTGATGCATTTGGACACAGCAGTGAACAACTACATCACAAAAAAGAAGATAAACTCCAATGACTTTTATTTAATCCCAGTAAAAACACATGCTCATACCATTCTAAATATAAAAAAAATTAAAAATGTTGGCTGGCTACCAATGTCTGAATTTTTTAGCTGTGCTTTTAGTGTCTTATAGTATCTTACATAAACCATTTTAAAGTATATGTAGATTATTTCATAGTCTGGTTCCCTGTTTTGTATGCTCTCTGTGTTCTCCACTATTTGTAAAGGGGTGAGCAATGCAGGGAACATACAAAGCAGGGAATCAGACTAATTATTCCCGCACTTAGCATGCTTCTCAGCCTTATCATTGGACCAGCATCCCTATGAACTACCGTATCATGAGAACAGATATACCACTGATCTATATGTGATCAATTGTTACAAGGACCGTTTAATTATTAATGATTTTTCTGATAAAAACAAACATAAGAGGAATACTTTTTAAAAAAAGCATTGTTTGCTATGGGTGGTATTTGCTACAGTCAGTACACCAAGCTACTGTACATGTCACAGATTGCCAGTTGTAATTGTAGTGGTTTTGTATATTGTTTTGTCTTTAGATATAATCAATATAGCCTGGGGTGAATAAGGTATTGTCTATTACACCAGCAAGAGATTGAAAGTGTTCAAGACTTGTGATGTTTGTTGTTTTTTTCCTCAGTGTTAAGTGATTACATTCCAATCACTAAGCTGTCATCTGTTCAAGATGGTGTCACCGGGTTACTCACTTTGCTTATAGAGTTAATCCCTGTATGTTATTTTTGAATAAAGCTGTTGACTTTTGTCTCTGAGTAAATAGTTTTGTTTCTTTTTAATTCATTAATTGTTAGATATGCAATGCATATGTATAGAGTTTTCATATTTTCAGAAGGGGTGGTCTATCATAGCAGGTTTGCAGTATTGCTAAGAGTCATGCAAATTTGTATGTAAATATGCAACCGATCCAGTGGCCTAGTGGTTAGAGCGTCCACCTCGGATGCAGGAGGTCAAGGTTTCGATCCCCATTTGAGTCATACCAAAGACTTACAAAAATGGTACTAATAGCTGTCTCGATTGACAATCAGCATTAAGAGGTTAGTGTTAAGATTGGTCAGCCTGGTGTAAGGATAATGTGACTGGATAGGACATCATGCTACATGTCTGCAACATGATGCTTCAGTGCTAGACATCACTATAAACTGCTACACTGCAGACATCGTAGCAATATGACTGAAAAATTGATAAAGCTATGTTAAAAATCATATTCACATCACATATAAATGTGCAATTAGGAGTACTACACCTTTCAGTCAGAAGTAGGTCACCGTCTTGTAATTTCCTTGCATTAACTTTATATTTTATTCATTTTCTTGCAAACTAAGGTTTTTAAAAAAAAAAAACGGTTGTATAATTCCATTCTGTTGACATTGATATTTTATTTTTGAAGTAATTGAACCCCACATGACCAGGTATCAGAATTATTTATCATCTGTTTTTCTCAGCTTTTCAGATGTAAAAAAGAAACTGAATTTTTTGTACATGGAAAATATAATATGTATAATCTCAAAATAACCATATATACTGACAAGTAGGTTGAGTCCAGCTGCAAATAACATGATCTCAGATCTACATTCACATAAAGCACCATCTGATCTGGGTCCTTGTTTTTTACTGATCTACCAATGCATTGTTTGATGGTAGATCTGGGTTTGTGTTTTTTACTGATCTACCAGTGCATTATTTGATGGTAGGTCTGGGAATGTGTTTTCTACTGATTTACCATTGCATTAATAGATGGTAGATCTGGGAATGTGTTTTCTACTGATCTACCATTGCATTAATAGATGGTAGATCTGGGTTTGTGTTTTCTACTGATCTACCAATGCATTATTTGATGGTAGCTCTGGGAATGTGTTTTCTACTGATCTACAAATGCATTATTTGATGGTAGATCTGGGTCTGTTTTCTACTGATCTACCAATGCATTATTTGATGGTAGATCTGGGTTTGTGTTTTCTACTGATCTACCAATGCATTATTTGATGGTAGATCTGGGTTTGTGTTTTCTACTGATCTACCAATGCATTGTTTGATGGTAGGTCTGGGAATGTGTTTTCTACTGATTTACCATTGCATTAATAGATGGTAGATCTGGGAATGTGTTTTCTACTGATCTACCATTGCATTAATAGATGGTAGATCTGGGTTTGTGTTTTCTACTGATCTACCAATGCATTATTTGATGGTAGGTCTGGGAATGTGTTTTCTACTGATTTACCATTGCATTAATAGATGGTAGATCTGGGAATGTGTTTTCTACTGATCTACCATTGCATTAATAGATGGTAGATCTGGGTCTGTGTTTTCTACTGATCTACCATTGCATTAATAGATGGTAGATCTGGGTCTGTGTTTTCTACTGATCTACCAATGCATTATTTGATGGTAGATCTGGGTCTGTTTTCTACTGATCTACCATTGCATTAATAGATGGTAGATCTGGGAATGTGTTTTCTACTGATCTACCATTGCATTAATAGATGGTAGATCTGGGTTTGTGTTTTCTACTGATTTACCAATGCATTATTTGATGGTAGATCTGGGTCTGTTTTCTACTGATCTACCAATGCATTATTTGATGGTAGGTCTGGATTTGTGTTTTCTACTGATCTACCATTGCATTATTTGATG
Organism: Potamilus streckersoni; assembly: GCA_016746295.1. Classification (NCBI taxonomy): domain Eukaryota; kingdom Metazoa; phylum Mollusca; class Bivalvia; order Unionida; family Unionidae; genus Potamilus; species Potamilus streckersoni. The sequence continues at coordinate 2,902,080 of JAEAOA010000432.1, forward strand.
GTAGATCTGGGTTTGTGTTTTCTACTGATCTACCAATGCATTATTTGATGGTAGATCTGGGTTTGTGTTTTCTACTGATCTACCAGTGCATTATTTGATGGTAGGTCTGGGAATGTGTTTTCTACTGATTTACCAATGCATTATTTGATGGTAGATCTGGGTTTGTGTTTTCTACTGATCTACCATTGCATTAATAGATAGTAGATCTGGGTTTGTGTTTTCTACTGATTTAGCAGTGCATTATTTGATGGTAGATCTGGGTTTGTGTTTTCTACTGATCTACCAATGGTTTGTTTGATGGTAGATCTGGGTCTGTGTTTTTTTCTGATCTACCAATGCATTAATAGATGGTAGATCTGGATTTGTGTTTTCTACTGATTTACCAGTGCATTATTTGATGGTAGCTCTGGGTCTGTGTTTTCTACTGATCTACCAATGCATTATTTGATGGTAGATCTGGGTTTGTGTTTTCTACTGATCTACCAATGCATTAATAGATGGTAGATCTGGGTTTGTGTTTTCTACTGATTTACCAGTGCATTATTTGATGGTAGATCTGGGTTTGTGTTTTCTACTGATCTACCATTGCATTAATAGATGGTAGATCTGGGTTTGTGTTTTCTACTGATCTACCAATGCATTATTTGATGGTAGATCTGGGTTTGTGTTTTCTACTGATCTACCAATGCATTATTTGATGGTAGATCTGGGTTTGTGTTTTCTACTGATCTACCATTGCATTAATAGATGGTAGATCTGGGTCTGTGTTTTCTACTGATCTACCATTGCATTAATAGATGGTAGATCTGGGTTTGTGTTTTCTACTGATCTACCAATGCATTATTTGATGGTAGATCTGGGTTTGTGTTTTCTACTGATCTACCAATGCATTATTTGATGGTAGATCTGGGTTTGTGTTTTCTACTGATCTACCAATGCATTATTTGATGGTAGGTCTGGGTCTGTGTTTTCTACTGATCTACCATTGCATTAATAGATGGTAGATCTGGGTTTGTGTTTTCTACTGATCTACCATTGCATTAATAGATGGTAGATCTGGGTTTGTGTTTTCTACTGATTTACCAGTGCATTAATAGATGGTAGATCTGGGTTTGTGTTTTCTACTGATCTACCAATGCATTATTTGATGGTAGATCTGGGTCTGTGTTTTCTACTGATCTACCATTGCATTAATAGATGGTAGATCTGGGTTTGTGTTTTCTACTGATTTACCAGTGCATTAATAGATGGTAGATCTGGGTTTGTGTTTTCTACTGATCTACCATTGCATTATTTGATGGTAGGTCTGGGTCTGTGTTTTCTACTGATCTACCATTGCATTAATAGATGGTAGATCTGGGATTGTGTTTTCTACTGATTTACCAGTGCATTATTTGATGGTAGGTCTGAGTTTGTGTTTTCTACTGATCTACCATTGCATTATTTGATGGTAGCTCTGGGTCTGTGTTTTCTACTGATCTACCAATACATTGTTTGATGGTAGATGTTTTCACTTGGATTTGTTTGCGAATACATAAGAGGTCTAATTTATTAAAGTTTCCACATATATCCAGGTCTTGAGGTAAAATTAACAAGTTTAATAAAATGAAGGCTAACAAAATTTAACAAGATTAACATTACCCATATGTGCTGTATTAGTTGCATTATTGTGTTGTCAAGCCCTGTGTTGCACTTTTATTCAACAGAAATCTATTAACTCCAGGATGATTCAAGCATTTCGTTTCATTTACAGGCATTATTAAATCTAGCAGAGCGATTGGGCGAGGCAAAGCCAAGAGGCTTAATCAAAGCAGAGATAGAGCAACTTCCAGCTTACCGCTTTAATGCTGATTCTCAGAGAGGTGACTCGGATCAGACCTCATGTGTTGTTTGTATGTGTGACTTTGAAAATCGCCAGCTGTTGCGAGTGCTCCCTTGTAGCCATGAGTTTCATGCAAAGTGTGTAGACAAATGGCTTAAGGTAAGTGAAATGCTGATGTGACCTCACTGTTGCAACTATAAGAATTATTTTTGATCATTTTGTTTAGATCTGTTAGACAGGCTTAAATCTTCATGCTCATTCATAAACACAGTTATGAATAGCATTTTCAAATATTGAGGTGATTTCGTTTTTGATTAGTACAGCATCTTGCAATTTGAGGGACTGGATTTTAATTAGAATTCTTAACTAGGCAAAAAATGTCAAGGTGTTGGATGATTTTTCTTATTAAGAGCAACCCCTGTGCATATTGATGAGGTGATCTTGCATCTGATTGGCAGTTTTCTTTGCCTTTGTAGGGACTATATTTTTCATTAGATATTTATCCGACTTGATAAATCATGTATGTCATCATGATCTTATTATGAGCGAAAATTGTGCAACATTGAGTCAGGTTTGTTCAGCTTGCCAGAACTTAGGCAGTAAGATTGAGCAATTTTCCAATAAGATTTGTATCCAACTTGTTAAATAGCTGTATACTACCATATTATTGGATGAATTTGATTATTAGGAAGCTGTACAGTTATTAATGATTTAATTTTGTATTTGATTGGCTAAGCTTGTTTCCACACTGAATATTAAATTCCACCTCAGGTTATGTTGTCATTGTCACAGGCAGACCATACAGTGTGATCTATGGATATTAATAAGATGCTTTGCAACTGATAGGCTGAAATCATTACCTCTTGATCCAGAGTTTATACTTGTTGTCCAGTTTCGGCTGTTACACATTGTAAATGGGTTTATATCAACAAAAGTATCAAATTGTAAGTTAAGAGATTTTGCATGTTAATTAATAGCAAGAGATTATATTGTTTATTGGCAAGAGTCTGTGAATATTAAGAGAAAAGGACTATGCATATTAATAGCAAGACTGCATATTTATTATTAGCAAGACCGTACATACAGTAAAAAACTGTATGTTGTTTTTGGCAAGTTTTTGCATATTAATAAAGAGAAAGGGACTGCATATTGATTAATAGAAAGACTATACCATGCTGATTAATAATAAGAAACTGTATATTAATTGTTGGCAAGAATTTTTGCATATTAAGAGAAATGGACTATGCATTTTATTATTAGCAAGACTATGCAGATCATTAGCAAGACTGCATATTGATCATTAGCAAGACTGTCAGGCGTGGGTCCCTTTTTTTCTTTTACCTGAAAATTCCCACCCCCACCCTCCGATCCCTATTTATTGAACTTGAAGAAAATCTTGATTGAAGTTGCGAACTGAAATGTTGATATATCGCTTTTTTTATTGGTTGCAAATGGTAGTGAGGACCTGGAAATTTTAACCAAAATTGTCAGCTTTTCATGAGTAATCATATCATAGGTTACATTTTCTTTCCAAATGACATTCTTGGTGCAGAGTTTAAAGATATTCAAGGAAATTTCAATGAAAATGTCGCTAACGCTTGATGTAGGCAGTACATAAATGATTAAATATTAAATTTTAAATAATGTATTAAGTGAAATTTGTTTTAATTCTATCTTTGAGATCCTCTTAAGTGTAATCATCATAAATTCAATGTATATTCAAATGTAAAATGTGTCAGCTGTCGGCAGGTGTTTCTCTGAGAACCCAATTAAGTCCCAACTGTTTTGATAATCGACTTGAAGAAGTATTGGTTGTATTGTTGCGCTGAATTTAAAGTTGGCTTCCTTTGTATTATCACCTCAAGTTATGTATTTTGAATCAGATAAAGGTGATGTGTTGTGATTATGATTTTTAACATAGCTTTAACAATTTTTCAGTCATATCTTTATGATGTCTGCAGTGTGGCAGTTTATAGTGATGTCTACCACTGGGGCATCATGCCACAGACTTGTAGCATGATGTGCCACCCAGTCACATTATCCTTACACCAGGACATCCAGTCCTAATACTAACCTCTTAATGCTGAGCATCAAGCAAGGCAGCTGTTAGTATCACTATCTGTTCACTATCGCTTCCAATAAAATCACGACATCAATATTGTCCTAACTGAACAATACAGAATTTGAGTTTCTATGTAGTCTCTTGAAATAAATGTCACTGGTTTTTCAAGAAAAGGAATCTTGTTTGGTGGTTTATCAACAGTTAGCCTAGTTACCAGCTACTCTGACTTCTGATTTGGCATTAAATATCATTTCGGGAACCAGACTAATCAACTAAACAAAAAGCAGTGACGTAATGCACAAATGTTTTCCTGCATACATGATGATTGTTGAAACAAGTTGGAACTATCTTTCACATGTTGGACATTTTGAAAATAAATGTTATTTATATAAAATAATGACCACATTCATTAGAAAAAGACCATTATTAACAATAATTATCGACATAATTGTAAAACGAGGATTCACCCATTAAACAGCCCAGTTTCTCAACCCCAACCCTCCCAGTTTTTCAAAGTATAGCTTAGGTGATTTTTTTTAATTTTTGGAGGTCCCTCATAACTCATGCCCTTGCTTATAGTGCAGTCTGTGTTTGGGGACCCAGTTGTACACAAGTTATTAAGGGAGAGGTGTATTGATTAAGAGCTAGAGATTGCATATTAGGAGCAAAAGAATGAATATTGCTTATTAGCAATTGATTTTGTATATTGATTATGATCAAGAAATTATGCATATGAATTATACCTTTATCTTTAGGAAGAATTTTGATCAGAATATAGTAAAACGGGTACAATAGGTTCAATTAACATGTTTGGGAGATGGTTAAAGTAACTTCTATTCTTACAGTATTTCTTATTATTATATGCTCATCTTTTTTTTCTCCGTTAACTTTAATTGTCAGAATCATGCAGTATTCACCAATATTAAACACCTTCATACTGTATCCCATGTGCAAAGGAACTATTTTCTAATGTAAACAATTTTTTATGAATGAACTAAAGCAGATATTTCATGGACGGCCACATGCCAGCAAATGTTTCATAGACTGACACTTACAAAATGCTTTGGCACATTCCGCGTTAACTTTTTTGATTAAAATGTTTCAGATTTAACAATATATAGAGGTTCCTCACAAAAAAACGCAAGTTATAAACATAAACTGTCTTCTTTAGCTGTTAATAAAAATGGGCCAAAAATATACTTATAATTTACATCCTGAATTTCCTCAAGAAATATACTTTTGTAGGTCTGTAAATCTGAATTAGATGAGCCATGTTATGGATTCTCAAGGTTGATTACACATTTTGAAATTGTACTGTAATTTTGAGTATATTCCAAGTGTAGCTATATCCTCCTTACTGCACTCAAAATAAAATAAACATTAAATTCCTCAGCATCTTTTCGATAATTGTAATGGAAAGGCTTCATAATTTTCCCACATTGTGATCTGAATCATTCAATGACAGAAAAGAAACATGTATGCCAATGTGAACACAATTCAAAACATTAAACTGGCAGATGCTGCTGAAATCCGATGCAGGTCTCTTCATGTAGATATATCCATACATTAATCAAAAGATTGTGTTGAATCAAAAAAAATACCAAAAGGTATTCATTCCACATCAAATGGAAAAATTGTTGCAATGTGTATTCATTAACAATATTACTCCAAATTTCAATCTTAAGCACAGCAAGCGCCATTTTCTTTTGAAACTTTTGACTAGCACGCAACCAACTTCATATTTATCTGGGCGGGGTTAAGTGCTCATTAACAATTTTGTGTAATGATCCATCAACGCTTATTTATTTTGTTTGGAATATGCAATACATTTAGTTACTTTGTTTCTTTCGGTGTATTTTTGTTTATATATTTAAGCCTTGGGAAAAATTAAAAATGAGCATATAATAAAAAGTTTACTGTATTTGTATGGAAAAATAATAACTCGTTTTGTCAGAAGGATATACTGCACTCCCAAGGTCATGCAGTATATCCATCCAAAAAACTCGTTCATATTTTCCCCATACAAATGCAGTAACCCATAATTATTGCTTAATGAAATGGTCATTTATGTTAGCAGTTGAGTAATAACAAATCCACCTTGGCATCTTGCATACTGTTAACTCTTGTGACAAATTTACACTTTTAAAGATAGTTCCTAATCCTAGATTAAAGATACATCATAATCTACAGCTTTTCAAACAACCAAGAGGATAAGGTTATTTTAAATTAAACAATACTGGTAATTTGTTACTTGATGCAGTAAATAATCAATTGAAGTATACATGATTAAATCCTTGGCTTCTTTTTCTTCTGTTTCTGTCAGAAAATTGTGATCTTTAAGTTGTGCAGACATTGTTGTATAATAGTTTATATATAAATTTTCTTTTTTACCAGACCAATAGAACGTGTCCAATCTGTCGTGCAGATGCTGGGGAAATAGGAAACCAGTCAGAGTGAGATGGAATGTAAACAAGAATCCGGTTCATTTAAAAAATATTTTGTGGAAAGTAGAGATCCTGAAGAGGACAGGTTTTCCAGCATGAGGGAAATAGCTGCATGAAAAACATTTTAAAAATGGGACATGTTATTTCTGTTCTGCAGCTCTTGCATAATGGAAATTTTGCAAATGATATACCTCTGTTCACATATAAATAAACCTATTTTGTAGCCAAAATATGTGACTCCATCCCTTTTTGTGTCTACCTGTCTGTCTCTCTATCTTCTGACTTAAATTCAGTACTTGTTCCATTGTTATGTAGGTATTTATTAGGGTTTTTCATGTTTTGTATATTTAGACCATCATTGGTATTTTGTGATGGTTGTCAAAAAGTGCTTTGAATTTCATACTTATGTTACTGTCTCTTGAAGAAAGGGGATTTGTGTTTTGTTGTTGTTTTTATTTTGTTCTAGTAAATATTTATCTACATCAGAATATAATCTATACTGAACTCTGAGACTAAAGAAAAGAGAAGTACTAAAATAGTGAGTAGTGATTACGTTTAAAGTGATAGCATGTTTTAATTTAAGAATTAAAATGTTCCATGCCATGCCAAAGCATGAACAATGCTCATACTTTGACATTACTGTTGATTTTTTTACAGGGTAAATTGCTTTGCTCCGCCACCCCCATATGCTTACACAAAATAATCAGTTTTCAAATATTTATTTATTATAGCTGTATTTAAAAGTTTCTGTTGCATAGAGTTGGCAGAATTTTGCTTCATCCACTTGTGTGCTCAGATGAGTGGATTTTCCATTCCTAAATAAATGACTTATAATTGATTCTGAATTGTTTGTTGCTTAAAGAAGGTGGGATTTATATAGTACTCCTTAAGCTGAAAGATGCACACGCATCACCTGCAAACATCATAGACTGATATGTCTTCAAAAAATGCATGAATTCAACTTACAAGCCAGTATTTATGATAGGTTGCAAATGTTGGTAGTTTTAAAAAATGCAATGTTTTCAAAGCAGTACTAATTGTTTAATTATTTTTTGTCACATTAAAAATTAAATTTTTTTTGTGGTGTAAATATTTTTGAAGAAGAACGCAGTTGCAAAGAAAGCAGTGATACTATTTAATTCTGGCTTGGCTTCATACTTTTTAGGAAAAATACATTTTTATGGTCGAATTCTATCCTGCAGTCCTCTTTATATCAGTCTCACAATTTACTTTATTTTAGTTTGTCTACTTTTTTTAAGATTGGATTTTGTAATTCATTTTAACTAACTTTCTTCCAGATTGCAACAGTGAGTTTAGGAAAATGGGTTGCTTGAAAACACAGCTTACTACTTCATTTGTTCAGCAGCTCTCTTGTTTTCCCTTAAAATAACTAGCTAAAATTTTCCAAAAGTTCATAGATGAATCAGTTCATTAATATATTTGTATATTATTAGTATTTAGCATTCAGTGAATTGGGTACCTTGTGATTGTGTATAAGCAGATGGTAGAAAAGTCAAGAAAATATGCATTTTAATATACAGGAATCGTCTTTTATAGAGTCACACAAAAATCCAAACAACAGCCTCCATTATATTTGGAAAACATAATGAATAAATTATACTGTTGGGTGTTGTGGTGTCCATAGAGCTTGCAAATGTGCCCCATTGTACATTGGGCCCAATCACAGAATCCAGCAGTACAATATAACAGATAATAATCAGTTGTGGGTCATTTGAAAGTTTACCCGTTATCTAGTAGTTGGGATAAAATCCCAGGATTTTAATGAGCACAGTGCAGATTCATTTTAATATGCCTATAGAGCTGAAATGAATATCAAAACATTGAACCAATTCTAAATCATCACATTAGTTCCAGCAGTCTCGAGTTGATAGAACAATGTAGGTAAGGAAAAAGGGATCAGAATGAAGTCAATAAAACCTTTATGTAACAATCAACCTGACTTTGAACTCTTCTTGGACACTTGTTTGGTTGGAAGTAGTTATGACCAATTCCTCAAACCATTTCCACCACACCACAATCATATTACCTCAGAAAGGTAATCCCCACTGTTTCTTTTAATTAAGTTCTGACGTCATTACACAGCTGTGGAATTATCAGTATTTCCAAAATCTGACAATCTCATATTCTTTCTTTTCTTTCCAGACGTGTCAGCTTTGTATCACTAAAATGTACATGGGCAGTTGACATGGACTTTAGAACAGAACCATTCTTGGTGTAGGGCAACAGATACAATAATGGTTGTACGTACAAAAGCAGCATAAATTTTAATTTGTGCAGGAAGTGTTTAAATTTTTTCTTTCTTATTCCCTTGTGTAACTGACATGTTTTCTTGGAAAATATCTCTATATCCAGGACTACTCTAGATGTGGGAGGTCATGGGTTCAAACCCAGACCTAGTCATACCAAAGACTTATAAAAATGGTACTAACAGTTGCATCACTAGGTGCTCAGCATTAAGAAACATCATACTACATGTCTGCGGCATGAATCCCCAGTGCTTGACATCACTCTAAACTGCCACACTGCAGACATCATAGCAATATGACTGAAACATTTTTTAAAATAACTACATTAAAAGTCCAAATCACACGCATGCACACACACACACACACTTACACTTTACCCAAGAATATGAATGGTCTATTCCTAAACTTGGTTGATCAAAGAGCTAGTACCTAGGCACATGGTATGTTTACAAAAGACACAAGGCCATTTTGCACCTAATATGTCTTACATCTTTACCTATAAGATCACTACCCATGAATTAACAAGTTAAAAACAATTATGTATCAGAACTGCAAATGAATTATTTATGGCCAAGCAGAACTCTGATTCTATCATTTTTAGTTTGTCAAAATATTAGTCTTATTGGACATGGTCAGCATGTACTACAATGATAATTTCTGGAATCCTAAAATCAACATTTGTCAATTCACTTACATTATATTAAACTGGCCATGTGTCTGTCATAACAAGTCAGATCACATCACAGGGAAAATATTCCCCCACATTTAGGTAGAATAGGTTATCAAGTTTCTGCCCTTTTTTCCACCTTGTCCAGATGCATTCTTGAAATATTTGAATGTAGAAAGTTGGTATTTATTTCAGCTCAACAAAATCTCCCATAACCATTTGACCTCATTAAGCTCCATCAGTTAGGATCTATTTAAGATTATTGATTGATAAATTGTAGATAATATTTATGTCTATCTTAGAGGACAATAACAAGCTTTATTTATTATATCTGTAAGTATGAATTTGTCTACTAGGTGCATTTAATTTTATGAAGCTTTGAGCTTTGAGAAGTTGTATATTACACAAGAGAAGAAATATTAAGCCATTTTTCAGGAGCATAAATTGCAGACATTTAGAATATAACGTTTAATATTTAAATCATTAATTTGTATAAATAAATAAATATATCAGTTGCGCGTTTGTTTGGCATTAAACACCAAAGCATGATAGTTTTTATTGTTCAGATTTTTCTGTTTGATTATTAAGTCTTTAATAATTTTTGTTATATAATGAGATACCATGTTTTTTTAAATATATAGAATATTACTGACTTTGTAATGGAGCCATATAGTGAAATATTTTATAAAGATAAGAAATGATATAGAGATCAACATGTAATATAGGTTCTTAATGTGACTAGCATTTGAACTTGCATGTAGATCCTATTTGTACTTTTCATGCCATATCAGTATCCCATAACTGTAATGACACAAATTCCTGCATTCATTTTGTATGGTTTTTTTAAATGTTCTTTACACATTTTGAGGGCTTTCTCAGAATGAACTGAAACCTTCAAAAGCTAGGCATTATTTATAGCATTGTTTAAACTACTGTTACTTGTTGGTAAGGTATTGTGACGATCACCTGTTTATTGTCACTTCAGTTTTTTCATCCTTTCTCTTATTTTGCCATTTTTTATACAGTGTGATCTGTATCCATGTAATGATTCATATAATTTGTTGTTGAAAATGTGAAATGGATGCCATAAATTTAATCAAATGGTGTTTATCTTTCTCCTGAGGAAAAAAAAAAACCCCAACAAAACTTAAGACAAGAAAATTGATCCTTATATTATTCTGGTATCTATCTCAGTCATAGTTTCTCAGTGGTTAGTGGGCTTGCCTTATTACTGTAAGGATGCAGGCTTAAATCCTACCATAGGACCAGCCCAGGTAGCTACCAGGGTGTGTCCTTGGGTATGGCACTTTAATTGTCTCCACACTAAATAACACCAACCTGTCTATCCAATAAACAATGTAACATAACTAGGTAAGCACTTTTTTTTAAAAAAAAGGACAAAATACACCACAAGAAGTTAATCCATTAAGATCAGATAGAAAATCAGAAATTTGAGAAGGCCCTAGATGTTTTTCAGGTTTGGTTAGTTTCAATGATCCCATATGTATGGTTCCAATTTAGTTGTAAATGACCTTGTTTTGCATGTAGCCCACATATTATATCACTCCATAATACATATAGCTGTTGCAGTATAAATTGCTTTGAGTATTGCTTTTATTTTAGTCTTGTATTGAGTTCCGAACCAACCAAGTGTTGTTGCACAAGTGTGGAGTTTTCAAGTCAGTCAAAACATGACACATGGGTTGCATACATTATTACCTCCAAATGGTCAACTTGTAATGTAAGCAAGATGACCAGAAAAGAGGATAGCTTGTCATACATGACTAGTATCAATTTGTTTTACTTCATCCAAAAACAGATTGGCATCATTTTGTGATCTTTGTGTCATGTTCTTGGGGTTTTTAATTTACTACATTTTCAAAGTGAACTGATATTTACACTTAATTTCTTAAATACTTGTTTGCCTTGAATTTATAAACTTTACAAGACATGCCATAATTTAAGTTTGTATTAAAATAGATATAGAGTTCTGGATGTAAATTTTCTTGTGGTTTTAGAGGAAAATTTTCATCAATCTTTGTATGTGGTTGGCAGTTTTGTATTGTTGAAAAATTGTATGACAGTGGATAATGATTTCCACATGGCTTCTTGCAGTCATACTTGCATGTTTAAATCATGCTTTAGGTTTTTTAAAATTCATTTCTGTGTTCTTTTGAGCACAAGGTTATATGAAACAATATAAAAAATATCAATAATATGGACATGATGAGATAACTTTTTCAATACCAGTAGCTTCCAGAACCATGGGCATTGGCTGTATTTTAGTTTTGTCCCTTGCATAATGAATGCAAGTCTGTACTTCATTCTGCCAGTAAAATTTCAGAATTGTATAGGGATTGAAAATTCTTCTAAATTTTATTCTCAGTCATATATAATGATCTCACTTCAAGGAAATTTCTGAATACTTATACAGAGATTCACCATTCTTGTGAGGTAGATTCATAACTGCTTGTAGCCACATAAAGTACATTTCATTTTGAGTATTAACTTTATAAGTTAGAAAGCAAACTTACATTTGAAAGATTTGGTTAAGCTCACTTTTTGTTTTATAGGTATCTAGAGTGTAGGACAAAAAGTCCTTTATTGACCTACTACCATTTTCATGCTTCTTGGTTCTTTAAAGATTCTAAAAATTGAACTTTGTTGTGTTGAGTGTAGGAAGAAATAATTTAAAGACAAGTTTGAGCTTGAATTGATCTTGGGGAATCAGTGTATTATTTATGAGAATTTGTAACACATATGCATTTTTTTTATAGCTTTGAGTTGCACACTGTTTTGTTGCTTGTACCATGAAAATATTGTTTTGATTTGCTTCCATTTGTAATGTTTAAACTTAATTGATAAAGAGTTGTAAAGATAAAAATGCTTTTGGCCAGTTTTGTTTTTCTTGCTAGAAAGTGGGAATAATATTGATCAAATTTTCGTCTGTGACCTGATGATTTATTGCTTTTTTGTTTTAGCTCATTTTGTTCTTCTGTTTTTTTTTTTTCATTCATTTTGTGCTACTTGTTAGTCAGGATAGAGAATTCATAGAAAATACATCAAGCCATGTTAGTTGTCAGGCTGGGTATTCATTCAGAATAAATCATGGAACCTGCCAACTACTTGGCATCAGTGAATTCCTGTTGAATCTTTTTATGGATCTGAATAATTTATTACTGTAAAGAATTTTCTTTACCCACGTTTGTTTATGCAGTTTTTCAGGTGTACAGATAATTAAGAGTAAAATACATTAATGGTAATTTTCTACCTGTTTTGGCACGGTTTTAATATCAAACGAGTTCTTGTACCACATTTAAAGGTAAAAGTATATTTCGTTTATGGATTAAATTGGAATTTACTGACTTCACTGCAAGGTGATTGGATACAAATGGTCATATGATACTTTTTCCAAAATTTAAATTGTCTGATCATGCAGGAACAGGGTTCAAATTTGGACAGTTTAATTTTGATTTGGTTGTGGTAGTTTGAAATTTACATTCCCAAAGCAACAGAATTATCAGCTCAATATGCCAAGGTATAAATAGGGTTATCACATCATGGATATGACTAGCATTGAATTCTATCAGTAAAACTATTAGCCCTATAATGTAAGAAGCTGTCTCACTTGATATTGATTAAAAGAATGATAAGTATTGAACAAAATTTCATTCAACAATTTATATTTTGTAACCTGGGTGCTGCTAGGGAGTCCCAAATAGTGTCAGCTTGTTACTACTATACAGCTGCTTACTGTAGTCACTCACAAAGTTAACAAAAAGTCCTTCAGAACTTTTACTTTGTGAGTGATTTAAAAGTTTATACTTTGATAAATACCTATCCTTGGTGATGTAATCCAGTATTAAACTCAATTTTTTTTTTACAGAATATGCAGTATATGTTATTTTTCTTTCCAAAATGAAATTCTGTTTAAGACATTAATCAGTTAACAGTTTTGTTCATAAAAAGTCATATGCACTCTAAATAATTTTATTTTTTTCCAAGGAAACTCTGCCTCCTTATTTGCATAGTTCTGTTATGGAGCAATGAACTATCCATAAAGCTGTGACTATTTAGGTCATGTATCAGTAATGAACTATCCATAAAGCTGTGACTATTTGGGTCATGCATGTATCAGTAATGAACTATCCATAAAGCTGTGACTATTTGGGTCATGCATGTATCAGTAATGAACTATCCATAAAGCTGTGACTATTTGGGTCATGTATCAGTAATGAACTATCCATAAAGCTGTGACTATTTGGGTCATGTATCAGTAATGAACTATCCATAAAGCTGTGACTATTTGGGTCATGCATGTATCAGTAATGAACTATCCATAAAGCTGTGACTATTTGGGTCATGCATGTATCAGTAATGAACTATCCATAAAGCTGTGACTATTTGGGTCATGTATCAGTAATGAACTATCCATAAAGCTGCGACTATTTGGGTCATGTATCAGTAATGAACTATCCATAAAGCTGTGACTATTTGGGTCATGCATGTATCAGTAATGAACTATCCATAAAGCTGTGACTATTTGGGTCATGTATCAGTAATGAACTATCCATAAAGCTGTGACTATTTGGGTCATGTATCAGTAAGGTGTAAGAACTACTACTCCTAGCCAGTTGATGAGCTTTCAGCCTCTGTTCTTACATAAAACTTAACATGTGATAACAGTGAACAGTTCTTAGTGCCATATTTTTCTGTTTGATATGGATGCAGTTGGTGATCCATCATTTGTACCTTGAGAATTTAAATTGTGTGTTTTATTGTTCTTTTGAATATAAATTATGTGGATTGAGATTTTTTTTACCCCCAATTTTATATGCCTGTCATAAGGTGGATATCCATCCATGTGTTTCTGCACAGAGTTGTCTTTAGGTATCCAACCTTTTGGATGGCATGCTTTTGTGGTAGGGAAGAACTGGATGATTTTGAAGTCACGGTCACTGAAATAAGCAAAATTTTTTCCACACAACTTGCTTTCTCAACAATGTATGGCTTTTACTTGGATTCCTTCTACATATGTTGACAGGTCTTTCTTTTGGCTTACACTTTAGGTAAAGAAGAAGCTGTTGATTTTTAGGTCAAAAGGTAAATGTCATTAACTGAAAGAAAATGTTTCCTGAACAATTGCATTATTTCTTTCTCACAAACCTGAACCAAAATGTGAATGACATGCATTTGGGTACAGAGGAAGACTCTTGATTTTTGGGTTCCAGAGGTCAAATTCACTACGGCTGAAAGATGAATTGATTTCTTATAAATTTCAATTTTTAATTTTGTACCTTTACCAGGGCTCTGGGTATTAAAGTTGTCTGATGAGCTTACCTTTACAGACAACTCACTCCTCACCACTCTCTTCCCGAGTTTGAGTCTTTGCTTGTAAAAATGTGGGCAAGTAAGAAAGCATGTCAGTAGTTTTGTATTGGTCAGTAGTTCTTTCTGGGGTCATCCTTTATTAAATATACTGGCTGCTAAAAAAGGCATTACAGCCTACAAAGCAAAATCATAAAACCTTAACTAAAAATTTGTGGATGACTTAGTCATTGGGTAAGCAGAAACCTGTTTTTAATCAAAAGATCATATTCAGTGTTACTGACTGACAGGAAAAAAATGTGTATTATTGAGGGCATGCACTTGCAGTATATCATCAATTTTGGGGTTAATGCTCATGGTCTTTGTGGCAACCAGAAAAAGGTTTTTTTGTGTAGCTAACTCAATCTATAGTTCCATGATCATACTTTGTGGATGGCTTGTACTCAGATGTGGGAGGTCATGGGTTTGAATCACATATAAGTCATATGAGAGACTTAAAAAATTGTGCTAACAGCTACCTTCACAGCATTGTGAGGTTAGTGTTAGAACTGGTCGGCATGGTGTCAAGATAATGTGACTGGGTGGGACATCATGCTATGTCTGTGCTAGACTTCACTATAAACTGCCACACTGCAAATATCATATGACTGAAATTTTTTTAAAGCTGTATTAAAAATCCAAATCACACATTTAGATGCTTACAGATTCTAGGCTCTAAAGGTCAACGTTGTTGTGCATAGCAGCTATTGTTTAAGACTGCATACCCCAACTAAAGCAGGTCATTGATAATCTCAAAAGTGATCCATGCCTACAAATGCCTGTCAACAGTACTAGTAAATACAAGGTGGCTGTAGATTGTACAGTTACTGGTATGCTTGTTTTTTCAGTTAATAATGGGGAATAATAATGTTGTACATTTCAAATGTGAATTGTCTTGCAGTTGTTTTTCAGAAACTGCCCTTTGTATCCAACCACTAAACAATGTCAAGAGAAAGCTATAAAAAAATTTCATTGTTTTGTTCATTTTCTTAAGTTTAATTTTATACCATCAAATTTTGTTTACAAATAATGTACAAGTTTGGATTTTTTTTCTTCTTACACACCTGCTTATCATTATCAATGTAAAACAGTAATCAATACATGAACTAATAAATGAAATGTTTAGGCATTTGAACATAGTTGATATGAATATGTTTAATTTTGATTAATTTATTCATATTTTGTTGTATTTGACCATATGGTTAAGTAATGATGTTAATTAATCTTAACAGGTCATAATTAGCAGTCAGAGGTAGAATTCCATGCTGTTTAAATTTTTCTAAATTTGAAAAAGAAAGAATAGGTAAATATTGAGTTAAATGCACAAGCGTATACATATGCACTGATATGACACTCAAAAATCACATTGGCATCAGTTTTGGTAAACTGACTGGCATGGATTATAGTTGGATCTAGGTGAATGGATGTGCATTTTTGGTTATGTATTTTTGGTTTTCCTGCAAGGGTATTTGGATTGTGGATGTTTATAAAGTTATGTGTTTTGAGCTTAGTTGTTTTAATAAATAAGTCACATTTCAAATTGAATTTTTCTTTCAAGCAAAACTTGCACTGTTTGTTCTTGTTCATCTCAGTGATACAGATTTGAAGACTTTTGGTGACTTGTTAACTTTCATGACAGTTGTTATATTAGGCAATATTACAACTTGTTCTTTTATCATGACAAGCATTTTTAATGACATCTGACAAGCTATACATAGTATGTGAAACTTTAAAAAAAGAAAAGAAACAATTCAAGGGTTTTAATAATAAGCAAAATTATATGAAACTGGCATTAAGGTATATATTTTCAGCAGTTCATATTGGATCACTTATCAAATAGGTTTAATGGTTTCCCATCCTTTCATTGTTTATTGGCAGTAATATTATAGGTATGTTACTATATAACATTTATTTTGAACTTACCCCGGGGTTCACCAGGGGGCCACATTTATCTACCTCTCTTTTCACATTAATCACCATTGAATGAAACTAGAGAAATAGATTTACAATAAATTGTGCTATTATGATATATTATGCTATAGTTTTTGCGTGAGAAAGTTGATGTACTGATGATTAAAAATATTATTCAATGAAAAAAATATTTCAGATAGAATTTGTTCCAGATCCTCTTTGTTTCAATCATATAACTATTGCACTATTGAATAAAGCAATAAATAATCACTATTTTATTTTTGTCTCCTTTTTGAGTGAGGGGCAGAAAGTGTGCATATCATTGATTTTGCTCATAACTTCTGACCCTTGTGTGGGATATTCATGTCCCACAAACTCGCATAATGGATTCTGTTATTTTTTTATGTACTAATGCTATATGTATTTGCAGCCAACTGTAAAAGACATTGGTTTTAATCTGCAAGTGTATGATGATGATGGCAGCTCTGGGTCTGTGCAGTTGGACGGACTTAGAAGCAACTAAATGAAGCATAGTTCAGAGATAATGCCAAATGAGTATAATATGTGCATGCATAGTTTGCCATGAATTGCTATGTCTGTCTCTATATCAGTGATTATTTTGTACAATTGATAATAATGCACCATGAAATGTGATCCAAGTCATTGAAAATATCAAGACCATTAAATAACCTCTCATCAATCACATCATTTTTTTTATTAAAGAACATTGCAAACATCCTATCATGAACTTAAAGTTTTTTTAAAAAAAACTAAACCAGTCTTCATTTCAGTTTGGTTTTTGAAAAAAGAAAAGTCTTGATAAATTAGCTTTATTGAAAAAAAACTAGTAGCCAAAAATTAGATCAAAGGACTGTTTTGAATAATGGCTGTTTTCAATTTTTCCCCTGTCATAATGTATATTACAAGTATGGGATGGCTTGATTTTATTTTTGTGTTCATAAGCTGGTTACCATGGGAACCAAGTTAAGACTTTTCATCTTTAACTTATTATCTATCCATTAAACTATTCACATAATTTAAATAACATTTTTCAAATTATTTTTCTGGTAAAAAGATGAGGTTTAATTTTATTGAAAAATTGTCAAATAAAACCATTCCAACTCGTGATATTTAAATCTAATAAGTCAACATAAAACTTCTAATAAAATGTTCCACTGCAAATACAAGAGTCATCGATAAATAAAAAATTATTTAATTATATATTATATATAGATTATATAATGTCTGATATGATTGATCATGTTTTCGAGCCTTTTTTTGTGGCTTTTGAGTTGTCTTCATGGAAAATATTGGTGTTTGTACCCTTGTTCGTGCAAACAAAAGATATTCTTTTCACAAAACTTTCTTTACATTCATGGCAAAGCACACACACCCACCAACCTTTCATGCTTAATTGCCTTAAGTTTTAGAATGAATGACAGCATTTATCAGCTTGTTTGATTATTCATTTTTTTTCCCCCAAAACTCCATCAGAAAAAGGTAACTGAGTGGTTTAAGGTGCCACCATTAGATAACTCAGACATCAAATGCCTGATCTGTGTGAGTAATCTTGCCAGTACATTTCTGTGGATCTGTGATTCTCTCAAATGTCATCCTGGGTTCTTACCCCACCAAATATTCTGACTACAATGTATAACCTATCATGAGCTGAATTGGTATTAAACCCCACCAAACCTTTACCCCAAAACCTTTTTCTGTACATTAAAATCTAATACCCAACTAAGTGTCATTACTACACAACTTAACTGTTTAAAACTGAAAAAAAAAACAACCTAAGCTGAAAGAATAAAATGACCCATAACTTGGATGTATTTTTTTTTTTTAAAGCATAAATACTAAATTGGTGTTCACCATTAACTGAAGTCACTATAAACTTTATAATCTAACCAGTTAATTACAACCATTGCTTTCTTGATTCAATCAGTTTTGTTCAATTCTTTTTTTTATATTTTTTAACACTAGACATTTAGTTGTGCTGTATTAGCTACTATTTTGATGAGGTGCCACTGAATGCTACTACTATAATATCAAATTTCATCAACTTAGTCCATATATTGCAAGTGAATGATTTTTTAAAATTGTTTTATTCAAGTATTTAAATTTTATTCTATTTTTATAACTTAATATTACTGTCATGAGTGATCTTTGCATTTACTCAACTTTGTCAGCAGTTGAATGTGTGGCAATAAATGCTATTGACTTGAAATTTGGTCTTGCCTGGGGAAAAAACCTGAGAAAATCAATAGCCATGTTGAGTGGTATACAGAACAGAAAATAAAAAAAGACTAGGAAATCAATAGTCAGGTGTGGTATGCAGAGAAAAAAGACTTTATGGCCATGGTGTGGTATAGAGTACCCCCCCTTCAATAAATCAATAGCCATTGTGTGTGGTGTATAAAACAAAAATATATAATATGACAAAGATGCTTTGTGTATCATATTATTACACATGCATAGACACCAACATTATCAGTTTTTTTATGCAACTCTGGCATGTCTACACACATAATGCACATGCTCAGTTTTCATCATGTAACTTTCTCATGATTATAGGAGTAGAAGTGTTGGCAGCTCTGACTTAATGAGTGGCATGTTTTTTGTGTCTCAGTAATTTTCTGCTCTTCTGCTGTGTGGGGCACCAGATTGGATCCATCTATGCCAGGAGAGACAATCTAGCACAATGGTCTCCCATGTGGCACTCTAGATACAGATTTTTCAAGGCTATCTTCAGAGTCCTTGAAGCGCTTCTTTTGTCCACCAACAATATGCTTTCCCTAAAAAAGTTTGCCATAAAGCAGCTGTTTTGGAATCTTTCCAACAGGCATGTGGACGTGTCTTGCCATCTAACTTTAGCCTTCTGGAACAACTTAAAGACGGGATGCCAGCCCTAGTAAGAACCTTAGTATCAGAAATGTTATCTTGCACCTTGTCCGCATAATCTTTCAGAGAAATCCCATGTGGAATTTTTCAAGTTGCCAGGAATGTCTGCTATAGGCAGTCCATGTCTCACTGGCATAAAATAAGGGTGGTGAGCAATGCAGCTCAATACACCTTCAGCTTGGTGGTATGACTGATTTCTCTGTGGTTCCTCACATTCCCACATAGTCTCCTGAAGGCTGAGTTAACTTTGGCAGTTCTACAGTTTATCTTGGAGTCCATGTTGTGTGCACTTGAGAGGTTGCTGACTAGATAAGTGAAACTGTCAACAGTCTAAAGTTTCTGACCCTACATGGTGATGCTTGGTTCGCAATATGGCTTCCCAAGCACAGGTTGGTACATGACGAAATTCTTCTGGTGCAGATATTGAGACCATAATTGTCTGTGCTGGTTTGTATATCTTCTGAGTTGGCATTGAAGGTGCAGTCAACAGCAAAGAGGAAGCTCCAGATGATGTTTCCTTCACCTTCAAGCCTGCATGCAGTTGCCTGAGGTTGAACAACTTCCCATCAGTATGGTATCAGACATGGATGCCCTCATTACTGTTTTATTTGAGCATGGTAGTGATCATCATGCTGAACAGTGTGGGTACCATTTGTTACTGGAAATGCATCTGAGAGATTATGACTGTAATCCATTATATAATTACAGTCATATTGCTACAATATCTGCAGTGTGACAGTTTATAGTGATGTTTAGCACGGAGTCATCATGCCGTGAAGACAAGAAGCATGATGTCCCACCCAGTAACATTATCCTGACACTGAGCTGACCAGTCTTAACACTAACCTCTTTGGTATGACTCAGCTGAGGTTCAAACCCACGACATATGTATTATGTTACTTTCACGATTACACATACATACCCACAAATGCACATACTCAGTTTTGTATTATGTAACTTTCTCATGGTTATAGATACATACATGCACACAAATGCTCATGCAAAATGCTGTGACCTGTAACAACATAAGAGCTATAATGGCAAACCATGTTATATCCTGTCAGCATCACACTGGCTCACTGCACATGTGAGGGAGATAACCCTGTATATTTATACCAACCAACTTTTCAGATCTATCCAAGATAGGGTCCTAACAGGCCCTAGAATTCAACAAATAAACAGTGCCACAAGTATTGTCTACATGTGCATTATCTGTGATAGAACTGTTTTCACAAGACTGACAACATATAGCTTCATTGCTGGCAACTGAGTTTCATAAAACGTATCCCAGTTACTCCAGTACTCGAAGGAGTAGCTTACTTTGTGGTCAAATAACTTGAACCATTCAGGTTCAGTGCCATGTATCAACAAGAAAAGTCATCACAGGTGGCTCCTTCTGCAAGTTTGTTAACTAGTTTATCCAAGTTTGAATCGAGAAATTGCATTGGAGTCCATGAACTGGCCTAGCTGAAATGTCATGTAATTTTCTGTGTTGTTGGAAATAACATTTGTTATTGTGTTTGATGTGGTTGTAATTCTTTGCATGATTAAATTGACCATCTTACCCATACTGGTTTTGAAGCACAACAGAATTTTTTAAAATAAATTTTCAGCTGCAGGTTGCATGCAATGTGTGTGGCTCCTATTGATGTGACAGTGAACATAAACTTTTCATCAGTCCAAAAAGAACCATCACAGATCCAACAACAAGTTGCCATAGAAAATGTGCATGTCCTTGTTAGTCATAAACATGTCTGCAGCAAGGAGAGCTACTGTTGTATCCATTTGCTGTAACCTTAAGTGATTAAGTAAACAGGTCCTTGCCATGATACAACAATGGCAACTCAGGTATGCCATCACATCTGAAAATAATGTAAAACAACCTGCATGGGACTTGCTCAGTAACTTGGCACCAATTTGGTAGAACAGTGGTTGGGCATTAAGAAGTGAAGCTTCCACATTTCAGAATTTCTGAGTCACATTTCAGTATTCCGAGTCAATATACAGTACTTTTATCTTCCATTACACCACAGTGCATATCAAAATATTCTTACCTTGTTCTGGAATGATTGTACTCTGCAGCTTCTTACTGACACAGTAAAATTTATGGTCATCAAGCAGCTCTTGAGTACTAGATACATGTATACAGAATTGACATGGAAACTTTCTTCCATGGTGTTCGCTGTGCCAGCAAACAGATTCTTTAAATCCACACAGTGGAGACATCAGAACCATCCACATTTTCATTGTTGCTCAACAATAGCCAATCAAAATATTTAGTACATGTGAGGATATTTGAATTAGCTGATGGCCTTTGTTCCAACTAAACTCATTTATGGCAATATTAGGATCAAGTTGTTCAAACATTTTTTTGTCAGTAACACACAAACTCGCCAGAGAAATGAATGTACAAGGAGTTAAATCTCATACTTATTGCAGCTTTTTCTGATGGAAAGGAGATGAATGGACTCCATTGCAAATGGGTGAAATATATCCCTAAGATTATTATTTGGGATGAGATATGTACATTGTCTGTGGAGGTATTTAAAATGTTTCTTGATTGGTTACTTATGAAAAATCATGCTTTTATCATGTGTGGTGATCATGGTCAACTCCCACCTTTTATTGGATCATCTTCACATGAATAGCTGAAAATGTTTGGAGATTATTATGAGGAAATAACTGATGACGATAGAGCTATTGATGAACCACTGAAAAAATTTAAAAGATTGATCAGACTGCAGCCAGATAAGATTCAATGTGAGATAATGCGTGAAGTAATTCCAGAGAGTATGATGAATGATTTTTGAAATTTATGGAGACCAGTTGATTTGATAGTTGCAAGTTTATGTGTTGGTCATACTCTAAATAAGATCAGTTACTCTTCTTGTACCTCCTTTAAGCTCACCAGGTTCATATAAAATATCTGACAGTCACATTACCTAATAATGGTTGTTTTGAGGAAGAGTCTCATTGTTGTACTGGTATATTTTTTTGTGATCACACTGATGGGTTTCATAGAACTTACAGGAGTAATTTCATTATTTAACACAACTATCACACTTGGTAGTTTTGCAACCCATTCAGAGTTCTCTTATCCCAGGACTTTAGGTTGGTGGATATTTCCTTCGCATATTGATATCCAAACATCACTCAGCAAGTGTTTGATTAAATCGCTCAACGATTACCTGATCGCGATGAATTGCAGTGTCCTCTCTTATTTTAATGTTATGTTTTTTCATCACAGATGATACTGCAGCAAGAAATTCTTTGCCAGGATGAACCTGTAGCAACTGTGGCCACCACAAGGGTCCTTGTTGATAAATTCATTCAGTTGCTTTGTTGATAGTGGTTCTGCTTCTTGATATCTACTTGCAATGTCAACATATTAGTATGTGCTTGATTGACATCTACTGGTTTTAATAGAATCATGGTAAAAACAAAATATTTGCTAGATGAACTTCATTGGAAGCACTGACATCACAATGTGGTACTGAATGTTTATCTGGTGGTAGATAAATTTGCCATATTGCCTGTTGTGCTAACCTATTTTTAGCAACAAAATGTGTGACATTTCCTGCATCAGCAAGTCTACTAATTGCTGCTCTATCCCTCCAATATCCTCTTGGGCTATAATAAAAAGATTCCATTCATAGTTATCTATGATTAATTACCTGCCCCTAGCACTAGTTTACCTTGCATCATAGATTTTACTAGAAAGCTAGCAAGTTTTGTTTCTGAGATATTTATTTTTTAATGGAATTTAATGAATGAATCAATTTTATATCTGCAATATGTTGTAAACTTTTTTAACATCATAAATGTGGCACACTTGATCAATCGCATTTATTGGATACTCACTGGGTCTTGGTTGGTCTAATTCATCAAGTTGGATATCAAGTCAGGTTCCAGGACCACAATAATTATATCAAGGAAGATGTTTTTCTCCTGGGTATTTAACCCATGGAATCCCTGGCCGCTTTCCATGTGAAGGAGTGATATCACCACATGTCTTCATATGAGACCAAAAAAATCTGTATTTGATTGTACCAAATTTCACACACTTACCTGTAAGCACATCCTTTTTATTTTTTTAATTATTGTTGTTAATCCACTTGTGGGAGGTGGGTGCTCTGCATCAAATACAACATAAATTCATTTTATTATATTTGTACAACATGGATGTCATTAATTTCTCAGCAACTTGAAAGCAAGAGCCAATCAAGCATCATGCAGCGTTACCAAATTCTATCAGAGCAATTATAATTGGTCCATCTGGCTTTGGTAAGATGCAATTATTATTTAGTCTGATGAGATGGCTCAAGTGGGATAAGTTGTAGTGGCACCATCCATAGATGATCAGCGATGCTATGATGTTCTTAAAAATTTTAATGAAAAAAAGTTGTAGGATGAAGATGAAGATAATAATGATATTGTTTTATCACTGATATTGATGAAGCTTCATCTGTGGATTATCTCAATGGACGTATTAACAATCTCATTATATGTGATATTGTGATGCTGGACAAGCAAATTCAGCTCGGATATTTTCCTGAGGAAGACACAAAAATACTGATGCAATTTATGTTACTCAGTGATATACACAAATACCTAAAGCAATCAGAGATAACTGCAATATTTTAGTTGTGTTTAATGGATTCAAT
Organism: Potamilus streckersoni; assembly: GCA_016746295.1. Lineage (NCBI taxonomy): Eukaryota > Metazoa > Mollusca > Bivalvia > Unionida > Unionidae > Potamilus > Potamilus streckersoni. The sequence goes on from JAEAOA010000432.1 coordinate 2,926,185, forward strand.
ACACATACACTGTGAAACATTCATCAGTTCATGGGATATGAATATCATTAAATTCAAAAACTTTTTCTCAAAAGCTCATGCTACCATGCACAGATTTATTATGATAAATTTACATGATCCTTGGTCACACTATTGTATAGGTCTCATAAAATATTCGAGAAACACAGGAGCAGGGAGGGCAATGACAAAAACCGAGTGTGTGTGTAGGTAAACAAACATGCCATAAAATACAAAAACACGAAAGTAAACAACATTTGTTACAAAAATGAGCTAACCGAATTGGAGGACTCTCAGAGGCTTTGGTTTGACGTTACTGATATTTTTATTTTTGTTGGAAGCGAAAAATTGAAAAAGTTGTATGAATCACCCTTCCTGCTGCTCATAATTTGCTGAGAGGTCAGACATACCTTTAGTATGATCAATACACTGTGTATGCCACGATGCCTAAATTTTTTTGGAAATCATACATTGATAGCCTTGTTTCTCCTCAAACAACCAGAAAAACATATCTGCCAGCTGTGGGATTGAGCATTCAAAGGTCAGTGTTGTCAACTTTGCACCAATTCCTTAATGTGTTCTTGCATGCTGTAGGAATGGAGGTCTTCTAGCTCTAGTGATTCTTATCACAGCTGAATGGCCGAAATTCTTTCTTCACACAGCTGTTCTGCCAAGAGTCAGGCATAAAGGATGAGTTGGTCCTCACAAGGATGCAATATCTGTAACCAACAACTGTTGGAATAAATTTGGTTTCCTGGATTTTCTGGCATTTTTAAACCATTGTCATAAGACTTGTCCCACAGGAGAGGGTTATCAGAACCATTTCTCAACTTCTGACCCTCCCAACTGATTGCTGTGTCCATGACCGATTGTCTCCAAGTCTGGAACCATAGACACAAAGTGGTGCAACTTGGTGTTCCCCTTTGTCACAAGTAGGTCTATCCTCAGACACCCCCTTCCCCAGCACATAAATCCAATGAAGATCAATTGAAGAATGGACCATTCTGTGCAAAGGATTTGGCCCCATCTTGACACAGTCAGCCAGGACAATGAACTTGCTGGGAATGTTTCAGATGTGTTATGCTTATATTTAACTGGGGAGCACCAGTATATAAATTTCCAAATCAGAATGCACAGCTCAGGTGATATACTCCTCCCAACCAATTTGTGGAGGTAGGACACCACCAACATTTGTCAGACAGACCACTTACCCATAAAAAGTCTTAATTATAGCCTTATTTCCAGGACCTCTGGACCTTATCCAACATCGATGTGTTAAAGCATGGAAAAGGTGGACATCCCCATTTGTATGAAGTGACAGCCATATAAACCGTAATTTTCAGTTAGGTCTTTACCAGAGATCCCTGCAAGCTAAATTCTGTTCTGCCACTGACCATGAAAAATACTATTTGTGTTCCTAATATTGTGATCAAGAAGACGTGAAAAGGGGTGCCACTAGGTCTGCAACATCAAGGAACTTTAAAAATTAAATATGTGAGATCGATAATTAGTAAAACGTGTACATTAGGGAGGCAAACAATGTAAAAATTGATGATAAACTCCATGCCCAGATATTCTAAACAATGGGATAGTTTGAGATCCATCTTTTTCCAGGTGATTAAATCAGAACTAATCAGGTGAATGTGGAGAATGTTGTCAAGTCTCAGTCACTGTTTACAATGTTAAGTGGGATAGGATGGTGATGCCATTGATACATTTTCTGAATGCCCAAGTATTTATGTCAAGACCAAGGCAAGCACACAAACATATATTTTTCCCTGGTAGGCAAAATCAAAGTAACTTGCACACAGCTTAGTGAATAGGCAAAAAGGAAATATGTATCAGTCAAATTTAAATTGAACTAGGGCACTGCAATGCATTTGTTGAGGTGGCCGAGATCAATGATTGACCTGAACTTTCCGCTGGCATTCAACACTAGAAAGAGCTTGGAATAAAATTCAAGAGTTTTGTTTCCAAAAAATTTTCATTACCTACTTGATGAACAATGAATCTCAGCATAATCTGAATCTGATGGAATGTCCGCAATGAAGGATACCCCCAAAAATACAAACCTTGTCAACCTCATTTGTGTATTTTATTTTCTTAAATGGAATTTTTATATAAGGCAGGTGGATTTTGAATTCAATTTGTGCATTAAAAACAATGTCCCTTGAACCCTCAAAATTGGTAGCACCAAGCAGTGAAATTAATGTCTAAGATTTTCTTCCTTTTGTCTATATGATACACAGACAGAAAATACATTTTATATTTCCAGAAACGATGGATTCTTGAGTTTGCAAGCTCATTTTCCAACCATTAAAAAGTGGCTGGAGAATGTATTTAACTCGTTGGTTTCATCCTCAGCTGCCTGGATAGAAAACATGTTATCATGGATTAAGAGACTCTTTATTCTAACATTGGACAATATGCCAACACATTCACAATACTGATCAAAAAAGTCCTCCGTTTCTCACATGTCTAGTGAAAAGGTAAACAATAAAGATCCTGATCTGCCATAACATAATGTACCTGCAGATGCCATTTGTTTTACTGATTACTCCAAATAAACTACACAGACTCATATCTGCCGACACATTATTCAACAGCAGATCTGGATATTTGCAGTTTGAAGTTGGACTCAGCTTATAAGCATGTACATCTGGTAAAAAGAATCTAAATTAGTATTTCTTTCATTGGAGTTCTTTACAAAAAATGCATCTACACAAGAAAGAAGAACTCCCTGTGCCAGAGGTTGCTTGACCACACACTATCCAAAACAAAGGAAAGAGGTCCTAGGAAAAAGAAGAATGACCATAGCAATGACCATTGATCATCTGCATCTGTAGAGGACAAATACTGACCATGTCCAAGTCAGAATAAAAATTTATTTGATATGATGAGATTGTTATAAGACATATATGACACAGGACAATCAAAAGAATATACTCATGTGAAAAAAGACAACAATCCAAATAATTATTTTAAGGTACACACTCAAGCAATATAGAACAGCTATGACAACAAAACACGATATAATTCTCATTACATCAAATATTATCTTACTATAAAAACTGTGTACCCATGGGTATTCTTTACACTAAAATCGCACATGTAGCTCATATCCCCCACCCCCTTTATGACTGAGCACTAAAATGTAAAGATAATCCAGGTTTGTTCAGGTGTGAAAGGTCTAAGTACACTTTAATATGTTATTTAGTTTTTCAAAAGAATTGAAGTAAACGTTTTTAAAATGACAAACAAGTGATAGATCCTATCACGGAGCATTAACATTAAAAACTTAAATATAGATACATAATAGGACCATAATTTTTAAATAAAACTTGTGCCAATCTACCATGCTTTTTCAATATCATACTACTATGACAATGTATGAATTCTTTTTAGGTAAACTAGCAGGCATCTTGGCAATTTTCCATTCTTGACAAATAAATGGGAGCTAGCTTCTTAATAGATTTTTAAGATTTGGACACAAGCTCAGACTTTCATGAAGTCCCTACACATGCTTTAAAAAAGATCAAACAGGTCCATTTCACAAGATTACACTACATTTACAAATTCTAAAAAATATTAACAAATCTTTCTTGGATTTTCTGATCTACCATATATGCTAACTTATAAGTCTACTTTGTTTTATACTAAAACTGCAATTCACTCAGAGTAGGGATAGTCTTATAAGTATGTTTCTTAATTATATCAATCTGGGGGTAATGTTGGAAATTTGAGACATTTTTAGTACATAAAAATAATGTTGATCCATTTTCATGGTACCATTCACATTTAGAAGTGAACTGTGTTTATCTGTTTCATGAGCATTCATTACACAATACCTGTATCTCAGTTATTGACTTTAATATTTGGAAAATATTGAGGGCAAATTAAATACTGCCCATCAGTGAAGTGTCTGCCAATGAACAAGTCAAGGGAAAGCACCCTCTTTGTTTTCCTCCAAAAAAACCTTTGATCAAGCCAAGAGTCTGATACTTGCTCAGTGCCAAGTAACAGAAGGTGGTTATTTGAACTCCGTGTGATCTTACTGTAGTAACTGACATATATTCAGTTGTATCCTTCAACAGATTTCACAAACTGTATGATCAAAGTATTACAGAACCCAAGCTCAGTATCTGTATAAGCACCTGCATGTGCCAGTGAAGCCAAAGAAACCGAGTTGAAGGTATTCATGGTGACTAGACAATAATTTACAATGTCTAGATCACAATGGAAGATTGCCTACGTTTATCACACAATGAGCATGAATTCTTGGACTTAATACCTAATGACATTAGATAGTGACATTTATAGGATACTGTGAATCCAAAAGTGTGGACTTGACTTTCATTGTTTATTTGTAAGACATGTGGAATTAACATATGGGATATTGTGAATCAGATCATTCTCAACAATTCTTATAGTGATATGTGACCTTTAGATGGATTCTTGGATTTGTCATAAAAAAAGGGTTTAAAATGTCAGGTATTGTTGATTTTAAAAGGCTGAATTAGTACCTATTGTAAGTTGTCAATTTATTTGTGGCATATTCAATTAAATAATGTAACTGTATTTTACACTGTTTTGGTTCTTAATTTACCTATCTATCTGATCAGTTTGGCTTGTTTATTTTTCCAAAATGCATCTCTGATTCAGATAACATGATTTTTTGGACTTGCAGATGGGTCACAGAGATATGGCTTTCATAGCAATAAAAAGGTAGGGCAGTTGTGTAGACTTTTAAGCGAGTATATATGGTAATCTGAATTTCCAGTTATATACATCTATGCATATATAGATAAAAAGTGGTTCATAATCACCATCACAGCACACACTTCACTTTCAATCTGTGCTATTCTACTAACTGCAAAATTACATTCTTTTGATGCATGTCTTTCATGTATCCCACTACAATCAGTATCATGTGCATCAAAATACTGATATAAAGCAACAATTTAGCAGGTACTTGTCTTAAAAGGTTCATCAACGAAAAAGGTTCCTGTGGAAATAATGTATGGACTGAAATCTAAACTTTTTTTGTTTTACAAGCCGTTTTTTATGACTGCTTTTCCTTCTACCACATTGATTATCTATTTACATTCAAATAAAAATGACTCTAAAATCCTTCCCTTAGGTGTTGAGAAAAGTGTCCTTCAGAGTAGAATCCAGAAATCTGATATAACATGGCAATGAAACTAATACCTGGAATATACAAAAAGGATTTTGCTAGGTTCTGGAAAACTAAAGATTCTAATAATGAAGTCCTTATGAGGCAACTGTCATAGGGTCCAGCCCCCTTCCAAACACTCACCATACATAAAATTTGCATTGAAAACTGGATCTCAATTATTCCTAAAGCTAACAACAAGCTACATGGCCCCACTCCCCCCTTACTAGCAGTGACCTTCTAAGGATTACTTCTTAAGGAGTAAATTACAACCCCATGAAGCAATTTTCGTGACCAATGCCTACTGTTATAAGTAAAACTAGTCCAGTAGAGCTCACCATTTTCTGACAGTTGGAAGAGATCCTTGCAAGTGGATGCTATTGAACAGAAAACTATTCGACATATAATTTTTTTGTTACTAAAATAGTTGTCAATTACTGTTAGCTTGATGCTAATTTTAAGTGATCATTTGCAAGACTAAAGTCAAAAGTTTAAGATTAAATGTGAAATAGTCCCTTTAGATAAATCATAATGATAAATCAAATGCACTATGTGAAGAAAAATATTTAAACTTAAACAAAAACAAAGAAAAACAAAACCAAAAAGCATTTAAGTTTTTGTTTGAATTTTTTCACAGTATATTAGTAATATTTCTAGTACCACATTCATGAATTATCAGACCTGCCGACCCTGATGAGACCCTCTTAGTAAGGAAGTTGATTTTCTTTCATAAGTATGACCAGTTTTAAGCAAGGTGTAACAAAATAGCAATAACTGCTATTGTAAAACTGGAAAATGTTATTTACAAGTTTGGTATTTGATACATGCAGAAATGGTAAACATCATGTTTAACTGAAAAGTCTGTAAAGGACAAGAAAACCTTTTTTACTCCTAGTACAGTTGCACAAACTTCATTTACAAAACCTATGCAGCTTGATAGCTTGTTGCTGTCTCTCAACTAGATGCAAGTCTTGGAGTTTTTCTTCCATTTCACATGACAATGGCAATCATATCTCATGCCAACAAGAATACTCAAATTGACATGCAATGGCTAATAAACATAATTGTATCGCTTCCTGCTTTTATTCATAAGAATCTGAATATTCCTGGTTTTATTATGTGCTGATTATTAACTTTTTTTAAGAGTCTTAATTTCCCTTTGAATTCAACATGCATCACTTGCTGGATGTCATTAAAGAAAATTCTATAATCAACAGTTTGATCATGCAGACTCTTCGCATAAAAATATATGTGGAGTTTAAAGCATCTGAAGTACTGTAAAGTTAGTCTGGTTCCCTGACTAATTTCACTAATTCTAATGTGAAGCCAAATTTCATTCTGTAAGCACATTCATTCTGTAAGCAAATCCAACACAAATAAACAAATTATCCAATTTTTTCAGGAACAATGATTTTTCCATAGTTTTTGTTTTTTTACCGCTTATATCTGTATTTTAAGGGTAATTTTGTAAGACTTATGGAGAAATCTTAAGGGTTGGCAGGTCTGAATTATGCCTATAGCATGGCATATTCTTGAAATGCCTAGTGATAAGAACCAGCATAATGACTTAAAATGCATAAATACAGGTAACTGAACTTTGCCATGAAATGGAAAGTCACATTATGAAATGAATATAAGAACAAAATGTTTCACCAGAAACAGACACTGCACAGATATGACAACCAAACACACAAACTCACTTTTCTAGTGTCACAGAAACAATGTTTGCTATTTTAAGTAGACTATGTGCCAACAGAAGAAGAAATAAATATATAAATAAATAAATACAATCATGATTCAATTAAAATTTGATAAAATCAACATTGCAGTACACACATCTATATACCATTTTTGCAGAAATCTTTCATTCTGTAAGCACAGCTTGAGCTATCCTACAGAAGGAAAGATTCTGACAAATACAAATTGATAAATAAGCTAAATAAGATAGGGTACAAGTCAAAATCCACCATAATTATAATGAAGACAAAAATATTTTCATTTTAGTTATGATTGGTGCTTTTAACACAGCAATCCGAGGATATTATTTATCATCGAGGCAATTCCTTGCCAAAGGACATATCATGGTAGCTAAACCAGGCTCCTCCGATAGTTGGATTCAATCCTAGCTACCAAGCTACAGTGGCTTCCTAGAAATATTTCAATGATACTGGTACTTTTGAAGACTCAAATTATGAACCCGAGTTTCTTTATAAGTGTAAGTTATCAGGAAGTCCAATTCATCTTTGCTAGTCAAATAAGGTTCTGATGAAAAGCATGCAAAGTGATAAAACTGGAAATTTTAAGAAACTTCTTTAAGCCAGTATTTCAAGAGCAGATTCCTTTATTCAATCTATGGTGATTTAAAATCATGAACAACACAAAGATATTGGCTCAGATGCAAGACAATATGTCCTTGTTCAGCTGATGTATACAATGAATAAGTGACATGTACACATCCACACTCTTTGTATTAAAACTATTATATCCTTCCACTGCTAGGATGTCACTGAAATCCTCACTTTATGCCACCAAAATGATACTGGCAATAAATATGCTGTTTGCTTTGTTTTTCTTTTAAATTTTAATTTAGATAGGTATGTGTTCCAAAGAAACCAACACACTAATAAGTTGTCTTTCAAACCGCTAATAATTTTTAATGCAGTTTTGCTCTATTCTGATCACTAATGACCCATTACCTATGGTGTTTTACACCCCTTATATTTAACAGTTATGTAGTATTTGCTCTAATCAACAAAAAAATACAGGTTTTATTTATTTATTTCCTATATAGCCAACATCCAACTGTGGACAGCATAAACAGATCCAGACCTGTCCTTGCAGTTATGTACCTGCATACCAGGGTCAATACTAGTTACATCAACTGCAGGTCATGCTGAGATGATGATATATCCCCACTTCTTGAGTGTGTCAATATTCTTACTAAAATTACCTGGTATGTCAGCACATTATGTGTAACTGGGTCTATGCAGTTTTAAGTTGGATTGATACAATGCATGAATAAATACAGCACCCCATAACAAACTGGAGGATGCTTTCATAGCATCTATCTGACATGGTGGTTCACAAATATAAACTATTTCCTGCTGTTTAACAAAACAATGTATGTAACAGCCTTTTTTTCTGTGGTCATAAAGAGTCTAATGTAAAGACTGGCTTCTTAGCTTATGGTAAAAAACTATTGCCATGAAACCAGTAAAATTTTGCAAACAATTTGTTCCAAGACACATCAATAAAATTTACGAATAACATAGTATTGAATTACAGGCATTTGTGTTAAAAGACAGGGCATCCATGACATGAAGCAAATATATATATATATATATATATATATATATATATATATATATATATATATATATATATATATATATATATAGATATATAGATAGATAGATACACACACAACATTCAGTCCTAAATGAAAAAAAAAAACAACAATACATCTAGATATAATGATATACAAGGCTACATAATAATGTAGTTCTAGTCTATTTTAGATAGCACTAGGATGTCAATTTAGGAAAGGAATTATAGATAAAGAAAGCGAGAGATAGAAAAAAATGTACAGAAAAGTTACATAAGCCAATGCTCTACTTTCATGGTTATTTTAAATGTTGAATAATTACATTGGGCTGTAAGCAAAATCAGCTTTTTAAACTAAATACAAAACAAGTATTGTCACTAATTTTTTCTTTACAATGTCAACCAAACATTTTTTCTCTTTTAAATCATTATATTTTTACAGGTAATATACAAAAGGGGAAGGGGGAAAATATAAACCTCTTCAATAAATGATAAAACCAAATTTTAAGCACAGTTTGTAAAAATCACGAAGAAAACATCATGATTCTAGGATTATAAAAAAAAATAACAAAAAAAAGATACAACAATAAAAATCCAAATAAACTGACAGGATGACGACTATAAAACTTTGTATCTAATTTCAAATACTGTATAGACTCACTTAAAAATGGAGCCCGACTGCAAAGTGATCAGATTCAGATGTACTGTTGTATAATATACCAGCAGGTCTAGGTCTATGGAGTTTGTTATAAGTAATCAGTAGAACAAACAACACTGAACCTGATCTGCTGGCACATTATTTGATGTCAGATCTGAATCTATATCATTTGTAAATAGACTACACTTATAAGCATAAATATACAGTAAAATTACATCAGCCTGAAATACAGTACATGTACTTCACTATTGTATCCCCATTTTTAACAGAAAAAAGACAGACCAATCATTGAATAATCTGGAATATATTAACACAATCTTAAGATTGGTTTAACCAAAATACACATTTTGCATATACATATACTGGTTACATCACTGGAAATGAAATGCTCTTTCAACACAACCCACTTTTTAAAAAATTCAATTTTCTCAATTTGTATTACTCTGACTAATGCTATGTGGGCTTCTGATGGAGATTTATTATGCTGTTAAGCATTTAACACCATTTAAAACTCCATCAAAGTGAAATATGCTTCTTTTCATTGTACATATAAATGGTAAGTTAAAAACTGATTCCAAACTGGTGTAATTTCAATACTTTACAATCATCACTCAATCAACAAGTTACAACATATTTAACACTAATTCTCATGTAGTTGTGCTTTTTCTTTTTATCTTTGATTCTGCTATTTTACAGCTACATCTCTTCTTCCTCTTTCATGACCTATAAACCAATTTTTATTAGAACTTAAGGGGTCGAAAGCCTGGTCTAGCTCCCTTTTCCCCATTTTCTCCTGCCCAGGATTTAGACTTAGCCCGGAAGTGTTTCAAATCCTCTGCATAGTCTCGGTGAAGCATGGGGGTATAGTTTTGGGGATCACAAAACTCCTGTAGAAAAGAAAACATAAATAAAGAAATATATGACAATGCTTTAAATTGCCTCTTACACAATGTGTGCTTTCAAAATTTTTTGACAGGTACCAAAATTTTCATTTGATACGAGTTCATTCAAAGCAATGTTTTTTAGAGGTATGATGTAAACCAGCTCTAAGTAGTTCAATTTCCTGAACAATGCAAAATTGCCATAGTTTCTTTCAAAGCTTAAAGCTGAAATGAAATCTGGGAGGCATTGGTCTTTTTTGTATCAACCAGTAAAAACAACAGCTTCAAGTTTCAAAGTCAATTCATGTCAGAGTACTGTGGATGTGTTACAATTACTGAAAACACTCATCAATTGAAACAGTGGTTACCAACTCTAACTGGATTAAAATACAGTGTAATTATCTCAATTCCTATACAGCTAAATATATTGTATTGGATGCTTTTATAAGTCACTAATCCCCATCTTAAATGTCAATCATACAGGTATTGATGTAAATACTGGTAAAACCCATTATAGAAAGATGATTGGGGTCAAAAGAATACTAGGGTGATAAAAGCAGGATCACATTAATAAAAAATTTCATATTTACACATTTGAATGGTTTGATAATTCTCAGATAATGTCAAACTATTTATTATATGTTACTTCCTCCAAACATTAAACAGTGCAGACTGTATTCAAGTCTTTTAATTTATCTGAATTTGATAGCCTTTCTTTATTTTTGTTAATAAATATAACACTACAATATGTTTTAGAAAATTTCTTAAGGCAACATTAAACACAATGCTAGTCTAGACTAAAAATCTGCTAGGGGCAGTGCTGCCAACCCTGAAGAATTTGTCTCAGTAAGGCTATTGACTTTGTTCCTTAAGTTTTCATTAAAGTGTAACAAAATATAAACTGCAATTGTAAAGCTGGAAAAACAAAACATGCAGAGACAACAAACATTATATTGAACTGAAAAGTTTGTACGTGTAGACTTTATTTACCACTAGTACAGTTGCACAAACTTTAGTTCCAAACCCTATGCAGCTTAATGGTTTGTTGCTATCTCTCAATTTCACAAAAGTTTTTGAAATTTTTTTCCATTTCACATGAAATCGGCAATCATTTCTTCTGCCACAGACATACTCAAATTGGCATGTGATGTCCAATAAACACAATTGTGCCCTTTACAGCTTTTATTCACAAGAATCTTAACATTTGTTTTTATTCTTCTATGTTGATTATTAACATTTTTCAAGATTATTGTCCCTTTCTTTTTAAATCTATATTGCTTACTGAATGCCATTTTTAAAAATAATTTATAATCACCAGTTCAATCTTGCAGATGCATTGCATGAACAGTTTAAAGCACCTGAGGTGCTGCTGTAAAGTTAGTCTAGTTCTCTAATTTCACTAAAACCAGAAAAAAAATCAAACATAGATGAAAAAATTGTCATATTTTTCAGCAATGATCATTTATTCGTAGTATTTGTTTTTAAGCTGTAAGTCCGTATTTTATGGGCACTTTTTGCAAGACTGCAAAATCAGAAGAATTGGCAGGTCTGTTGGGGTATAAATAATTGGCTTTTCCGAGAGCAAGTATTTATAATGATAAAATGAGAGATCATGCTGCCATTGCATCATAAGCAGAATCACATTATAATGGGTTTTACATGTATTTACCAGGGATGCATTACCACTCTGGTGGGAACAAGTAACATCCGGACAATTGAGCACTATTTATAGGTAGTCTATGAAACAAGAAGAACAGAAATCTTACAGTTCCCTATTCATTGATCAAGTGCTTTGCATTCAGCATAAAGCTTACAGCATTTTGATTCAATTATTAGATCAAGAAGACAATATTTGAACAGTGAAGGAAGCTAGAAATCAAGTCCCAACTGGAATATTAACAACTTACCAGCCTTTCAAGAACCTTTAAAATGAAAATGCTGCATACTGTAGGTGCATTTAATATTTTTTAAGACAAGCAAGACTTTATTTTGACAAATCCAATGAGCAACTCATTTAAAATGAGGTGTCCAAACTAGATATAGAGGGGCCTAAGGTAATCCCATTTTTTTACAAGTCTACCATCTAAGTTAATAAGCATCAGTTAAGGATCATGAACACTTACGTAACTCGCCTGAATACTGTATTTAAAAAAATTAAATATATTTTTGCAATGGCTTCATATGCATCCTGTGTATGGCTAGTAAATCAACACTGAAATATTTTCCCACTACATAACATGATGAGAATGACTTACAATATGGTTTCACATCCTTTAATACCAATTATTTGCATTTTATGCTAACTGGTTGCAATACAACTCAGTATTACAACATTCTCCACAGGACCATATACCACTGCAGTCTTTATTTGCTGTAATTTTAGCTTGTGATGTTTTTTTTAAATCTGCCATATGCATTTTTGTTTCACACCATCCTTTAAAAAAAACTTCTGTTAATAAACATCATGTCACCAAATTCCAAACTACTTCAATGATACCTTTTCTAACCCTTTCTAACTGCTTCTTTGGTATGCAATTAAAAATATAGTAGACTCCATTATCCGCGCACGGTTTAACCGCTTTGCGGCTTAACCGTGGCAATGTATTTTTAAAGAATTTTTTACTCCATATCTTAAAAAGATGGGGAGTTACGCAACGATTTCAAAATTGAAAATTTTATACAGGAAGTCGACCGACCTGTTTAACGACAACTCGGGGATACGACTGGTTCCTGGCTAGAGTTGTTATATAATTTTATAATAGGGCTTTATTTCCTGTCCCAAGGAAATTGCGGATGTTAAAACGCCTTCTTTTTGGTAGTGGGGGAAGGAGTTCTGTTAAAAGAACAGTACGAATTTTCAGTTGTTATCAGTACAGTAGGCTACTTCAGTTGTGTCCAAAAATAGTATTAAGTTTTTGTGTTGGAAAGAGGATAATGGAGCAGAAAAGGAAGCATGTAGTTTTAACAATTAACCAAAAACTCGACATAATTAAAAATCTTGAGCAAGACGGGTCTACCAAAAACTTAGCTTTACAATATGGTATAGGTGAAACAACAGTTCACGATCTCTGAAAAAATAAAAATAAATTGATTAACTACGCCAGTAATTCTGATTCATCAAGTGGCTTATCAAGCAGAAAAACAATGAAACTGTCAACTTATGATGAGCTTGATAAATCGATGTTGCAATGGTTTAACCAAGAAAGGGCACAAAACATTCCTGTTTCAGGAATTATCTTCGCAAAACAGGCAAAAACTATACTTTGATGCATTAGTAATGGAAGGTGATTTCAATGCATCCTTGGGATGGCTGACATGATTCAAAAAGCGGCATGGAATACATGAGATTTCTATACATGGGGGAAAAGTAAGCAACAATGAAACAGTTGCAAATGAGTTCCAAAATGATTTTCAAAAGTTCATAGAAGAGCAACAGGTGACTCCTGAACAAATTTATAATGCTGATGAAACTGGCCTAAATTGGAAATGTCTTCCCACAAAAACATTTGCACATAAATCAGAAAGGGCTAAAAAGCCATACACTATATGAGGGAAAGGGTTAACAGAGCTGACTTTGTCGGCCGCGACTTTATCTCCTTGTTCCTGGTAGCTTTAGTCCTTGTCCTAACAGACCCGGCAATAGACTTCCCGCTAATCCTGCTAGTATTTGAGTTATTTGAAGAAATCCACTTTGTCACTGTCGTGTCTTTTTATTCGTCATCGTTTTTCATTTTGCTGTTGTCTTTTATTTTGGCATTATATCAAATCTTTAGACAAAAAATTTATATGAAAATTTTCTTTATTCCGACGTGGCAGACAAAACCACTACCTTTAACTGCATTTTCTGATGTGCCATGTACTGCTCCGGACGATGCTGCTAGTCCTAATGTACCTAACACCGGCAAAATTTTAGGCAGTAATGTTTTGGCTTCTACTGATAGTGCCGGACCAAAGAAACCACCTCGTTTTGCCATTGCAATTATTTGTGCAGCGCTTAAATTTAAAACAAAAGGTTTCTTGCGATCATATTTTTTGCCTGATATTTGGTTAACAATTTTTTTAAAGTACCCATTTGGGCATTAGGGTTGACCTTTAATGAAACCTGCTTCTATTTTGCAACAGCAGCTGCTAATTTTTTAACTTGACCATCAATTAAATGTATTTCTTTTACAATGTATTTTGTCATTATTTTTAACAGTTACAGACTAAACTTGAAGTTCTTTAAACTTTGAGTAAAGTGTAAATCACTCTAAACTTGTACATTTCACCTCCAACAGAGTCGAGTGTCACAAATCTGTTGCTTAACACTAACGCATATAAGTTTAACTGCTCTGCTGGATCTGGAGTGGCTCCGAGCGTCCACGTAACTATCTAACTATCGGCTGTACTGTCTACAGCTCACTCGCTATGCTTACTATCATCAAAATAAAATATTGTACAAAATTCCTCTACTGATATCTGAGTTCCATCTCCAGCATCTTGATATTTTTGCATTGAATTGAGTAAATAAATGTAAGGCCTAGTGAGGTTTTTACTAGCGTCATCTGCAAAATTACATTCTATTGCTCGTTCTGAGTATTGTTTTGAATTTATTCTAACGTATATTCTTCTAACATCAGCATTATCAAATACTCCATTATTTTGTTCCTGATTGCCACGTCGAGCTTTTCTCTGAAATACAACAAATAACTGATACGGCAGTTGGTGTTGTTGTAACTCGCCACATGTAGTCTGTGGAATTTGGAACTACTGTTTGATATATTTTATGTTGTTGAAAATTTTACTTGTGTGCTTTTCTAGCATGATGTTTAGTTCAGATAATTTAGTGATTAATGGAGTTATTCATGGCAGCCACAGCGCAAGTTTGATTATAACAAATTGTACATTAGCACCACCAGACCGGAACAAGCAGTCATTTTGTTCTGCTCGATCTAAAATAAGCATATGCTTAACTCCACGAAGTACTTTATTATAGTCCCTGCAAAAGCCAAATATTGTACTTAATGGCAGCATCACTGTGATTTGACGTAAAGTTGCTGCAAGTTCTCTTCGCTTAGCAAAACCTTCATTATAACGCAGATCTCTTACACCACTATTATCAATAACTAAATTAAGCATTTTAGTACCAGTCACGGCTGCACCAGGAGCTGTTAGATTAAGGCGAGCAAAAGCGAGAGTAAGTGAAGCTCTTACACCAGCTACATCAGCGGCTGCAGCTGGTGCGGCTATGCCTAGCGTGGCTGCATTGGCAATAAGAAAACTTCTTAATAGTAGCAAAGTCTGCATCTGCATTAACTCCAGGTATCATAAAACCCCTCGATAGGAGTTCATTTAATTCCGCTATAGCACGCCCAGTATCTTTAAACCACATCATATTAGTTGCAACTGATCTAGAGTAATCGTCGGAAAATGAAACAATATTTAAAATCGTACTTGACAGTAATTTGAAATATCCTTGACAGTTTGATTGGCCAGCTGATATCGAGCGGTTCTGAATAAGACAAACCATTATTTATAAGAGCTATTTCTGCTCCAGCAGCAATTGCAGCTGGTGGATTAGCTATTGCTTTGTGAGGCAGTAGAAATACGTCCTTGTCTCTGGTATTAAACGTTTTAACACCAGCCTTATTAGGTTTGTTAGAATTTTCAAGATACTCAACATATTCAAAATCCGTCGCTGCATTATCCATGTCATAAATTTCTGCTAAATCAAGATAATTTTTTACCGACATTTTTTATTTTACTAGGTTATACAAAATTATTTCATTGTCGTTATTTTAAATATTAAATTTTATATAATCTTCTTGCCTTTTGGTGATAAAAGTTCTTTTTGTTGTTGCTATCATTGCATGCTGGGTTTCCTTTGTTGGTACAATTTCTGAAATAACTTGTTTGATTGTAAGTACACCGCTTTGCGGTAATCCATGTTATGGATCGCCTTTTATTTTATCAGGTATGTTTATGTCCCAAGGCAGATCTAGCAGCTCCAGTTGCAAGTTTTTTATATGTCAAGTGCAACTGGTGCAACTTTACGAGCTAGTCCTGGAACATTTTCAACAATTTTAGTAAATATATCTCCCTAAAATCCTCTTACTATTTTTGTTCTATAAACTTTCTTTCTGCTTCATTATATCTGAGGTTGTATAATTTTTGTCATCAAATCTTTAAAAAAATAGGTTTACTATTGTTCGCACAAGTGCAGGTAATAAGTAACAACCTCATTATTTAAATCCAGCTGTTTTCCAGACCGATCTGTCAATTGCATATTTACTTCTGTTATTTGATTTTCAACATTTAGCGGATAATAAATAATATGATGTGGACTAATTTGCATAAGAGAACCTGGTGGAACTTCTAGAGAAAAACTGTATATAGTTTGCCCTTTGCTGTCCTTAGCTGAATAAGAACCAGATGCAATAGAGCAATTTACCAATATTGTGTTTACTTCAGTTATATTTACTGGCAGTTAACCGTCAGTTGTTATAGGATTATCATCATAAGGTTGATATATAGCAGGTTTAAATCCAATCTATGATGCAACACCTGAAAATAAAGTAACGGCAAGACCATTTTTTAATGTTATTCTAGCTCTTAACGTATTATAATTTGGTGCCAGCTCGAAATTGACTGCATTACCACCATTTTTTAAATAAATTCTTTTATCGTTTTATTTAGATCATTTAGGTGGCATGCATCTTGCGGAATTTTCTGTTTTGTATATATTGGAGAACTTTGACAACCACTACTATTTATAATTACAGTTTTAACATTTGCCATGCCATTTCAACAAGTGCAGGAAATAAGTCCAATTTCGTACTGTTTCTCACGAACTAGTTCTATTGGCAGAATATACTTTACTGAAAAATTTGTGCTATCTTTAACAGATGGACTAGAGTCCAGTAATAATGTTGCTGACATTTATTATTATATTTTCATAAATATTAAATCGCGGTGTATAGTTTTGTATTCGTCAGATGTTAATAAATTTTTCAATCTCAAATTGTCAAGTATATCAATAATTTCATTGTTGATTTCAGCACCAACATTTCCTTTTTTCTGCTTCTTTTGATGATATCAATAGTGTTAATCAATTGATCATTTCAAGATCTAATGTGAATATTTTAACTCCAGTTCCTGTTTTGTGTCCTCTATATTTTTCTGCACTATTTTTATCTGTTACAGAAAATTTTCTTTTAAAATTCCAACCCGCATCGAAAATTTTTTTAATACTCTTTTCTGCTGTTCCTTCAAATCCAGAAGCAATAATACCATATCTCATTCTACCAACAAGTGGAAGCATATTCTCAGTTCCTGTAAAAGTGCTAATTTTTAGCAGCAACTCCATCTCTTACTATTGCATTTAATTTATTGATTAATGTGTCATTCTGCGTCGGTCCATTCACTTATATTATCAATATCTTTTATACTTTCGTTTTCTACAAATTCATTATAGTCATTATCTTGTATCATATTATTTGCTTGTTTAATAAAAATGTCTTTGCTCCTCAACTTCCATAAACTTTATAGTCAAATCTTCAACTCTTTCCTGCTCCTCTTTAATATCTTTTATTTCTTTTGATAAATTTGTTAAAATATTTTGAATTTCCTGTATGGTTAAGCCTGCTAATCTTTGTTAAAGTTCCACCGGATATTATTTATCAACCGATCTAGTGTAGCTTGTCTATTAACAGGATCAGCTATATTTGCTACATTTGCCTCAGCTAATCTTTTTTTCTTCTTGAGATCTTTCAATAATTCTTCCAGCAGCCGCCTCTTGTTCCGAGTAAACATTTTACTTGTAATTGTTTATCTTCTTCAGATAGTGGTTTAGTTTCGGGTTGTTTTCCAAAAAGTAATGCTTCAGTAACTGGTTTTAGGAACTGTTGCTGTTTCTGCTGCAGCAACTTGACCATGTCATGCTTGCTGTACCAGCTATTTAAATCTTGCCTGAGATTGTGCAAGGTTTTCTTTAGATTTTCTATATGTTTTCTATACTTTGCTTGTTTTTCCATTAATTATATACTATTTTCTATCAAAATTATTGTAGATAGTTTTCAATACAACATCGAAACATTTTGCTCGTATCATTTGTTAACTTACCGAACAAGAAATAGTCGTATTTATTTGCTGTTGCTTGACGATACAGTTAAATTAATTTATAACTTGTTACACTGCTGCATTGTTCGTTCGCGATATTTCTAATGTCAGTATCGTCAAAGCCTGGAAATAATATAAACCAACCATTATTTCGCCTAATAAATCTGTCAACATTATAATATCCTTGAGCAAGATAAATAGAATTACATTTCTTATTTAGTGACAGCGAAAAATACGATCCGATTTTATTCATTTTTTAATTGTTTTGCGGAATATCATCAAAAACAACTATTTTGTGTTTGGACAAATCAAGTTGATTAACTGGAATAAGTTCTGGTTGTTTGATAATAAAAAATCTTCACCAACCTGAAGATCATCACGAAGTTTGTCGTTATAATTGCTAAGTAATTCGTACTTATCTTGTTGTGGATCAATTGTGTAAATATAAATTCAATCGTAGTTAAAATTATCTCTTAGAAGTAAATTCATAATCAAATTTGTTTTACCCAATCCAGTTCTACCAATGATAAGATAATGGCAATCTGGAAGCTCATTGTCATGTTTATGTTTTACCAAACGTTCTGCATCAAAGTTTAATATAGACTATTTTGCCATTACTATTATGTTATATAATTTTGTCAAGCAGTAAATAAATAATGAGTTTTTTTCTTCAAAATTTGGAACAGTAGGAGATTCGTCGTCTGCTCAGCAAGGTGACTTATCTAAATACAAAACTCTTGATCAGCTCAAAAATGAAATTACTAATTTATTAAATATCACAAGTGTTGACCAAAATGAAGTTGTTATTTTTCAAGATAAAGAAGGATGATTAAAAACAACTATCAGATGTACTTATACGAATTCCCACCACAGTTATTAATAATATAGTTACTTTTGCTGACCAAGGTAAAACACAAGATTCCAGTAAGTCCATTAACGATTATGTTATAAAAGCTAGTGATACTGATGATATAATGTCAGGGAAAAAAAATTCCATATCTTGGAAACACAATCGCAGAATCAGACAGCAACGAAAAAATATGTCAATGATTAGGAATCTAAATATGTGTTAATGCGCGGTGGTATCATGTGTTCATTTCTCAACATGAACAATAATGGTATTAATAATCTCAGAACACCAGAAACAGATTTCAATGTCGCAACTAAAAAATATGTCGAAAATAAGGAAATTTCAATAACAACATCGTTAACAACAATCCATGATGGAATTGCTGCATTTAGAAATGATTACAGTAATCAAGTACAAACATTTCTAAATTTGCCTAGAAATTTAAACAGATCTATTAACAAATTTTTTGGAAGTCCACCAACTGCTGATATAAAACTCGCTGACATTAACTCAAGACTTAACGATATCATAAGTGGCATTCCTGACATTGTTAAAAAAAACCTAATCTCTTTAAAATTCCACATGGACGAGCTAACAATATCGTTTACACAATAGCATCAGAAAAAGCAACATGGTCGCAGCAAAATGACACTCTTAAACACAATGCAGAGGTCACTGGTGTATATAGATTGTATGTTTTTAGCAGTGCAAAGTTTAGTAAATTTACAACATTTCCATGGTATCATTCTACCAATGATTTTTCTGGAACTGTATCTATAGTGTAAAACAAAGATAACAAAAAAACATTTATGCTGATAGCGGAAAATAAAATGTTAACTGCAGCGACTTATAGGTGGTGTATTGAGTTTGTAGCTGAAATTCCATAATTAGTTACATAAATGAAGGTATAAAAAATCTAAACAAATATATAATGACAAAAAATATAGTCAATTTTAATCATATTTCAGAAAACATTCCAAAACAAGATGTTGACGCATTAATGCAATATTACAGATATTATCATAAAAATTTTTGGTGTGTGAAAAAATGTTCCAAATACTATACCAAAATACTTCGAGTAATATCATATTTGCTGCTGCTAATGACTAGTTCTAGTATAATTTCAAATGGCGCATCATTAAATCAGTTTTTCTTAATAACATCCGGCATTGGTGTTTCTCTTACAGCAGCATGTAAAAAGGTTGAGCCTCAACTTACAACTAAAAGAAATGCTTGCAAAACAGCAAGTATCACTATAAAAAAATTAATTGATCAAATTCGTTCTTATTTGCGCGGTATAAAATATGATATGGATGATTTAATACGTAAGTTCCGCATTATTGATAGTATGTTAACAGATATTCTGCCTATAAGAGTTAGCAAATATGAAAAAAAATTATAATAAGCAGTAGATATTTAATTTTCTGTAGCTTTAGAAATATTGTTATCAAATAATATATCGACCATGCTATCAATAAATGTCATCACATCATCTGCCCAACCAGTAATTGCTCATCATTTTCAGTCAAGAATAACCATACCGATCCATATTTTGGTGATATACAATAACCAACTTTTTTTAATACAATCACTTATTATTTTAGGTTTTATGCCATTATAACATGACGCTGATTTGATTGAATTAAATCTCTTAAAAAATCTGTTTGTTAGAACAAATCCAACATGTCGGATTGGATTATAATAAGACATTATATACATTTCATTTGTTTAATATAACATTTTGCCTAAAAATAACAACATGACTTTGACTAATAAGCTTAATATAAAAAAAGTATACTAATGTATAATAATCTCAAAGGAATGTTTAAAACTGATAAAAGTGCCTGAAACCCCCACTTGTGTACTACTTAATATTTTGTTAAAATATATAGCAAAATCTTGTAAATAATAAAATATTTTTGAAAAATTAAATGTCTTTTTATTTGATACTTGAATGCTCGCAGATGCAGTAGAAGCTTTGTATGCGCTTCACTACTGTGAATGATCAATAAGTGCGTCACAGCAGTTGGGTTTCCCAAAGATTACATAATACCATCATTCCTCACACAAATATTGAATTTCCAATTGTTTTTCCAAAAATAATGAAGTCAGATAAAATTTCACAAAGAGATACATCATGGCCAGTTTTCTCAAGAAATGACTCATTTGCCTATAACACAAAATATCATTAGCGTTAACAATGATGAATTTCCAATGGATTTTTTCAGTGATGTAATGGATTACGAATAACGATATAAAGTTGGCCAAAATTCTATTCTGCTCATTTTGTGATGGGATTTATAGCCAGTTCGAATCATTCATTGTTGTGAGGTAAATACATTATTTTGATAAAAACGTTATGTTTGTCACAAAATCTGCTTGTTAGATTAAATCCAACTCTATTTAAATAGTGCTTTGTCTGCACTAGGAGACAGGGTGGGGGTTTCTGAAATAGAATACTCCTCGTATTTGAATATAAATTTCTATTTTCTGAAATAAAAGGGTGGTTTTTTAAGGGAGATTGAGGCTTTCTAAGCTAAACATTGCTTTGATACTACATCCCTAATTACTTTTTACTACTAGCATGTTGGAAATAATAACCGTTGCCTTATTATGATTGGTGCTGTTCATCCTCAAAGTAGGAAGTTAGTTACTGAGATAATGATGCATTCATCAGCATAATGTCTTCACCCTCAAACTACATGTATTGTGCAAAAATTCTTTTTTTCACTTGTATACTTCAGATGAAGAGGTGTCTTTCTTGTGCAATATTCTCTAATACATGATAAGAGAATGGCTTGCTCATGAGGGCTTGTTTAATATCATTCAGGATGAGGTGATACTCCAGTTATCTTACTTTCTGTATCAGATTCAGAAACTGGTGTGTTGAGGGTGAGTATACGTGTCCAAACCGTTCCACTCAAAGTAACCAGTGTTGACAGCCCAATGTCCTTAGATCTTGAGTTTTGGTTTGGTAGTTTTTCTATCTCCTCCTCATCAATAAATCCACCAGTGGCCAATCACAGTGGGCACATATGTGAGTGAAAACCAAGGGATAAAGCAACACTTATGTTTGTATTAGTTGAGTCTTCAGGGACTGTGGGTCTGCTAATCCCTGTAGCCGGCATAGGATATGACAAACTTGGCCATGGATTTATCATTGAAGACATCAGCTTAGAAATTATCAAAGAATGGACTTTCGTTTATCCTTGCCTTCTGTAATAATTCACATGTGGAGATGTCATACAGAATGAGAACATCCTTTCATGTAGATTCTCTTTGCACCAATGGAATGCTTTCCATAAGGCTTTCACCTCTAGGATAATGATGTGCAAAGTATATGATCCTGAGTGAGCCACTGTCCTCCTGGAATGATGTAAGGAAATATGCAACAAGCATGTTTTGCTCATGTCTGTACAAACTGTCAACTTGAAGGTTGTACTTTCAGGACAAATGAGGTTCTCTCATTCCTGAGATTGGACCCGAAATGCATTTTCTGTTTCAAGGGGAAAAGTTTCAGCAACCACTGGAACAAAAAAAGTATCACTGTAATGGCCTCATAACTAGGTGACCTAGGAAAATGATGTCCCTGTTGCACTGAGCTACCCCAACGAAAAATGACACTCTGCATAAGAGAAAGTTCTTAGCATGAATTTATGATATTAGCTACTCTGGGTCTTCAGGACTGTTGTATCTAATATGTGCTGATATTAGGTAGAGGCAATGGAGTGAGTTGGGTGGCACTATGGATAGACAGAGCTTAAAAGTGCCAGAGCACTGATGTTGGGAAGTCATACAGGATACATAAACTGGCCCATAATGCAACACAACAGGCAGGATTGTTACTGACTTCAAATGGTAGAGTACGATTGTGACAGAACAGGGTTGTCGTATCCTCCATAATGTTGTCGTAGTCCTTATGATGGTAGTGGGTTATAGGATACATATTCTACAAAACCAGTCTCTAATGCACCAAGAAAGAGGTGCTTAGTGATGAGGACTTTGCTATTTGCATTACTGATTTGTTTTTGTAATGCAGACCAAGTTAGCCACATGGTTTCTGTTGATTAATATGTCAACAAATGCTGGAGCTTGGACCAAGGTGTTGACAGAGAAAGAGGGGAACAGCCATAAGCTAAAGGCTTCCTCCACTGATGCATGCAAAGTAGAGTCTTCTCTTATCAGTCAGATCTAGCAAAGACAATGGTAAGCACATTTTATTAAGTATTGGTAAATGTAGCAATGCTTAGGT
The DNA here is from genome assembly GCA_016746295.1 of Potamilus streckersoni. NCBI lineage: Eukaryota > Metazoa > Mollusca > Bivalvia > Unionida > Unionidae > Potamilus > Potamilus streckersoni. Next base: position 2,949,417 of record JAEAOA010000432.1, read on the forward strand.
GGCGCTCACCAGTTATTATGTACTTTTGAGAGAGTGATGTATGTAAGGTAAGTTATTTGCATTTTAAACATGCATAGTGGAGAGAATGTTGGCATACCTATATACTACTTTCATGTAATATGGCTGAGATTTCTTTGGATATTGTACTTTTGGAAATTTTAAATGATTTAGGACACTGCTAACTAAAATGACTGCTTCCTTGTGCTCCAAAAATCAACCTGAAACTATCCTTGGTAGCTATTAAAATATGGAAAATGAATTTTGCCAAACTAGGCAATACCAGCTTCTAAAAGTGCAATGAATGAGTTACCAAATACATAAAATGTAAAAAAAAGTTATCGGCTCTATTCTTTTACAATTTACCTCTGAAGTTCAAGAAGTGAAAATGAGCAAGTAGAACTAGCACATTTTTGAAGGTGCACATCTGGAGTAAGGCCAAGCTGTATACTCTCTAACCCATATTACACCCATCAATCATACATCAAAATAAAGGGAATTAAAGGTTCTTTGAACAATACCCAAGATATACAAAATCTCTTTTAAATAGCCAGTGTAACTAGTGAGGAAACCCGGGGAAACTCTTTTTCTTTAAAATTCTAACCCTATGCTAAATATGAAACTGTAGAGTGCCACCTTAAGTAAAATCACCAAAATACTGCATATAGTAATTATGAAGTGGGCACTATGATTGAACCTGTAAATATATGACCACGCTGGAAACTGCAACAATATAACTACATTTTCTGCAGTACACACCATGCATGCACATGCAGCATCACTTGATACTTACGAAGTGGTCCCTATATGATCAATTGTAAGGTAATGCTTTCTATAGTAAATGCCAAATGATGGCCTATGCAGGTAAACTCAGCAAGCATCACATATGTAACTATGAAGTGGATGCTAAGACTAGATTAATAAAAAAAACTTACAGTAATATCTCACAACAGACCAGCACATATTAAATACCTATATAGAAATGTGAAGGAATGCACCAGCAATCTGAGCAGGTACATAAAAAGGGCACCTGAGTGTGCGAGGACAGCAAAGTGATGAGAATGAAGTTATACATTTATCGTTTGAGTATACATCCCTTCAAAGTGAACATTCTTCCAACTTGCTCTTTGGTAGAAAACTTCCGAACTACTTGTATGTCGATTGCAAGTTCTCTCTGTGGTGGGTGTGCTACTTGGAATGATCAGAAGTAGTAACTTAAGTGAATTCGCAGGATTTGGCACAAATCCCTGCATCAAGGGGAGACCACTATATATGCCTCCTAAGTGGGCAGATAACATTTAGCTTTTTAGCCAAACTGTTTTAGCTTCAGAAGTCTGAATATGCATTCAGCGACAGAAAAAAAGTACAAAGGTCTCATTATCATGCTGCTAGCACCAGCTACAAAACCCTCTACTTTTGTTTTATGGTCACAGTAGTTGTGACAACATACATAATTACCTAAAAGATGAATTGCAGAGACTCAGATCTGATTGTACCAGATGATCTAGGTATTTGTTGTTTGTAGTTGGACTTATAAGTGATTATATATGTTACTTCCATAATTTCATTTCTAGCCTGCTAGTTCAAGAGACTGAAGGACTATATTTGAAGGTAATTAAGATCCCTATTGTGGTACAATAAATACAGAGACTAAAATGTAATTAATGTTCCTGCTGAGGTACAGTATGAAGTAGTCAAAGATAATTAACATCCCAACTATGGTACAGTATGAAGTACAGAAAATATAAGGTAATTAATGTCCATACTGTGGTACAATAAATATAGAAACTAAAATGTAATTAGTATCCCTACTTTAGTACTGTATGAAGTAGAGTCAAAGGTAATTGACATCCCAACTGGATACAAGTATAAAATAATTTATGTCTCTTTTATGGCACAGTATGAAGCACACAGAATAAGAGGTAACTAATGTCCACACTGTGGTATAATAACATAATTAGTTTTAATTGCCAATCAGACAAAATCTTATATCTTTACATCTAGGAGACTAAACATGGCCATCAATGTGTGCCACACAATTTGATTCACTTCCAGATTTCAGAATTCTGCATTTCCATTGACTAATTCAATGGTGATGAGAACATGAACCCCTAAGCGGTCACTGTCAGATCTTAACACAGGACAGTGTAGATCAGGTTATAATAAGAATGCCTATAAAATGTTATACATGTAGTTTAAATTTGTTTTCAGTTCATATAACTATATTAAGCTCATATTAAGTACGAACTATTTATTTTTGAAGGTGAAAAGATGAGAATAAAACTTGGTTATACTAATAGCAATTTTGGTACAGGTGCAGAGTGGAATCTATTATATTTATAAAGCTATTTAGCAGAAATAAGTACATCAATGCACTGACAACATATCAGTAAGCTGCTTGAAAACCCAAATGCCTGTTCAAATGACCAGTCCACATAATCCTTTGTTGGTGGAAATGCTGATTTATTCTTCTTACTGTTTTGACAAGGATTGTACTCTGTGTAATGATTTCTGCATGTACTGCCTCTCTTTTATTGATTGCAATGTATTTCTGTATACCAGTGCATTGTATAAAACTTAATTACATGTATATCTCCAATAGCAATGAAACATGATACTAGATAATAAACTTAAATGTTCCAATATCTAGTATTACCTTTTGCATTTCGTAAAAGACCTTATAGCCTCCTTCAAGTAAATAAAGCTCTGGATAAAACAAGGAGGGATAACTGTCCTTGTTGGCATTTCTATCTCGATTTCGCAAAAAACGGAGTCTGGAAAAGGAAAAAAAGAAAATTATATTGTATTTCTCATTAAATGTTTTCTAATTATTTTATTATAATTTTCCTCAAGGTGGAATATCTAAAGCTCATGAAAAGTGACCTTAATAAATGAAAGCATTGATTTTTAATGCTCTAGTATGACTTTTACTTTATTAGCAGATATAATGATCTAGGTAATCACCTTTTTCTGGAAGAGGGAACGTCAACATTCATAACGTGAAGATTTTTGTGGTTAAAGTGTTTGAATACATCACAGAACTGTCCACTCTCCAGACAAAGAACATGTCATCAACTAATAAAACAAGTGGTCAGTAGTCCTGAATTTTAAGATTCTAAGACTTTAATGGCTGTTGTATTGTTGGAACTCTAGTTTTACCTGCAGCATGTCAGCAAGGCCAATAAAACAGATGTTTGTAAAAATAAAACCACAATTCATACCTCAAATCTTCAAACACAAGACTAACATCCACTCTAACATACACTTTGAAAAGAAATAAACATTTTTCAAGGCTACCTATACTTTAGTTAGAATCTAAAGAATATTTTGCACTAACTTGATATAAAAATGTGAATATTAACTTTAATCAAGAGTGTGGATGGGTATCTACATAGATAACAAGTGTGATTACAGTGTTCAGCTTAACCAGTGCTGACTTTACTAAAACAAAAAAAAAAAATCACTACATCTCATAAAGAGAGATGACATTACAACATCAAAATTTCCCAAAGTACATTTTGACTTTCATCCAATTATATGGTGTATGACACTGATGTTGATGTTATAATGTCCATTTACATGGACATTCTTATAAACTGCTGGGTGAAAGAAGCTTTCCTCTCTGGATTATAGAACTTCAGAGTTGAAACTGTGTCAAGTCTCTTTGACTATTGTGTATATTGTGTATGTTGGGATGCCAAAAATTTATTTCTAAATGAATTTTTGGTTCACTGAGTGTTCTTAGAGCTCTGTTTCTGAGTCATAAGTATTGGGACATCTTTTCAATCATAATATTGATGCTTAGTTGGTAAAATGATTAATATGTATATCAATTGTAGGATTTAATGATTAAGTCATTTGAAACTTGAATATCCAAAAATGCAAACTTTTATTACAGTCAAGCCTGGTTATCTCGATTACATCAGGGTGTAAAAAAAATCATTGACATAACCAGGTCCTGAGATATTCATAAAAACCAGTAATATAATTTTTAAGATGTCCTTAACAATTACTCCTGTCTTGTTTTTAACTGGAATCTCCTTCCAATGCATGTTACAATAAAATACAAAAAATATTTAATTGATAATAAAATGAAAGATACTAACCTGGTGTTGTTATTATTTATTCCTTTTTATCATTATGCGCATTTATTAAAGAAAAAATATATGAACTTCCTATATCACATGCAGTATTTTCATTCATACTATAACGCGCATCACTTATACCATATAACACATTGAAAAACAAATCATGTTTAGCTGTACTTGGACATTTGAATGTTATCATTACTGAAAAATGGTTCCAAGAAAATCACAAACAAGAGAGTAGAAAGAAACATCAACCATCAACGGAATGCTGCCAGGCACCCGCCATTCATGCCATAACACAGTGTTAGGTGCAAAAAAAACCAAGATTGTATTACATCCAGATTAATATATGACACTAAAAATAAAGATCAATACAAGTTTTTGAAAATACATGTACATTCACTGTGAGTGCAAATGACAATCTTTTTGCTAGCATGGGTTACAAAGAGTATTATTAAAGCAAATTATTGTTGAGTATACTAATTACCCTGCAGGCATCAATGTGAGTTTGTAACAATTGATTCCAGATGACCATCAAATAGATGCCAGCATGGTGAATAAACAAATAAACATATCCAGTAACTAGAAGTAGACTCATTCTTTGAACTTACCAGCAGGATATCAAATATGAAGGTTATTTTATTGCAAAGTAAACCAGCCCTGGAAAATGACTTTGGATTCTTTTAAGTGTGCCCCTTCTTTTATTCTAAGCCAGTTCTAATTTCCAAGTAATATTTCCTTAGTTATCTGCAAGTGCAAAGCCCTTAGCTTGAAATGGCAGCACTTAGTTTGTTTTCTGAACCCTTTGATACTTGTTCTTTTGCCACGTAGTCCTATATTCAGTTAACAGTTACTTGAACTTAATGTGATCATGCCACACAATTGAAACCTATTCACTTCCAGTGAATTATTTAATAAACCCCATTAAATGTATGCTCAAAGTGTCACTTACAAAGCCTCAACTCTTCCATTGTTTCAATTTATTTTGGAAATTCCTGTAAATACCAATAAAAGAAAACAAGGTTGGCTTACCTAGTTCAGCCTACTTTGCTTATACAAAAATTGGCATAAAAATGGCTTGCTTTGTAAGTAACATAAGATTTGTATTTCATATTCCAAGCTGAAAGAACATTTTTGTTTTTCCCCTCTATTATGACTACAGCCTTTAAAGTAAAACAAAGTACAAATTTTAAAAAAACTTACAGTATTGCAAATGATCCCAAATGGTTCAAAGAGTTCTATCACCAGTCAGAATGAATAAAGTTCTAATTAAATTAGAGTGGTGTTTGAAATGAGATCCAGAGCTGAGGGCATCAATGTGCCTGTAGCCTTGAATGTACTAATGTAACAATGCCCTGAAGTGTAATGATGTGCTAACAGTCTTCCAATGAATCACAATAATATAATCCAAGATGTCTTTGTCTGAATTCACTACAAATCCAAATTAACATTTCTCAGAATATTATTTAAGAGCATTTTTCATTTCTAGTGAATAAGCAATTTGAATAAATAAATTTCACCCAAAATGAAATTCTGAACACAACAATAAGACTGATTTCTACTTCAGATGTTACTGCAGGAATGAGTAATTTCTCAACAAGAATATAAATCCCTCTACCTGACCTAGGTCATAATTACCATTTGCTGAAAATACTTTAAACTTGAATGGAATTTTCCATTCTAGAACATTCAAATTTGTTAACAAGATAAAATATGTTAGTAAAATTATAATAAGGAAGTGGTCCACATCAGGTAGGCTAAGTATTTTCATGGGTAATACCAATTGTCCTAGACCCAGACCCAAATAAATATCTTTACTTCTATTGATAATGATCCTAATATTTAAACCATTCTATGGAAATAAGAACTATATAATATTTGTTGACCAAAAAAACTAACATCAGTGTCTCTAGTCAGGAACAACATGAAACCCGATTTTGGACAAGGTCAAGTCCAAAATATAATTAAATATAATCATGAAGAAAAACTAGCAAGTACAAATTAATGTGCATAACACTTCTTTACTCATCACCCAAGTTTCTATTTTTTTGCCACCTTGTTATCATAATTGATACAAACCGGTACTGATGTCTGTAGGGTACAACAGAATAGACAGCAGGAATTGTCTTTAAGAATAATTTTGTAACCAGTGCAACAAAAAATATTAGCATCTGCACTCATAGAAAATGTATATAACAACTTTTATTTTTGCTAAATATAGTTATATTGTTAACATGGATAAAATATAAAATATAAAATACAACTTGGTTATTTAGCAGCATACACTGCGTCATGTGGGAATTGTTGATGCCTTCAAGCTATCGTTATTTCTCTTTCTCTCTTGTTCAATTTTTTTCTGGATCCAATTTTCAGTTTGATTACATTAAAACCCTTGAGAACAACCAACAAGATTCATTTATACATCTTCATATCAATGAACAGTAGAGCTGGGTTCCACAGAAAAGTTTGTACTGTGGTATTTCTCAACACAATACAATATGTACTCACAGTATACAGAAATTATATTACTGACCAACAAATTAATGTTCTGGGGCAGGGTTTTGACATATTTTTTAAAAATTCCATCTTTCAACAGCTGAAAAAATCTTGCTGATTTACTGGAAAATACCATACTAAATTTATTTTATTATTTTAAAAAATAATTACTCAGAGATAAAAGAAATATCCAGCTCCAAAGAAAAAACACAGCCCCTCATCCTGGAAAATTAATAATTGGTACTTTATAGCTGACAAATCTGCTATGTTAATGTTAATTGCTGTATAAATTGTAATCTTGAACTGTAATTGAATTGAAATTATTAAGCTTACATTGTATTTGACTTCCTGTAAATACATTAGCCTAACATTAGAGAGTTTCTATAAAAATAGAGGTGTTGACACAGAAATCTACAATTAACTAGCAAAACTACCAATATAATTGGCAGGAAAATTGAGTGGAATGTCAATACCCTGACAAGATATTTATCAAAAGCACCAGTAACCATAAAATACCCTTAACAAATGAGAAAATATTTAGTGGTCTTGAGAAATTACATAAAATACAAACAAAACAAATTCTTTCCTAAACATCTTAGGACGAGTCCCAATCTTAGAAAGGAATACATGTACTTAAAACACTTAACATATCCTAGCAAAATGGATTTTATAAATTAAAATAATCTTTCAAAACATCTTATTTGGCCACAATGCTGTCAGGTGTGAAAAATGAAACTTTGTATAAAAAATATAATAACTTTAAATTTTGTCATGAAAAATAAAAACATCCTGTTAATATCATTAAATTTGTAACAATAAATTTGTACATTCCATACGGAAATACTGGTACTATTCTACATACCACAGAACTATGCTACATACCACAAGGGAAGAACACCATGATAAAATGGTATACCAGTAATACCATTCAAATAAGGTGAAACACTGTCAATGTTTATATTCAGTATCAGAGATCAACACCATGGATGTATATGCAACATCCAGCATTATATGAATTTGGATAGTAGATACGGTTCTTTTGCACATAAAATACTTATGAAGAACAAAAATAAAATAGAAAAGAACAGTGCAAAGTGAGTTTCTTTCAAATTATTATCAGATAAGCTTTCTATTTGCCAACATGATTGTAATATACATGGAGGGTGCGATGGGGGTGGGTGGGAGGAAGGAGATGCAAATTCAACACAATTTGTAGCGTGTCCATAAATTTTGGAACATATAATTGAGGTAAAATACAATTCAGGTAACAAAAGTTTAACTGTAAGTTACATTAAAAAAATCATTTTTTTTACCTTTCACAAGATTTACTGTTCTCATAAGGATCTGGTTGTGAATGGTTAACACACAAAAGCAATGCTATAGGCTGACATGATCTACAACAGTACATAAAATTACGAATGTATGGTGATGAGGATTATGTGTTAGGAGTACTTACAGATTTGGTCCTCTTTCCGATGAAAATTCACAATGAAAAATCATCACCACACGCTTTCCTTGGTCTGCTGCTGTTATGGGCTTTTTAAGAAATCTCTCAATTATATCTTCCTTTGTATATATATTTTCGGCACACTTAAAAAAAATAAATAATAACAAACAAAAATAACTTGAAATTTAAAATAAACAAGAAATATAATCATGGAATAAAGATGGCCCACAAACAAAAAATATATTCATAAAATAAAGATGGCCCACCAGTGTGCTGGAAACACAAAATTTAACCAAGAAGTGGTATATAATTGGACAGACAAGGGTAACTGTCAAGGTGGGACATACAAATTGTTCCATGGAACCCAGTGTAACACATACATTAGTGTGCTGAAGTACCCCCTCACACAATGTTTTTGCAAAATCTATAACATATAGCAATAATATCCAGCAACTGTTCTTAACTCATTAACCCATAGCGCTGCGTTTATGGGGCAGGCAGTGGTAGCCTACTTCTGAGCTCTGTAGTGTTAATGTCATGTGCAACACAACAAAGTGGGTGGTATTATTAAAAGGTAGAAAGATGTAACTTTACGATGATACCAATTAATATGGATGATCTAGTTGCACTACAAAATACTGAGAAAAATGTCACTTTTTGGAATAGAGTTTTTCCAGCCGAAATTTGCCCGAGGTCGTGGTCCTGTTTTGTGTCCAGAATTTAGACTTTCTGTCCTCAGATCTAAGACAGATCGGTCTGAATTGCACATAGAGACAGGTGAACCTTTGCAAAAAGTAGGATAAGATGGGCATTTAGAATAAAGAGTGTCAAGACACGAAATTGATGGGTCCGCTAAGCAAAAAAAAAAACAACAACAAAAAAGGTCAAATTTTTACCCTTTTGCTTATGCTCAGGCGAAAGAGCCAATGAAAATTGATGTTTCTGATACAAATATGCATTAAGCTAACGAACATGTTGGATGTTGATGTATTAGGATGTATTCAGAAATATCTCCCAAAATGTATTTCTTACTCCCATTTAAGGCAAAATGACAAAAACCTCCAGGGGTTAATGGGTTAATGCAGGTCAAACAACTGCATCCAACAGCTTTCCCCTCACTAAGTACCCTTGATTTTGAGCCTTCCTTTTAGTTAATGACTGGTAAGTAGAGTACTTTAATATGGATATTAATCATGTTGTGCATGTACAGATCATAAAGTGATTAATTGCTAAGTCAAAATTTTGCCAGGTTGGAGTTCTGAAAATCCACTAAGCTGCAAAAGCATATAAACGACCATGTGCATATAAATTTATCTGCTTTTTTTATCTACTAATTATATAAAATTAGCTGGATTTTTTTAAATCTTTAACAATTACCTTTAGACTGCATAATGAAGACTGAAATAAACTTCTCTATAATGCAGTGACTCTAATTTGAGCATCAGCTGCAGAGATAAAACACTGAATTCAGAGCAGATTTTACCTTTTGACTACATCTGATTTCAATGCAACGTACAAGACTAACCTCTTACTGGCTTCAACTTGTACAAGACTATATTTTGACTGAGAAAGTTTTATGAAAAACATGTGGTCACTTGTACATACAATATGTGCTGTCTACAATTGTTTGTGGCTAGTTCCATGTAATTTACTTGTTAGGTCATACATTAACCTTATAGCAGTCTAAACAGTTACATTTAGAAGTCAATCTAGTTTGTAAAATATTGTATATACTTAGATACAAGTCAGATAACACTGCAAACTGCTGAGAGCCAGGTCTGCTGTCACCTAATTTGCCATATCTGGGTCTATGCAGTTTGTTAGGAGTAATCAGTAGAAAAAACAATACATACCCTGATATGATGTTGCATTTTGCAATGAAAGATCAGTGTCCATGTTGTTTACAACTGGATCCAAATTAAATACTAGACATTGTATTAAGCATTATCTCACAATATAACCTGGGACCCCGAAAGTGGCTGTGTGGTTTAAAGCTGTGTGGTCTAAATCGATCTCTGTTACGGATCACTGCCATCTCACCTCTATCTGCGTTGGTTCTTGTTGAGTCTAAGATTTTCCGCAAATGTGGATATGTGAGAAAGCTTGTCAGTAGCTTCTTGTGGGTCCGTCATTCTTTCTGTGGATTTCCTGGTTTCTTCCACCATCATTAATACTGGCCACCATGTATAGCCTATTGTGCGCTGAAAAATGGCATTAAGCCCCAGAACAACAACAACAATATAACTTTTATTTTGTGAAAGCAGTCACTAGGTTAAAAGTTTGAGTGGCATTGAAAAGAACACTGAAAATATATTACAGTGATATAGTTTTGATAAAAAACCTTTATTCAATTCCTGATGCAATTACTGTACAGCAGTGTAGTAACAGGTTAAATTAAGGACTGGAATTTAAGCAATGTCATACTTTTAAACAATGCTGAATTCACTAGATGTCTTGGCAAAAAATATATTATAGGCTGCACCCAATAGGTGAAATAAATTTAAGTGTGGAGGATGGATGCATGGACAGATAAGCAAAACATCATAAGCTTAAGGCTTTAAAAAACACACACACACACACACACACACACACACTTATTCTTTGAAAATTATTTGTGTTCTTTGGGTTATTTTTACTGGATTTTATATAGTAGATGATGGAAAGTATTCATCTAGTTATTGACAGGTACTCTGACAATTTTTTTGTTTTGTTACTTTGTTACAAAGTGCTCTAAATTTGCTTTATATCCATAATGAAAAGAAATAGAGAAAGCAATAAACCATAGGTGATCAGGATGACAACTGACATCAAACCCAGCAACCATCAAATACAAAGCCACAACTTACCTACTACATTCTGTGATGTCAGCTATAAAAAAAAAACAAAAACCCAGGGCAGGAACTAGAGGGATATGCAATAGATGAAATGAGTTCTTGTAAACTGATACTTACTATGGCATGAATTTTACCTGAATATGACCCCCTCGATATTCATAGGGATATCTGCAGTCTATTATCATGAACCTTTCAATTTCATGCATGTATGCTCCCTGCAGCAACTCACATAACTGAAATGTACAAGAAACTTAGTATGATACATGCACTATGAGAATTAATATTGGACATTTGAACTTTCTTAACTATTAGAAACTACTATCTAAACATAGCTTGTGTGAAAGAAAATAACTGAAACAAATCTCGTCTGTTTGAAAAAAATGCATAGCTTGTGATCTAGAAGTAACCATAAGATGCATGTATGAATATATATTTTAATAAATCACATACATACTTGCCAATTCAACCTTCAGTGACCAATAGTTAAACATCTTTTTTTGCGCAGTTTGAGCAGAGCAGTTTACAATGTATATTTTTTGTGTGTGTGTGTGTGTGTGATAATGGGGAAAAGTGACAAATGTTTTGTCTGATTGTGACAAGGGGTATACTTTTTCATTATTTTTCTTTAAAAGTTATAATCTTGCCCATCATGTAAAGTCTGATATCTCTACTAACATCTTTTGGGTCAAAATAAACATTTCTTAAACTTGCACCACAAAAAATTAAATTAGTTGAGGTCATTGCATTCATTAATGTACAGTTACTTTTCATATGTTAGTAAAGAATTAACTTAAGAATAATTATGGAAAATAAATTTTTTGTTGTTGTGGGGCTTAACGCCATTTTTCAGCACATGATAGGCTATACATGGCAGCCAGTATTAATGGTGGAGGAAGAAACCAGGGAATTCCCAGAACCAACCACTGACCCATGAGAAGCAACTGGCAAACTTTCTCACTTATCTACATTCACCAAATCTTAGACTCAACCCACCAGACTGAGGTGAGATGGCAGTGATCCATAATGGAGAGCACTTTAGACCACTTGGCCACTTAGACCACTCCACCCGAAAATAAAATTGTGATGAGTCTAAAGCTAACATCAATAACACAAGTATTACATATATGCTCGATTATAATTTAACTCAACCATAAGTCAACCCTCTCATTTTTGGGCTGCAAAAAAAGCTAATTTCTCTCTGATACTCTTGAAAATATATTACAGTGATATAGTTTTGATAAAAACATTTATTCAATTCCTGATGCAATTACTGTACAGCAGTGTAGTAACAGGTTAAATTAAGGACTGGAATTTAAGCATGTTTTTTATTCCACACCTGAAAAATTTGAAAGCCAAATGTTTAAAGTCTCACCCTTAAGTCATCATCATATCAGGGTATGTATGTTTAAAGTAAAACATGGTGTGTTTTGCCAATCAAATCCATTTGATAGGGTGACATGTGAGTCAGAGCTGCACTTTGGAAAAATAAACATGCTTAGTTGGAAAAAAATGTAAAATACAATTACATTATAGAATGGAATATGTTGCAAATCAATGGCAATTTACATTATGCTCATCACCATGTCATAAAATCCAAGGAAATCCATAATAAAGACATTTAAAATCTATTTAAATGATAAATCTATGAATTCTATTTATTTATGACAATCAGATAAAACAAGCTATACCTGAATGATCAGATTCACAATATTCCATATGTTAACTGCACACATCTCACCATTTTAAAAATAATGAAAGTCAAGTCTACTCTTTTCTGATTCATAGCATCCTATAACTGTCACTAATGCCATGTAGTAAAAAGCCTAAGAAATCATCCCTATCATCTGAGAGCCAAATAAAGTGATGAATTCCTCCATCTTGTAATTGTAAATATTGTCTTACTCCAATCCATGTCTTTACCGTCATATGTGGTTGTTTATGTAAACTGAGTTTGGAAGTGACACTTTTGTCATACAGTCTGTGAAATCTCTTAAATGATACAACTGGACACGTGTCTCAGTGGTGTGGCAGCATCACTGGGATTTCAGATGGTTGGTTGGGTAGTTGAATTTTTAAGGCACACCAGCACAATGAGGCTATTTCGCGCCATACAAAAGGTTATATCTTTCGTTATTTACAAGTGGTAAAAGGTTTTGCATCGACCAGTGATACGAAGCCAAATAGTTAAAGGTAAAACGATAAAAATGGTAACGGTGATAAATAAATAAAGTTTCACAATCAATGGGGAGTGCAAATAATGTATGACAACGTAAACAGATGAATGGTAATTAAAATATAGTGAATGTTCATATAAAGCACATAAAAATGTTCAAGGTGACAACATAAAAGCTATAACTTGTGATAAATGTTTACTTCCTTAAGGAAGTCTATAATATAAGAAATGCTAACTGTATCAAAGAGCTTCCTCATGTCTTGCACATTGTAATACTGATTACCCATAGGTTGGAGGTCAAAACACTCCAGCATAAAGTGCTTAACAGTGAATGGTTCATTGCAAGTTATGCACTCTGGTGGGTCTTCTCCTTTTAGTATGTAGGAGTGGGTTAAATAATTATGACAGATTTGAATTCTTGCAATGACTACCTACTCTCTATGGATGGCTCTGTAGGAAGGAGTCCATTCTCCTAGCGATGGCTTGATGGCATGAAGTTTATTATTCATGGCATCATTCCATGATGCCTGTCCTTTCTGACATAAACAGTCTTTGATACTATGTTTAAAATCAGTATATGGTGTTTTAAAACAGATGGTTCTAATGATAGGGCCATTTTAGCAGCTGTCTGCTTTATCATTTGCTTTAATTCCAACATGGCTGGGTAACCAACAGTATACTATATTGTGCAAGGTACTCAGCTCAGTATGTTTAAGGAAGATATTAGCTAATAATGGATTCTCCAGTTTTCTATTATGTAGTGACTGAAGTACTGATAGTGAATCAGAGATGATGCTGTTTAGAATATGTGTGCTTGCAATATATTGCAAAGCAAGGTCTATTGCTCTGACTTCAACTAAAAAAATTGACATACCATTTGGCAAGCGAACTTTTGTTGTGTTTTCTACTAACGAAGGCTGCAGCAGCCTCTACCTCATCTTTTGATCCATCAGTATAATTTTCAAATTGACTGAGGAGTTCATGGTAAGAGTTGTAGGAGATGGAAGGGTTTGTCTCCGATTTTTTACCATAGTGTAGCATGTACTCTTGGTTGCTGAAGTAGTCATGGGGGTGTTTTGGAGATGGTCATTTTCAAAATTTTTGAAAGATCTATTTAGGTACATTCAAGGAATGGTGATATTCTAATGCCAAAGGTAGGTGACATTTGGTTTATTTTCATATAAGATTTTATATTTAGGTTCAAAAACAGCCAAAAAGCTGGGATCAGAGGGTTGGATCTTAATTTGAGAGCATACTGTGCGAAAAGCATCTTCAAATAGGACTTCCTTGCTGAACAATAGACAATGCAACCATAGTCTAATTTGGAGCAGATTATGACTCTCCTATCAGCACCCCAGTCAGTGTGCACTATTACTAAGTAAATCAAGAGACTTTAAACATTTGGCTTTCAAATTTTTCAGGTATGAATAAAAGTCACTTTTCTATCGAAAATAATGCCTAAAAATTTTGTTTTCTCAACAATTGGAAAAGGTGTTCTGTCCAGCATGAGTTTAGTTCCATCATGATGTCTTTGCAACTGACAGAAATGCATACACACAGTTTTTGATTTCGACAATTTAAATTTGAAACCATTTTAATATTGGCCCAATTTTAAATCTTGTTGATATTTTGTTGTAATTGTCTTTCGATTGTATGCATGTGCTTGGATCAGTAACATATTAAAAAGTCATCATCATATAGTGAGCAATCCACACCTGGCATCAGACACTTGGTGATGCTATTAATCTTTATATTGAAAAGCGTCACCGATAAAATACTGCCCTGGGGTACACCCATCTCTTGATCATGCATATCAGAGAGGGTGGAGCCCACGCGTACCTTGAATTCCTTGTCAGAGAGAAAGTTTGATATGAATGAGGGCAGATCGTGCAGGTCATTTAGTATTCAGTAATTGCATGTTGTATCATAGGCCTTTTCTATATCAAAGAAAACCACTACTAAATGTTCCTTCTTGATGAAAGCATCACAAATAAATGTTTCAGGTCTAAACAGATGATCATTGGTATTACAACCATAATGAAAGCCACTTTGGAAAGGAGATATTAAATTGTTGCTTTCCAAATACCATACAAGCTGAGAATTGATCATTCGTTTCATTGTTTTGCATATGCAGCTAGTTAATGATATAGGTCTATAGTTGGTAGGATCTGCACTATCTTTGCATGGTTTGGGAATTGGTATTACTGTTGCTTCTTTCCAAATTTTTGGTACATTACCAGTAATCCATAAATCATTGAAGATTTCCAAAAAAACTGTCAAAGATGGTTCTGAAAGGTGTTTCAAAAACTGGCAATGCATATCGTCAGGTCCAGCAAATGTATCATGGGTCTTATTCAAGGATGCCATAAGTTCCGACAATGAAAACAGTTGCTTATAACTCTCAGAGTTAGTTGATGTGAATTTCAACCGTGTTTTTTCTTTTTGAGTTTTAAGTCTTTGGAAAGCTTAGAAATAATAAGACAATGAGGAATTTTTGGAGAAACAATCAGCAAGTACATTAGCTAATTTATGCTTGGTTTAATAATTGTTGTTATTTAGCTTCAGATGTTGTAGGCAATTGTATTTACCATTTTTTTTGCGGATTGTGTCCCAAACTTTCTTTATTGAGGAACGAGAGTTTAAAGTTTTTTTCTTCCCATGATGTTCATTTACTTTCTTTAATCATGCGGCGCAATTTAGCCGGAACAATATGGTACTTATTAAACTTTTTCATTGCATCTTGGCATTGTTTAATGGCTTCTTTACATTCTTTAGTGAACCATGGTTTTGGGGTACTTTGACAACTTAGGAATGGATTCTTCTGCAATTTCAATTAAGAAAAATGTAAATTGTTGAATAGGATCATCATCGTTAAGTATGGTATTGCTGTTAAGTCTTGCTGCACATAGTGTTTCAAATTTGGCCCAGTCAGCCTTCTTTAAATTCCAATGTGGAATTGTGTCATCAATTGTAACACAGGTGTTCTTAAGAGAGATTGGAAAGTGATCACTGCTATGAAGGTCATTAGTGACCTTCCAATTATAATCCAAAAGCAGTGAAGGAGAACAAATTGTTAAGTTGATACATGTAAGTACTGGTTCCTGGTTGCAAGTACTCAGAGACTTGGTATTAAATAGATGCAACTCATGTCTAGTAACAAAATCTTTAACCTTTTTGCCCCTGTTATAAGCATTAAAATCCCTAAGTAAAACAAATGGTGCGGAAAGTTGCTGTATCTGATTCATTTGGTGATAAGTTGGTGTTTGGTGGTATATTGATAGAACAAAATATAATCACTCGATATAGAGTTACACTTACAGCAATGGCTTGCAAATTTGTATTTAAATGGATGATTCTATGTGGGGCTCTATTGTTCACAGCAAAAGAAACCTCTCCAGAGGTCCTGTTGACGTTCTTTAGGTAGGTGTTAAACAGGGAGTAGTTTTTAAGTGTGATGTCTGTATCTTTTAAAAAAGGTTTCCTAAAGGCATAATATAGCAGGATCATATTCATTTAAAAGCAGGAGAATATCATTGTAATTAGCTTAAAGTACTCGACAATTCCTTTGTATAATCGTGTTCTTCATTATAAGTTTAGAATGGAGGTTTTGGATCTAGGTTAGACTTTTCGCGGAGAACATCTGCAGGATTATTAATCTGGGGGAAGTACGGGTGTGATTTTTTTTGTTAGGTCTGGAGCTACTTTGAGAACAGGAGCAGTATCTTCTGCATCCATGCTCTCAATGTTTCCAAACCTGTTGTAGAGTTTGATGGGGTCATCTGACCCCTTTTGTTGTCTATTTCCTTGGAATCTCTTTTTCTTTGGCAATTTAAGTTGTTGAGTATTATTAAATGTCATTTGGGTAGATGCCGTGGTTTTCTCTGCTTGGTAATGGGAAGTGTTAGCTCTTTATGTTGCCGTGGGGTGCATCTGTGTGTTTGATTGTCCTTCTATGCCTTAGGATTGTTCTTCACTATAATGCAGAAGGATGGGCCAGGAGAGATAATTTTGCCTGTACTAGCTTTCTGGCCTCTGGATTGGGAATGTTGGATGTATATTTTACCATCTGAATTTCCTTCTCATGTTTCCAGGTGTCACAATCCTTAGAATTGGTGTGGTGCTCTTTTCAAGCCATACACTCTACAGGTAAAAGCCATGGTTTCATTTAATACATATTCTACCTTTGTTTTTCAAACCTTCAATCATATGTGTCATGACTCCAGCCTAGTCACAACAGTGAATCATGCCTTTAGATGAATTAAGTGTTGTGTGGGCAACCAGGTCACTGGAATATCAAAAAGGTTTTCATTTTCTCGAGGTTTTCATCAATCACACTTGACAAGTAGGCAGCCTGATTTCAACATTTTTACACCCTTTGGTGTACCAATCAAACCCACAATTGTTTTTTCAATAACAAATGGGGGAAGAGTACATTAAGCAGTCTTGTGGCATCTTACTGTATAACCATGAAGCATGGAAATGAATCCACACCGCATGGTTCATCATCAGAATCAGATCCTGTTTTGGTTCATTTGAGTTTATAATTTGTTTGAGTTTTTCATTTTTTTTTATTTTACTTCAGCACCTGTGCTTCCCACCCACCAAGGTGACACTTTTCAAGTGCCAGGGATACACAGGTGCTATATTTAGTAAATTTACCTACCAATTGATCCCTTAAACCACTGCCTTCTAGGAAGTCTTCTAAGATGTAGGAATTGGATAATTAAAGGGATAGAATATATGGGCAATGGTGGTATCAAGAGAGATACAAGAAGAAAGATAAGGGAAGAGAGCAAGTAACTAAACACCTTCTAGGGCTTGGCATGACCAGCCAATTTGTTGAGACCAACCTCGACCACCCATCTAGAAGTAGAGGCCAAAGTAGTGTATTGCATTGAAAAGCCTCTGCTCAAGCAGCAGAGAGGGTGAATCCTACAACAATATATTTGCGACAAAATCGATTAAAGCCTCAGAATGCCAATGGAGCCTTCCTACGAAATCTCATATTTTAACCAAAAAAAAATTAAAGGTCCCATTTTACAAATGGAGCCTTAGCGATTTTGTCGCAAATACATTGTCATAACCACACTCAAATTGCTGCCATCTACGTCTACAAATTTTTGCGACAAAATCGATTAAAGCCTCAGAATGCCAATGGAACCTTCCTACGAAATCTCATATTTCAACCAAAAAAAAAATAAAGACCCCATTTTACAAATGGAGCCTTAGCGATTTTGTCGCAAATACATTGTCATAACCACACTCAAATTGCTGCCATCTACGGTCGCAAATATGTTGTCATTTCACCCTCTCTGCTGCTGATTAATACAAATTATTTAACCAAATATTTGATCAAGTCCAATACGATATCGTGACCGAGGGTCGTGTAAATTTATTGTTATAAATCCATATGGGACAGACTGAGCATGACTAAAGTAATTTTTAAATCCATTGAAGTCCATATCGGAACACCATGTTTGCCAAATATTTCGTAGCGTATGTGTATCAACGCCATTGAATACAGCAAGAATATTGCAGTTATCGCGAATTACTTTTGGAATTTGAGTATATCGTTGAGTGACATATATCACGTCAGTGTTTTTATGCCTACCTCGGGAAAATATTCTAGCAGGGTTCTTTTGATTATCTAACATTACATCATCGTACACTACAAGATTGTTTATGTCTCCATCGAGATCTTCTACTGATGGTGCATCATCAATATCAGTAATAAAGTCGATTACACTTTCACCTTTAATTTCTGATGCTTTTTCATTATAATCTTTTAGCACTTCATAGCACCGTTGATCATCTACGGATGGGGCAACTAAATATAATTTATCCCACTTCATAAATCGCATTATCAAATTAAGCAGTAATTGTGTTTTGCCTGATCCAGATGGTCCGATTATAATGGCACGGACAGAATTCGGAAGCGCTGCGTGGTGTTTTACCGGTTCTCTTCTTTTAGTTGCTGAAAAATCAATTATATTCATAACGCTATATATAAATTATGGATCTATATTGTGTTAAATGTAAACAGCGTACTGATACAACCGATCAGACAACCATTACAACTAAAAACAATAGACTAGCGCTTACTGGTAAGTGTGTAACATGTGGTACAAAAAAATTTAGATTTTTAAAAAAAAGCAACTCGGAGGTGATATTGCCGCAAAACTTGGAAAACTCCCCGGAACCCCATGGGCAAAATACCCCGGAGAAAAACACCTTCCAGGATATAGCTACTGTGGTCCCGGAACGAGATTAGATATCAGACTTGATGATCAAAATCAGCCCCGGCCTGGTGAGTATCCGATAAATGCTATTGATAAGGCATGTCATGCTCATGATGTTGCATATAAAAGCAATAATTTGCAACAAAGACATATCGCGGATGTAAAATTAATTCATGCCTTAAATGCTATTCCCGATAAATCCTTCAAAGAAAAATTGGCTTCATGGTTGGTCAAATCAGCTATGAAAGGCAAATTAGTGTTAGGTGCTGGTAATTGAAAACACCAGTGTTTTTATAGTATGGAATCTATTTATTATTCTCCGAAAGGATACTGGAGGGGTAAAGCAGCAATCAGTAAACTCGCTAACGCTGCAAAAGTGAAAAAATCCACTGCAAAAGATTGGTTATCCAAACAAGCTATATGGCAAATTTATCTACCACCGCCTAAACAAATTAATTATTCTCATTTTGATGTTACCGTACCCAATGAAGTTCATCAGGCTGATTTATTGTTTTTACCACATGACCATGGTTACAAATACGCGCTAACTGTAGTTGATATTGCGAGTCGATTTAAACAAGCAGAACCATTGAAAACAAAGTCAGCTTCTGAAGTCGCTTCTGCATTTGAAAGGATTTATCGACGAGGTCCTCTAAGATGGCCAAATCTATTACAAGTTGATCCTGGCAAAGAGTTTCAAGGTGCTGTTCTATCAACAATGAAAACTCATAGTGTTACAATACGACGAGGACATACTGCGTTACATCGTGATCAGGCAATTGTAGAACGATTTAATCGAACTCTTGCAGAACGGTTATTTGGATATCAATATGCAAAAGAATTCATCCAAGAAAAACGATCTCGTGAATGGGTCCAAAGGTTACCGAGTGTAGTTGCAGCGTTAAATAACGAGATTACTCGAACTATTAATATGAAACCAAATATTGCAATAAAAAAAGAATATATTCCCGAACAACCGCAGCGGGTTAGCACTCAGCCACTTCTCGGTGATGTTACTGTGAGATATTTATACGAACCAGGAGAGCTTGAAGGCGGTAAAAGAAGAGCTACTGATCCTATATGGAGTGTTACTACGCATAAAATTTCAACTATAACGCGATCAACTGGTAGACCTCCAATCTACAGATTGGATTCAACTGCACCTCAGCGTGGTTTTACACGCGAACAACTACAAGTCATTCCGGACGATACTCAATTACCGCCACATGGTCTTAACTAGCTCCGTTACGTCTATTACACTCAAGACAGGTCAACATCACATTGTTTCTGACATGACCAAGACTGTTATTTTTTCTGTCTACGGTGAATTGTCGAGGGTCTTTATCCGAATACTGCCAGTGCATTATACAATTGCAACTGGCGCAGTGATTATTCTGTTGTTCTTTTAATGCGATTATTACTTCAGCATCAATATCAAATTCTCGTTGTTTTTTTTTGTCCTGCTGTTTGTAGCCAGAGAGTTTTTTATTAATGATGCTAATATCAGTGTTATCATCGTTTGCATTAAAATCATCATCGAAAACAATCCTTCGTAGTTGATTTATTCGTCGTACTCTGGACACTGCGAGATAGACTAAATTTGACCATTCAATGCGATTATCAACTATCCAAACAATTGTATCCGTGATGGTCAATCCTTGTGACGAGTGTATTGTTGTTACATAACCAAGCGTCCATGGTGATTTATCAGCGTATAATGCATCTTCTACAGTATTGATATCAACTAGCACAATATCATTTAACACTAGAATCTGTTTCTCCGTCTGGCCTGGAATTTCAACTTCAATATTCTGCTTTCGTGTATCCAATGGTCTATAACACAATGGTACTGGAAACGTTGGGAATTTTTTCTTGTGTAGCTCAAACAACTTTTTCTGAAGTGCGTCTCTGACTATCTTTCTACTTGCTACTACAAAATCATTTGGTTTCCATGTTTCCCAAAAATCATTCATAGGTGTTTCAGAAATTATTTCACGCGCTACTTCACATTGAATTCTATCGGGTTGTAATCTAATTAGTTTTTTAAACTCACGTAACTGCTCATCGAGTGCTCTATAGTCAGTATCAATTTCTTCGTAATAATCAACAAATCCTTTTAACCAATTATGTGGACTTCTACCAACAAATGGTGGTGGTTGACCATGATCGCCGCACAATATAATTTTTGTATTATTTTGCAATAACCAATCAAGAAACATTTTTAATACATCTTCTGAAACAGTACATGCTTCATCCCAAATAATAACCGCTGGAATAAATTTCTCACCCATTCGCTCAGGAGTCCAAGCATCGCCCTTGTATCGAAAAAAACTATGATACGTGCAAGCTTCAACATTTCGTTGTTTGATCTCTCTCGCTAGTCTATGGGTTGGTGTGAGTACAATCATGGACGTTCTCTCTCGATATAATTCTATCGCACGTGTTGTCTTTCCAGATCCACCACAACCGTTTAAATAAACTGTTTTATATCTACAAATTGGATCTGATATCGGTGGTGCTTTAGACATAGATTTTTCACTGATAGAATTATCGTTCTTCAGGTAACTACTTTTAATCTCAACGTCTGCTGATTCAGAATAATCGCGTTGTATTTCTTGTTTAATTCGCCATGTTCCCCAAGTCTCTTTGCTATTAGTAAATTTAGTTATCTCTTTGATATATTTTTTATCGACATACATTGAATCAATTGCAACTCTGACTGCTATACTAGGAAATCTATTTATCATTGCAAATAAATTGATAGATGCATAACCCAGCATAGAAGCTCTCAAATGTAGATATGCAGAGCTTTCTCCATCACTGTAAGTAACAATTCTACCTAACTTTGTTTTATTGGACAAGAAGGCTGTTTTACAATTTGCGTATCTATTTTTCTCTACTGCATCTTTAATAACGAAGTCGTATTCGGCATCATCTATAATCAATCGTGAGGATTGTTTTTTAAAGTTAAATTTTTTTCCACCCTGTGTAAATTTACCGATTATTCTTCGGCCGAGATCCTTTGCTTCATTATTTCGTTGATTAAATATCTTTTTTGACCATTCAATAATGTACTCCTCGTCAGCATCAATATGTTTTCTAGACTTATCGATTATACTATCAAGACATTCTGGTTCTGGTAACCAGACATTGGTTTGTTTTCGATATGAGATAATCGCTTCGCTGACAATCAACGAAACTAACATTTTACAATCAATCATATATCGCAATAACACTATTGGTAACCACATCCTTTCAGCCATGTGTCTACCAATCCAAACATAACAACACGGATGAAGTCCTTCAGCGAATTCAAATGATACTACGCAAGCAAAACCGGTCAAATCAAAATCAGGCAGTGGTCCATTAATAGCAACGCGAGTCATTTCATGTGTGGGATGTCCAAACCGTTTAAAATACTCACCAGCGAATCCATATCCTAGAAAACTTCCTGGATAACAGGCAACGATATCAACTGATATCATACTCTCACGATTGTACTTAACGTTCCATAGACCGCCATGATAATATTCCAAACAGCTGGATTGAACATCCTGTAAAAACTCTTTTCGTGTTGGTTTCCAATTATTTTTCTTTCTTGCAAAATGAGCTGCAACTGATGGAATTGTAAAACAATTTGTAAGTAACTGTTCGTAATCTTCGGATTTTCCATTAAAAACGCTAGCGTTTTCACTGAGACTTATTGCTAGATTTTTCATCCTATTATGTAGACTTTCACTGCGATATAATTCACCGTTAGGTTTCACAAATTGATTGAATTGACATTCTTCATCTTCAAAACTATGAAGTAGCCATACTGATACAGGGTCGTTTTTACACAAACTAGCAATAGCATCGAATAATCTTTCTTCAGTGAGAATACCATCCTTGATGAATTCTTCTGGGATATACTTCACTGTTCTGTCTCGCGGGAATATTGTAACCGCGGATGTCCATGCGTGCTTGTTATGATCAATAATTTTGATTGGAGCTCCGTTTTTATTGTATTTCGATTCGTATAATACTTCGCCAGTTATCGTTAAAACGGTTATCGGAAATCTCAACGACTTTTCCAATCTAGCTATATCGGAAATAGTTGCTCCGTTCTCTTTCACTGTTAGCTCCCATTGATCTATTTTTTTATGTCTTAGATCGGTTAATTTATTCCCACGGAGTGCATTTGTAAAATGTTCTAAGACTCTTTGTGCCACACAGTTGAGTGGCTTTTCCGCTGACGTTGACTGTTTCATTGGTGCTAGTTTTCCAATGTCAGGGTTATTTAACGGATACATCCCATAAACGACTGCTGTTTCTGGATACGCTTTTTCATAGTATGGTTTATCAATTCCAGTTAACAGCCCTGGTCTGGAATAACGGCTAACAATGACTGATGTCCCATCTTTGAGAATTGGAACAAATTTGTCTCTTATAATATATTCGCCCGATTCTAACTTGATAATGAATTTCACTCTGATAAAATACTGTTTATTGCCAAGTTGTGATAGTATCATAGCTGCTGTTTCATCATTCATTCTAGCATCAACAACACCATCAATTCTAAATGTTGACCAGGTGTGTGATGCACCATCCTGTTTAAACTCATGAACACAATCTCGTATTTTTCTAATCAGACTTCTATTAGTTATTCTCTCTTTTGGTACGTCTTCGAGAGTTCTATCAAGATTGAATTTAATATTTTTCCGAGGCTTGATTGCCGATAATCTCTTGAATTCTTCATTCATATAAATAAGACAAGTATTTAAATAGAAAAGTTTGTTTATATATAATGAATCACTGCAAATGGCTTATGATCGGATCAGTAACCCCATGCAATAAATCGTGTAGAGGTGAATTCTGTGGATATCACTTACAGAGTGTCAGAAATAATTCGACAGGCCCGTCCCCATGCATAAATTGTGGGGTGGGTGTGAGAGGAAAATCACAATTATGTATCAATTGTGGGGGTAAGCGGTTTAGAGAATTGAAACGTTATTATGATAAACGAATAAAAAACGCCATCATTGACCCTAACCATGACTCTGTCAAAGACAAAATCATAAAAACCCCTCAAGACTACATTAATAGATTTATAATTAAAGCAAATAATGAATTAGACAAATAGTATTATTATATAAATGGAGCAAGAATTCAGACCACATCCAATACTCGTTAATTATGAAATATCTCGTAATGGTGTTGTTAGACACTGTA
Source organism: Potamilus streckersoni (assembly GCA_016746295.1). Classification (NCBI taxonomy): domain Eukaryota; kingdom Metazoa; phylum Mollusca; class Bivalvia; order Unionida; family Unionidae; genus Potamilus; species Potamilus streckersoni. The sequence goes on from JAEAOA010000432.1 coordinate 2,973,902, forward strand.
GACTAAAGAAACCCGTGGGATATGTTAATAATCAGGGATACTTGAAATTTACTGCTGGAGGAAAGGGATATCTCTGTCATAGGGTAGTCTTTGAGTGTTATATGGGACCGATTAAAGATGGCTGTGTTATTGATCACATTGATTCTAATATTCAAAATAACGCGATTTCCAATTTACAATGCATTTCTCAAAGAGAGAATATAAAAAACGGAAAGACAGGGACTTGTAAGTCAGTTGGAAAGAGACCAGTACAGTCATTTGATACAACGACGAATGAAGAAAGAGTTTTTCATTCAATGAATGCTGCGGGAAAATATTTTGGAATATGTATTCCTTCAGTACGAAAAGTTGCTGAAGGGATTTATCAAACAGCTATCTCAAAGAAAAATGGACATAGAATAAAGTTTTCCTATTTACAAGATAACTCTCAATAGTGAGTTATGCTATTTTAGTCATTTTTGCATGATTTTACCATTCAGATCAATTACCATAGGGCAATACACTAAAAACGTTTCGCGCGTTAATACATATTTTTTTTTTCAATATTTATTCGCAATATTCACTTATATATGCATTAAAAGAGTAAATGACAATAACTGGAACAGCCGGAACAGCCACATAGTAAATATAGTTATTGTACCGGAACGCGTGCGTGTAAGACAAGACACTGGGCCATGGTTCTATTAATAGATTTTTTAAAAATCCCAATTACAAAGACGGCGTTAACAGCGTTTGTATGAAAATGAAATTACTTTATAATTACAAATTAAAATAGATTGTATGTGAGGTCAAAATAGTAAAATGCGCTACATGTAGTTTAGTTTTAGTGTGGCTATGTGTAATAAAATTCAGAAAAATATCATTCTCGATTCAAGAAATAGCAGGTCCTGAATTGACAGGGATCCCCATTACGGAGTTATCTTGTCATGTAAATCCATTATTACTACGATTATTTAATCGTAATATTATAGAAATTAATAAAAAAATTGCTATTATTTAACAGTTGTATTTCTTGTTTTAATGTTTTATTTAAATACTTAGCTTCCATTGAAATTACTACACAGTATTCATTATGAAATGCTAGGAAAATAAATACACACCTACACATTGACACTGCAGTATTAGTTCACCTTATATATAATATGAGCCGTAATAAGTTTGGGGCTTTAAAACGAAGCCCACTTTGCCAATTAAAACTCCCACGCCATTGACATGGTGTGGTTGAATTTTTTCAACTGCAACCAGGGTTAATTTCTTGGGTTGCTTTTGATTGGCAGATTGGGTGTAGGTCCGCCCCGTCGTTTCATGTTTGTATCGTCCTGTACTGTCCCTATCATACCATCCTATCATATAACCATCCTATCATTTCATTGTATATAACCATCCTATATAATCGCATTGTAAATATTCATTCATTGTAAATATTCATTCATTGTAAATATTCATTCATTGAATCGCATTGTATATATAACCTATAATCGCATTGTATATATAACCTATAATCGCATTGTAAATACTCATTCATTGTAAATACTCATTCATTGTAAATACTCATTCATTGTAAATATTCATTCATTGTATATATATCATCCTATATGTAATGTACTGTCCCCCCCACAACATATCTTCCGGAAGACCTAATATAGCATTTGTTACGTTAGAGCTTCCAATTGGGAGATCTATGTTTGTGGCCCTTGGGCTTATATAATGCGAAGGCACTAAATGAGTTCCAAGAATGTGCTGTCCCCCCTCTGGGCCTCTTTGACGTCGTTTGGCGCGAAAGAGGTTCCAAATGAGGCTTTATGTTATATGTTCAATGTTTGTAAAGAAATCACTTGGATATCACGTCTAATACCCATATAACCCGCCCTTGAACTCGATTGGGGGGTTAGGGTATTGTATAAGTCTTTAATGTATGTGCCCTTTCTTGCCTCGAAACTCGAATGAGGAAGAGACGGGCATTGTATATGTTTTGTTTTTTTTGTATATAAAAATATTTTAAAGATAAGAGAATACATTAGTAATAATAATAAATGGAATTTCAAGATATTACATCTATCATCACAGAAATATCAAATTTAAGAAATCAAGGAATCGTACTCTCTGAATTTTTGAATGAAGACAGACTTTTGAATGAATTTGAACAAATTGATATACAATTGAAACATGGAAGATATGTTCTACCTAAAATGTATTCACTGATAAAAAGAATCCAAAAAGCGGTTAATGCTTCTTTGTATAACAATGATATTAATTTATTCATTCGGCTATTTAGTATAGTTGAAGCCATTAGAAAGAAACTCGGGGAACAGTACCAAGTTCGGTCAGAGATTGCTTTGAAAGTGAAATCTATAAGACGTTTGATTGATGCAAGTGAAACCCACAATTGAAAAATCGTTAGCATTTCCAATAATGACTTCAGAAGCATTAAGTACCAGACTAGCCCGTGAGAGGTTAGCATTACTGAAAGAGTTTATACCAATTCGAGATAACGTGCGAGATAAACTACAACTTAGACAGCAAGCGCAGACTGACTTTTCTATTGGAAGTGAACAACTTTTTGCCCCTGTAACTAAAGCCACTAAAGATATGAAACTTGCAACAGAACGTGCTATATACGGCGACATCCCTAAAGAGGGAGCAGTACCTATTATTGATGTATTAGGAAAGATTGCTACAGAAACTGAAAAAACTCACGAGGGGATAAAACAGCTTTCAGGTGAGTTACAAACTCAGCGAGAAATACAACAAATGGGTAATATTGATATTGATGATAACCCCGTTGAAGATGCTAGTGTTTCCACTAAAAAAAGTGTTCCTTTTAACGAGAAATTCACTGATGAAGCTATAGAAGAAATCAGACGAATTCAATTGTTGAAAAATGAAGACTATGTGTTATTTGGTAAAGTCGCTGCCGAACGTTATTATAACAGGGGGGAATATTTAAAAGACGAGTATCAAAAAAACACAATAACCAAAGATCAATGGGTGAATTGGTTATTTAAAATTCATAAAAATGAACCCGGAAATTTAAATAAGAGTGACTTGAATTACCTAGCTTTTCAAATGGGAGTTAATAAGTATGTTTTAGATCAACAACAACTAAAAGAACAACGAAAAGAACAACAAAAAGGTCGAGGTCGAGGTCGAGGACGAGGACGAGGTCGAGGTCGAGGTCGAGAATCTCCAGAAATTCAAAACGTTTCCGAACCAGAAAGTTCTTCAGGAGAGGGTTATGGAAGTTCTCATCATGATTCTCATATGTGTCCTAGTAATATCATTAATGATATATCACGACTTGAGGTTCTTATGGGAGGTAAGCGAGCTGGAAATAACTCAGTCGAAATAACTAATGAAGCATTTGATATTTGCAGACGATTATTCCAAGGTGGGATAATTGATATTCATACGTATCGAGAACTCTTGGATGAGTTAATGGACGGAATTCCGGGGGAATTTAGCGATTGAAATTGTATTTAGAAATTACAAAGTCATTTCAAATAAGATGATAGTACACTATAATCACAATAAACCAACAATCGTGTATGTGGTAAACTCAAGATTGCCCGTTTATAAGGCATACTATGGAGACGGCCTTGGAAATACCATAGCGGGTTTATTCACAAGAACAGCCCCAAAAGTAGCACCAATTGCTAAACAATTAGCGATGAAAGCCATTGATGTTATTCGTAATAAGGGAATTAATGCTGTTGGAGATCTTGCAGGAACGGCCTTTTCTACCGCAAAGAATAGAATAACGTCATTGGTGAAATCTAGATTCGGACGAAAACCACCACCACCGCTACCTTCAACAACAATGATGCCTGCAAATGTCAGTAAAGTGATAAATAACGCAGTGGAACAAAAACTAGCATCATTAGCAATGACTTCACCAGATAGTAGTAATATTGCAAGTATGATAGCGGGAAGCGGTCTTGGAGGAAATCGTAAAAGAAAATGATTTAGAAAAACGATACGTTTTAGTATAAATGGCATTTAAAAAAATTGCTGACCCAGCGTTTGATATGGCAGCGCCGGTGAATAAAGATGATTCTAAAATTAACTATCAGTATTATGCCTATCCTGCAAGAGAGCCTAATCAACGAGGGAGAGTTGAACTTCAAGTTCAAGATACAAGTAGATACTTTTTGCCGTGTGAGGCATTTATTGAAGTAGAAGGAGAGCTTGTAACAAATGTTGCAGCTGATACGCCATATGGGGATGACCAAAATATCCGAGTTGGTTTCGTAAATAATGGCATTATGGCGCTATTTAACAGTGCAAGATATATCATTGATGGAAAAGAAATTGAATCAATAGAACAAAATATTGATATTGCAACAACAATAATCGGACTTGCGAGATATTCTGATGATTATACAAGGTCGGCTGGTCCGTCTATGATGTTTGCTAAGGATACTTCTGATCATCCGAACCATATTCAGTTTATTAAAGTACGAACTGCGCAAGCTACTGCATTGGCTGATCAACAACTCGCAGCTAATCTAGACCGTGAAGGCCAGCCAGCCGCTGAATTCGACATTTTAAAAAGGGTCAATGATAATTTCAATCTAGGATTTGCAACACGAAAAGGAGCATTAAAAGGACAACATCGACGGTTTTCATGTGCAATTCCGTTACATCATATATTCGGATTCTGTAGAAATGTCAGAAAAGTCATCTATGGGGCAAAGCATACGGTTGTGTTAGTGCGAAAAGAAAATGACAATGATGCAATTTGGCATGCTAATGGTGTTGATGATGGTAAAGTCATTTTAAATAAATTGGTTCTATGGATACCCGTCTTGACACCAGCAGTTACAATAGAGCAACAATTACTATCGTTTATGGACACAGGTGGAAAATCATTGCTAAGTTGGCTAACAACAACGACTGATACGAAGCAGGATAATGTAAATGGCACATTTACATGGCACTTAGCATCAAAACAAGGCGTTTCAGCTCCACGTCATATCTTTATAGCGTTACAGGATGCAAATCGAGTGAGTCGTCAATTATCTAGTCATATGATATTTGATAAATTAGGGGTAAGTGAAGTTTCGTTGAGAATAAACGGACAACAAGAGCCAGCAGAGATTGTACAGCTTGATTATGATAACAACTACATAGCTCGTGTATATCATAGAATATTGTCGTATATGGGTCGTGATCAAAATGTTGATACTGGTTTGCAAATATCGCAAATTGATTTTGAAAAACACTATCCGATTTATTACTTTTCATTGGAACATCTTGACATGATGAGACAATCTGTTGTTGATATATACTTCCAAGCTCGGGTACAACGCCCTGCTGGTATAGCCGATTATAGAGCAGTTGCTGTCATTCTCAGTGATAAATCAATGTTGTTAGAAGGAGTTGGCGGACGAATGAGACTTATTGATGCACCAGTAGAAAATCTTTGATTTTACAAACATGTAGTTAGGATTTTCACAATAAGATCAATTGAAAGTGTAAATTACATTTTAGAATAGAATGACATATAGTATTGTTAATGTCCAGTTGACTGATGGTCAGGTCAAGAAATTGAAATCAAAGTCGGCTAAAGAATGTGGAACTACAATAACGTTGAAACCCACTCAAATGTCCGGTGGTGCACATAAATTATCACTGACAGATCGTCAAATAAAACATTTCAATGATGCGCTAAAGAACAAACGAGGAGTTCAAATTGATTTTTCGAAAGCAGCTATCGCCAGTATGATAAAATCGGGTGGAATATTCCCGCTGTTAGCTGCTATTCCAGCATTGATTGCAGCGGCTGCCCCAGCGGTTGCGAAGGCGGCAGCGTTAGGAGCCGTTGGTACTGCTGCAGGAATGGCCCTGAAAAAAGCTACTGGGAAAGGCTATAAAAAAAAAGGAAAGGGTCTAAGACTACCAGGAACTCCACACAATTGGTACAAGGGCACGGGCCTAAGAATACCAGGAACGGCTTATTAGTGGAAAAATCCCTAGGATTTTCACCAATGTCCAATTTTGATTTAATTGATGCTGTAAAATCATTATCAATAAAAAACTTTAGAGGAGTTTTCATGAGAGATCAATTACCGTCAAAACCAATGAAAAATGAAACGGGTATTATCAATCTCGATAACAGCAGCGGAAAAGGAACTCATTGGGTCGCATATGCAATTGATCCACGTGGAATTGTCTATTTTGATTCATATGGATTAGCTCCACCAAAAGAATTCATGCGATATGTATCCACAATAACAAAGTCATCTCCAATTTTTTATTCCACGCTACCAACACAACAGTTAAATGATCCACCGATATGCGGTCGTGAGGTATTAAACTTCCTTGCAGAGATATCTAAATTTCCAAGGAAACCACCACAAATTGTTGTTAATGAATATACTAGCAGGCAATGGCAAAAACGATAGCGTTATGATTTAGAAAAACGTAGCGTTTTCGTATAATGATTGATATTTGGGGACGACCTTTATCAGAATCAAAAAAAACAGAAACCGATAGCAAATTCGCTGTCGAAAGTGTAAAAAAAATAATCGAAGATGAAATCGCCGAGACATTAAATTTGTCAAGTGTAGATCCTGGGGAAATAGTTGTATTTCAAGATCGCCAGGGCAAATTGAAATCTAGTAATGTTTCATTGGATGATGTCTTAATACGAAGACGTGACGTCGTTGAAGATACAATAGCGTTATATTCAAATGATGGAAAACTCAAACCGGGTGTACTCGTTTCTACAATCACAGATGCATTAAAAAATTTAAATGAAGAACTTGAAAAACATATAACAACATATACTTCCCTTCGTAGAAATATTATCAATAAATTTTTTGGAACACCATCGGTAACCTCTCCATCTCTCGCTGAAATTAAATCCAATTTTGATGAAATTAAAGCTAGTATTAAAAATATTAATGATACTGGATTTAGTATTATTAGAGATAACATTAATAGTATTAAAAAATCTATCGAGGATATTACAAAATTTAAAACAGACAATCTTCCGCTACTTGAAAGAATAAAGATTCCTCATGAGAGAAATATCATAAATATGATATACACAGTTCTCTCTGGATCATTAGATTGGGAACCTAAAAAGAATACAGTAACCCTCACTGTGTCAAACAAGGGTATTTATCGATTAACAATAGTGTCACTGAATCAGTTTAATATATCATCATCGACTTCATATGGATACAACAACGTGATTTCAACGACTATTGACGTGGGTGAATACAAACGGTTTACAATAACAAGCACTGATCCTAATTTAAATAAGACATCATTTGTATGGTACATGGAGTTTGTAGCTGATCTAAATTAGAATTTTTAACAATTAAAAACCACTTGAGGTTTTAAAATAATATGATTCCATCATCGCAATATCGCTATGATACCGTCAAAGACTTCTTAACAAAACTCAAAACACTCATTGATGAATATGAAATAAAAATTAAAAAGTATCGCAGGAGAATTACCGCAATTGATGTTACAGTATACTCGGTATCTGGTATAATGGCCGGTGCTGGTATTATACTATCTTCAGTAACAATGGTAGCTCCGATTGCTGTCCCAATTGCTATTTCCGCGGTGACAACATTTGCTGGACTTGCAAATGCTATTACTAAAAAAATATCATCGTGTTCTCAAGAAAAACTTAACGATTATATAGTAAAACATCAAGCAGTATCTAACGGTTACTCACAATTATCCTCGTTGATGTCATCATCGATTGATGATACGATAATTACCGAAGACGAATTCTCCGCGATGATACGTATTTATGATACTACGATTAAAAACGCTAGCGTTTTTTCATCTATTGCAAAATTAGACATTGTAAATAATAATAATAATAATGTCGCAAGAGATTCAACTACTTCAGCGGATAGCAGAAAATACCACTCCGCGGAAAACAAGCATGATATCAATATCGTCAACAAACCCTAAATTCAGTGTGAATTTTCCCTCACCTGTTTCAGTAAAGGAAATCGCGTTGGCAAAATTACGAGTGTATCATAGTTGGCCTAATATCAGATCGGTTCCATTTGGCGGTCAGAGACCTAATAATTCTCTGGTATTTGCATATAGGAATAAAAAAGATGACACTCCAGATTGGAACGTTGTTTCAATACCAACTGGATCCTATCAAATTGAGCAAATTAATAATGAATTACAACGTAGAATAAAATCCATTACTAAAAAAGAATCAAAAATTGCGATAACAGTTCATGAACCAACACTGTCATCTACAATTGAAATAGGCTCTCCTGGGTATGTTGTAGATATTTATAACAGTTCAATAAGAACAGTATTAGGATGGCCCGAAGATCCACCTAGAAGTGCTGGTAATTCCACACCCGAGCCTGTAAAATCTGATTACGTCACTGATGAAATAGGACCTGAAAATCCATCAAAAGGATATAAAAAATTCGAGGATATAAACTTTACAAAAAGATATCGACGTAAGAATCAATATGGTGAAGATGTGTGGAGAATTCCATTTTTTAATGATTATATCCCACAGGAAGGTGAAATTCTGGAAATACATGAAACAAGTCCAACATTTGTAGATATTAAAGATCACATCCTTGATAGAATGAATAATGATTTTTTGTCGTTATTACCCTCATTAAGATCTGGCTTTCTTACACAAGCTGAGTTTACTAGTGTAGTCGCCGCGGGTAATAAAATCATCGATGACATGGAAATATTTAATTCGAGGATTACTAATCTCTTCACTGATGAAAATAACCCGATTTCAAAAACTAGCTCAGCTCAAGATTATAAAAAAAATATAAATGAAAATCCAAATTTTAAATTACCAGGATATAACGTTCCCGAGTTAAAGAAAAAACTCAGAACTGCCATCGACGAAGGATTTAATAAAATTTATCAATCATGGAAAGATAGCCAGCCGAAGCCTATTATCCTCACTTATAATAATTCTCCCGACGGCGACGGTAGACATATCGCACCGAACAATGTGAATATTTCATCGGTGATCGCACTTAATTTAACGTGTGATGTAATCGAAGGAAGTTATCAAATTAATATGGAACAATCAAATCAAGCCCGACAAGGTTACATTCTTTATTCATTTTCACCAACAGCACCCCCCGGATTTTTAATTGTTGAGAATCCGACTAATCCAGTCTATATGCAATGTCAAAATGATTCACTAACCAGAATTAATTTTACACTCACCGATCAGTCAAATAATTTAATTGATCTACGTGGTGAAGTATTATCGATTAGTCTGTTTGTGAAAAGCTAACAAATAATTTGTATTAATCAGCAGCAGAGAGGGTGAAATGACAACATATTTGCGACCGTAGATGGCAGCAATTTGAGTGTGGTTATGACAATGTATTTGCGACAAAATCGCTAAGGCTCCATTTGTAAAATGGGGTCTTTATTTTTTTTTGGTTGAAATATGAGATTTCGTAGGAAGGTTCCATTGGCATTCTGAGGCTTTAATTGATTTTGTCGCAAAAATTTGTAGACGTAGATGGCAGCAATTTGAGTGTGGTTATGACAATGTATTTGCGACAAAATCGCTAAGGCTCCATTTGTAAAATGGGACCTTTAATTTTTTTTTGGTTAAAATATGAGATTTCGTAGGAAGGCTCCATTGGCATTCTGAGGCTTTAATCGATTTTGTCGCAAATATATTGTTGTAGGATTCACCCTCTCTGCTGCTGCTCAACTACCAGGATCCTTTCCTCCCCTGACATGAATGTCTCAACCCACGGCAAACAGGTTGTCTCTACTTGGTCACCTCATAAGACACCTAACAAAGCACCTTGGGCCAATTCTACAACCCTGGACCCGCTGGAAACACCCCATGCTGTTTCTAAAGACATATTTGCATTTGAGATATTGATTTGGTATGAAAGCTAGGACACTGAGCCCATGAAAAGTTATGTAACTGAACTAAGAAATATCTTATATTTTGCTTAAAAAGAAAGAAAAGAATGATCTAAAGTCTAATGATCTAGCGCCATACATATGTGTAAAAAGAAAGGTTCAATATCGACCAGCGATATAGTAAAAAAAAAACCATAGTAGTTAAATATAAAATGATAAATGTTGTCAACAGTTAAAAATGTCGGTTACAATCAACAGGAAATGTAAATGATGTATCTTGATGAAAAGAAGTAAATAATCTTTGGTATTTGCATTAGTTAAAAATTAGTTTGGGTAAGGTCATACAAGTTACAGTTTAAAATAAAGATTTACTTCCTTTAGGAAATCTAAAATACTAGTGATTTGAATAGTATCAAAAAGTTCCTGCATGTCATGTACATTATAGTATTTATCACGCGTAGGTTGCAGGTCAGAACACTGGTCATAAAGTGTTTAACAGTAAATGGTACATTGCAAGGAACGCACTCTGGTGGATCTTCACCTTTTAGTATGTGTGAGTGGGTAATGTATGTATGACCGATGATTCTGATTCTTGCAATGACAACCTCCTCCCTACGAATAGTTCTGTAGGAAGGAGTCCATTCTCCCAAGATTAGTTTGATGGCATGAAGTTTGTTATTGATTGCCTCATCCCATGATACCTGTCACTTTTGATGTAGATACTTTTTGATAGAAAGATAACTAAAACTTGGTACAATTTTTTTTACTTTATATACTTTTAAAATATTATTTTCTGATATAAATATATCAAAACTGCAGAAAAAAAACCCATATATATATATTTGGCTGACATTTTGTTTACCACTTTTAACCCCCAAACACCCAAGTAAATACGATATTTCTGATCACTATACCATTGTTCAGTTATTACCCCCCAAAAAAACTATCACATTAAAAGGGGGGAGGGACTGTATTAGCAATACAAGTCTGCTTCCTACAAAATCTGGCCCTACTAAAAAGACAAAAATTTGTGCTTTTGTATATCTCATATAGACACAAGACAATTACTCCTGCCAATTACCTCCTCTTGCCAATGCCATATGTAGCTAGTTTTTCAGTTGAGTAATATGCCAATGAGAATGCTTGTATGGGGTGAATGGGATGGTTTTTAAATAATGTGTTAAGGTATATATTCTGCTTTCTCCTTCAAATACATTTCCCAATCACATTAATGTTAGAAGAATAGGTAACAGGAGAATGAAATGCTAAGCATCCTACCCCATCTTCACTAGCCAAGGTTCCAATATGATAACCTTCTCTACAACTTCTCAAACAGATATGATGGTACTTTGTCCTAGGGATATCTATTATATTTAATGACTTGTCTCCATTAGTATGCATTCCAAATAACCAACAGTGAGGTACATTGTACAATGGCCGAAAATGGCGAGGCAATTGACTTAAAAAAGGACACTTTGGAAGTTTAACATCAAAAAGTGACTATACACCTGAGGGAAGCCATTGCAGGTGTATTTCAGTGAAAGGAATTTGTGCAAACATGGACAGACACTGGAAAATTGTTTATTTATCAGTCCATTTAAGTTGTGTGCTCCATTTGTTTTGATCATGTAGAAACAGTGTTCAAATTTGATTTGATCAACTTAATTTTGATTAGATGCATTGGCTTGCGGACACATCCAATAAAATTCATGGACTGGAAGCAAAAAAATATCTGTTCAATACAATAAGTGTAGATAGGATTTTCACATCAAAACCTTGGCTAGCAAAGATGATCCTACCCATACCTCAGGTAGCCATCTGGGAAAGGATTATTAAATTACAAATGTAAAAGATAAGCCACTGGCATATGGCATATTTGGCTGCAAACAGTATATAGTCACATGAACTGTAATCCACTCTATAAGATTAAGAAGCTAATTAATGAAATCTTCTTCCAAAAGTTCAAATCCAGTGAAGCTAAGAGGCTGTAATGTGTTAAATTTTGAAGAAGTACTGAATCCAAAAGTTGAATAAATTGTGATAAAAAGTTATCATAGCCAAGCCAGAATGGTCTTGCGAAGTTAACAGATATTTCTCTTATTTCATCTCTGAACCACAAAAGGGCCTAGGGGCCCTGAATGGCCGAGTGGTCTAAAGCGCTCTCCATTACGGATCATTGCAATCTTACCTCTGTCTGTGTGGGTTCGAGTCTAATTCAGTGAATGTGGATATGTGAGAAAGTTTACCAGTAGCTTCTCGTGGGTCGGTGGTTCTTTCCACGGATTTCCCGGTTTCATCCTCCACTATTAATACTGGCCATCATGTATAGCCTATCATGTGCTGTAAAATGGCGTTAGGCCCCAGAACAACAACAAAAGGGACTATGTCTAAGCTTTAGTGGAATTGACCTAGTCATCATAATGGTATAGTGGCAGAGAGTACATTAGAATAACTTATCGATCAGTTGGAGGGGACCTTATGTCCAATAATTGATCTTTACAGTAAGTTAATTCCATCATATTCTAGGCTGTTAAAACTGATGAAAGACATGATAATTTGGGGAAAATTTAGAAACAGTTGCTTTTGATTGGTCAGTTAAAATTAAGGTGTACACTTTAGAAATAATGGGAAATTTAACCCTTTACCTCATACAAGCATTTTTTGGCACTCTACCACTATCACACAGAGGCAACTTTTGACACTTTACCCGAATCCCAGTGCCTTTTGGCAACTCAGTAAACAGCAGCCATTTTGAGCGGGTTTTCGTAGACCACCTTCTGAGAAAACCCCCTATTAGATACTACATTCATCGGTGAGAATGACCATTACATCAGATCACCTGGTCACTGTTTGTATTCTGGTCGATATCTGCTATTTAACATAAGTAGGTCGTAACTATTGTATTTTTCATTCAACAAAATAGCGGTCTCTGATATCGTTTTCAGCTCGAGTAGAATCTCAACTATAAAAGCTTCAATAACTTAGGTAAAAGCTCTGATACTGATGTAGGAGGCCATTAATTTTTATAAATTATCAATATCAGCTGATTTAGTGATGTAGGCGCAGACAAAGAACTTGTAAATTTCGAGCATATGAAATTGCTATGGTTTGTTTTTAGGCAACCCAGCATGCCTTTTCAGTATACTGTTCTGAATGTTATTGTTTTTTGCACATTGGGTCATTGAAGTTTATTTTAGACTCTCTACATATATGGCAAAACATAAAGGTGTCTTCTCTGTCACATTCTTCACTCAACTTAACATCAGTTATTTTGAAAACGTAGCCAGCTGTATATTTTCAACCATTGCAGCACAAAATTGTTTGATTTTACGAGTAACAGTTCCCTCATCTTTAGATGATGAAGGTTCAATTGTTTCAATAAAAATGCGTTTATCAACAATAGATTGTAAAAATGGGGTCCAAATGATAATTTTGTTTGCTTCAGACCTATTTTAATTTTTTTTATCATTTTAACTTTGATAGTATCTTGGAACAAAGCAGTGCATAAAATGATAAAAAAAATTAAAATAGGTCTGAAGCAAACAAAGCTTTTCAGTCATTAAGTACACCTTTCGCTTAATTCCTTTGCTCTCCATGATCATATTTACAAATGATTAGGATACAATACTGATATTATATACTTTAATGATGTTAACAGATAAAATGTGAAAATATTTTCGATTGGTTAAGTAAAATGAAATTTGATAACGGTAATGAATACAAGAACGTTTGCTCCTATTGGCATGCCTTTGAACATTATTTTATTGTACTTACCTTTTTTGATTTGATACAAAAGACATATTCAAAGTGATAAAACAACACTGGTCTTTTTTAATTGATTCTTTTATTGCAACAAACACTTATCCAAGCTGTTGAGCAAAACAAAGTGGGCATTCAATCAAGTTCTCAAGGAAGTAGTCACTGGTTTCCACATGACGGTCAACTGATTCTTTTCATGTTTTCATAGAAGAGAATATGTATGTTTCGATTATAGTGTTGAGGATTAGAATGTGAATTTCCCCTAGCCAGACATTTAATTGGTATTTATTTCATTCTCTGTTGCTGAATGTTAGCATTTACCAGAATTTTTCGTTGAGCGATGTTTATTTACAGTGCATTGATAACTATTTTTCTTTTTAAAAAACCTAACATAATATGTGATATCTTATTAGAAATGGCAAATTTCATAATATGGAATCCATCTTTATGGGCAATAATCACCATTTTTGATGAAAAAAAAAAACGAGCTATATATCAAGGTTTAATTTACCAATTTAACATTTCTTATCACGACTTTTTTCACTTTCAATACATTTTTAAATATATTTTCTTTGAAAAAAATCGGGAGCCATGCCGGTCACCGCGTTATAAGCTGGTTCGCGAGTTATCGAAGGAGTGGTGTATCTATGAAAAAGTTATAAAATTGGCATCAGTGATACATGTTTTGTTAAAATTTACTGATGTACAAGCTCACAACTGTATTTTGAAATAGGGCTTTAAAAAAAAATAAAAAAAAAATTTCCATGAACTTCAGTGAATCTTTTCTCTGTGAAGATGAATGAAATGCTCCAAATAGTATGTGAATACCTCTCCAAAAAGTATGTGAATAAAATAAAGATAATTCTATTTATAATATTTTGGTCTAAATTTGAAGTTTATAGCACTGTTAGTTCCAACATTATAATAATTTTACCAAAACTGCACAACTAAATACTATGAACAATTTGTTAAGTTCACATCTAGAACATGTACTTCAGCCTGCAGTTTCTCAGAAAAAAACTTGTCCACAAATTAATCCTGGAAATCTTTAAACTGAATCATTAAAAGTTTTGTCAAAATTTTGAAGTCCACATCATCACTAGGTCAGTATTCTTCTTGGTGTTGAACATTTGCCCTTCAATCAATTTAAATCCTGAATGCAATCGAGGAGAAAAATTACCTTTGACATAATCGTATTTAAATCCTTCAAAGTTAACATAATTGTCCGAACCGCTGTCGAAAAGTGGATGCAATTATGAACCATCTATTTTATCAACTTCATTTACATCTAAACTATCAATTATGTCAATATTATCTTCATAATCAAAATCTTCAACTTCAATGTCACTACCTACGCTATCAATATCCATATTCACATCTGAGTTTTTGTCCATTATTTTATCAATTGATTTTCAAATCAGCTGTTTCGTTTTTAACGTTTTTTTGCAAATTTTTCTGTGCATGCGTGCTTTAACCATTTCCTGTTGTCGGTGAAGAAGTACACATGTATTTGTGATGTATAACGCGTGTTTCTAGACACTACATAAACACCTAGTGAAACTACAACTGAAAATGTATTCCCCATACAATGGGAGTCTACGACCAGAGGTGTAATTAGGATAGAATGGGTTAATCCATCATATACCCAAAGACTAGTGGGCCATCAGTATATCCGCATTTTTACAAGTTGTTGCCAAGGATGACTACCATAATATGGCATCCACTGAAGTAGATGACTCAAGAAAGTGCTGTTACGACATTATAAGTTGTCAGCTGAAAGTTTTTGCAGACTTTTCTGAGAATTGTCTAAGAAAACAATGGAGACACATGCACTATTTCATACTCCCAGACATGTGCTTTACAATATGTGGATTAAAATGACAGGTGCTTAGATCACTTATGAAGGCATATGGGAAGAGATTTTGATTTTGTTTGTTTGTTGTTGGGCTTAATGCCATTTTTCAGCACACGATAGGCTATTCATGGCTGCCAGTATTAATGGTGGAGGAAATCACCGGAAAGAACCACGACCCACGAGAAGCTACTGGCAGGCTTTCTCACATATCTACATTAGCCGAATCCTAGACTTAGACTGGAACACACACAGACAGAGGTGAGATGGCAGTGATCCGTAACGGACAGTGCTTTAGACCACTCGGCCCAAAGAGATTTTGAAAGAGCTTTTGAAAGAGCATATTGTATATGTATTGGAAAGACCTGTTCCTCAAATTTTTGGCAGAGGTGATTTTGCAACTTAAAAATATGTGTGACTGACTGAGCGATATGAAAGTGCACACTCTAGCCTAACCACATAGAGTGGCAGCGATCAAACTAGAGTTCCTGCCTTTAGAAGAGCTAATGGTTGGACATCTCACAGGTGGAATGGTCAAAATGGTGGGAAGCTAGGTGCTGATAATCCCAGCCATGATCAGTTCCGTGGCTTAGGGAAGTTCCAATGGGGTAGATAAGAGTACCCCACGTAAAAAATATGAAGTTGTGTGCTACAGTTGCAAAAATCTGGCCATATTCTCAATAACTGTAGGAAATATTGTCCCACAATAAATGTAGTGACACCAGGCACTGATAGAATCTGTAATCCAGTGGGGTGGTCGAATACAGCAACAGCTATAGTAAATGGAGACAGATACTGAATTGTATGACACCAGCTTTAGTTATCCAGTTTTGGTGGATAGCAAATTTGTTAAATCTGCTGATTATACTGGTATGACATTGGAAGTTTAATTTGTTATAGGTGTAAAGATTCCTTTCCAGTTGTTTACATCAATCTTGATTTGCTGTATGTGAAAGGATGAATTCAAGCAGTGTGCTTGTCATGGTTGTTGCATGATGTTATTTTAGGATGTAGGTTTGTGTTGCCACAGCCTAATCCTATGATGTTTACACCCGGGGTCCATGGAGATGAGGAGTTTTGAATTTCAGGGACGATTTGTTATTGGCAACATCTGCTTTGGAAGAACATGTGATCTTATTAAGAAAAGTTCTGGAATGACTTAGGGTCACCATCCGACCATCTAAATGTCATACGATTTCGAGACTTATGTAGGACATACCCTCAGTGAAGATACATTAACCCCAGACAGTGCAAAAGTCTACCAACTTTGGAACGCTGCAGATCCAACTACAAATAAGGAAATGCAATCTTTTCTCGGACTTGCAGGTTATCAAAAGTATGTTGAAAATTTCAGTGCAATTGCTAGTCCGTTAACTGACTTGACAAGGAAGAAGGCTCTGATGAAAGTTATTTTGACTGATGCTTGTGAGAGGGCATTTCAGACACTGAATAGGTTGATGCCAGATGCTATTGTGAGACTATCAAACATGACAATGGAGATTGTCTTACATACTGATGCTTCTGACAGTGGTCTTGGTGAAGTTTTATTGCAGGAACATGATGGGAACTTATTCCTGGTTGCGTATTTCCCCGCTGAGTGCACAATTATTCAGTCACCGAAAAGGAATGCTTAGAGATTATCTGTATGGGTGAAAGTTTATTCTGGAAATTGACCACTAAGCTAAATTGATGAATGGATATTTGGTCAGATGGTCATTATTTCTTCAGCAATATCAAGTTCAATTGCATTACATTAAAGGAAGCACCAATATAGGAGTAGATTGAATAGATTAGTTCATTCTTAAGTGAAGAGGTCACTTCAGGACATGTAAACAATAACTTGAAACATAACTTCAAAATTCTTAGAGAAAAATGCCAGATTTTTCTTGTAATGGGGGTCATATGTAATGTGTCAAACTTTGAAGAAGTACTGAACCCAATAGTTGAAAAAATTGTGCTTTAAAATTATAGCCAAGCCATAAAGGTATTGAGAAAGTTCACTTTAATATTTCTTATTTCATTTATGAAACATAAAATGGCTTACATCTAAGCTACAGTGGAATTGACCCAGTCATTATAATAGTAAAGTGGCAGAGAGTACATTAGAATTACTGACATATCAGTTGGAGGGGACCTTATGTCAAATAATGGATCATCAAAGTAAAGTTAATTGCTTTATAATCAAGGCTGTCAAAAACTGATGAAAGACATGATAATTTGGAGAAAAATTAGAAACAGTTGCTTTGATTGGTCAGTTAAAATTAAGGCATACAGCTTAGAGATAATGGGAAATGTCCAACATAATCTGGACTGACTTCTTGTAGAGTCTGTGCCCAATGATGTACATTTTGATTGAGTAGACTTTAAATGGTGCAATTGAGCAAGCAAAGTAATTTGTAATAGGTTCATATAAAAGAAGATCAGTGGGACATCCACTGCATTTAATAACCTGAGGAGTTGTGAGAAGTGAGAACTCTCTTGCTGAAATTTCTGTTCAGTTGGAAATAACTATGAGTTTGACAATCCACATAGGGTAGACTGTCATGTTTAGCAGTCCATGTTTCATAAAATATATAAACTTAGATCTATTATTACCACCATTGAGGTGTAAACATCTTGAGGTGTAAACATCCTGAAAGCAGTGTTAATCAATTATGCAGCCATTCAGATTACAGAATAGCAGCCAGTCAAAGGGCTTGTGTCCTCACACCCAGTCATTAAAACATTGGTCCTGCAATCAAAAGAAGCCTGCAGAGTGAACAGGGCATGTCCTCACCTACCACATAGACAGACAAGTGGGAAGATATTGTCAAACTAAGTCTGACTGAGAAATTCCACAATATCCAATCAAAATTAGGATAGAAGGTGGGATTAAATGGTAGATCCAAATTATAGCTGACAACTATCAGTATACCAGAACAGCTTTGGATAAGTACTTCTTGCCATTATAAGAAGTATACTGAGAGAAACCACTTGTAATCTTAGGGACAGAATTGTAAGAGAAGAAAATGCTTCAACAAGGTCAGTAAGGTTGATTTTTACAAAACATTATGACTTGCTGTAGAGGAAGTCAAGTAAAACAGGGTTACAGCACAATCCATAATTTGTTAAGACCTAGAGTTGATATTTAGACTGAATAGAAGACTCAAAATTTGTAAACTTGTCATGGTATACAAAAAAACCAAAGAAATGTTTTTGGAGTTGGGTGAATAGGGTTATGAAAGTAGGCATCTGTAAAATTGAGATTGATGACATGATGGAGAGATGATTAGACCTCACCCTCTCTGTCTTGAACCTCTCTGGAAGAATGAATTCATTGAGGTGACTGATGTCTATGATCAGTATGTTGTCAGCCTTGATGATATAGACCAGTAGAGAATAGAACATTAAGTTTTCATACACTTTTCCCTGTCTGCTGGTTGATAAGACCTGTATTAACTGCTGAAAATCTTTGTCTTTCTCCTGTTTTGATGGTGCATCCATTTGATGGGGAGAAGAACAAAGAGGTGATGTCTAAAATATGAAATCTGACCCCCTCTGAAAAAACCTGGATCACCAATTTGTTTTGCAGCAACAACAGGCTGAAATCCAAAGTGATCTGAACTGCAGGAGTCTGACACAACTCAGCAGACTGTCGACTATCTGGGGGTGATGAGGTGTTAAGCAGGGGACACAGGAGTCTGGCACACCTCAGCAGACTGTCTGGGGGTGATGAGGTGTTAAGCAGGGGACACAGGAGTCTGGCACACCTCAGCTGACTGTCAGAGGGAGGGTGATGAGGTGTTAAGCAGGGGACACAGGAGTCTGGCACATCTCAGCAGACTGTCTGGGGGTGATGAGGTGTTAAGCAGGGGACACAGGAGTCTGGCACACGTCAGCAGACTGTCAGAGGGTGATGAGGTGTTAAGCAGGGGACACAGGGAGCATGAAGGTGGAGAAACTTGATTTAAAACTTCTCTTGTAAGGATGCCTCTTAAAATAGTTTGGTTGTCATCTGCTGGTATGAGGTTAAGATCTGGATTACACATGAAATGTAAATGATCCCTTTGTTTGGCTTTCTTATCTTCCATTTTAATGTGGCTGGACTGGGACAGCTGGTTTCTAAAACAAGGTTATGGGTAGAGCCGCAAGTTGGAGGGGTAGTTCTTAAGCATATATGCCAACTATTATACTTTTGGCATAATCATTATGCTTTGTTTCACTAAATTACGCCTTACGAATAAAAATGTACATTGATTACGCTTTTTCTGTATATCACCCTAACAAAATTTTTTATAATTTTGTTTTCTCATTTTTATTAACATCTCCCTAATTGCAAAAAAAAGATGGCTTCTGAGTAACTATGACATAAAAGTATACTTGTCTGAAGACTAGCGGTGACTTTCCTTAGTGCTAAATTCTATTCATAGCAGCTGCCCTATTTTCAAGAAGACATGTTTCTATTTATAGCAGCTGTCTGGCTTAGGACATAAGAGACTGGTTTTCTAATTTTTAATCTTTTCTCATATATTCTTCGTTAAAAAAAGTTTGAGGTACAGAACCATTCTGAAGGAATTTGGAAGTAAAAGTCATCACATTTATTCTATTCTCTGCTTATTATAGCCAAAATTTTTTTTTCAAATGATTTCACAGATATATTAGAAAAAAAAAAAAAAAACATTTAAAAGATGTATACATGAATAACACAAAACAGTGCCATTTTAGGGTAGCTTCATGCCCATTGCAGGCTGTGTGGAAAGGATTTTAATATTGGTCATAGTGTAAAACAAATATGCCTTGAATTAGCTCATTTTGCTAACTCCAATACTACTGTAACTTCTTTTTTACAGCAGAACTAATTTGTGGAAATGAATGCAGAGGTGTTCTTTACTGAGCTCATATTAAAATACTGAAAATTAGTGGTATAATACAGCTTTGGTCCTTTGTTCAAACAGATGCTTCCTGATGCCAAAATTGTGGAAAATATGCATGTGTTTTGTATGCTCAGTGAATATTATTATGTTATATGTGGATTATGCTTTTTCTGATCAGATTACTTCTTTTGTCCACTTGGATTACACTTTTTCCTCACCAGAGGTTGGCATGTATGCTTGAGCTACAAATCTCATAATTTCTTCAAATTTGCCCGAAAACAGCAACAGCAATCCAAATGGTGTCATCCTTTTAGCCACAGCTTGTTTTTAAAATTTTTTTCAAAAATTCAATGAGCTTCAATAAGCATTACAACATATCAAGTTAAGATTGGCTGAGGCAATCAACACATCTGCCATCAAATAGTGAGCTGTTTTGTTAATGACCCTAGCAATTCAAACTGACTACTCCAGGCTGTGTTGGTTGATTGTGTTCTCACTGCACCAACCAGTAAAAAAAATCAACAAGGCGGCCAATTCTAACATTGAAGATGTGGCAACAATGTTTAAACCAGCTTCAGTTTGACAGAAAGTGGAATGTATCTTGCACCAGTCTGTTAATGAACTGCTTCCATTTTGTGAAAAACCCCTCTCTGCGACATTGATTATTTAATGCCATCATCTATATGAACTTTATACCAATACCCTACAATGAATAAATGAGAAGCTGGCTATGAAAGACAAGTACCAGTATTGACAGCTGGCTTGCAGGGTGCATGGCTGGCATAGTTACCGACTCTCCAAAAGGTGGTCCTGCTCTTGCATGTACCGGCTGTACTGAGGGCATCACTGAATCACTGACAGATCTATCACTAACATCATCGTTATAATGTGCTTGTCATAATGTGCTTGTCGGGGTGATATGGACAGATCTGTCACTAAGATACCCAATATAATGTCCTTGGATAGACTTATGTCAGGGTGAGATGGTTAGATCTATCACTAAGAACCCCATTATAATGTGCTTTGATAGATATATGTCAGGGTGATATGGACTGACCTATCACTAAGATTTCAGTTATAATGTGCTTGGATATACTTATGTCAGGGTAAGATGGACAGATCTATCATTAAGATCTCAGTTATAATGTGCATGGATAGATTTATGGCTGGGTGAGATGGACAGATCTATCACTAAGTTGTTGTTGTTGTTGTGCTTAATGCCATTTTTCAGCACACGATAGGCTATTCATGGCGGCCAGTATTAATGGTGGAGGAAGAAACCGGGAAATCACCGGAAAGAACCACCGACCCACGAGAAGCTACTGGCAAGCTTTCTCACATATACACATTCGACGAATCCTAGTCTATCACTAAGATCCCTGTTATAATGTCCATGGATAGACATATGTTAGTGTGAGATGGACAGATATATCACTAAAATCCCTCTTATAATGTGCTTGGATAGACTTATGACAGGTCGAGATGGACAGATCTGTCACTAAGATCACTGTTATAATGTGCGTGGACAGACTTATGACAGGGTGTGATGAACAGATCTATCACTAAGATCTGTTATAATGCAATTGGATAGATTTATGTCAGGGTGAGATGGACAGATCTATCAGTAAGATCAGTTTTATAATGTGCTTGGATAGACTTATGACAGGTTGAGATGGACAGATCTATCACTAAGATGGCTGTTATAATGTGCTTGGATAGATTTATGTCAGGGTGAGATGGACAGATCTGTCACTAAGATCCCTGTTAAAATGTGCTTGGATAGACTTATGACAGGTTGTAATGAACAGATCTATCACTAAGATCTCTGTTATAATGTGCTTGGAAAGATTTATGCCAGGGTGAGATGGCCAGATCTATCACAAAGATCCCTGTTATAATTTGCTTGGATAGATTTATGTCAGGGTAAGATGGACAGATCTATCACAAAGATCCCAGTTAAAATGAGCATAGACAGATTTATATCTGGGTGAGATGGAAAGATCTATCAATAATATTTTTGTTAGAATGTGCATGGATAGGCTTATGTCAGGGTGAGATGGACAGATCTAACGCAAAGATCCCCATTATAATGTGCATGGGTAGATTTATGTCAGGGTGAAATGGACAGATATATCATTAAGATCATTTTTATAATGTCCTTGAATAGATTAATGTCGAGGTGATATTTTACTGATCAATCATTAAAATCCCTGTTATAATGTGCTTGGATAGACTAATGTAAAGGTGATATGGGCAGATCTATCATTAAGATCCCAGTTTTAATGTGCATGGATAGATTTATAACAGGGTGAGATTGACAGATCTAGCACAAAGATCCCTGTTATAATTTACATGGATAGCTTTATGTCTTGGTGAGATTGAGAGATCTATCACTAAAATCCATGTTATAATGTGCTTGGATAGAATTATGATAGGGTGAGATGGACAGATCTATCACTAAGACCTCTATTATAATGTGCTTGCTTAGACTTATGCCAGGGTAAGATGGACAGATCTATCACTAAAATCAAGGTTATAATGTGCATGGATTGATTTATGTAAGGGTGAGATGGACATATCTATGAAAAAGATTCCAATTTTTAGGTGAATGGATAGATTTATGTCAGGGTGAGATGGACAAATCTATCATAAAAATCCCAGTTATAATGTTCTTGGATAGGCTTATGTCAGAGTGAGATGGACAGATCTATCATTAAGATTCTTGTTATAATGTGCTTGGATACACTTATGTTAGGGTGATAGATCTATCACTTAGATTCCATTTATAATGTTTTTGGATAGGCTTATGTCATGGTGACATGGACAGATCTATTACTAACATCCCCATTATAATGTGCTTGGATAGATTTATGTCAGGGTGAGATCGATAGATCTATCACCTATCACGAAGATCCACATTATAATGTGCTTGGATAGATTTATGTCAGGATAAGATGGAAAGATCTATGACTAAAATCCATGTTATAATGTGCTTGGATAGACTATTGAAAGGGTGAGATGGACAGATCTATCATTAATATCCCTGTTATAATGTGCATGGATAGGCTTATGTTAGGGTAAGATGGACAGATCTATCATAAAGATCCCAGTCATAAATTGCTTGGATATTCTTATGTTAGGTTGAAAGATCTATCACTTAAAGTCAAGTTATAATGTTTTTGGATAGGCTTATGTCAGGGTGACATGGACAGATCTATCACTTACATTCTAGTTATAATGTTTTTGTATAGGCTCCTGTCAGGGTGAGATGGACAAATCTATCACTTAACATCCAGATTATAATGTACTTGGATAGATTTAGGTCAGGGTGAGATTGACAGATCTATCACAAAGATCCCCATTATAATGTGTTTGGATAGACTTATGTCAGGATAAGATGGAAAGATATATGACTGAAATCCATGTTATCTTGTGCTTGCATAGACTAATGACAGGGTGACACACTATAACAGGGATCTTAGTGATAGATCTGTCCATCTGCCTTGACATCATTAAGATCCCTGTTATAATGCACTTGGATAGATTTATGTCGGAGTAATATGGACAGATCTATCACTAAAATCCCTTTAAGAATGTGCTTAGATAGATTAATGTCAAGGTGATATGGACTGATCAATCTTTA
Source organism: Potamilus streckersoni (assembly GCA_016746295.1). Classification (NCBI taxonomy): domain Eukaryota; kingdom Metazoa; phylum Mollusca; class Bivalvia; order Unionida; family Unionidae; genus Potamilus; species Potamilus streckersoni. The sequence goes on from JAEAOA010000432.1 coordinate 2,997,870, forward strand.
AAATACATGTTATAATGTGCTTGGATAGACTAATGAAAGAGTGACATAGGCAGATATATCATTAAGATCCCAGTTATAATGTGCATGGATAGATTTATAACAGGGTGAGATGGACAGATCTATCATGAAGATTTCTGTCATAACGTTCTTGGATAGATTTATGTCTGGGTAAGATCTATCACTAAAATCCCTGTTATAATGTGCTTGGATAGACTTATGTCAGGGTGAGATGGACAGATCTATCATTAAGATCCCTGTTAAAATGTGCTTGGATATTCTTATGTTAGGTTGACAGATCTATCACTTAAATTCCAGTTATAATGTTTTTCGATAGGCTTATGTCAATGTGACATGGACAGATCTATCACTAAGATCCCCATTATAATATGCTTGGATAGATTTATGTCAGGGTAAGAGGGAATGATCTATAGCTAAAATCCTTGTTATCTTGTGCTTGCAAAGACTAATGACCGGGTGACACTATAACAGGGATCTTAGTGATAGATCCGTCCATCTCCCCCTGACATCATTAAGACCCCTGTTATAATGTGCTTGGATAGATTTATGTCATGGTGATATGGACAGATCTATCATTAAGGTCCCTTTAAGAATGTGCTTGGATAGATTAATGTCAAGGTGATATGGACTGATCAATCTTTAAAATACATGTTATAATGTGCTTGGATAGACTAATGAAAGGGTGACATGGGCAGATCTATCATTAAGATCCCAGTGATAATGTGGATGGATAGATTTATGATAAGGTGAGATGGAGAGATCTATCACTATGACCCATGTTATAATGTGCATGAATAGCTTTAAGCCAGGGTGAGATGGATAGATCTGTCACTAAGTTTCCCATTATAATGTGCTTAGAGAGAGATTTATGTTAGGGTGAGATGGATAGATCTATCACTAAGATCCCCGTTATAATGTGCATGGATAGCTTTATGTCAGGGTGAGATTCAATTCACAGATCTATCACTAAGATTCCCATTATAATGTGCTTACAGAGATTTATGTTAGGGTGAGATGGATAGATTTATCTCTATGATCCCTGTTATAATGTGCATGGATAGATTTATGTCAGGGTGAGATCTACAGATCTATGACTAAGATCCCTGTTATAATGTGCTTGGATAGATTTATGTCAGGGTGAGATGGATAGGTCTATCACTAAGATCCCTGTTATAATGTGCATGGATAGATTTATATCAGGTTAAGATGGACAGATCTATTATGAAGATCCCCATTATAATGTGTTTGGAGAATTTATGTCAGGGTGATATGGACAGATCAATTACCAAGATCCCCATTATAATGTGCTTAGATACATTTGTCAGTTAGAGATGGATAGATCTATTGCTAAGATCCCTGTTATAATGTGCATAGATAGATTTATGTTAGGGTAAGATGGACAGATCTATCACTATGATCCCTGTTATAATGTGATGGATAGGCGTATGTCAGGGTTAGATGGACTAATCTATCAAGAAGATCCCCATTATAATGTGCTTGGATAGATTTATGTCAGGGTAAGATGTAAAGATCTATCACTAAAATCCCTGTTATAATGTGCTTGGATAAACTAATGAGAGGGTGAGATGGACATATCTATCAATAAGATCCTTGTTATAATGTGCTTGGATTTATTTATGTCAGGGTGAGATGGACAGATCTGTCTCTGAGATCTCTGTCATAGGGTGCTTGGATAGACTTATGACAGGGCGAGATGGACAGATCTATCACTAAAATCCCTAATATAATGTGCTTGGATAGACTTATGTCAGGGTAAGATGGACAGATCTGTCAGAAAGATCCCGTTATAATGTGTATGGACAGATTTTTGTAAGGATGATATAGACTGACCTATCACTAATATTCACATTATAATGTGCATGGATAGATTTATGTCAGGGTGAGATGGACAGATTTATAATTAAGATATCTGTTGTAATGTGCATGTATAGGCTTATGTCAGGGTGAGATGGACAGACCTATCACAAAGATCCCCATTATAATGTGATTGAATAAATTTATTATGTCTGGGTGATGTGGACAGATCTATCATTAAGATCCCTGTTATAATGTGTATGGATAGATTTATTACAGTGTAAGATGGACTGATCAATCATTAAAATCCGTTATAATGTGCTTGGCTAGACTAATGAAAGGTTGACATGGGCTTATCTATCATTAAGGTCCAAGTTATAATGTGCATGGGGGCCCCCAGTGGCTGTGTGGTCTAAAGCTCTGTCCATTACGGATCATTGCCATCTCACCTCTGTTTGCATGGGTTCAAGTCTAGGATTCATCGAATGTGGATATGTGAGAAAGCTTGCAAGCTGCTTCACATGGGTCTGTGGTTCTTTCCATGGGTCTGTGGTTCTTTCCGGTTTCTTCCTCCACCATTAATACTGGCATGGATATCTTTAAGCCAGGGTGAGATAACTAGATCTGTCACTAAGTTTCCCATTATAATGTGCTTAGAGAGATTTATGTTAGGGTGAGATGGATAGATGGATCTCTATGACTCCTGTTATAAAGTGCATGGATAGATTTATGTCAGGGTGAGATCTACAGATCTATAACTAAGATCCAGATCTATAACTAAGATCCCTGTTATAATGTGCTTGGATAGATTTATGTCAGGGTGAGATCTACAGATCTATAACTAAGATCCCTATTATAATGTGCTTGGATAGATTTATGTCAGCTAAGATGGACAGACCAATCAGCAAGATCCCAGTTATAATGTGGATGGATAGATTTATGTCAGGTTGATTTGGACTGATCAATCACTAAGATCCCCATTAGAATGTGCTTGGATAGACTTATGCCAAGGAGATATAGACAGATCTATAATTAGGATCCCTCTTATAATATGCTTGGATAGATTTATGTGAGGGAAAGATGGACAGATCTATCATTAAAATCTCTGTTATAATGTGCATGGATAGATTTATGTCAGGGTGAGATGGATAGATCTATCACTACCATGTTATAATGTGCCTGGATAGATTTATGTCAGGGTGAGATGGATAGATCTATCACTAAAATCCCAGTTATAATGTGCTTGGATAGACTAATGACATGGTGAGATGGACATATATATCACTAAAATCCATGTTATAATGTCCTTGGAGAATTTATGTCAGAGTGATATGGACAGATCTATCAGTAAGATCCCTGTGATAATGTGATTGGATAGATTTTTGTCAGGGTGATATGGACTGATCAATTACCAAGATCCCTATTATAATGTGCTTAGATACATTTGTCAGTTAGAGATGGACAGATCTATCACTAAGATCCTGTTATAATGTGCATAGATAGATTTATGTTAGGGTAAGATGGACAGATCTATCACTATGATCCCTGTTATAATGTGATGGATAGGCGTATGTCAGGGTGAGATGGACTAATCTATCAAGAAGATCCCCATTATAATGTGCTTGGATAGATTTATGTCAGGGTGAGATGGACAGATCTATCACTAAAATCAATATTATAATGTGCTTGGATAGATTTATGTCAGGGTAAGATGTAGTAAAGATCTATCACTAAAATCAATATTATAATGTGCTTGGATAGACTAATGAAAGGGTGAGATGGACTGATCAATCATTAAAATCCCTGTTATAATGTGCTTGGATAGACTAATGAAAGGGTGACATGGGCAGATCTATCATTAAGATCAAAGTTATAATGTGCATGGACAGATCTATCATTAAGATCCCTTTAAGAATGTGCTTGTATAGAATGTCAAGGTGATATGGACTTTAAAATACATGTTATAATGTGCTTGGATAGACTAATGAAAGGGTGACATGGGCAGATCTATCATTAAGATCAAAGTTAGAATGTGCATGGACAGATCTATCATTAAGATCCCTTTAAGAATGTGCTTGTATAGAATGTCAAGGGGATATGGACTGACCAATCTTTAAAATACATGTTATAATGTGCTTGGATAGATTAATGAAAGGGTGACATGGGCAGATCTATCATTAAGATCCCAGTTATAATGTGGATGGATAGATTTATGATAAGGTGAGATGGACAGATCTATCACTATAATCCATGTTATAATGTGCATGGATAGATTTATGTCATGGTGAGATCTACAGATCTATAACTAAGATCCCTATTATAATGTGCTTGGATAGATTTATGTCAGCTAAGATGGACAGACCAATCAGCAAGATCCCAGTTATAATGTGGATGGATAGATTTATGTCAGGTTGATTTGGACTGATCAATCACTAAGATCCCCATTAGAATGTGCTTGGATAGACTTATGCCAAGGAGATATAGACAAATCTATAATTAGGATCCCTCTTATAATATGCTTGGATAGATTTATGTGAGGAAAAGATGGACAGATCTATCATTAAAATCTCTGTTATAATGTGCATGGATAGATTTATGTCAGGGTGAGATGGATAGATCTATCACTACCATGTTATAATGTGCTTGGATAGATTTATGTCAGGGTGAGATGGATAGATCTATCACTAAAATCCCAGTTATAATGTGCTTGGATAGACTAATGACATGGTGAGATGGACATATATATCACTAAAATCCATGTTATAATGTCCTTGGAGAATTTATGTCAGAGTGATATGGACAGATCTATCAGTAAGATCCCTGTGATAATGTGCTTGGATAGATTTTTGTCAGGGTGATATGGACTGATCAATTACCAAGATCCCCATTATAATGTGCTTAGATACATTTGTCAGTTAGAGATGGATAGATCTATTGCTAAGATCCCTGTTATAATGTGCATGGATAGATTTATATCAGGTTAAGATGGACAGATCTATTATGAAGATCCCCATTATAATGTGTTTGGAGAATTTATGTCAGGGTGATATGGACAGATCAATTACCAAGATCCCCATTATAATGTGCTTAGATACATTTGTCAGTTAGAGATGGATAGATCTATTGCTAAGATCCCTGTTATAATGTGCATAGATAGATTTATGTTAGGGTAAGATGGACAGATCTATCACTATGATCCCTGTTATAATGTGATGGATAGGCGTATGTCAGGGTGAGATGGACTAATCTATCAAGAAGATCCCCATTATAATGTGCTTGGATAGATTTATGTCAGGGTAAGACGTAAAGATCTATCACTAAAATCAATATTATAATGTGCTTGGATAAACTAATGAGAGGGTGAGATGGACTGATCAATCATTAAAATCCCTGTTATAATGTGCTTGGCTAGACTAATGAAAGGTTGACATGGGCAGATCTATCATTAAGATCCAAGTTATAATGTGCATGGGGGCCCCCAGTGGCTGTGTGGTCTAAAGCACTGTCTGTTAGGGATCATTGCCATCTCACCTCTGTTTGCACGGGTTCGAGTCTATGATTCAGCAAATGTGGATATGTGAGAAAGCTTGCAAGTAGCTTTTCGTGGGTCGGTGGTTCTTTCCGTTGATTTCCCGGTTTCTTCCTCCACAATACTAACCGCCATGAATAGCCTATCGTGTGCTGAAAAATGGCGTTAAGCCCAACAGCAACAACAACAATAATGTGCATGGATAGATTTATGACAGTGTGAGATGGACAGATCTATCACTAAGATCCATGTTATAATGTGAATGGATAGCTTTATGTCAGGTTGAGATGGACAGATGTATCAGTAAGATTCCCATTATAATGTTCTTGGATACATTTATGTCAGGGTGAGATAGATAGATATCACTAAGATCCCTGTTATAATGTGCATTGACAGATTTATGTCAGGTTAAGATGGACAGATTTTTTTTCTGCAGATCCCCATTATAATGTGCTTGGAAAAATGTATGTCAGGGCAATATGGACAGATCTATCAATAAGATCCCTGTTATAATGTGCATGGATAGATTTATGTCAGGGTGATATGGACTGATCAATCACTAAGATCACTATTTATGTCAGGGTGAGATGGATAGATCTATCACTAAAATCCCAATTATAATGTGCTTGGATAGACTAATGACAGGGTGAGATAGACATATATATCACTAAAATCCCTGTTATAATGTGATTGGAAAGACTACTGACAAGGTGATATAGACAGATTGTTCACTAAAATCCCTGTCATAATTTACTTGGATAGACTTATGTCAGGGTAAGATGGACAGATCTATCCCGAAGATCCCTGTTACAATGTGCTTGGATAGATTTATGTTAGGGTGATATGGACTGACCTATCACTAAGATTCCCATTATAATGTGCATGGATAGATTTATTTAAGGGTTAGATGGACAGATCTATTACTAAGATCCCTGTTATAATGTGCTTGTCTAGACTATTGACAGAGTGAGATAGATCCATCACTAAAATCCCTGTTATAATTTGCATGGACAGATTTATGTCAAAGTGAGATGGACAGACCTATCACTAAGATCCCTGTTATAATGTGCTTGGTTAGACCTATGACAGGGCAAGATGGACAGATCTATTACTAAAATCCACGTTATAAAATGTATGGATAGATTTATGTAAGGGTGAGATGAACAGATCTATCATTAATATCCTTGTTGTGCATCAATAGATTTATGTCAGGGTGAGATGGACAGATCTATCAATAAGATCCCTGTTATAATGTGATTATATAGATTTATGTTAGGGTAAGATGTGCTTTGATAGATTATGTTGTTGTTGTGGTTAAAGCCATTTTTCAGCACACGTTAGGCTATTCATGGCGGCCAGTATTAATGGTGGAGGAAGAAACATCCCAGTTATAATGTCCTTGGATAGGCTTATGTCAGGGAAAGATGGACAGATCTATCATTAAGATCCCTGTTATAATGTGCATAGATAGATTTATGTCAAGGTAAGATGGACAGATCTATCACCAAGATCCCCATTATAATGAGCTTTGATAAAATCATGCCATGGTGATATGGACAGATCTATCATTAAGATCCCTGGTATAATGTGCTTGGATAGATTTATGTCAGGGTAAGATGGACAGATCTATCATTAAGATTCTTGTTATTTCGTGCATGGTTAGATTTGTCAGGGTAAATTGGACTGATCAATCATTAAAATCCCTGTTATAATGTACTTGGATAGACTAATGAAAGGGTGAAATGGGCAGATCTATCATTACAATCCTAGTTATAATGTGCATGGATAGATTTTTGTCAGTGTGAGATGGACAGATGTATCACTAAGATTCTCATAATGTGCTTAGATAGATTTATGTCAGGGTGAGATGGATAGATCTATCATTACCATTATATATATAGTTATAATGTGCATGGATGGATTTATGCCAGGGTGAGATGGACAGATCTATCATTAAGATCCTTGTTATAATGTTCTTGGATAGACTTATGTTAGGGTGAGATGGACTGATCTATCATTAAGATCCTTTTTAAATCCTTTTTATAATGTGCTTGGATAGGCTTATGTCAGGGTGAGATGGATAGATCTATCATTAAGATGCCTGTTATAATGTCCTTGAATATACTCATGTTGGGGTGAGAGATCTATCACTTAGATTCGAGTTATAATGTTCTTGGATAAGCTTATATCAGGGTGAGATGGATAGATCTATCACTAAGATCCCCTTTATAATATCCTTGAATATATTTATGTCAGGTTAAGATGGAGAGATCTATCACTAAAATCCTTGTGGTAATGTGCTTGGATAGACTAATGACAGGGTGACACATTAAAGCAGGAATCTTAGTGATAGATCTGTCCATTTCACCCTGACATCATTAAGATCCATGTTATAATGTGCTAGGATAGATTAATGTGGAGGTGATATGGACTGATCAATCAATAAAAGCCATGGTAAAATGTGATTGGTTAGACCAATGAAAGGGTGACATGGGCAGATCTATCATTAACATCCCAGTGCATGGATAGATTTATGTCAGGGTGATATGGACAGATCTATCATTAAGATCCCTGTTATAATATGCTTGGATAAATTTATGTCAGGGTAAGATGGACAGATCTATCAGAAAAATCCCTGTTATAATGTGCATGGATAGATTTATGTCAGGATAAGATGGACAGATCTATCACTAAAATCAATATTATAATGTGCTTGGATAAATAATTGTCAGGGTGAGATGGAGAGATCTATCATTAAGATATTTGTTACAATGTGCATGGATAGATTTATGTCAGGGTAAGATGGAAAGATCTATCACTAAGATTTCTGTTATAATGTGCTTGGATAGACTAATGACAGGGTGAGATGGACAGATCTATCACTAAAATCCCTGTTGCAATGTGCATGGATAGATTTATGTCAGAGTGAATTGGACAGATTTATCACGAAGATCCCCATTATAATGTGCTTGGATAGATTTATGTCAGGGTGATATGGACAGATCTATCATTAAGATCCCTTTTATAATGTGCTTGGATAAATTAATGTTGAGGTGATATGGACTGATCGATCAGTAATATCCCTGTTATAATGTGCTTGGATACACGAATGAAAGGGTGACATGGGCAGATCTATCATTAAAATCCCAGTTATAATGTGCATGGATAAGTTTATGTCATGGTGAGATGGACAGATCTATTACTAAGATCCCTGTTATACTGTGCTCTGATACATTTATGTGAGGGTAATTTGGATACATCTATCACGCAGATTCCAGTTATAATGTGCTTTGATAGATTTATGTCAGGGTGAGATGGACAGATGTAACACAAAGATTCCAGTTATAATTTTCTTGGATAGATTTTTGTCAGGGTGAGATGGACAGATCTATCAGAAGATCCCTGTTATAATGTGCTTGGATAGCTTTATGTCAGGGTAATATGGACAGATCTATCATAAAGATCCCAGTTATAATGTGCATGGATAGATTTATATGAGGGTGATATGGACTGACTGATCAATCACCAAGATTCCCATTATAATGTGCTTGGACAGATTTATGTCAGGGTGATATGGACAGATCTATCACTGGGATCCTTGTTATAAGGTGCTTGGATAGACTTATGTCAGGGTAAGAATGACAGATTTGTCAGTACAATCCATGTTATAATGTGCATGGATAGATTTATCTCAGGGTGAGATGGACAGATACCCCAGTTATAATGTGCTTGGATTGATTTATGTCAGGGTGATATGGATTGACCTATTACTAAGATTTCCATTATAATGTGCATGGATAGATTAATGTCAAGGTGAGATGGACAGATCTATATTTAAGATCCCAGTTATAATGTGCTTGGATAGACTTATGTCAGGGTAAGATGGAGAGATCTATCTCTAATATCCCAGTTATAATGTGCATGGATAGATTTATTTGAGGGTGAGATGGACAGATCTATCATTAAGATATCTGTTATGATGTGCATGGATAGGCTTTTGTCAGGGTAAGATGGACAGATCTATTTCTAAGATCCCAGTTATAATGTACTTGGAAAGGCTTAGGTCAGGGTGAGATGGACAGATCTATCACTAAGATCCCTGTATTTATAACTGTAGCCATAGGCATATTAGGAAAGAAAAAATCTATCATTAAGGTCTCCATCATTGTATAGAAATGAAGCAATATACCTGGCCAAATGGAGGCATCTATTACTAAGTTGGACATAATTATACCTGTTTGTAGCTGTAGGAATGCTATAACATAAAATCTATGGTTAAGATCTCTGTAATTGTAAAAAGATGAAGCTACAGGCCTGGTGACTTTGATCTTTCAGTACGATCTAGTGATTGAGAAAACTGGACTGGCTGAAGTGACAATTCAACTGTTTGGATGATTGTGGATTACTCTAGACAGCTATATGGTAGTAAAGGCTAGATTCACTGGATCCATTAAAAAACCCATGTGCCTGGATATGATGGGCTTTATGCCACCTGGACTGCTTAAAAATGGGAGTACATTCCCCCACTATAGGATGATTCAAATTTAATGTTGTCATTACCCTCTTTCCTTGCCTTGGATGACTTGGCAAAAACTGAAGCCTGTATACTCTTGGACCATATAGTGCACACACTGCATGGTACTGGCAAAGTACATTTTGTACTGCAAGGCACAACAGGTCTTCCTAGACTAGACTGTTCTTGTTCCATCTATTACACTTTGTTGACACAACAAAACACAACAACAATGCACAACTTAACAAACAAGCATGTTAACTAATAAGTTTTTAAAACAATACCCATTATTATCTGAGTCAGCAAATGCATTGTTTGAAAAAGCATGAACTACAACATACACCAATTACAGCATTTTGTACCATTTGATCTAAACTTGCCAAGTCCAAAGAAAGTTCAAATATGTTATAAAATATTCACAAAAATCAACAAAATATTTACTTGTTTAGGAAGGAATATTATTCCAATAAAATAAAATCCTGCATGGATAGTTCAAACTTAGAATAAATTTGGCTTTGGATTCATGAAGGTGTATTACACGATTTTGTTGTATGGAAGCAAAGCAAAATAAAAATAGACACCTGGTGGCAGGAGGAGGTAATAAGCATGAGTTACTTTTTTTTGTCTATATGAAATAGAAATGATGAATTTTTTTCTTTTAAATATGGCTGGGAACCAAACAATGCAGGCTTATATCCATAATATTAATGTGATTTAGGTGGCGCTCTACAGTTTCATATTTAGCATAGGGTTAGAATTTTAAAGAAAATGAGTTTCCCTGGGTTTCCTCACTAGTTATAATGGCTATTTAAAAGAGACTTTGTATATCTTAGGTATTGTTCAAAGAACCTTTAATTCCCTTTATTTTGATGTATTATTGATGGGTGTAATATGGGTTAGAGAGTATACAGCTTGGCCTTACTCCAGATGTGCACCTTTTAAAAAAGTGCTAGCTCTACTTGCTCATTTTCACTTCTCGAACTTCACAGGTAAATTGTAAAAAATAGAGCCGATAACTTTTTTTACATTTTATATATTTGGTAATTCATTCATTTCACTTTTAGAAGCTGGTATTATCTAGTTTGGCAAAATTCATTTTCCATATTTTAATAGCTACCAAGAATAGTGTACTTTAGACAAATTCAGGTTGATTTTTGGAGTACAAGGGAGCAGTCATTTTAGTTAGCAGTGTCCTAAGATCATTTAAAATTCCCAAAAATACAATATCCAAAGAAATTTCAGCCACATTACATGAAAGTAGTACATAGGTATGCCAACATTCTCTCCACTATGCATGTTTAAAATGCAAACAACTTCACCTTACATACATCACTCTCTCAAAAGTACATAATAACTGGTGAGCGCCACCTTAGGGATTTATTTGAAGGAGAATTACAAATATACTTTCACCTTCAAAGACATTCCCTGAACACATGGACCTTAGGAAATAAATAACAGGAAGAGGGAATGCTGAGCATCCAACCTATACATCAGGTGTTCTTCTAGGAAATAATGCCTGGATTCTTCCTGCAAATGATAATTATTCATTTAATATGATAAGCAACAAAGTCTATGAACACATGACTTGTGAAGAGACTTATATATCCAGTTAAGATGATTATTGAATTCTTACCACCAGAATTTCAATGGCAAATCAAAGTTAAGAGGTTGTGCTGACTTTAATCTGCTGGTCATTTAAGCCACCACCAGATTCAATGTTTGTCTCTGTAGATTTGCTCTATATTTTAGCTGAAATCTTCATGGAGTTACTGACTTCTAAGTATCAAAAATGCTGACGGGATTTTATCTAATGGGGTGAGCTCACCCTTTATCACAGATATAAGAGTAGAACAAAAAAGAGGGGGGAAGAAAAACTACCATAATCAGAGGTCTCGCTAGGATTTAAAATTAGGAGTCCAAGACTCCTAATTTGGTAAAAATATGAGTCCCACCAGCAAAAGTTGCAGTCCCACCAGCAAAAATTGCAGTCCGAACTAAGCCAAAAATCACCTACTTTCTTACACTTGGCTATGGTCACATTCAAACTATCTTTTATAGCAATTTTAGCACATTTCTGAATCTCATTGAAATCATCATTTTTCTGTTTAACTACAAAACACTTGTTTAAATTTGCAAGCAGCGTTTTGTCCAAGTCTCTCGATTTCGAGTTCGCGGGCAAAATTTATAAGGCAACAACCGGAAATGAAATCATTAACAGTGATTGCACTGGGCTTCGCCAATGTAAAAAATTGCAATTATGTTTTACATATTGGCAACAAAAATATACCTTCTGGCCATATTTTTGACTACAACATTTTTGGCTGATAAAAACAGTAGTCTTGAGTTTGGAGTGAAGAAATTCAAAGGCACCATGACAGGAAGCCTCAAACTTGGATATAAAAATGCACTGGAATCAATTGTTACATAAACAAATCCTTACTTCATATTGACAAACTACCAGAACAGTTAATTGTTAGGTCATAATTGCTTATGCTGATATTGGGCCTTGATACTTGAATGCTGTAATATAATCAAGCTAGCCATGCAACTGACTAGCTACAATTGATCCTCTCTGAGGGCAGAAACATGAAATGACTACAGTCAACCACATGACAGCAATTTAAAAAAAAAATACCACCACCACCCCCGAAAAAAGTTTTGCTGAAACTTCAATGAAAACTGATTACCTCTGAAGCACCAATATATACTAAGGAATTTTTTTATAAATTGTGTCAATGTTCTACAATTCATTTAATGTTGTATCAAATGGGCGTTTGTTTTGTCCGTCAAAAGAAGCCTTTAGGGCGCCTTCAATAACATATGCACCTTCATCAAAGCAAGCCAGCGACCTATGATCAAAGAAGTCAGCACAAAACTAAAATAAAAGCATTGCTTCAGTTTTCATAGTGATTTGAACATTTATTTTGCTGCAAAAGTTTCCTCCTTGCAACAAAAATATGCATTCAGGACTCCAGGGTTGGCAATTTTATGCATCCCAAATCAAAAGTTTGTGACCAAATAATTAAGCGTTTCCAAGTTTTCTGTTAATTCAATATTTACCTAAAACTTCAATATCCATCTCTCTTTATTCCTGCTCCGTTCTGTTAGAGCCTTATTCAAATCATTATCTTTTAAAGATGTGGCCTCTTGGAATTATGGGTTTTCTTATTTTCTCTTATTAAAGATAAGCAATTGTAAAAGTTCCTTCATGCAAAGTTCAATTTAACAAAAGAATACTTTTTCTGGGATCCAATGTATCAACCAAATTTAGTTTAACAAGCATTTATGTCTCGCTGAAGAAATCAGATGTGTAAATAGTAACATGTCACTAAAAAGCACTAATCAATAAGCACAAATCATTAGAGGAATCATTAATACACACAATAAATCATAATTCCTGAGTGGATGGTTGGTTTTGACACTGATAATGGCAAGACATGCTGAGAGGTATGCATATGAAGTTCACAGTATGGACATGAAGTTTAAAATCTAGACACCTAATGGTGGAAAGGGAAGTAATGGGCAAGAGTTACTGCACTTTGTATATGTGAGATGGAAACAGCAAATTTTGGTCTATTTAGTAGGGCTTAATTCATGAAGTAGCAATCTTAAATCCTTGATGTTAATGCAACTGGGAAATATATCTGATGGAGAAATGGATGAACACAGTGTATTTCAAATGGGAATAGTGGCATGACAATGCTAAAATAATTGAATTTACTATTTTTGTAAATACTGTAAACATCTCTAGCTTCAAATATTAGCCCAAAATTTATCAGTTTTGTACAGATGAGTAAAGGGTGCACAAGAACTGACAATGATGTGACCAAGTACAGCAAATCTCAAGTTTTAGAAAATCTTGTATAATCAGCATCTTCATGATTTAAAACCAATGCTAAAATAATTGTACACTATACTGCCACTTAGCCCCTGATATCAATATCTGTGAATCCAATGGTAAATCTGAACATTTTCACATAAATTTCTTTATGTACTTTATCCTCACAAACAAAATTCCAGAGTTTGGTTAACAAGTCCTCCTTTATAGTTTAAAATGAAAGCATGACACATCTGAATACAAGTTGTAATTATTTGATTATAAGGATTAATTTTCATTACCCCAGACAGCTTATATATCTCATTTATCCACAATCCACTCGTTAGCATTGCATCACAGTTTATAAGTCTGAGGTATATTTCTTCACTTTATAAATATTTGTTGTCATGAGAGCAGGCCATTTAAGTGGGAAAATATTTCCTGGCCCACCACATGAACCAACTATGGGCAAGGGAACAATATTAGTGTTGACCACAATTTCGCACTCAACTCACCGTATCACAAGATATTGATTTTAAATCCTGGTGTTTTCCTGGTATTGTGGGAAGGCAGTATGGCTGAAATTAGAAATAGGAATAAACTGCACAAAAACTAGACCACACAAACAAAATAAAGAGAACATACTGTGATCAATAATTTTATCTGGTAATCAGAAATTTAAAATTTATGAAAATCTAAAAACTCCTTTTAAGAAAATTCTGGATCTGTGATGTTGTAATTGCAAAGTATTAATTTTTTCAACCTGAAAAATATCTGGGTACAATTGAAAATTAAGGAGAATTCCCCACCTTTATTAAAAAAAAGAAGTTAGGTATTGGAGGGACTTAACAAAGGCATACATGTAAAGCTTGCAAATATGATGTGCAATGTTTAAAAATTAGTGTCAATACTAAATCAACTTCAGTCAGAACAGCTGATGACCAAAGCAAAAAAAATCCATTATAAATTGGCTCCATCTATACAAATATGCAAATTTAAATTATTCACTCAAGTGTTATGTAGCCTTCAACAGTGTGTTCATATATCTGCCTAGCAAATACTTTGACACTGCTGATACAGCCATTGCCAAAAATTGCCACCTCAACTATGTTATACACAACAAAATTAATGGAAATGCAATAATTTTTTTAATAAATGCACATAAAAGCTAGTTTATACAGCACAGGACAAATGCTCATTCTCTCATCCTGATTAGTAAAAACTGGATGGGTCAAATAAAATTAAACAATGTATTTGTCCTTGAATAGGTAGATGCAGATACACCCCTATGAATTAATCTGAATGCATTTTCTACCCTAAACCTGCACCCCGGCTGTACATTTTCCGAGGTTGAAAATTTGACCAAAAAACCTCGGACGTCCAAGGTTTTCCTAGGAAACATCTCGTACATTAAAAATACAGCTAGGAAATACCTTGGACATGAGAACTTAGTACATTCTTAGCTCGGAAAAACCTAGGAAATAAAAACTTAGTCATTTTTTTAGCTCGGAAAAACCTAGGAAAGAAGAACTTTGTCATTTATTATCTCGGACATAACTCAAAAATGTGGACTTAGAAAATTTTCATCTAGGACATGTATTTGGTGTGTTTTATTTGTGCACTTAGAGAATTCTGATATTTATTCAGAACATTTGTTTACAGTTTATTAAAATGAATAATATTTGTCATCCAAAACAATTACCAAGTCTACAATTTGAATTAAATTATAACTTTGAATTATTGTTGATTGATTGATTTGAGATAAACATTTCACAATCTCAGTTCAGGCAATGCCAAATAGGAACACAGATTTTGGTTTCTTATTTCATTTACATGTAGATAATAATATCAGATAGGCCAAACCAAAATGCATGCTTATGACAAGCTTGCAGCAAGCTAATGACAAGCTAAGTGAACTTGTGCAAGCTAGTAATGGTGCTTGCACAAGTTTGCAAGAGGAATTTTTCTAAGTCTGCAAGCTTGCAAATAGGAATTTTTCAGAGTCTGCAAGCATGCAAAATCTGAAGTACTTGATGTAAGCTTGCACATGCTTGCAATAATCAGTTGTGAAATTTAAGGGCAGTTCTGCATGAGATCAGTACTTCTTGAAATGTTGAATACATGTAGTGACTAGATCATATATTCAGTATAAGAAACTACACTGTCAAATTAAAAAGATGTTACTGGTAATCTAGTTTTTATTTATATCATCTTTTCAGTATTGCAAAATGCTAAGAACTTGTTATTAATTGTGCTTAGCTGGTACATAAATAAAATATATTATTCCAACATTTCTCTATGTTTGAATTAACTATGAACATTATTAATATATGTCAAAAATAAATTGAATTATTTCTTAACCATTTAAAAAAATGAAATATTACTTTTTCTACAAATGCCCTTTTTCTCATTTTCAATTTTTACAAATATTATACATGTTAGAGAATATATTGAGCTTTTTGGCATAAAGGAAATTCTTTATGTGATTGAACACTCAATTAGCTATGCAGTCATTTTGTGAGGTAATGGAAGAGTGGGTAAAGATTCCATTTAGTAAAATCCTGTAAAACAGTAAGACATAGAGCTGATTGCAAAGTTAATTACAGACTAACTTGATACAGCAAGATATTTGATAAATACTTGTAAATCTATTTACCAATAATGTATGCACCATCAAATATAGTCTCTGTAAATCTTGTAATATTAACTTTTGGCTTTAAGTTTATGAAAGTACTCTTATATATTTGTTTTAATGACAATCTGCTGCCAGAAGAAAATAGTTTTCAGTTATTTAATTACTAAATAAAATTTACAAATATATAGTTTTTGTTTTTCTTTGAGAGAAAGGTGCATCCCATTCTTCCTGCAATATATGAATAAATGAGCTTTGTGAATTTTGCTTGTTTAAAAAGAATTCAAATAAAAGCATGCAAAGTGAAGTGTGGCTTTCCATGACAAATTTTAATTGGTATTGAGTCATACAAAGCGGTTACGTCCCCTGTTTACACTTTTTTTTTTTTTTAGCAGACTGGTTTATGAACTGTAAATATACACGTAACATATTTGAGTAAAAAGAAGACAGTATAACCATTGTAGCATCCCGTTCAATATGGCGCAATTTTCAAGGTTGAACTTTCACAATTTACCTAGTTAATTTAGTAAATTTCATTGCCCGATGAACCATTATATGTGCAGTAAACGATCCTATAATCAGAGAGATAATCTGAAATACAATATCAGTGAGTAAATTCAAAACTGTTGTATTTTGCTAGTTTTCATGACTTTAGTTTGCCGGTAGCGTTCTTGCACGTTTATGATTTAAATATGTCAAAATATGACTTTGTAATGTTGCTTCACCCAATGACTGAGATGACATCGCTGCAGATCATTATTATTTATTGATACACTTGTTAAATCGATGAAGTGTTATCAGTTATCGACAATAGGGTTACGATATGATAAAGTCAAATGCACGGTTAGGAATCTTATTTCATTTATTCTTAGGGTAATTTTCCTCTCGCATAATTAATCAAAAATTGTTCAGAGGTTGTTATATTTAATTCTTTTCATCCTCAAAGAAGATGGAAGTTATTTTATTTCAAAATGTCTTAAGGTACGTAATCAGTTTGAAAGGATTTTTGTTGTTCAAAACTCACAAGTGCCATTCATCTGACGTGCTGTAGAACTTTCAAAATGAATAGTAAAACTAAAATTTAGGGCTCATTAAAGGATGATCTTGAATAACTCTGATGATTCATGGACTTAATAAGTGATTTTGGAATAATGAACTAAAATTGAAATGATTTTGCTGAGGTAAATACTTGGTTTTTTTTCCTGATTACATAGTACATGTTCGATGTAATCCATTTCAGAGGATGATACCTGAATCACATAAGAAGCTGATGTGGATGCAGAATTTTATTCTGAGGATTTTGTTTAGCAGATTGAAGTGATTCAGAGTAATTCTAATGACATTCTTGTTTTCACCTAATAGTTTATCATAGTGACAGATGAGAGGGAATCTATTTGACACCATCCTCCCCCCAAATGGATTTCTACATGGAAGTAAATTAGAGTAACATTTCCAAAGCAATACATAACAAAAGTATAAGGAGTTTGCACACACAGATCCCATTCATATGCTATTATTTTCATCTGATTAAATATTATTAAATTATTTGATGACTTCAATCTTTTTTTATTGTGACAATAAGATCTAATCACATATTAACATTTTCATTTTAATATTTGATATTACATACTTTTTGCACATTAAGTGCTAAAAAAATTGAGGTATGTGACCATGTATAGAATAATTCAATAGATGTCATATCAGTTCTTCTGATGCAACTTAGGTCAGCTTTGTTTGCAAGGTAAGCTTTCCTATTACTAACTTGCAATGGGCAAGCTTGTGCAAGCTACCATCGGTTTCAAATCTAAGCTTGCTGCAAACTTACAAATAAGCTTGCAATTTTGATTTGGGATATTCAGGACTAGCATTTGCTTTAAAGAGCTTTACAATAACAACTAACTGCTAAATGTGATAAGGAATTGAACCAGAATGATTTCATAATTATATAACTCCAAACTGATTAACTTCCAGGTTTTAAGAAGGGACAATGTATAGATCACTGGTGAGAATTGTTGATATTGTTGCCAGATACCCATGTCTATCAAAGATAGCCATATATTTGCGAATTTGTTTGGCCCATAAGTAGAATCCTCCTTCAATATCATGAGTGGTATTATTGTGTAAATCATCAAAATATTCTAGATGTGTTATAATTCACTGTAAAATGAGCAATTATATGATAAATGTTTGTTTATAGAACAAGGACTAATTCAAGACACCACAACAGCATCATTTTGTACATTAATCAAACATCAAGTCTGCAATACTACAGTGACATAAGGCAGGATCCTAACATTTATTCTTTTCACTATTAACATCTCAAATGGATGCTTTTCTATAATTTTGCATCTTTGTTACAGTTGAATTTTTCAATGAAGGATAATATGTTATATGTTTATGTGTTCACATGTCTGTGCATATGTTCCAGGCTTGATACTTGATTTTTAAAATCACTTATTTAGTGTCAAGCCAGATTCTTCACATGTTGTATATACTGTATATATTTTACATAACAGACAAAAAGCCTCACAGTAGATAAGCTCTGTAACTGAGTTACCTTCTCTAAATAAATTATTATCATTATTATTTCTTGTCTTGGATGTCATAATAACATTTGTATAATTTTTTTAATGGAAAAGAAAAGGAATATGAGAGTCATAAAATACAGCACTCTGAGCACCTGGCCATGATCATTACAAACTTCAAGTTCACAATCATTCAGTAAAAGTTAAGGAAGTGTACTAATTGAAGTGAATGCTGAATATAAATAATTTTTCACTATATGTTGCATTTGCATTCTGGTTCAAATCCATATGAATTTTGCCCATTGTGATAAGAATTTTGACCAGCTGCAGAACCATGAAAGTATTGAAAATATGTTTCATACATACTGTAATTCTGGCATGTAATATATAGCTCAAACTTTGTATTTCTAAATCACGCTGTTTTGCCACTTATAATAGGAATAAATACTTATACCTCTGTGATTAGTATGTATTGAAATGGATGAATATTTCAGATCGAAATGTAAAATTTGGCACTAAAGGAACATGATGGGCATTCTGGATATTTTAAAAAATTTAATTTGTGACGAACAAAATTAAAAATATAATAATGTAATAATCATTTGCTTCATTATAAATTGTTGATCTGATGCATTTTTTGCCAGAGGTGTCCTAGGAAACCTCAGACGAAGTCCTAGGAAACCTCGGATGATGTCCTAGGAAACCTCGAACGAAGTCCTAGGAAACCTCGGACCATGTCCTAGGACACCTTGTACGATGTTCTAGGAAACCTCGGACATCTGAGTATAAAAACCTTGGACATATATCAAAAGTTTTTGTCTGTAAATAGTCACTGTAACCTCGGAAAGTAAATAACCAATACTCCGAGGTTTTTCCTAGGAAAATTTGTCCGAGGTTTCCTAGGAAACCTTGGAAAATGTACAGCCGGGACCTAAGTAAAATCATCTTTGGCATTCCTTAAATATAATAACCTTTGTGTAATTTGCCTACTTGTTGCCAGTCAACATATTTTGTAAAGAAATGACTTTGCTTTGTTTTACACAGGTCCCGTATGCATGATTGATTCAAAAATGTGTAATTATCAAGACCATAAGCAGCAGGGAGGGTGAACCCTACTAATTTTAGACAGGTCCCCTATGCATGATTGATACAAAAATGTGTAATTATCAAGACCATAAGCAGCAGGGAGGGTGAACCCTACAAAATTTTGCTCGAATCTTCAACGGGGGAAGAAAAAAAAGGTTCCTGCAAAGGCTGAAAAAAAAAAGTCAACAACTCTAAACCAAAATCTCTGATTATATTTCCTTACGGTTAAGAACCGTTAGTATAAATAACCTGACAAAGTCAGGAGGTTAGCTCATTTTGTTCTATTATTGTTGACGTATCATTTTATGATTTTTGTCAGGTGATTTTGTTTAACCAATTGTTGTCCTTCACCCTCCCTGCTGCTATTGATAGTCAAGGGGAAGTTTAACCAATGATTTTATCTAGACCTACACGATATCTTGATCTTGGATCATGTAGATTTATCATTATAAATCCAAACGGAACAGATTGTACTTTAGAAAAGAAATTTTTTAATTTATTCATATCCATGTCCCAGGTATAATAAATATTCTGCAGGGTATAATTATCTACTCCATTAAACACAACCAAAATATTACAGTTATATCTGATCACCTTAGGTATTTGTGTATATCTCTTGAGTAACAAAAATCACATCTGTGTTTTTGTGTCTACTTCGAGAAAATATTCTAGCTGGATTAGATTGTTTGTCCAACATCACATCATCATATACTACAAGATTATTAATAAATCCATCTAAGTCATCTACAGATGGGGCTTCATCTATATCTGTGATAAAGTCAAAAAGATTGTCACCGTCTTTATTAACTGATTTTGCTTTCTCATTAAAATCCTTAAGAACTTCGTAACAATGCTGATCATCTACAGATGGTGCTATTAAATATAGTTTGTTCCATCTCAACCACCTCATTATAATATTTAATAATAATTGTGTTTTACTTGATCCAGATGACCCTATTATAATCATTCTTATTGAATTTGGTAATGCTGGATGGTGCTTCACTGGTTCCTGTTTTGGTGTCGCTGAAAAATCAATTATTGTATCCATATTATTAACAACATGAGTCTATATTGTGTTCAATGTAAATCATCTACACCCACCACTGGATTAACAACAATAACAAAAAATAAACGACGTGCATTAACAGGTAAATGTATAAAATGTGGTACACAAAAATATAAATTTATCTCAGGAACAACAAAGATAGGTGGGGATATTGCTGCTTCTTTAGGAAAATTACCTGGATTACCATGGGCTAAGTATGTTGGTGAGAAACACCTTCCTGGATATAATTACTGTGGTCTTGGAACTAGACTTGATATCTGACTTGATGATCAAGATCAACCAAGATCAGGAGAGTATCCAGTAAATAAGATTGATCAAGCATGTCATGTTCATGACTTGCTTATAAAAATCCAGATTTGCAGCAGCGGCATCTCACAGATGTGAAATTGATTCATGCATTAAATGCTATACCTAATAAATCTGTCAGAGAGAGAAACTCGCCAGTTTTCTAATACAGTTTTCTAATAAAATCCGCTATGAAAAGTAAAATAATGCTAGGGGCTGGTAATTAATTGTATAATTATTATAATGGAATCCATTTATTATAGCCCAAGAGGGTATTTATTATAGCCCAAGAGGGTATTGGAAACGTAAAGCAGTGATCACTAAACTTGCTAAAGCAGCAAAAGTTTCACGTTCTGTTGCTAAAAATTGGTTAGCACGACAGGCAATATGGCAAATTTATTTACCACCACCCAAAAAAATTCAATACACATATTTTGATGTCAGTGTTCCTAACAAAGTTCACCAAGCAGATATTTTGTTTTTACCACATGATACTATTAAAACATGTGGACGAAAGTCACGCACCTACAAATATGCTTTGACTGTTGTTGATATTGCAAGCAGATACACCACTTCCTCGATAGCTCAGGACATCAGGGTCCAAAAACATTGACCGCAATATAAGCGAGGGCGCGAGTTATCAGGACCTATAACAAATAACAAAGGTATCGATGTATAGGCAAAAGGGAGTGGGGGTGGCTTGGCATGTTACAGTGTTGAATACTCAATCAATAAAAGTACTAAGATTAACAGTGAATAAATATCTCTTCATATCAGTATATATTATTTGTTTTTTCCCTCAGAGTAACATTAATTTCAGGATAACTTGCAGTATATTGATCATCAAAACATTATTCCACGTGGTTTCCATTCGCTTAGCACATGTACCACTTCATGTTGTGTGCTACGTCACTAATTTTTGCTGTGAATGGTATACATTCTATTTTTATTGTTTGATCCAATGTAGACTTTTTTAAATACAAAAGATCAACACATTTCGAAAATACAATGTTGATCGAAGTAGATTTTAATTGAGGTAGAAGTAAAATGGAAGAAAAAAATAAATTCACAAGGGTTAACCATTACCAACATGAATTTAATGGGTCTAAAAAATTAAAATGTTCTAAATTAGAACACGATAACACCTGCGGTTTGTGAGGTTTGTCACATGTTGCTGCGTGAACCATGCGTACACAGCATCATCTAATTCCTTATTGCTTGCAGTCCTATCTCGGTTTTCGTTTCATTCCTTTATCTGAATCAACATCATGTGAGTAATTTCGAAGTTTCGGCTCATCCTTAAGCCAACTTCTAAATGTCGACTCAGCAATTTTTAGTTTAATGCAAATTTTTTATCTCGCTTTGTTCACTATGAACACTTTCCAAGATTCACAGATTTTCTGTCACAGAGTATGCATTTTCGCTTAATTCCTTTGCTCTCCAAGGTCACATTTACAAATAATTAGGATACATTTAGGGCTGTCAAAAATCACGAAAAAACCAACCCAGGTAACTGTTGCAAATTTTAAAATTTTAACTGTACCTGTTAGCACATGAATGACATGTACAAACTTAGACGAACTAATTGGTATCACCATTTCTTTAATATTTTTTTTTTTATTGCAATAGAGGCTAATCATGGACTACTTGGTCTGATTTGTCCACACTGACATAGCTGCGAATTGTCTGACCACATGCTATTAATAAAAAAATTTATATAGAATGACCTTTGTACACCGATGGTAGGTATAAGCCAACTTTTAACATCACTGTGATCAGCCACGTTAAAAGCTTTAGAACACTCCATTTTTTAAAGAATAAGTCCTTGTTAGAACAGACCACGTTTATTCATCTGCTTTTGACTGCAGATTTGAATTACCCAGCATGCCCCCAGTTATACCACGTGACCATGCATAAATGTTATTATTTTGGAATTATAATTCTTAAAATAGTTATGGTAAAAAGGTAGTAGTATCATGCAAATAGAAATATCGGTATATATATATGATGGCTAACTTTCGAAATTAGCAGAGCTATTGATTAAAACTTATAACAAGATCTTAAATCACTTCTATTGGCCAAAAATCAAAAGTGATGTTTGCAAATTTTGTAGATCTTGTCATACTTGTCAAATGGTAGTAAAACAAGATACTTAAGGCTCATCTGCAATCAATTCCTGCATTTGACAAACCATTTAGTAGAATTATGGTCGATTGTGTTGGTCCCTTACCTAAGAACAAGCCTGACAACCAATATTTGTTGACCATTATGTGTGCATTAAGAAGATTCCCAGAGGCAATTCCTTTGTGGAATTCTATAGTAAAAACTTTAACCCTTTACCTAATATAAGTGACTTTTGGCCCTCTGTCAATAAACCATACAGGAAAAAGCACTTTATCGGATGTCAATAAGTGCCTTTTGGCAACTCTGTAAACAGCAGCCATTTTGATCGGGTTTTGTAGCTTTTGTAGCGCCACCTTTGGTCAGAATGATTATTACATCAGATCATGTGGTCACAGTTGATGCTCTGGTTGCAATCTGCTATTTAAAGTAAGTAGGTCGTAACTTGGTCATATTCTCCATTTGACAAAATGGCGGTCTCTGAAATCATTCAGTACTTGAACCAGTAGAATCACAACTATGAAAGCTTCAGTAACTTAGGTAAAGGCTCTTAGACTGAGGAAGAAAGCCCTTAGTTTTTTTTTATAAATTATCAAATTTAACTGATTTAGTGATGTGGATGCAAAGAACTCATAAATTTTGAGTATGAAAAATTGCCACTACAGTTAATCATGCGGCTTCACTGATTTGATAGTGAACAAGTTCCCTCAAGATTTTAAAGCATATACAAAATTATTTTGTTCAAAATAATTATACAGCTATAACGACCGTATTTTACTCTTAAATCTTTCCATAAATAATACATATGTACCAAAAACATAAAATGGTTAAAATTGCTGTTAAACATAGCATACACTTCACTGCTTAACAGGCCTATGCATAGCAGACTGCACTGGGTAACTTAGCTATTTGCATATCGAATGGCGAAAAACCCATACACACTATGAGAAAAAAAATTTAATAAAGCTTTTTACTCAATTTGGCCTTCATATATTTGTCCAATCAGGTCAAATTTCATGTCTGGACTTTTCCAGAATGTTATGCTTGAATTTGGCACTCTGCAATTCAAGTCGAAAGTGAAACTATGGTTTCACAAAAATTTACTTTAGACAATATTTGAGTTCTGTGATAGAGTTCATTCTCTCCTGCTCATTCTTCAAAATTTTCTTCAAGTTAGATTTTACAAAAAAAAAAAAGAAAATGAATGAAAATAAATTATAATTATAGTGCTCAGGTTTAAATGAAGTACTAATATATTGAAAGAGATAGCCCAGTAAATCATACAATTAGTTTAGTGGTACCTGTCCTAAAAACTGAGGATTTATGTGAAGAAATTCAATTGGACACTGCTGAACTTGGAACAACAAATCTTCGAAGACCAGAAACTTTTACATTTGCAGTAAGAAGAAAGAAATGAATTAAAAAAGTTATTATTCAAATATGAGCACTTGTTTCTGGATATTCCTACAAAGACAAAATTTTTCATGATGCTGAAATTGTTGATTCAAAACCTGTAAAACAACACCCATACAGGACAGCAGCAGAGGATTTAAACCCTACAACTTTTTGCCCTTACCTAAAATAAGGTTTCTACATTTCACTGAAAAAAAAATTCAATAGTGCTAAACTGAGTATATATTCATATGGTTAAGAACCGGTAATAAATAAACCAACTGGTAATAAATAAACCAACCGGTAATAAATAAACCGTATAAATAGTTATCCCAGTTTTGTTATCCTATTATTGACCTATTTTTTCATGATTTTTTTTTACTTTAAAAATGGCACTCAAATTGTTGTCCATCATCTTGGTTCATCTAGATTTATTGTTATAAATCCAAATGGAAGAGCTTGTGCTTTAAAACAGAAATTTTTAAACTTGATCCATATCCTCTGAACACCAAGTATAATAAATATCCTGTAGAGTAAAATTATATTCTCCATTAAACACAACCAAAATATTACAGTTATCTCTGATCACTTTAAGTATCTGTGTGTATCTCTGAAACACATAAATCACGTCCATGTTTTTATGTCTACTTCCGTGTTTTTATGTCTACTTCAAGAAAATTATTCTAGCTGGATTAGATTGTTCATCAATATCTGTGATAAAATCAATAATATCAACACCGTCTATTTTAGCTGATTTCACTTTCTCGTTAAAATCCTTAAGTACTTTGTAACAATGCTCATCATCTACAGACTGTGCTATTCAATATAATTTGCTCCATCTCATTATTAAATTTAATAATAATTAAGTTTTAACTGATCCAGGTGGACCTATTATAATCATCCTTATCACATTTGGTAATGCTGGATGGTGCTTTACTGGTTACTGTTTTTGTGTCCCCGAAAAGTCATTTATTGTATCCTTAATATTAATAACATGAGTCTATATTGTGTTCATGTAGATTATATACACCTACCACTGGATTGACAATGATAATAATGAAAAAAAAACAACATGCATTAACAAGCACATGCATAAAATGTTGTACACAAAAATATAAATTTATCTCCATGTCTGATCCAGGGACAAAGACGGGTGGAGATATTGCTGCTTCTTTAGGAAAATTACCTGGATTACCATGGGTTAAATATGTTGGTGAGAAACACTTTCCTGGATATAATAACTGTGGTCCTGGAACTAGACTTGATATTCTACTTGATGATCAAGATCAACCAAGACCAGAAGAGTATCCAGTAAATAAAATTCATCAAGCATGTCATGTTCATGACATTGCTTATATAAGTAAAGATTTGCAGCAGCAGCATTTTGCAGATGTGAAACTGATTCATGCATTTAATTCTATACCTAATAAATCTCAGAAAAACTCACTAGTTTTCTGATAAAATTCACTATGAAAAGTAAAATAATGCTAGTGGCTGGTAATTAATTATATAATTATTATAATGGATTCTATTTATTATAGCCCAAGAGGGTATTGGAGAGACAAAGCAGCGATTACTAAACTTGCTGAAGCAGCAAAAGTTTCACATTCTGTTGCTAAAAATTGGTTAGCATGACAGGCAATATGGCAAATTTATCTACCACCACCCAAAAATATTTCCATAGGCACATTTTGTTGTGAGGGTTCTTAATGAAGTTCATCAAGCAGATATTTTGTTTTTACCACATGATACTATTAAAACATGGATGAAAGTCATGCACCTACAAATATGCATTGAGTGTTGTTGACATTGCATGCAGATTTAAAAAGCTGTAGACCTATTATCAACAAAGACAGCATCTGAAGTTGCATCTGCATTTGAATGAATTTATCATTCTGGTGGTCTACAATGGCCACAGCTATTACAAGTTAATCCTGGAAAAAATTTCTTGGTGAAGTATTATCTTTGATGAAAAAACATAACCTTAAAATCAGACAAAGGCATACTGAAATTAATAGTGATCAAGCAATTGTTGAACACTTGCTGTGTGGTTATTTGGATATCAATACCCGAAGGAAATATCTAGTGACTTTAAGTCGGTGAGAGATCTCCTGAATGGGTTACAAGGTTACCAAGTGTGATATTTGTAATAAATAATGAAATTACTCATGCAACTTCCATGAAACCTTCTAATGCAATAACAAAATAATATATACAACATAGCATTGATATGGACAACAGGTCAACAACCAGTATTAGGTAATGTAATTGCCAGATATTTATATGAACCAGAGGAGCTTGAGTATGGAAAGAAGTGAGCTACTGACCCTATCTGGAGTGTGACCACACATACAATTTCTAGCATTGTTAGATCTACTGGAATGCCTGCCATATAGACTAGATTCTACTGCTGCTCAACAATTTGCACATGAACAATTGCAGATACAAAAATACCACCACATTCACTTGTGTAAATTAGCACCAGGGTGTCCAGGCATGGCTTTATTTAGATTCAAGACAGGTCAGTATAAAATTTTTAATGTATGACCAAGATCACTATTAATTCTGTCTACAGTAAATTGTCATGGATTATTATTCGAATATTGCCATAACATTATTGTATTACAGCTTGCACAGTGAGTGTTCTGTAGTTGTTTTAGTGTCATAATAAATTCAGTATCAATATCAAAGTCACACTTATTTTTTTGTCACATTGCTTAGAAGAGGATAACTTTTTTCTTTATTACAGCAGCAAGGTCATTAGTAATCTCCTCAGTTATCACCTAATCTATAATAACCCTATGTAGTTTAGTTATTCTTATGACTCAAGTTACTGCAAGATAGACTAAGTTTGACCATTTGATCTGATCATCTACAATCCAGATATGTATCTGAGAAAGTTAATCCCTGCAACAAGTGAATCATTATAGTGTATCCTAAGTCCACGGTGATTTATCCATACTCAATGCACTCTCAACAGCAACCAAAATGTCATTCAATACAAGATTTTGTACTCCATCACCTGGAATTACAACTTCAATATTCTGTTGTCAAGGATCTGCTGGGTGATAACGATGGTACTGGAAGATTTTAAAACTTTACTTTATGTAACATTAAAAATTTCTTTTGCAATTCATCATGAACTATCTTTCTACTTGCGATTATCAAATCAGTGGGTCTCCATAAAGTCCAAAAATCATTCATAGTTGTCTCTGGAATTACTTTACACATTATCTCACATTGTATTTTATCTGGTTGTAGTCTAATCAATCTTTTAAACTCTTTCAGTGGCTTATCAACGAATCTATTGTCATCATTCACTTCCTGGTAATAATCTACATTATTCTTTAGCATTTATGTGGAGACTGTTCAACAAATGCTGGTGATTGACCATGATTGCCACACATAACCAAGGCAGTATTTTTTGTCAATAACCATTCAAGAAATGTTTTTAGTGTTTCAAATGACACTGTCTATCTTGTCCCAAAAAATATATTTAGGTATATATTTTTTTACCCATTTGCTCAGGAGTCTGTCTGTCGTGTGTCACAGCACCATCTAAAGAAACTATATGTACATGATTTGACTCCTTTTTTTATCTCTCTGGCGAGTTTATGTGTAGGTGTCAAAACAATCATATCTGAATGGATGTTCATAAATAATTTAATCACAGAGTTGTTTAACCTGAACCCCCACACCCATTAAGATAAACAGTCTAGCCACAGGATCATACACAGATGGAGCATGCAGATCACTTTGATATTTGATTATTATTTCTGTAATATATTTCCTTAATTTCAACATCAGCAAATTCAGAATAACTGAGTATATTTTCTTGCTTTATCCTCCATGTCACCCAATCACCATTACCAAGTAGCGTTTTTAAAAATCTTGATATTTTTTATGTATATAAAATGAATCTGTAGCGACTCAGCCTAATAGGAAATCTATTTATCATCATAGGCTAGCATTGAAGATCTTAAATTAGTAAACTGTGGTGAGTCACCATCAATAGAGCTCACAATGATACCAAGTTTGGTCCCATCTGATAAATAAGGATTACATTGGCTTATAAATGTGTTTTTCTCTGTTTTATCAGCAATTATAAAATCTAACTCAGCATTGTCCATAAGCAATTATAAAATCTAACTCAGCATTGTCCATAATCAATCTTGTACAGTGTCGTTTTTAACCCATATGAACTGCTTACAGTAAACTTACAGATTATCTTTCTACCAAAATCTTTTGCATGTTTTTGATTGTGCTCATCCTGCATTTGCATTTACGTGCTCATCCCTGCATTTGCATTTACTATAGTATATTATTAGTAATTATGTCATCTTCGGCAAGATCAGGAAATTTTTTCCTGGCATCTTATATATTAAATCTATCCGGTTCTGGTAATTAACTCTAATAGTGTCCAACATTTTCTGAAAAATATTTTCCAAATCAAACATAAGTAATCGGATGGAGATCTTCTGCAAATTGAATGATTCTATACATGCAAATCCTGTTAAGTCAAAATCTGGTAAGGGTCCATTTATTGAAACTCTGGTCATGTCATGTGTAGGGTATCTGTTAAAGTATTTGGAACAATCACCATATCCATGAAAACTCCTAGGATAACATGCAGCCATATCAATGAAGATAACATCATTATACCACCGTGCCATTTTTCTATGCAACTTTTTTGCAGATTTTTAATAAATTCTGATTTTGTTGTTTTCCATGAATTTTTCTCTGAGTGAAATGGGCCACGACTGATGGTACAGTAAAGAAAAAGTTCAGTAGTTGTCTAACTTTGACATCGTCAGAAGTATATTTTAGTACAAGATTTCTCATTTCTCCATAAAGAGAATCTGTACGGTAAATATCATCGTTAGGCCGTACAAATTGATCGTAATCACATTCTGAACTTTGAAATAACCAAACAGATAAAAATCAAATATATGACCATTATAAAATTTAACCATTCTGTCTCATGAAAATATTGTTACAGCATTAGTCCATACATGTGCATTATGATCAATAATTGTTATAGGGCTTCCATTTTTTAAAAAATATTTTGGTTCATTTAATATCTCTCCTGTTAGTGCTATTACTGTTATTGGAAATCTTAATAGTTTTTCTAGTTCAGCAACATCCTTAAAAGATGCATTAGTATTTCTAACAGTGGCCGAGTGGTCTAAAGAGCTGTTCATTACAGATCACTGCCATCTCACCTCTGACTGCGTGGGTTCGAGTCTAGGATTCGGCGAATGTGGATATGTGAGAAAGCTTGCCAGTAGCTTCTTGTGGGTCGGTGGTTCTTTCCGGTGGTTTCCCGGTTTCTTCCGCCACCAATAATACTGGTTGCCATGAATAGCCTATCATGTGCTGATAAATGGCGTTAAGATCAACAACAAGTAACAGTTTTTGCCCATTACATATTTTTTTACATCGTAAATCTGTTAAGCTATTACCATGTATTGCATTTGTTAAATATTCTGTAACTCGTTCAGCTACACAGTTTATTCTTGACTCTGACAGCCTCATCAGTTTGAGATCCGCAACGTTAGGTTTATCATTCAGAAAATAAATTCCATAGACACCAGCAGTTACAGAATAACATTGCACAAAATGAGGTCTTTCAATTCCAGTCAGTATTCCACGCTTTTGGATTTATTATTTAATAAAAACATATTATTTCTCGACTGTATATGAAAAATTATCACAAAATATCCAAATATCATCATCTGTCTCTACAATAAAGTTTATTAAAATAAAATATTTTTGATTATCATAATTACTTTTCCTCGTTCGTCATTCATAATATTAATAGCAGATCCAACTCTCAAAGTTGACCACACATGAGCAGCACTATCGTCACAAAATTCCTTTTTATCTTCACATATACATTTGGTTATATCTGCATTCGTTAAAGCTAGATCTTGCATCCAAAAACACTAAATTTATATTCCGGTAGTCTATGTTTATCAAGATCAAATCTAGGAGAAGATGGTTCAATTGCAGATAATTCCTACATTATTATAATTAAGACAAATATTCAAACTGAATCTTATGATTCAAACAGAAAATAAGTGTTTGGTTGAAAATTGGACATATTTCTTATTGTAATAAGCCATGTGTAAACAAATACTGTGGAAATCATATGCAGAGCATCAAACATGGAAGTACAGGACCAAAATCATGTGTTCAGTGTGGTATTGGAGTTAGAGGAAAGACACAATTATGTTCAAAATATGGTGGTAAAAAATATAGAGGACTGAAATGTTATTATGACAAAAAAATACTTCGACAGGTAAATCCCCTATAAAGACAGAAATGGATTGTCTGACCATAATTCAAAATAATGATTTAGACAAAAAATATTAATCTAAAAATGGAGCAAAAACGAATTTTAGAGACACCCAATAAATACAAATTACGAGGCTTCACAAGATTGTGTGATTAGAAACTGCAGACTGAAAAAACAGTTGGCACTATTGATAATACTGGATATTTTAGATTTATTATTGGAGAAAAAAAAAAGACATCTATCACATAGGGTCATCTTTGATTTTTTTCATGGAGTTGTTAAAGATGGACTTGTAATTGATCACATAAATTCAAACCCGAAAAATAATTCTCTAGAGATTTTACAAATTATCACAGAATTGTAAGGTAGGAAATACTTGTATTTCTCCTAAGACTCCTAAGTCGGTCATATCTACAGGTACTGGTGAAAAAATAGTTTTTAATTCTATGAATGCAGCTGCCAGATATTTTGGTATTTGCGTGCCTCGGTAAAACATATCCTCGGTAAAACATATCGCAGATAGTATAACCAAGTCTGCATATTCAACAAAATATGGTCAATGGATTATATTTAAACACATATAATAAATGTGCACTCTTAACTCAGAACAATATTTTTTTTACTGTATATGGTTCAACTATATCCATCTTGCCAAGGATTTTGTTTAGCTACAACTACAGTTATGGGTCTGCATTCAGTATTGCTGTCCTCAGTTTCACAGTCATTTATTACATAATCAAATAACATGATCCTTCTCAACTGCATTACAAGATTGTCTATCATTTTTTTTCCCCATATTGTGAGACAATGCACATTTTATCTTTTCAATTGAACATGCAAGAGGTGCAAATAGCTTCACCTGTGTCATTTACGACAGCTAAAGATTCCAACATAGAATTATAAATTGACTTTACTAATCGATAATTGGAAGGTAATGTGAATTTATTTTGAAATTTTCTCTCCTGTAATGATTCAAAATCATACATAATCTTTTCAGGATCAAGATGATCAGAGATATCTGTATTCCGTCCTCTTTTAATTTTATAATAGCAGAAATAATATCAGCAATATTTTCACTGTTCAATATATATATATATATATATATATATATATATATATATATATATATATATATATATATATATATATATATATATAAAACAAAAAATAATTACAAAATATAATCACAACACAACCCCATAGGAACTCACAGCTTGTTATATAACATGCTAGCAAGTTCATGTGCATTCAAATTAATCCCCTGACACCCAAACCCCATGTGATCTCCTAAGGTGTTGAACAACAACTTATTAAGGTCAGAGGTTACACATTGTATGAACATGAACTATATGCAGATGAACATGATTTTGATATTAGATTTTGATTTTGATTTTTGCAGACAGCATAAACCCCATATGACCTCCTAAGTTGTCAAACAACATCTTAGTAAGGTTAGAGGTTACATATAATGATTATATACAGATGCATATGAACTATATACAAATAATTGTGATTTTTGCAGATGGTATATGGTGCATGGCATGTGAGTTTATTCAATCTTTTTGAACTTCGTTCCCCAGCTTTAATTAAAAAAAAATGGAATCAAAATTGGCCCACATTGCCACTGGCTGTCATGAATCTTGAACCTGCTCCTTAAGTGTCACAGTCAAATGCTTATGTCACTAGACCACAGACCTGTCTAACATATTCTTGTTCAGAAGGTTAATATATAGGTAAGCAGCAGGGAAATTATGTAGGAGCAGCAGATACTGATTAAAACTTTTAATTATTATAGAACTGAAGCATGAATTTTTAAACATAATACAGAAAATATACCATACATAAAAGCACATTCTGCAAGAGTTATCATCCATTAAAGGTACAGAGTCTGTGCGTGATTATCAGTATCATTCTTATGATGCACAAATTCTAGATCAACGTGGAATAATTGAACTTCAGGTTCTTGATACAAGCTGATGTTTCTTACCCGCTGAAGCATTTATTAAAGAAGAGGGTGAAATATTAAAAGCAGATGTTACTGAATATAACGCCAATGTTTTTGTGTTGGTTTTGTTAATTATGGCATTTTGGAGTTTTTTGATCGCGTTATGTGCATGATCGACGGAAAAAATATTGAATCAATTCAGAAAGATGTTGCTACAACAATACTCAAGTCTTACAAGATACAGTGATAATTATTCAAGATTAGCTGGTCCATAAATGTTTGTAACAGATACTTCTATTTCTCCAGAGTACCAACAATATGAAATAGGACATCCAAAAATTTTTGCTAGAAACGCCAATGCAGATTTACAAAGTATGATTATTAATGTAGATCCAGATTTCAATTTAGGATTTAGATCATGTCAGCTATGTTAAAAGGAAATAGAAGAGTGTTTTCATGTGCAATTCCACTCTCACATATCTTTGGATTCTGTATAAATGTTATAATGGTTCTTTTTAGAGCCAAACATACAGTTGTACTAGTACGAAAGGCTACAGACGATGATGCAATATAGAGACTCGCCAGTGATGCTGGTAGAGTAATTCTTATGAAGCTTTCACATTTGATGCCATTATTAACTCCATCAATATCTGAAGAAAATCTTTTATGAGTCAAGGTGGCAAATCAATGCTATCATGGTTGACAATGACCACAGATGATATCAAGAGTAATATTAATGGTTTATTTAAATGGCAGGTAGCTTCTCAGCAAGGCGTTTCTGCACCAAGACATATTTATGAATTACAAGATGCTGCACAAATAAATGATCAAACGCGTAGTATTATGATACTTAACAATCTTGGTGTTTCTCAGGTTTCATTAAGGATAAATGGACATCAAGAACCATCCAAGGATATATTAATGAATTTCAATCAAAATCATGTAGCACATGCATATCATCAATGTTGATACTGGTTTACAAATATCACAGTTAGATTTTACAACTTTATATCCAATTTATTACTTTTCGCTCAAACATTTAGATTTGACCAGACAATCGGTAGTCATATACATTTTCGAGCTAGTGTAATGATAGGAGCTATTGCTAATTACAGAGCAATCACTGTTATACTTAGCCATAAATCAATGCTCTTTGAAGGTGCTGGTGGATGAATGAGAGGCCATGCCCCAGTAGAAAATATTTAACACAATTAGATCATTTATGAATATTATGTTATATAATCATACTAATGTTACTCTGACTCCTGGTCAGATCAAATGACTGCAATCAGCATCAAACAATAACTGTGGAATAAAATTATCACTAAAAATGGAACAAATGATCGGTTCAAATAAATTTTCGTTGACAGCATCAATTCAAAAACTTCAATGAAGTAAAAAAAAATCAAATATAGGCGTCAAACTTAGTCTTTCTGCTGGCGCTATCAAAGATACTATTAAAACGGGTGGTATATTTCCCCTTCTCGCAGCTATACCAGCATTAATAGCCGCTGCAGCCCCAGCTGTTGCAAAAGCAGCTGCATTAGGCGCTGTTGGAATGGCATTGAAGAAAGCAACCGGACATTGAATAAAATGAACATCTTAAAAAAAGGGAAGAGGTCTCAGATTACCAGAGAACCCATATTCATGGTAAGGAAAAGGTCAAATACTTCCCAGGACAGTTTACTAATATCGCCTATGTCTAACTTTGATTTGCTCAATGCTGCTAAAAAAATTTAAAAAAAAAAAAAAACACCTTTAGGTGTTTTTATGGGTGATCAATTACCAAAACAACGGAACAATACTGAAACAGGTATTATTAATCCCTATAAAACCTCTGAGTCAGGTACCTATTGCAATTGATCCATGTGAAAGTATTTATTGATTCATATGGATTAGGGTCTCCAAAGGAATTTTTAGACTATGCTAACAACATGAAAAGTTTGGTATTAAACATTACCTACACAAACATTAACTGATCCACCAATATGTGGTCATGAAGTACTTAATGTTCTTGATGCTACATCAAAATCAACAAAACCACCTCATAATGTCATGCATGAATATACCACAATGTCACATTTAAGCAGACATCAGTAAATATAATGGTAGATATTTACAGAAGATCTGCTCCTAGTAAAGCTCAGCAGCAAGGTGATTTATCTAAATATGCAACCCTTGATCAACACAGAAATGAAATTGATGATTTATTAAATATTACAAGTGTGGAATAAAATGAAGTCGTTTCTCAGGATAAACAGGGACGCTTAAAGATGCGAGTAATATACAACTGCCAGATGTACTTGTATAAATTCCTACTGCAGTTGCTGTTAATATCGTTACTTCTACTGCTCAGGATAAATTACAAGATTCCTGTAAGTCAGTTAACAATTATATCAGGAAGATTGGTGATTCATTCAGTGGGAACATTATTATGAATAGAAATAAAATTACAGATCTTGGAAATCCAACAATAGATAATGATGCTGCAATGAAGAAATACGTCAATGATCATGAATCAAAGTACGTACTATCCAATGGTGGTATAATGCGTGCATTTCTCAACATTAATAATGGCATTAATAATCTCAAAACACCAGAATCTGATTTTAATGCCGCTTCGAAAAAATATGTTGATGATAAAGAAGTTTTAATCAATAATGAAATAAACACTCAAAACTGATTTTACTAATCACATGGGCACGTTTTTAAATTTTCGCAGAAACATGAACAGAACTAATAACAAATTTTTTGGAACTCCACCAACTGTTGACAAAACTTGCTGATATTTACACAAAATTGAACGATATTATCAGTTGAATTCCGGATATTGTTAAAAAAAATGAGCCTGATTAAAATTTCTCACAATCATATAAAAAATATTGCGTATAC
Source organism: Potamilus streckersoni (assembly GCA_016746295.1). Classification (NCBI taxonomy): domain Eukaryota; kingdom Metazoa; phylum Mollusca; class Bivalvia; order Unionida; family Unionidae; genus Potamilus; species Potamilus streckersoni. The sequence continues at coordinate 3,033,804 of JAEAOA010000432.1, forward strand.
AGTTGCATCTAGGTCGAGCAAATGGACTATCAAACACACCGCTTAAGTTGCTGGTGTATATAGGATGTCAGTACTTGGTGTACATTTTGATAAATATATGGCCTTAGCTAATTACTGGTGGTGTCTGGAATTTGTAACTCAATTATATAATGTCATAGCATAATGGATCAAATGACTATGTCATCTAGCGATGGATGTTCAACATCATAGATAAAATCAATTATGTGAATGTCTGACCAAACTAAAAAGTACCATCAACAATTATATTGTTAAAGAAAAAAAAATGTAGCAGACGTATGGTTGTCATTCATATAGTTGTTTACTCAGTTTCTGCTATTGTTGCTGGAGCGGGATTATTATTATCAACATTAACAATGACAGCTCCAGCAATTATAACAATTATTGTTTCAACTTTAACGACTATAGCAGGTATTCTTAGTATTATTGCTAAAAAGATAGCTACATGTGCAAATGATAAATTGCGTGAGTATATGATAAAATTACACACAGCAACATACTCTAAACTATCTGGGTATATTTCCACGTATCTCATTGATGGTAAAATATCTGATGAGTTCGCAACGATAATGAAAACCTACGATGAAGCATAACCAAAGTAAAAAAATGGAGAATTAATAACAAAAACAATAATGTCAGAGTCTGAACATTGTTCGGTGATTGAGTCGAGTTATTACAGCAGATTGTCACTAATACAACTCCTTCAAAAACTAGGATGATATCAATAAGTTTGACCAATCCAGAATTTAGCATTAACATTCCAACCGCAATTCCAGTAAGAGAGATAGCATTATCTCAGTTATGGGTTTATTATAGCTGACCTAATATTAAATCAAAACCATTTGCTGGACTACAGCCAAATAATTCATTAGTATTTGCAAACAAGAATAAATCTGATGGAACTCCCGACTGGCAAGTAGTTAGTATTCCAACTGGCAGTTAACAAATAGATCAAATCAATGAGGAATTCCAATGCAGAATTAAATCTATTACAGGAAAATAATCCAAAATAGCAATAACTGTATACAAACCAACATTATCATTGGTGATTGAAATAAATACTCCTGATTTTGCTGTATATATTTATCAAAGTTCGATATGATCAGTACTAAGTTGGCCTGAAGTTGTACCAGCATATCAAAGTCCGCCAGAGCCAAAAATCGACTTTAAAACAGATAACAAAGTTTAAGGAGATTCCTAATTACAAAAAAAAAAAAAATGTATCCATGGACAGTCAAAAATTTTTTCATTGACAACATTGAAATAATTCCTAATCTAAAGGAAATTTACTCAGAAAAACCCTCTAGAATGGCTTTTTAGTAAAATACTTATCAATGCTGTAAATAGGGCAATGAATGATCAATTTAATCATTCTTTCAATATTGTTAAAAATCATATCTCCAGCATAATACAACATTACATCAATGACACAAAAGAAATTATCCTTGTATGAATTCGACATTTAAATTCAATATTGTATGATTTTAATTATCTTAAGCACATTTTAGTCAGGAATGTACATTATCATCTGAGATCTGTAGCTGTTATTTCTGATGAGGCCAAAGAAACAATATCAGATAATCTTGCATCTTTAGTAAATATTCATAATTTTATTAATTGCTATAAATATTTTCCAAAAATATTTGATTCATGGAGAAAATTTGCCCCACTAACAACAGTTCTCAGATATAATAATGACCCATATGGAACAGGTCATCATATTTCACCTAATATTGTTAATATAACATCCAATATTGCAGTGAATCTGGTGTGAGATATAATTGACAGTAGTTACCACATCAATATTTCAAAGTCTAACCAGGCCCAGCAGGGATATATATTATATTCATCCAGTATTCAAGCACCCCCGGGGTGGCTCATTGTATCTAAGCCATAAAAAATCAAGTCTACCTGTGTGTACATAATCCATTGTTGTCAAGAATGAATTTCAAACTCACAAATCAGGATGGAAATATGATTGATTTGAGAAATGAAATTTTATATATTATTTTTGTAAATATGCTCGCAGAGTAAATATAATTAGGAGAAAAAATAAAGATATTTGAAATATCTTTTATGACAATGGGTAATAAAACTCAGCTGTCTGGATAAAATCTTTGGTTAATCCACAGCAGCAGACTCGGTGAAAGACAACAAAAACTGGGCTAACCTAAACGATTTATAAGGTTTATTACCTGTACTTAACCGTATGGAAATATACGTGGTTAGAAACTTTAACTTAGCACTATTGACATTTTTCTTCAGCCAGTTGTAGGAAACTTTTTAAGGTAAGGACTCGAGCAAAATGTTGTAGGGTTCACTGCCTCTGCTGCTAAGATGAACCCTCTAACAGGAATTCTTGAAAAAGGAAATTCAGTATTTGCTGGAGAATGATTTCATAAAACCCAGTATTAAATATATACTTTATATAATTCATAAGAATATTTCTATGTGATATTCTTCACCGCATATACAAATTACAAATGGTAAAAAGAAAGCTTTATTATATAATTCATTCTTTTTTTTATGGGGCGAAGTGTTAAATATGTGATTAAATTGCTTGCGTGTAAGGTTTTAAAATTCTTTTTATTTAGTTTTGTTTCATTGTATTTATTGCACTGAATATTTTTCTCAGATTCAGGATTCTATTTTTAGTAGTGAGATATATTTTTAGCACAAAGTTTGATTATTCCAGGTGAAGATAGTGATGGTTAGCATTTAGTTCATCTTACCTTGGTAACAAATCAAACAGGAAGTTAAAATATTTGGTCAGCATCATGGACATACTTTTCTCACATGAAGGAACAAGTTTTTAAATTTGTTGCCAGATTATTATATTCTTCGTCTGATGCTTGGATTCAATAATTTATTCCCCTGGACATTTAACAAATTGAGTTTTTTATTTCAAAAAAGCCTGAAAGATATTCATGGAAATTTATTCTGGTTGTTGTTGTTATTCTGGGTCTTGACGCCATTTTTCAGCACACAATAGGCTAAACATGGCGGCCAGTATTAATGTTGGAAGAAGAAACCGAAATCTGCGGAAAGAAATACAGACCCATGAGAAGCAACTGGCAAGCTTTCTCACATATCCACATTCACCTAATCTTAGACTTGAACCCATGCAGACAGGTGAGATGGCAGTGATTCGTAACAGAGTGCTTTAGACCACTTGGCCACTCGGAGCCCAGAAATTTATTCTAGATTTGGAATTTGGAAACAATGATTGATTTAAGTGGGTATATATTATTATTCATACATTGGACTACATCTGACATCATTGCCCTCCATATTTGTATGTCGTCGGGACTCAAACCTGGAATCTTTTAGAAATATTTAGTCATAGGACTTGTGCTTTTATTCTTAGAATCATACTTTGATTATATTCACCAACTGTAAGTCCTATTTATCAATTTTTACATTGTTGTCTAGGGAAATAAATTGTTTTCTTGAAATATACAAAGCTTGTTTGCTTTCACTCTTTTCTTTGTTACTGAGTATGAGCCCTTGTCATGTAACACAAAAAATTGAGGGCTTGTCCTGGATATATGAATTTTGGCTAAATATTTCAGAAATTTCTTTTTGAAATTTAAATTTACCCTATTTCTAAAACCCAAGTACTATTTTACATTTTATTTGAAATCTTAAGTGAAGACAACAGGTTTTCATTTACAATATCATCAAAAGTAGACAATTTTTAAAAATTTTACTGAGAAGTGTTGGAAAATTTTGAAAACTAAAGTCCAGTTAAAAAAGTTGGAATTAGAGATAAGACAGGTTCAGTTTCAGATAGAAAAGATACAAATGGAAAAAACGGCAAATAAGACAAATGCAATTAGATAAGGAAGGAAGAGAGAAAGATAAAGAAAGGCAGTTACAGAAAAAAATGGAGTTAAAATAAAAAGAAAGATGAGAAGAAATGCTATAGCAATTTGAAGAGAGAAAGAAAGACAAATGGAATTTCAAAGTAAAATGAAAGAATTAGAGCTGAAAAAAGGAAAACACTTAGCTACTTTTGATGTCATAAGAAATATCAAGCTAGTACCTCCATTTCTGGAAGTAGATACTTTACTCGTTTAGAAAAAGTTGCTGAAAATTTGAAGTGGCCAAGTCAGTATTGGACTCAGCTGCTATAGTGTATACTTACTGGTTGAGCTAGTGATATATTTTGTTCTCTGTCACTAGAACAGAGTGCTGACTATGATTTAGATAAGGATTGTATTTTGAAGAGCTATGCATTGGTCTCTAAGGCTTATCAACAAAAATTCAGGTTTTTTATAAAATCAACTGACCAGACCTATATTGAATTTGCATTGGAAAAAGCACAATTTGATATATGGTGCTCTTCTAGGAAGGTCAATAAAGATTATGAAAGTCTCAGACAACTCAAAAGTTCCTGTTGTAAGAAAAACCTTCACTCAGCAGTCTACTGGTAGAAAGGTATTTCAGCCTAATATGACTCTCAGCAAAACTCAATCTGGCACAAATTTTAAAAATCAAGCCTCTGAGAGACTTGATTCAAAATCCTTGTTTCAGCCTATGTGTACCTATTGCAAGAAAAAAAACCCACGTCATTTCTGATTGCTTCAAATAAAAATATAGCTATCAGAATCAAGACCTATCCCAAATGCTCTTATTTCTAAGAGGTTAAGGTCATATCATATATTAAAAGCAATACAGTTGTTGGGTCTACTAAACCATAGTCTGATTTTATTATGGAGAATTATGAACCATAACATGTTTAAGGGTTTTATATCACTCTTGGGTGATTCGGCCAATCCTATCCCTATTAAAATTTTAAGGGATACAGGAGCTTCTAAGAGTCGTTTAGTGTCAGATGTTTTGCCTTCTTCTGAGAAGTTCTGTTCTAACGAGATTGTTCTCATTCAGGGAGTAGAGTGCGGCTTTGTTTATGTTCCTCTCCATTCTGTAAATTTGTCATCAGACTTGGTTTCAGGACCTGTGACAGTTGGCATAGTATCTTATCTACCCATTGAGGGCATTCATTTGTTGATAGGCAACGACCTAGCTGGAGACAAGGTTGTGGTTAATCCACTTGTAACTGACAAACCTTCTTTGGAGCAGAAACTCATCCAATTGAAAAAGAATACCCTGAGCTTTTTCACAGCTTGTACAGTTATCAGAGCTATGTCAAAGAATGCTCTTGAGAATTATTTTCATATGGAAGACAATTTCTTAGCTAACACATGTATTGGTCAGGCTTTTGATGAGGTAGACTTGATCACAGTGATGCTCTTTTTAATGCTCATTATCTTTTACCTAATCAAGGTGATAAATGACAATCACTTGTCGAAGAGGAAAAACATCCTGAGATCTCAAGTTTATTTCCGAGGGCTATTAGTGAAACTGAAGCAACTGAAGTACATGTCTGTTACTTATTTAAAAATAGAATTCTTATGAGAAAATGGAGACCTCCCAAGGTACCTGCTAATGACGAATGGTATCGAGTCATAAAGCGGTTACGTCCCCTGTTTAAGTTTTTTCTTTCTTTTTTTGGCGTAGACTGGTTTACGAAATGTAAATATAAATATAACATATTTCAGTCGAAAGAACATAATACAACCATTGTAGCATCACGTTTATGCAGGCGGAATTTTCAAGGCTGAATAATTTACCTCGTTAATCTGGTTAATTTCATTGCCTGCTGAACTATTATATATGCAGTAACCGATCCTATAATTAGAGAGATCATCTGAAATCACGGAGTTACAATATCGGTGAGTAAATTCAAAATTGTGTTGTATTTTGCCAGTTTTCATGACTTTAGGTCGGCGGTAGCGTTTTTCACTTTCATGATTTAAATATGTTAAAATATGACTTTGTAATGTTGCTTTACCCAATGATTGAGATGGTAATGCTGAAGATAATTATTATTTATTGCTACACTTGCCAAATCGATGCAGTGCTATCGACAATAGGGTTACGAGATTATAAAGTTAAACGCAAGCATGGGAATATCATTTCCGTTATTCTTAGGGTATTTTTCCTCTCGCATATCAAATCAACAATTGTTCTGAGGTTGTATTTAATTCTTTTCATCCTTAAAGAAATTGGCAGTTATTTTATTTCAAAATGTCTTAAGGTACGTAATCAGTAGGGCTGTCAACGGGTACTCGGTTACCCGGTACCCGACCGTATAGAAAAACCGGGGTATTGAAACGTAAACGCCGGTACCCGTAAAAAAAAAAATAAATCGCCACACTCGTTAACCACTTCAAACAGGTGTGACAGCTATGGCTATAATTAGAAACCAGATCTCCGCTTAATATAAATAAACAATACGTCAGACAGTGTTTGGATTAATAAAATTCCTCGGCGTGGTGCAACCGGACAAACCGTTATCCCCGAGGCATTATATTCCAACGTAAAAACATTTCTCCTACAGGTAATAAACCTCTTTGTAGACATAACAATTGAATGTGGGTGATAACTGATTGGTACATTGCGCGCTCTTTTAATGAAATCCAGATGGATACCTTTGATTTCCTAACAAACATGTCAAAGAAATCCCACAATTTATATTACGAACAATCCTCACCTAGACACTTTGAAATCTTCGTAATGACTCAAAATAATCTTTGCTCGTTGCTTTTCTAGTCGACTAGCTCTGCGAATTTCGAAAGTTAGTCATCCTACATATACCGATATTTCTATTTTCGATACTACTACGTTTTTACCATAACTATTTTAAGAATTATAATTTCAAAATAACACTTATGCAACTGCCTGATCACGTGGTATAACTGGGGCACGCATGCGTGGGTAATTCAAATCCGCGCTCAAAAGCAGATGAATAAACGTTGTCTGTTCTAACAAGGACTTATACTTTAAAAAATGCTAGTGCTCTAAAGCTTTTAACGCGGCTGATCACAGTGATCATTAAAAGTTGGATTATACCTACCATCTGTGTGCAAAGGTCTAAATAAATTTATTAATTAACAGCGTGCTGTCAGACAATTCGCAGCTACATCAGTGTGGATGAATCAGACGAAGTAGTACACGGTTAGCCTCTATCGCCGTAAAAAAAAAAATATTAAAGAAATGGAGATAACAATTAGTTGGTCTACAATTGCACATGTCATTCATATGCTAACGGATACCCGGGTACCAGTTAAAATTTGGAATGGGTACCCGGATTGGTTTTTTTCGTGATTTTTGACCGCCCTAATAATCAGTTCCAACGGATTTTTATTGTTCAAAACTTGTCACATCTGACATGTTACGTAGACCTTTCAAGATGAATAGTGCAACTAAAATTTAGGGCTCATTAAAGGATGATCTTGAAAAACACTGACGATTCCTGGACTTGACAAGTGATTTTGGAATAATGATCTAAAACTGAAATGCTTTTCCCAACGAGGTAAATACTGTTTCTTTTTTCCCGATTACATAGTACATGTTCCTGTAATCTATTTCAGTGAATGATACCCGAGTCACAAAAAGCAGAGGAGGATGCAGAATTTTATTTTGAGAATTTTGTTTAGCAAAATTGATTCAGAGTAATTCTAATGGCATTATTGTTTTCACCTAATAGTTTATCGTCGTGATAGATGAGAGGGAGTCTATTTGACACCATCCTCCTTCAAATTGATTTCTACATGGAAGTAAATTAGTGTAACATTTCCAAACAGATCCCATTCATATGCTATTATTTTTATCTGTTTAAATAATATTAAATTATTTGATGACTTCAATGTTTTGGATTGTGACAGTAAGATCTCATTCTAATTGATGTTCACCACATATTAACATTTTCATTTTAATATTTGATATTACATACTTTTTGTACATCAAGAGCTAGAAAAATAGAGGTATGTGACCTTGTACAGAATAATTCAAGCGAAGCCATATAAGTTCTTCTCGTGCAACTTAGGTCAGCCTTGTTTGCAAGCTTGTGCAAGCTTCTAATCAATGATCTTGTTGCAAGCTTACGCAAGCTAGCAATGGTTTCAAATCTAAGCTTGCCGCAACCTTAAAAAAAGCTTTCAATTTTGGTTTGGGGATAGCTCTTGAGAATGATTTCATATGGAAGACAATTCTTTAGCTGACACATGATGAGGTAGTCTTGATCACAGTGATCCTCTTTTTAATACTCACTCTCTTTTATCTAATTAGGGTTATCAATGACAATCACTTGTCGAAGAGGAAAAACGTCCTGAGATCTGTTTGTTTCAGATGGCCATTAGTGAAACTGAAGTACCTGTCTGTTACTTCATTAAAAATGGAATTCTTATGAGAAAATGGAGACCTCCTGAGGTACCTGCTAATGACGAATGGTCAGTGAATTATCAGATTGTAGTTCCAAAATCTTACAGACAGGAAATACTTAGTTTGGTCTATGAAACACCTCTGCCTGGTCATTTAGGGTTAAATAAAACTTATAACAAGATCTTAACTCACTTCTATTGGCCAAAAAATCAAAAGTGATGTTTGCAAATTTTGTAGATCTTGTCATACTTGTCAAATGGTAGAAAAACCCAATCAGAAGTTACCTAAGGCTCATCTACAACCAATTCCTGCATTTGACAAACCATTTAGCAGAATTAAGGTAGATTGTGTTGGTCCCTTAACTAAGAACAAGTCAGGCAACCAATATTTGTTGACCATTATGTGTGCATCAACAAGATTCCCCAGAGGCAATTTTTTTGAGGAATTCTATAGTAAAAGCTTTAATAAAGCTTTTCACTCAATTTGGCCTTCATATATTCTCTCCAATCAGGTCAAAGTTCAAATTTATTATTCAAATATGAACACTTGTTTCTGGATATTCCTACAAGGACAAACAAAATTTTTCATGACGTCTAAATTGTTGATTCAAAACCTGTAAAACAACAGGATATATGAGCCCTCTCAAACAGGCATACTTGAAAAGGTTAATTCATTATTTGCTGGAGAATGATTTCATAGAGCCCAGTAAAAGTGATTGGAGTTCACCATGCATACTTGTTCTGAAACTGGATAAAACATTTTGTGTGTGCACTCATTATAGAAGGTGAACAAGGTGACAAAAACTGATTCATTTTCATTAACAATGATTGATGATTGCATTGATAAAATAGGAAATGCCAAATATGTCCCCAAATTTAAAAGAGAATAATTTGAACACGCACAGCAAAGGAAAAGACAATTTGATTGCAGATGCACCTTCCCATGTATATAAATACTATTTCATATACACTTTATATAATTCATAAGAATATTCTTAAGTGATATTCTTTACCACATATATCAATTACAAATGGTAAAAAGAAAGCTTTATTATATCAATCTTTCTTTTGTTACATATATGTGATTAAATTGCTTGTATGTAAGGTTTAAAATTCTTTTTATTTAGCTTTATTTCAATGTATTTAATATCAACAAATATTTTTCTCAGTTTCAGGATTCTGATTTTAGTAGTGAGATATTTTTAACACAGAGTTTGATTATTCAAGGCAAAGATGTAATACCTAAAGTTGGCATTTAGTTCATCTTACCTTAATAACAAATCAACAGGAAGTTAAAATATTTGGTCAGCATCCTGGACATACTTTTTTCACATGATTACTGTTTGTAAACAACCTGATTTATGATTGGTTTTTAAATGGGTCTGTACTGGACGAGGTGACAAAACTAGTGTAGTAAGAGACCACATGACCAATCTCATGAGACTTGAAATAGATTTTTGGATAAATAAATACACATTTTAATATTTTTTTGGGCAGAGTCATTCAAAACATATAAGGAACAAAGTGTTGTTTTTAAATTTGTTGCCAGAATATTTTATTTGAATTTTGGATTTAATCATTTATTCTTCTGGACACTCAACAAGGTGACTTTCTTATTAAAAAAAAAAGCATGCAGGACATTCATGGAAATTTATTCTGGTGGTTGTTGTTGTTGTTCTGGGTCTTAATGCCATTTTTCAGCACACAATAGGCTGTACATGGTGGCCAGTATTAATGGTTGAAGAAACCGGGAAATCTGTGGAAAAAAAGACCGACCCATGAGAAGCTACTGGCAAGCTTTCTTACATATCCACATTTGGCAAATCATAGACTCGAACCTACACAGAGGTGAGATGGCAGTGATTTATAATGGAGAACGCTTTAGACCACTTGGCCACTCCGGGGCCCCAAAATTTATTCTGGAATTATTTGGAAATAATGACAGTGATTCAAGTGTGCAATTATTGTTATTCATACATTGGACTACATCTGACATCATTGCCCTCCATATTCCTATGTCATCGGGACTCAAACCTGGATTCTTATAGCAATGTTTAGTGACAGGACTTGTGCTTTTATTCTTAGAATCATATTTTGATTATATTCACCAACTGCAAGTCCTATTTATCAAATTTTACATTGTTGTCTAGGAAAATAAATTGTTTTGTTGAAATATACAAAGCTTTTTTGGCTTTTACTCTTTTCTTTGTTACTGAGTAAGAGCCCTTGTCACGTAACACTATTATTTTCAGCCAACAACTGCTTGATGTCGCAATGCTCAACAAACCAGTCATTGTGTTTTCTGGAGAAAGGCACAATAATCTCTGTAATGGTGTTGTAGACAAGCTCTCTGTCACCCATCTCCACCTTCTGGGTGTCCAGAGTTGGTGGACTGAAGATAGTTTTCAAGAATGCTGACAAATGACTGTTCAGAGTTCAGCTTGGCAAGATTCAGCCATTTTGGAATCATCTTGCCTTGAGGTCATCTCTTAGGCTGGACATAGATGGTTAGCTTGGAGACTACAATGTGGTAGTCAGACCAACATTCTGTGCCACACTTGGACTTGTTCATCTGTCAATCCTTTTTGTCCCTCCTCCTGACTATCATGTAGTCCATGAGATGCCAGTGCTTAGATTCAGGTTGCATCTATGTTGTCCTTTTGCAGAAGAGGGAGGTGGACGACAGTGATAAGCAGTTCATACTCTGCACAGATCTGTAGCAAGAGAAGACCACTGCTGTTGCCAACTTTCCAATGACCCCTTCCAGGAGATGTTAGAGCCAACTTTCGCACTGAAATCAGTTCAAATCACCAAGGATGATGAGCTTGTCAGATTTGGGAACAAAGGCTGTGAAAGTATGGAGTTCTTTATAAAATTTATCCTTTATTTCTTCCAGGTTGGTAAAGGCTGGAAGGTAGGCACTAACAATCATGACATGCTTTCTTCCATTTGACAGGGGAGTATCATGGTTATAAGCCTATCATTTAAACCCTTTGGAAGTCCAGCTAGCTTGCAAACAAACATATCACAGCAAAGCTGACTATGACCTCACATCGCTTCTCACTTCCTCTGGAAGGTGTAACCAGTGCCCTTTTCACAAACCTCACTCTCTCTTGCAAGCATGGTTTCACTCAAGGCTGCAAAGTCAAAATTGTATCTGGCTATCTCTCTGAGGTTCGTCAACATCAGTTCTGTCCAAAGTGTGCACACATTCCATGTGCCGAGGGTAAGAGGAATGATCCTGTATGGGAGTCTATTGGAGGGGTAGCACCTCTGGTAGGTAAAAGCCATGCCTCTTCAGGATCAATGTTCCACATTTGGTTCCCATAAGCAACCAGCTCTCACCTGTGGCTTCAAGAAGCCATATCCTGTGTAGAGGCCACACCCTAGTAAACCACTACAATTGACAGCTAAACCAACTGATGATAGCCATAGCTGGTTCAATAAGCATTCCAGCAACACATTGCATAAAGCATGACAAGGCACATAGGTAGTCTTGGTCATCCACTGCATCAGATTACACCAATTACATATTCTGGATGTTATTGGAGATATGGATAGAATTTGTCATCCAATCCAATTACAGCAGACTGTGAATAATATTCCAAACACTAAGGAAAAATATGTGCAGTCTTTTGCTTAGCATTACAAAAACTGTTTATTGACAATACTGACTACAAAGTGTTTCTAATCTAAGTAAAAATTCAGAAGAATTTTGTAGTCATTTTTTTGTTTACACCAGTTTATTAAAATAGATTTCTATAGTTATGTCACTGACTTGCCAAATCCTGGCTGGAAGATTAATGATATCATTTGAAATCTAGTTGCTATATTAGTTCTCATCAATACAATTGTCACAAGACCTAACATGTTGCAATACTGGCTGCATCAGCAAGACGGGTAAATAAAACTTCTCACTGACATGATAGTGATTAGCTGAACAAAAAGACCAATTCCCACTGATGATTTACAATAGTGATGAAGCTGATCAGGGACCAGGGGTGACTAGATCCCCCCGAAGATGGGAGGGTATGCCTGCACATTCTTTTAGGCATTACTTTCTAACACTTAATATTTAATCGGAAATGAAGGTGACTCTCTGCAGGATATCACTTTGACAAATCTCAAAACCACAGAGTGTCTGACATTCCCGATTCAAAATGCAAGCAAGCCAAGCATTTGCTATTACCTTAGTGTCTATACACTTAAACCTATCTGAATACAATAGAAAAAACTATTTTTTGACAATACAAATCTTCTAATCTGATACAAAAACCTTCTAGTAGCACTAATAATTGGAAAGATAAGAGATTTAATCTAGATTTACTAATTATGTACTCAACAGCTGATAGGGATCAATATCTCTGCTTAAATGGGAATCTAGGCATTTTTATACTAAACCAACAATATCAGTAAATTCTTTAATGGCAAATCAGCTCAGATCCACAACACCATTTCATCAGGATGAGTAAAATCTATAAACATTAGACATTTTTGTATTATTTTCCACATGCATGGCACCATCAATGCAAGTTCATTTCAGATAAAGACACCATGAAAAAATGATTGATTCTGCCATCACAAGTAAATAAAAATTGGTTAACAGCGTGATCTTCAGCAAACTGGTAATCAAAGATCTTTGCCAAAGGATATTCACATACTTGTTCCTGGTAATTAAGGGTCTCTTAATATTTTGTATCCACTGATTGCCTTTTTTAAGTGCCATTCCCTGATGCAGTTCCAACAGCCCTTAATGCTGCAGCTTTTGTAACCACTGGAGCTGATGCCACCAAAAAAATGCTGAAATTAAAATATTTCACTGGTCTTTTGCATTTGTACCACCTCTGATTTGGATAATTATAATGCTACTGAGGTATTATTGTGTTTGGCTGCATAAAACTGAGTCAGCCACATGAGGACATTTCCAGTTTATTTTTCTGATGAAACCTTCAATGTAACACCACAATTTTTTTTAGTTGCATTTTTTTATTTTTTTCCATCTGATCTTTACTAAGATTGACCTTCACTATTATTAAAAAACGTAACAGGTTTAAAAATGAATTTGAGAAAATTGTACTCATTTTCCATGACCCTCATTTTACTACTAGCACCTGCCAACAACCAAGTCTAGTCTGAATGTATAACAGAATAAGATCTGTTGTATGCACTGCTGGGAGCAACACCAACATGAAAATATATATATTTCACTGATGACTATCTAAACAACTCCAGAAGTTCCAATGTAAAGTACAAATCTGGTACAATGTATGAAAAGTATTACTGGGAAATTTGCAACTTGTCTCAATGTTTTGATGTTGGTAAAGGTATGACCAAATTGTGATATTCATGTGCAGTATGAGGGGTAGCTTCTGAATAGTTAAGCCAAATTTATTCAGAGTTTCAGATGACCATTTAAATGCAAAGAAACCTCAGTCATTCTGAAGGTGTAAAATATCAATTTGCTGGGTTTGATTATCTTCAATTGAAGTACATTCTAAAACATCATGACTTGTTTTGGTGCAGAAAGATCATATCAGGTACTTATCTGCTATGTAAACTGTCCAGCAATACCCACTGGTGGATGTGCATCTGTGGTTTGTTCAAGAAATGTTAAGTGGCTCCCAACTGCATAAACAATAACATGATTCTGTAGTCAGTGAAGGGGATAAAAAAAAGAGCATCCACAAAGTCAGTTTATCTAATACAAATTTACCTACATACCAAAGTGCATCATTGGAATTGTTCTCATGAAATAAAGTCATTGTGTTTGGCTCCAAATAGAATCTTGCAACCATCTCTACAAAACCTAAAAGTGTGACTGAGGGGAATTGTGCTTGAAAACCTCGGTGAATAACCAACAAATCATGATTGATGTTGTCAAATCCAAGGTTGATCATCAATAGGATTTTTTTGGTCACTTAATTCAATTATGGTCTAAGATCTGCATTACTAGTTTCATCTTTGACAAACATCATTGTTGGACCAGTTGTTCACATGGAATCAAAGCTATATCTGTCAATTCCAATAATTGTTGTTGCCACATCAACACTGTCGAAAATTGATCCAATTTCCTTTACATCAATGGAATAACATGATTTGTCAAACAATGTCACAATACCAGTAATGATAAATCATACTTGGGCATTGGTGGGGTAATCAGCATCATTGTCCTGTATTAGGTGTTTTCTTCCTCAGCTTCCAAGAATATCTCACTCACATAGAAGGAAAAACCTACATATCTCCTGCACTTTTATTTTTTAAACAGATTTGGATCAAAGGCCAGATATGAATAATACTGAAAATCTCATTTGCTTCAATCTACTAACACAGGTCAGGGGTCCAGCAAAATTTAAATTGTAGGGAGAAGTGACTTCTCCTTTTGGTCAGAACAGGGAGAAGTGGGAGCTAAACAGGGAGAAGTGGGAGTTAATCAGGGAGAAGTTAGACAAAACAATAAACACTATATATATATATATATATATATATATATATATATATATATATATATATATATATATATATATATATATACACACCACTCATTCAATAACGCCAATGCCAGGATAACTGTGAACCTGCTTTATAATGTGGTGTTTGGCATGGTTCCCGATTTTTTTCCAAGGAAAATATATTTTAAAATGTGTTAAACATGAAAAAAGTAGTGATAAGAATTTGTAAATTGGCAAATTTAACCTTGATACATAGTTTGTTTTTATCATCGAAAATGGTGATTGCCTATTTTCCGAGGTTTAAGTCGCTACTTTTGTTTTCATTTTTTTTTTCCTGCCAGAAGCTGAACATTTTTCTCTGGATTTCCAGTATATAACTGGGTTGGTTGTGAAGTCCTCAGCTGATTTTTCTCAGCTAGATATGAATCCAATTCACGCTGGCACGTGAATTCAGATGACAGGGATGCAGAGGCAAGATTTTGGTCGGATGTGCTAGAAGCAAAAAACTACTGGTAGTAGGCATTTCTGATTAATCAAATCGTATCCAGAATCGGAAATATTTGATACCCAAAATCCGAAATTGGAAATCGGTAGAAAAATGCTAATCAGTTATGCTGCAACCATTAGCAGCATTTCAACATGTCTATGGATTTATCCCATACAATTGTGATGAAGAGTGCATCAAAGTCATGTGAACTGGATCCGATTCCAATGTCACTGCTGTTAGTGTGCCTGGATCCAATATTGCCTTCACTAACTAATGTTATTATTACACCACTCCCTCGATAATTCGCGGACATTGGGGTCCAAAATCATCGACCGCGATATAAGCGAGGGCGCGAGTTATCGAGGGACCTTTAACAAACGAATATAACAATGGGATCGACGCATAGAGAAAAGGGGGTGGGGTGGATTGGCATGTTGAATACTCAATAATTGCGCTAAGATTACCAGTGGATAAATATCTTTTCATATCGGTGTACTTTGTTTAGCTTTTCCTCACAGAGTAACATTAATTTCAGGATAACTTATAGTATATTGAGGAAATCATCTAAACATTATTCCTCCTGGTTTCCGTTTGCTTAGCACATGTACTTCACACGTTGTGTATTACGTCACTTATTTTTGTGGTGAATGGCTTACATTCTAATTTTATTGTTTGATCCAAAGTAGACGTTTTTTTTCAAATACAAAAGATTGAGACACTTCGGAAAAAACAATGTCGATCAAACGATGTGTAGATGTGTAGATTTTTATTGCCAGAAGAAGTAAAATGGAAAAAAAATTCACAAGGTTTAACCATTACCAACATGAATATAATGGGTCTAAAAATTTAAAAGGACATAAATTAGAACACGATAACACACATTTGTGACACGTTTGAGAAATACCACTTCACATTTTGAAAAAATGCAAATTTCACAATATGGATTCTATCTTTACAGGCAATACTGTATTCTCCACCCTATAAGTTGCTCCTGTGTATAAGGCTCCTGTGTATAAGTCGCTCCTCGCACTTACCATAATACTTACCATAATCATGTCTTTGATATGCTGGCTATTGCATCTGACTTGGTAAAATAAAAACTTCGTGTAAGAAATATTTTACAATTGTTTAAGAGTTATATAAAAGTCAGTATTACAATAGAACTTTGACCTGTTCTTAGACACCTGTTCTCATAATTCTATGCACTCATCCAAACTCAAGTGTCATAGATCATCATCCAATGTCTCACTAATTGTATGCTGATGACACCCAAATATACAAATCTAGCCATCCAGCTTAAGTGGAAGCTACTATCCAAGGTGTAAAAAGGTGTATTTCCAATGTGAAATCATGGATGACACATAACAAGCTGCAGATGAATGATGATAAAACTGAAGCCATCTGGATTACAAAACAAAGACATTCTCATTCACATATTTTACCTCAGACAATATAAGTGACACCAAGATTAAAATCAGTCAGTATGAAACCTTGGTGTTACTCTTGACAGTACTCTCTCATTGCATAAACATATCATGAACATATGCAAGGCTGAGCTGAGATGCATCAGCTCCAATTGCAATTATCTTTCAGTTGATGCCACTAAAACACTTGTATGTTCCTTAGTACTTTCAAGAATGGACTATTGTAATTCAATTTGGTCTGGTTGTCTCAATATCTACTTCAGAAACTTCAAAATACAGCCTCTCGGATCAGCCTTATAGAGCACCACAATCAGAGCAGACTCTCCCCTGCTCTGTACCCTACACTGGCTATCCATATGATCCAGAATTAAGCACAAAATTTGCTTTATGTGCCATGTTTCACTGATGGGCTCCAGTCCATACCTATCTCACCTCACCCATATGCACACACCTGCAAGTTACTTATGATACTCTTATAACTGACACTCATATTCTCATTATTCCCACTATGAAGAACAAATCATATGGACACATACCAGAGCCAAACAACCTGGAATGAATTGCCTGCTGCCCTTAGACACAGTGATCTCATTCAAGAGTGCTCTTAACTCATTAACCCCTGGTGCTGTGTTTATGGGGCAGGAGGTGGTAGTCTACTTCCGAGATATGTATTTTCATGGTCAATGTGTAACACAATAAATTGTGTGATGTTATAGAAAGGTAGACAGATGTCGCTTGATGATAATACCAATAATATTGATGTTCTAGTTGCACTACAAAATAAAGAGGGAAAAGCATCACTTTTCCAACAAAAGTTTTTTCTAGGCGAAATTCGAAAGTCGGAATCCGGAGATTTTACTTTTTAGCCTCACATCTAAGACAGACTGGTCTGAACTGCACACAGACAGGTGAAACTTTGCAAATAAGTAGGATAAGATGGGCAGTAAGAATAAAGAGTGGTCTGACACGAAAATGATGGGTCTGTCAAGCAAAAAAAAAGGTCTAATTTTACCCTCCTGCTCATGCTCAGGCAAATGAACCAATGAAAAACCATGTTTCTAACACAAATAAGCAATAGGAAAAACTGAAAATGTCTTGGAGGTTGATGTATTAGGATGACTTCAGAATTGGGTTTAATACTCATCTCAGGTGAAAATGACAAAAACCTCTGAGGGCTAATGAATTAAAACTCATCTATTTCAACTGCAAGAACAGACTTAAAGACCTAATAATGTATCCATACCTTAAATATTTACAGCATATTTTTTCTGATCCTAATTTTGTGGTGTTTGTTTTTATTTCTGTAATATTATTATATATGCTTTTAAGTGTTGTCAAATATTGTAAAGCACTTAGAGCTTCTACAAATTAGGCACTATACTAAATCCTCATTATTATTATTATTATTATTATTATTATTATTATTATTATTATTATTATTATTACTAAATTTGCAATTGCTAAATGTGACAATCATTGCTGAATGACTACATTAATATACTACTAACTCTTGCACCTTCTGAATGCCTGTTCCATTTGGGTACCCATTCTGTAGGTGTTTATATGTCATAGGGTGTTTATAGGAGCTTTTTCCACACCATGTTTCTTTTTCAGTCTTTACCAATTCCAATGTACCATCTTTCACTGATGATCTGAATTCTGTGCAATTTTTTTTTTTTACTGAACTGTTTTTCCTTCAGGCACACAGTAATAATTTTCAATTTTACTGTGCAATAATTTTCAATTTTACTGTGCGGAAAAAGTGGAATATAAATCACCAGCAATACCAGTACATGAGGCAGGTTCATTTCTTAAAGAAATTAAGTAAACCAAATTTCAATCAAATTACATCAATTTTGTTCCATTTGACAATAAAAAAGTTCAGCCTGAGGTGTTGATAATGAAGTAGCAAAATGATGTTTATTTGCTTTTTCATGCTCTTTTATGTCACTAGCACCTCTATGCCCAAGAGTGAAATAATTATATAATTTACAAAACACAAGGTTTTCTCCTTTACTAGACAGTTTTTCAAATCTGTCATATCAACAAGATTCAAAATTGGGCCAATACTAATGGCTTCAAATTCTTGAAATCAAAAACTGTATGCATTTTTGTCAGTTATGAAGACATCATGATGGACCTAAACTCATGCTGGATGGAACACCTATTCTAGTTGTTTAGGAAACAAAATTTTTAGGTATTATCTTCAATAGAAAACTGACTTTTATTCCACACCTGAAACATTTGAAAGCCAAATGTTTGAAATCTCTTAATTTACTTAAAGAAATAGTGCACATTGACTGGTGTGCTGATTAGACTATGGTTGCATTGTCTATGGTTCAGCAAGGAAGTCCTATCTGAAGATGCTTGAATCAATCTATCATCAGGGAATAAGACTTGCCCTGAGAGCATTTAAGACATCCCTGTGTGAAAGCCTACTCAATGAAGCAGATGAACCATCTTTATCACAACATAGAGAAATGCTTTCCGCACAGTATGCTCTCAAATTAAGATCCAGCTCTCTGAACCCAGCTTTTTCCGCTGTTTTTAAATCCAAATATAAAACCTTATATGACAATAAACCAAATGTCATACCTACCTTTGGCATTAGAATATCACAATTCTTCGAAAGTACCAGAATTGAAAGTACCAGAATTGATCTTTCGTAAGTGGAAAACACACAACCAAAGTTCGCTTCCCAAATGGTACGTCAATTTTTTCAGCCGAAATCAGAGCAATAGACCTTGCTTTGCAATACATTGCAAGCAAAAGTATTTTAAACAGCATCATCTTCTCTGCCTCACTATCAGTACTTTAGTCACTATATAACAGAAAACTGGAGAATCCATTATTGGTTAATATTTTCCTTAAACTGAGTTGAGTACCTCACTTAATATAGTATACTGTTGGTTACCCAGCCATGTTGGAATTAAAGGTAACAATAAGCAGACCGCCCTGCTAAAATGGCCCTATCATTAGAATCATCTGATTTTAAAATACCATATACTGATTTTAAAGGTAGTATCAAAGACTGTTTACATCAGAAATGGGAGGCATCATGGAATGATGCCATGAATAATAAACTACATGCCATCAAGCCAACCCTAGGAGAATGGACTCCTTCCTACAGAGCCAACTGTAGGGAGGAGGTAGTCATTGCAAGAATTTGAATTGGCCATACTTATTTAACCCACTCCTACATACTAAAAGGAGAAGACCCACCAGAGTGATTATCTTGCAATGAACCATTCACTGTTAAGTGCTTTATGTTGGAGTGTTTCAACCTCCAACCTACACCTAATCAATATTACAATGTGCAAGACATGAGGGAGCTCTTTGATACAGTTAGCATTTCTTATGTTATAGATATTCTTAAGGAAGTAAACATTTATAATAAGTTATAGCTTTTATGTTGTCACCTTGAATATTTTTATGTGATATATATATATTCAAAATCACTTATCTTGACCTGGGTTACCTGGCCAACCCTATTAAGTTGACATTTTTGAAGTGCAAATTCTCTCTTTGTCTTAGCATTTTCTCCTTGGTTATGTCAATTCTTTTATGTGGAGAAACAAAGGGTAGGCACAAAAGAGGGCCAAATTTGCTGATTGTCTTAGCAATGGTTATGTCAATTCTTTTATGTTGCCCAACCCTAATATCTCTAGCACAAAAGAGGGCATTGTTACATCATAATCTGCTTATGCTGACTTTTGGTGACTACTGTATGTTTTGACAGTCAATTATGCTATGTACTATATAGCAAACAACCCATAAATAAGTTTTGCATAATTAAAAATAATTATTTATTTCTCAAAATAGAGGAATGAAAGAATCCCTATATTGGGCATTAACTTATGCTACAGTAATATATATGGTCCAATATTGCCAGGTGTTGACTGTGTAAGTTTAATTCCTGGGAATGGAGATACTATTTTGCAAGAATATGGTTTTTTTGATTTTTTTAATTTACATGTACTTCTTGCACTTGGTTACATTTATGCTAGCTTATGACTTACTAATAAAATGATCATGCTTGGTTAACTGCTGCATGTGCAGTGTTCAAGTAGGACTTGATCACTGTACGGTTGTTCACTCCAATGACAGTTCACTCACTATTGTTGATCCTGTCTGAAGGATTACATGCTGTAGCTATTCTGTTTACATACTTTTCAGAGCTGTCAGAGTGAAATGACTCAAAAATTTAATTTTGACACAGGTTAGCTTCTTGTAAAAACAACTACACCCTGCAGTTTTGTGATTTTGTGAGGATCTTTGACCCCAACCCCTTGTGTTGTATATGTATGTATAACTGGTTGTTCTGACTTAATGTATACATGTGTAAAATTGTACTCTGGCTAAACAGCTTTGATGTTGAAGAAGTTCCTAGTTAGCTAATCCCCTTACGTAACATGGTCTTTGTTCAGCTGGATATTTACTTAGCCACTTCAAACCAAGACAAAGACCTGGAAGACCTGCCGCCAAACATGTAGACTGTAACAGAGGGAACCACAGACAGACAGATGATTGATAGTTTGAACAACTGACCCAGTCAAGAGACACCCAATCCAAATGCAGGTGGGTGGGCCTTTATTTGACCCCGGGACAATAACTGATGTTTCCATGTTAGGAATTAGGCATTTCACTACAATAAAAGATTTTGTTCAGAGGTAGAACTCCATTGCCAACCCATAAATTGGCCAGATTCAGGGAATCTTGGAAAACAGCTTCAATCAGGAAGCTTCCAGGAAGGGAAGTTCCAGGTCGTTAGAGTGACAGTGAGCAACCTTGAGTGACATTGAGTGACAAACAGAAGTAAAGAGACCGTCCAGAGGAATAATACAGAAAGGGGAAGGAAGGAGAGAAAGACAAGAGGAAGAAGACAGAATAGATGAGTAACACAAGGAGAAGGGAAAATCTACTCACACTGGAATCAAATCAAAAGGCAGTCACTTGGTCAAGAATGACAGTGATTAATTTAAGATCTTTTAAAGTTATCATTTCATTAAATTGCTATTATTTGAATTATATCTTGGTATTTCCTTATAATTTATCTGTGGCATTGCTGACTGGGGAAACTGGTTGCCATATATATACATATATAATATATTGTCCAGAAGTAGCATTCTGAAAGAGGAGCAAGAGAACTTCCTCATAATTCTTCAATGTCTATAGGAAAAACCCCACCCCTAGACCGAACCCCACAGCAATGTTGGAGAATATAATAAAGGTTTGTATCGAGAAATGATGGTAGTTTGTATTGTATACTGGTAAATCTTTGCTGTTAGTTGGTGCACATATACCTTTTGTTGTTAACAAACATATATATTTTTATAGCATGCCAGCTTCATCAAACAAATCACTGCAACTCTGTTGTGTAAAAAAACCCATCGAAAAATATGTGCATGTAAATTCTCATTTATTAATGCACATCATGTACATAATGAAAATTCAAGCACATGTTATTATATTGATGCCATATTGGTTTTTGTTTATCTCTGATCATCAGTTAGCTTTTGGCAAACCCCTAGGCCCGCAACAGCTGGATTTGTATTGTACATTCGCCAGATTTTAATTACCATTCACCTGTGTACCTTGTCATACATTATTTACACTCCCCATTGAACTTTATTTATTGATCACAGTTACCATTTTCATCGTTTTACCTGTAACTATTTGTTTCCTATTGCTGGTCAATACAAAACCTTTTACCACTTGTAAATAATGAAGGATTTAACCTTTTGTATGGCGCTAAATAGCCACTTTGTGCTGGTGTGCCATAACAATTCAACCAATCAACCAACCACAACCAACCAAATCTGTCTGGATGGCACAGTTGTCCTTCTAGCTGTTTTCTTTGCTGGATAAAATTATGAATCTTCTGCTTTCCTTTTATGAAATTATGATTAAAAGTTGAACACTGCAAATAAGATTAAGCAAAAGCTGCAACTGTTTGCAAAATCCAATTTGGTGGTTAGCAATTGATGAGGTGTCGTCAATTCAGAATGAACCAATCATATTTTAGAACTCAATATATCTATGCAATACATTTACTGTCAGAATGGAATTGCTTGCCTGTTATAAACAGAAAATTGCAAGGAAATTTGTAATTTTATTTTTTAAATTAAAAAACAGATTTTTAACAAGAAAAATGTACTGCTGAATTTGGGTTCAAAATACAGGGGAAAAAAAACAGGACACTTGCTAGCTAATAAGTTGATGGTGAAAGTCACTCTGTTGGTGCATTGGTTGGTGAAAACCCAAACAGAATATAACCCTGAAAGACTATGCCTGTCATTTCAGACCTGCCTTCATAACCACCACAGACTAGAAGTTAAATTGACCTGGATCATTAACATATTCAAGTGCAGTAAGACATCCAGTCCTTTTATGACCAACATTCAGATTTTGTTTCTTTTCAGGAAGATCTTTGGGCCAACTAAAACTGTTCTCAATGATGACTGTCCAATGCTAACCGATTTTGCATAGATGCATTAGCAATAATGGAGCTGAGTGTGGGGTTCATGTTCATGAACAGACATTTGAGATCCTGCCAGTCAACACAAATTCTTTCTTGGACTGAGGTTTATATTGTTGAGTGCCTTTAAAAAGTTCTACAATATCCTGAGTTGATTCATGACATGATCAGCAGACCAGCGAACAGGTGAGATAAAAAAATTAAGACAATTTTAATATACTAACAACAATGCTAGTACAATCTTCAGTCTACATGAGGTAACACTCTGGGGTGTATTTACAACAAGTTGCACTGAAGCATATATTTCATGAAGCACATGCACTGTCTCAGTTTCAGAATTCATCAGTAAATGAATTTTGTTGTATACATTATAAATATCTTCAACAAGTTCATGTTTCAGCCAAACAACCACTGTCAAATTGATGTGGCTTCACGGATGACTTTGGGTGCATTGTTGCCAGCATAAACTGATCTCATGAGTATAAAAAACTATTTCCAATAAAATCCATCAAGTTTTCTTACCTCACTTGTTCATCCATTCATTTCTACATTTATTCTTCTTCTTGTGTGTGTACATATCTTTGTTTTCATACCAACTTCTTTAATTAACTCTTTGAGGAGTGGTGTTATACATCCATGTTTGGGTTGTCGCTTTTGTGCAGGTTTGCTTAGACTGTTTCCCTTTTCTGGTTTTACTGCCCACTGGCTAAGATGTTCAAATTCTGCTTTAAGCTTTTGTAGTTCTTGCCACCTTTTAAATTTTACTTGTCTCACTACTTTTTGTTTTTTTCCAGTATGTTAAATTTTTGGTCTAGATTGTTGTGTAATCACATGTTAAATTCTGCCTTAAGTTTACGTTCTTCCTCTTGTGTATGTTGTGCTTATTCCTCCATTTTATATTCAGGGCCAGGGTCTTCAGGAGGATGCATCACTGATTTGAGGTACTGAACATTCAATAAAATCTCACCATAGCTTATCACTTTTTTCAACCTCCCCACTCCTAAATAAATTTAGTATTTCTACAAAATGATTCCACCAAGTAAACTCCCTTTACACTATTTCATGTTATTCACTATCCATGTATTTATCGTGTGCCTCTGATGGCATTTTTACCATGCAATCTTTCAGTAGGTCTGTCAAGAGCAATGAATATAGGATTTGTAAAGATCGCAAGGTGAACTGATTCCTTACAGAATTGAGCCTGTGTTTGCATGCCAAGATTGCTTTTGTTGGCATCAAAATTGTCAATGATAAGTGCTTTGTCAATGGTGGAAAGAAATTAGTGGATGACAATGTCATATCAGTTTTTAGGTAACACCACCACTTCTCAATGATCTTTAATTACTAAAAGCTTTTTGAAAGTCTTATTCATTGATTTTTCTCAAATCATTTGTTATACTGAAAGTATCCATAAATTTCCTTTGTCATGATGCCGTTGAAATAATACAGCATTGGAATAAGATGTCTTCATATCATGTGCAATGTCAAGTAAAAAAACACATACCACAAATCCAATTACAAGTACTTTGTTCAATGTGAAGCACAGAGGTTCACCTGTTACGTATATGTAATTAAACTGCTTGTGTGTTAGTTTTAAAATTCTTTTATATTTATTTTTTTCATTACATTTTATTGTAATGATTATCGAAAGGATTCAAAATTCTTTTTCAATAATTTGACATTTTCTTTTAGCAAATGTTTATTTAAGATATAAAAGTGTTAGATGAGAATTATTTTTAGTTAACCTAGTTCATCTTGGGCTGGCAAGAAGGTAATCAGGCAGTTAAAATGTTTGGTCAGTATCAGGACCATACTTTCCTTGTGTGATCACCATGTAACTATTTAATTACTGGTTTGTAAGTCAGGCTACACTGGCGTACAGCATGGATTTCTTGTAGTAAGAGACCACATGTCACATCAGGTGAGACTTGAAATGATGTTTCAGGGTTAAAGTATGTATTTTTAATATTTTTCTGGCAGAGATGTTTTAATATTTTGAAGGAACAAGGTGTTATTTTTATTTATTGCCAGATTGTTTTTCATCAGATATTTTTTTGATTTAATAATTTATTCTCATGGAAACTGAACAAGTTGACTTTATTATAAAAAAAAATTCTAAAAGATATTCATGGAAATTTATTCTGGAAGTATTCAGACACAAAAACTGGTTAAATTGAGTAATTGTTGATATTTGTACATTGAACTATATCTGACATCATTGCATTCAATATTTGTATGTTATTGATATTCAAACCTGGATTTTGTATGTTGTTGATATTCAAACCTGGATTTTGTATGTTGTTGATATTCAAACCTGGATTCTAAGAGAACTATTTAGTGACAGGACTTTGTGTTTTCATTCTTAGGATCAAATTTTGGTTTATATTAAGTCCTATTTACCAATTTTTACATTGGGAAATAAATTATTTTGTTTAAATATGCAAAGCTTCTTGCCTTCACTCTTTTCTTCTGTTACATTTGTATTAGCCTACACATAACACATCTTTATTTTAAAAAAGTCTGCCACACTGGTAATATCGCAGCTGCATTAGCAAAGTTACTGGAAACACAGTGGTGTAAATATCCTGGTTAAAAAAACACCTTCCTGGATACAGTTAGTGTGGGCCCGGTACAAGGCATGATAAAGGACTTGATTCTGAAAACTGAACAAAGCCTGGTGAGGCATCTGTAACTGATGTTGATGCTGTGTGTTGCTGACATGACCTTGCTTATAAAGTATCCAATGATATCCATTCAAATCAAAACGCAAATGTGGATCCTAAATATGATTTCAATGGGATTAATCCAACACTGGAAGAACAAACTGCAAGATGGGTCATAAAAGGAAAAGTATGAAAGTAAAAATTGCATTTGAGGCAAAGCCTCTCATAGACACAGTACTTTTGGAGGCAGACAAAAATCCTTATTAAAAAAGCAAATAATAGTAATATTTAATACTAACAAACAAACAAAAAGCCAGACATTATACCAAATATGCTTCAGTCTCCATGGGTACTGTAAAGGTAAAAAGTTAGCAAAGGTCACTTGAAGGGTTGCACAATAATAGTTTGCTAAAGAAGTGCATTGGCAAATTTATTTTCCAGTACCAAGACATATTTCACATGGTTAGTTTGATGTTCAAACACCTAATCAGGTCCATCAGACTGATTTCTAACAATTCATTCTATCCATGATTAACAAGGCAAATTATGCATATACAAGTATGTGCTAACCATAGCTGATGCTGCCAGAAGATACAAAGATGCTGGGTCATTGATGTCTAAAGATTCTGCAAGTGTCACAGATGCACTTGAACACATTTATGCATGAGGACTGTTCACATGATTGTTACAAGTGGATCCAGGAAAAGAATTTCTTAAATCTAAACACCTATCACAAGTCAAAGTCAGTTATGTCAATGTACATCATGACTAGCTATATGGAATGATTTTGACTGGACTCTTGTGGAAGGTTATTCAGTTATCTGGATGCAAATGAATTGATGATAATACACCTCAGGGATCTTGGGAATGTGTAGTGTGATGTGTCCAATTTTGAAACTCTTATAAGTATTGATTTAATGAATTGTACTAAAGTTAACATAATTAAAGTAGAAAGGATTAGTGAGAGTTCTGTTTATTCTCATTTCATCTCTGAATTTCAAAGCAAACTTGGGTTTGCATCACAAAATTTGACAGAGTCATCTGTTATGGTACAAAGGTTTTGGCATAATACTCTTCAAACTCAAACTGGTCAAAAGGGGGAAGTACCTCAATAATTGATTGTTTAAAGGAAAGTTAATTCTGACATGATTAGCCTAATCTCATTAATCAAATATTCTAGGTAGGAAATTTTAGGAACCAGTAGAGTCTGATTGGCTAATGGAAACTTAAGGCCATAACCTTGTAAGAAAGTAGTAGCTCTACTTTGCAAAATTGCTTGTCTTTAATCTTGCTTGAAAGAAGTTAGAAGGGACTCTAGGGGACAAATGTAAGTAGTACATTTCCCCATGACATCCAAAACACAAAACAAGAACTCAAATTTCTTTACAGAATGCCCTAAACTATGTCTGACATGGAAGGATAAAAGGTTGCAAATGGTCTGTCACAGATAGTCTACTTGGTGTTTTGGCAGATAATAACCTATCATGGACTGAACATATCAAACATATTTTATTTTTATTTTAATTGCATTGCAAATAAATGAAAAGAAACATTTTCACTATGTATTTCTTTTACTTAATGTAACAGTTTTCAATTTAAGTTGACTTTATTCCAATATTCTAAGACTTCTGATTTCCCCATAATGAAGGTCACTACTCACCCAAACATTTCTCATGGCAAATTATGTAAGCTAGAGCAAATATAAGCATAATTAGCTTATTTTCATGAATAAAGAAAGTAATGTTATTGTACCATTTTACTTAGAACATCATACATAATAATATGAAAATAAGAAAAATAATTGCATTAATGTTTATATTTTTTTAAGGTGGCACTCTACAGTTTCATATTTAGCATAGGGTTAAAATTTTAAAGAAAAAGAATTTCCCCAGGTTTCCTCACTAGTTATACTGGTCATTTAAAAGAGACTTTATATATCTTAGATATTGATTAAAGAACCTTTAATTCCCTTTATTTTGATGTATGATTGATGGGTGTAATATGGGTTAGAGAGTATACAGCTTGGCCTTACTAAAGATGTGCACCTTTCAAAAGAAGTGCTAGCTCTACTTGCTCATTTTCACTTCTTGAACTTCAGAGGTTAATTGTAAAAAATAAAGCTGGTAGCTTTTTTTACATTTTATGTATTTGGTAATTCATTCATTGCACTTTTAGAAGCTGGTATTGTCTAGTTTGGCAAAATTCATTTTCCATATTTTAATAACTGCCAAGAAAAGTGTCATTTAGACAAATTTAAGTTGATTTTTGGAGCACAAGGGAGCAGTCATTTTAGTTAGCAGTGACCTAAGATCATTTAAAATTTCCAAAAGTACAATATCCAAAGAAATTTCAGCCACATTACATGAAAGTAGTATAGGTATGCCAACATTCTCTCCACTGTGCATGTTTAAAATGCAAACAACTTCACCTTACATACATCACTCTCTCAAAAGTACATAATAACTGGTGAGGCCACCATTACTGTCACTCAAACAGTTAGAAATCATCAAAATTATCAGCCTCTCCAAAACTTAGTGTGCATGATTTGGATTTTGAAAGTAGATTTAACAATTTTTCAGTCATAGTGCTACAATATCTGTAGTGTGGCAGTTTATAGTGATATCTAGCACTGGGGCATATTGCTGCATATGTGTAGCATGATGTCCGAATTGAGTCACATTATCCTAACACCAGGCTGACCAAGCCCCAGTGCCAAGCAAGGCAGCTGTTAGCACCATTTTTATAAGCTTTTGGTATGACTCAGCCAGAGTTTAAAACCGAAACCTCCCACACCCCAAGTCAAATACTTTGAAAAAGTATTTTTACTGTGATCTACAGATGCACATTATATCCATTGGATTAGTTGAATAATTCTTAAAGAAGGAGAGAAGTATAAACTTCAATGAAAACCCCACCCCGACCACCACTGCTGAAAATGAAACAAGAAATAATTCAATGATGTAACAAAGTAATCAGCAAACTTTTAGGTCTGATAAAAGTAAACAATGCTTCCCTTACACAATGATTAGGAATCCATTCAAAAGAAAAACTTATAAACATGTACACATGCATGGGTACACCCACTCAGATATGGCATGGAGCTATTGAGCATCTGGTCTGCTTTTAAAATGAGCAGCATACTCAAAAATAATTATAATTTATACCCAATTTTAGGCTGACAATCAGTCTATGGATTTATAATTTAATCTGAAATAATAAATCAACTGTGTTGATAGTGTTGACCAATACTGACAAATTTCAGTTTGCATGTGAGTACACTCACACTTTTTCTCACAAATCAAGTTGAAAAAGAGAAGAAAACTGGTATAAGACATTAAAAATGCTGCAACTGAACCATGGCACAGTACTAAAGATCCATAACTGCCATGCTTTTCTACATTCACATAGCTTATCTCTCTCAGGGCAAAAATTGATCCACACAAGTCATGCAACAATTGTCCTTGCCCAAAAAGGTCTGTATAGTCATATATATTTTTTAGTTGAGACCTTATGTAAACTGCCAATAGTAATCTTTTTAAATCCAATTTACATAAGACTCCTTTAAGACACAGAATATCATTTGTGGGTTGATGCAGTTGCACAGTTAGTAGAGCATTTGATTCATAATCTATGTGTCACAGGTGTGAGATCTTCACAAGCCATTGCCCTGACTGGCTGTCTTATTGTCAATGGAAAAGGCATATAACTTCCTCATGAGGGTGGGGGATTTCACCTCTAAACAGGTTTTGCTAAAAATGCCTGAAATTCCATTTTAACAGATGTTAATCCTTACCTACACTGTAGAGTATGTAATTGAAATATCAATAAAGTTCTCTATCTTTCCTACACTTAGTTCTCTGGAGAGTTCAGGATTGGATTTGATAATTTCTTTTATCTGATATTTAACACAATCTATGTTGTCGTCAGAAAAATTAATATGCTTAGACACCAAGGGATTTTTATGATTAAGGATATACCTCTTGAGCTCTTTTTGTCACACTTGTAGTTCCATATTGGTCTCACATATGTATTGTCTACCACATTTATTGCATGTGAGTAAATAGACAACACTACATGTGGTACAATGTCCTCTTAGTTTTGATTTATATTTGAGGTTAATAAATGTGCTTCTAAACATTTTAGATTTATCCATTTTTCTAAAAAAAACTGCAACTAATGGTCTTGCAATCTAATATTTTGTTTGTAACTGTTTCTCCAATTAGGCCTGGGTGTTTGCATGAAAACTTTGCTTTTAATAATTGGTTACTAAGTGTATAACAAATCCTCTAAGCAAATATCAGTTGATCTTGAAAAATCTCTGGTAAACTTAATTTGTCAATAGGCCAGAGATTTTATGATTGCATATTTGATGAAATAATTATCTTAATCATATGTGAAGAAAGCTGATATTGCAGTAGAATTTTTTTTGATGTTTTTTGAAGTTCTCAACAGTCTAAACCAGCTTCCTCTTTGAAAAGATTGTGTTGAAATCATAGTAGGACAGCCTGTTTTTTCATAAAATTGAATTAGATTACAGTCATGTTTTTCAAAGTTTGATTGTTTAGTACAGATATGTCTAATTCTAATAATTGGCTATATTTTATAATGGTTATGGATGGTAGGAATCATAGTGTTGAAAACAATATTTATCCCTAGGCTTACAGTATAAACCAAATGTTATTGTGTTAGTTTCACTAATAACTGTAGCATTTAGGAATGTGATTCTTTTCTTTGAATATTACATTGTAAACTTAATAGTTTTATGATAATTATTGCAGTTATAGATGGAATATAGTTAATTCAATCTCTGAAGCAATCTGTATCATAGAGATACCATCAATAAACCTTAGATAAATGTATGGTTTATAAGGTCAAGATCATCAAGAAAAGTATGTGCATATGATGGGGCTACTTTAACCCTTTCCCTCAGAGTGTATGGCTTTTTAGCCCTTTGATACGCATGTAGCAAAGTTACCCAGTGCATTCCACTATGCATAGGCCTGTGAAGCAGTGAAGTGTGTTACCTTTAACAGCAATTTTAACCATTTTACATTTTTTGGTACACATATTATGCATGGAAAGAATTAACCCTTTCATCACTTCGGACCGTAAAAACGGTCATGGGGAAGTAAGTCCGTAAACACTATGGACCGACTTTTCGGTCTGGGGCAGTGTTCTTCTTTAACATTATAGTACCCGAATAAATAACTTGCAGGGTACCTCTAATAACTTCCTTCTTGTAATGTAGATGTTATATTTGGATGATCTTGTAAGTTTAGCTTGTATACAACTAGAAATATCCAACAAAGTAGGAACTTTTAAAACGTTTTCCAAATGTTAACTCTCCATTGAAGTTTCTTCAAAAACGCCGCCATTTTGGATACAAATTTCAACATTTGGAAAACGTTTTAAAAGTTCCTACTTTGTTTGTTATTTCTAGTTGTATACAAGCTAAACTCATGAGATTATCCAAATATAACATCTACATTACCAGATGGAAGTTATTAGAGGTACCCCGAAAGTTATTTAGTCCGGTACTATAACGTTGAAAAAGAACACTGCCCCAGACCGAAAAGTCGGTCCATAGTGTTGACAGATGTAGTACCCTAGAACGGTTATGCAGTCTGCCGTGATGAAAGGGTTAATGATTATTCCAGATTCTAACATGTTAATTCTCTATTTGAAAAATTAGAAGCACCTATTTAAAATTATATAAAAAATATGACATATTCATATAAATTCAAATGTTGACTGCATATGGTTACACGATAGCTACAAAATTTTTTTTCAGCATTTAAACTGTAAATTTAAAATTAAAATTAAAAAAGTTATAAGAAAAACCCTGATCACATCTTCAAATTACATTAGCCATTCTAGTCTCTCTTCTATGAAATTCTTACCTTGGAACAGTCTCCCAGCAAGTCTGGTTCATCTGCAAAACGATTCACTGCTGACTTGATCATGGCTTCTGACTCGGAGTGACATCTGTGTAGCTGAGGCTTGGCCAAAGAATGCTAAAATTTTGTAATATAGGTAGATATAAATACATCAAACAAGAAAGGTTTAATTCCATTAAAATCAAGGTATAGAATATGATAAACAAATATAGAAGAGTTCATATTTAACTATGATTTCAGAAGAACACATCTAGAAACTTATTGTATTCACCACACTGTTTTCTTGAAACAGCTGAGTCAAGAGGTATGGGAGTACAAAATCATATTTTCAGTATGATATGCCATGATTCAATCTGACTAAAATTGGACCTCAGTTTCTTGTAGTAACTGGTGTCCATTTTTATATCACAGGGGTTCGTATCACTGCTTACAATTTAATCAAAAAAAGGGGGAAAGGTCTAAGACTTCTGAGAACTCCGCCCTCGTGGTATGGAAAGGGTCTAAGAATAAAACCAGTTTGATGGTAGTTCCACTATCAAATTTTGATTTACTTGATGCAGCTAAGCGACTAAATATAAAAAACTTCAGGAGTTTTTATATGTGATCAATTACCAAAACAACCTAACAATACCAAAATTGGTATTATTAATCTTGATAAAAACTGTGGACCTGGCACGCATTGGGTGGGATATGCAATTGATCCACATGGAATTGTCTTTTTTTTATTTGTATGGGTTGGCGCCACCAAAGGAGTTTCTTTATTATGTCAGCAATAAAATTGCTCCAATCTGGTATTCAATGCTACCAACACAAACATTAACTGATCCTCCAATATGTGGTTGAGAAGTACTTAACCCTTTCATCACGGCAGACCGCTTTACCATTCCAGGGGAACTACATTGATCAACACTATGGACCTACTTTTTGGTCTTGGGCAGTGTTCTTCTTTAACATTATAGTACCCGACCGAGGTACCTCAAATAACTTCCATCTAGTAATGTAGATTTGAACAGACACTAGTAAACATAATGGTTGATATTTATGGAAGATCTTCTCAGAAGAAAGATAAGACCGTTGTTTTTTCTAAATATGCAACTCTTGATCAACTTAGAAATGAACTCGATTTTTGAAATATCACGAGTGTGGATCAAAATGAACGCATCCTTTTTCAGGATAAACAAGGATGATTAAAAATGAGCAACAAACAACTGCCCAATGTACTTACACAAATTCCTACCGTTACTAATAATATCGGTTACTAATAATATCGTTACTTTTGCTGATCAAGGTAAAATACAGGATTCTGGTAAGTCTGTTAATGACTATGTTAAGAAAATCAGCGATGTATTATCTGGTGATATCATAATGTCAATAAACAAAATTACTTATCTCGGAAACCCAACTGCAGATAACAAGCAAACATCAAAAAAAAATAAACATCCAAAAAAATATGTCAACAACAGCAATAGGCTCAAATGACAGCAATAGCTCAAATGACAGCAATAACAACGATCAACAATGAAATGGACACAACAAAAACTGATTTTATCAATCATGTCCAAACTTACTCAGTTTTCATAGAAACATAAACAGATCCATTAATGATTTTTTTGGAAGTCCAATAACCGTTGACATAAAGTTGACATAAAATTCATTGACATTTACAGGAAACTAAACGCAACTAAATGATATTATTAGTGGAATTCCTGATATCATTGAAAAAACTAATCTGATTAAAATTCATCACAAACAGATCATCAACATATTGTACTGGTAGGATCAGGCTCAGCTACATGGACACAATGAAAAAAAAAACCCCATCAAACACACAGAGGTAGCTGATATATATATATATATATATATATATATATATATATATATATATATATATATATATATAGGTTGTCTGTGTTTAGCGAGTAGAATTTAACATATTTATAACATCTCCATTAGCTAATAAATTAATAAATTGTCTAGAACCTTATTTGTGATATTGGATAAAGATTCTGAAGAAACGTTCACCTTGGAATCATTTCACCTTGGAATCATCGGATATAAGTTTGTCCTCTGCTAATTACTGGTGGTGTCTGGAATTTGTAACTACAGATCCCATTTTAATTACTTAATTAAATGACAATGTCATTAGCTATAAAGAATCAAATGACAAAGTCACTCATTGATGTTCAAGGTCACAGGATATAATCAGGCGTGTAAGTGTCAGACTGAAAAAAATATTGACCATTACATATTGAAAGTAAAACAGTAAAATGCAGACACATGGTTGTTATTGACATAGTAGTTTACAGGAATTATTATTATCAATGCTAATCATGACAGCTCCTGAGGTTTTAAAGATAAATTATGAGAGTACATGTTAAAATTACAAACAGCAACAAATTACAAACAGCCTATACTAAATTATGTTCGCACCTTTCCTTGTACCTCATTGATGGTAAAAAACATCAAAAACAACTATGATATCAATAAGTTGAACCAATCCTGAATTTAGTGTTAACTTTCAAACTGCAATTCCAGCAAGTGAAATTGCATTGGCTCAACTGGCCTTTATAATAGCTGGCCAAATATAAGGTTTCGGTGGATTACCAGCAAATAATTCACTGGTATTTGCGAATAAAAATAAACCAATAAACCAACCAGATGGAACTCTTGATTGGCAAGTTGCTGGAATTTCAACGGGCAGTTATCAGATAGAACAGAGTTCCAACGCAGAATAAAATCAATCACAGGGAAAAAATCAAAAATAGCCAATATCGATCACTGTTTAGGAACCAACACCATCAGGTGTGATTGAAATAAATTCTCACTGATTATTACCTTGTAGATATTTATCAGAGTTTGATCACATCAGTGTTAGTATGAAGTTAATAAAAGAAGAAAATAAAAAAAAAAACAAAATCCATGGAATTTAATAAGATTTGGATTTCCAAATGACAACAGATATTACTTTACCGATTTTGATGGTAAAAGGATCCCCAAGATATTTAGATCACCATTTACCATCATCAGGACGCTAGAGGCATGGGATAGAGATAGTGTTGATGAAATACTTTTTAAAGAACTTTTAAATGATCTTAAACCTGAATATTATAAAACATTTAATGATTTAAGAAATTTATTTATTTTCTTATCACATCAATATGATTATAGTGTAAAGCTGCATACAATCTATACATTGCCAATCCAAGTATTATAAACATTGCAACAACAACACTCCGTAGTGCTTATACCCTTATACACTTATACAAATTAAGAACTTAAGCAATTATTTCTTAATCATTATAAAATAAAAAAAAGACTTACAAACACTCATTATACCAGATCTAAATAACCTCAAATGAAGAAATCGTTAAATGATCTTATTGAAGAATATTATTTGGGAGTAATTCAATCATGGAGACAAATAGCCCCACCACCATCTATACTAAAACAATAATAATAACCCTTTTGGTGCCGGCAGACATATCACCAGGCATTGTAAACAACAACAATTGCTGTCAATCTCTTTTGTGACAATGTGGATGGAAGTTTTGGGATAGATCTTTCAAAGTCTATACAGATTTTCAGCAAAGTCCTCCCAGGTGGTTGATTGTATCAGAACCTATCAATCCCATATACTTGCATGTTCATAATCTGTTATTGTCAAGAATACACTTCAAACTTACAGACCAAAATAATCACATCTTAGACACAAGAAATGAAGAGATAAATATAAATCTGTATGGTGATCATAATGCATCACAACCAAACAAAAAATATCTTTATGCATGGTACCTGTCTATGGTACCTGATACATAATGGTTGGTCCATATACAACACAGTTACAAAATATTTTCCCAAGGGTTTAGTTTAGCAATTATAACAGTTAATGGTCTAGAATTCTCATTATCACTTTCATCCATATTCTCACAATGTTCCCTTAACTGTCAAATACCAAAGTATATAATCTTTTTCTGTTCATATTCATGAGATAAATCTAACTTGATTTTGTCAATAGCTTTTGAGAGAGGCACAAACAATTTTACCTGATTATCAGTGACTGTTGCCAGTGACTTTAACATACCCTGTTGGATGTCCTATATAAATTTGTAATCAGACAATAGGGTAAATCTGTTTTGGTTTTTTAGTTGTAACAAGACAAAATCACATAGAATTTTGTCAGCCTTAAGATTGTCAGACACATTGATACCATTAAGTTGTAATTTTTTAATCAAAGAAACAATGACATTAATATTCTCAAAATTCATTATATAATAAATATAAATATTTAATATAAAAATAGACCAGCCTTAGGTGACACCCCAAGACGAATTATCATATATCAAAGAAATAAGAATCAGTTGCAAATTATATGAGAAAAACAAAACATAATTGTCCTCATATAGGGGACATTTTTAAAGATGAAGATGGTTATATACAATGATATATTCAATGGTTTTGATTGAAGAACATGAATATATTTACAGATGGTCATGTGGTTGATTTTTTAATTCAGTATGGCACATTTTGACCTTTCTGAACTTCAAGATTCACATTCACACAAGTTCAGAGGTTACACATAAACTGATTGAGGAACATGAATATATTTACAGATGGTCATGTAGTTGAATTTTAAATTAGGGACAGCACATAACATATACACAAGACAACACCTAGGGCAGGGGAACCAACAAACGAACCATATGCTACTATGGCCACACCTAGGGAACAGCAAAAAAGCATTAACTACATGATATACATAGTGAGGAGTATGATTTGTTTGTTGAATTTCGAGGGTTTCTCCGACCCCCCCAATTAAAAAGGTAATTTTCGTGGGCATAATATCGCCTCCTTCCATAAACAAATTTTTGCCTTTCATAGGATTCAAACGCAAATCGCAATTACCACAGCTTTTCCACGTTACCAATCGAGCTATGGACACACTTATGTTTAAGAAAAATTAGTTAATATATACTTAAATAAAAAAAAGCTTATGGTATTGTATTTTTTCCAGTTTTCAGAAAATATATAGAATTCTGCATAACACGAATAATACTGAATCCACACTGAATCCACACATATTAAGCCCTTTGACTAAGCAGATATTATGTGTTCTTAAAATAGCTTTACACAATGCACAAAAAACCCACAAGGTTTGCATAGTACAGTAGTACAGACTGCTGCCGATTAAAATAATTTTTGCTGTCACTTATCTAAGTCTATGTAGTACAATCACATAAATATAAGCAATAATATCACAACTACCCCCCACATGATAAGCGAATTTACAGGCATTCTATAGGTGGCACTCAACAGTTTCATATTTAACATAGGGTTAAAATTTTAAAGAAAAATAGTTTCCCTGTCTTTCCTCACTAGTTAAACTGGTTCTTTAAAAGAGACTTTGTATATCTTAGGTATTGTTCAAAGAACTTTTAATTCCCTTCATTTTGATGTATGATTGATGGGTTTAATATGGGCTAGAGAGTATACAGCTTGGCCTTACTCCATTGCATTGCATTTTGTCAACATAGCAACCAGTGTTATGCTGATAGACAGGAACATGAAATTAGCCATATTTATTCCTGAGATGTCAACAATAAATTTTACAATTATAAAAGGGATATAGCAGATGAAATTAATAAAGGTCAAATGGTAAAATATTAACTAATTCTTTGATATGGAAGAAAGCAAATTTGCTTTGTTATCATTTATTTTTTAATTTCATTGCAAATAAATGAAATGAAACATTTTCACTATGTATTTCTTTTACTTAATGCAACATTTTTCAATTTAAGTTGACTTTATTCCTATATTCTAAGACTTCTAATTTCCCGATAATGAAGGTCCCTATTCACCCAAACATGCCTCATAGCAAATTAGGTATGCTAGAGCAAAAATAAGCATAATTAGCTTATTTTCATGAATAAAATCATTGTTAATGTACCATTTTACTCAAAACATCATACATAATATGAAAATAAGAAAAATAATTGCATGAATGTTTATATTTGTTTTTAAGGTGGCGCTCTACAGTTTCATATATAGCATAGGATTAAAATTTTAAAGAAAAGGAGTTTCCCCGGGGTTACCTCACTAGCTATGCTGGTTATTTAAAAGAGACTTTGTATATCTTAGGGATTGTTCAAAGAACATTTAATTCCCTTCATTTTGATGTATGATTGATGGGTGTAATATGGGCTAGAGAGTATTTAGCTTGGCCTTTCTCCAGATGTGCACCTTTCAAAAAAGTGCTAGCTCTACTTCCTCATTTTCACTTCTCAAACTTCAGAGGTAAATTGTAAAAAAAAAAAAAGACAACTTTTTTTGCATTTTATTTATTTGGTAATTCAGTCATTGCACTTTTAGAAGCTGGTATTATCTAGTTTGGCAAAATTCATTTTCCATATTTTAATAGCTGCCAAGAATAGTGTCATTTAGACAAATTTAAGTTGATTTTTGGAGCACAAGACAGCAGTCATTTTAGTTAGCAATGTCCGAAGATCATTTAAAATTTCCAAAAGTACAATATCCATAGAAATTTCAGCCACATTATATTAAAGTAGTATAAGTATGCCAACATTCTCTCCACTGTGCATGTTTAAAATGCAAACAACTTCACCTTACATAGATCACACTCTCAAAAGTACATAATAACTGGTGAGCGCCACCATAAAGATTATATAGATATTATTTTTTCTATGATTTAATTTTGATTGTTTGGCTGAAATATTTAAGTCGCAAGCATCAAAACAGTCCTTTGTAATAATTGTACTGTATTTCCCCCCTCAGAACAGCATTTATTAGAGTCAGAGTCTTAAACCGGTACAGCCCTTCCTCCTTATGATAAAAAGTGAACCATTTTAAAAATGCGCATTGCATTTTGTCAACATAGCAAACAGTGTTATGCTGATAAACAGGAACATGAAATTAGCCATATTTATTCCTGAGATGTCAACAATAAATTTTACAGTTATAAAAGGGATATAACAGGTGAGGTTCATAAAGGTCAAAGGGTAAAATATTAACAAATTCTTTGATATGGAAGAAAGCAAATTTGCTTTATCATTTATTTTTTAATTTCATTGCAAATAAATGAAATGAAACATTTTCACTATGTATTTCTTTTACTTAATGCAACATTTTTCAATTTAAGTTGACTTTATTCCTATATTCTAAGACTTCTAATTTCCCCATAATGAAGGTCACTACTCACCCAAACATGCCTCATAGCAAATTAGGTATGCTAGAGCCAAAATAAGCATAATTAGCTTATTTTCATGAACAAAATCAGTTAACTCATTAACCTTTGAGCTAAATAGCTAGGCAGTCCCCTACAGGGGTACTTGCAGAGATCACCTAGACCAGTGTTAGTCTTACCAGTGCCTGTATCCCTGAGAGGTACTCACAGCAATTGGCTTGCATATTTTTGCAGAGGATTTACTTGCAGTAAATTTATTATTATTTTATTTATATTTATTTAATTAGGCTGAAATTTGACACAACATTTCTCAATAAAGTTATATTCATAATCGTATAAATTTCTTGCTCCATGTAGAAATAAAACTCATGCATAAAGATGAAAATAAATGATGTACTTATCAATTTATTTCCTTTGCCATAAATAATCCATAAAATCCATTAGGATTACACACATAATGATTAACACATAAAAAAATTATATTTGATGTACACAGAAATTTCACTTGTCATCTCTTTTGTAAGGTAACCTCCTGTGAAAACCGTTCAAAGATGCAAATATTTTCCTTGCTCTTGAAATACCTTTCTTCCTTAGAATTCTCACAAAAAAATTTAAAACCTAATAAAACACAATAAAATTTGAACTCCTCACATTCACTGTTATCATAAATGGCTATTTCAATGTCACCATCAATCTCAACTGATAAAAATCCTGCAAATACTACATCAGAGTTTGTCAAGTAAAAGTCTGCTCCAACTGACTGATTCCCGTGAATTTGTATCATTTTTGGATGTACTTATCTTTACTATTTCTGCCACTATTGAAATCAAATTTTTTTCCATGTTTACTCTGTCTATGTACGTTAAAATTTTATTGGTTCAAAAGCCTGCATAATTAGGAAATGGCTTGAAATTAGCCAATGGTTTGCGATGACTTAACTCGTCATGCGGGAAATAAGCCATGCCAAATACTGCCTCTCAAACTCACGAAGGGATACAAGCTAGGTAAACTCTGCCTCGTTAACAAGGTGCTCAGAGATGAGGGAGGAAAAGTGCCACAAGTTATCAAGGCACCAGGGGTTAATGAGTTAATGTACCATTTTACTCAAAACATCATACATAATAATATGAAAATAAGAAAAATAATTGCATGAATGTTTATATTTGTTTTTAAGGTGGCGCTCTACAGTTTCATATATAGCATAGGATTAAAATTTTAAAGAAAAGGAGTTTCCCCGGGGTTACCTCACTAGCTATGCTGGTTATTTAAAAGAGACTTTGTATATCTTAGGGATTGTTCAAAGAACATTTAATTCCCTTCATTTTGATGTATGATTGATGGGTTTAATATGGGCTAGAGAGTATACAGCTTGGCCTTACTCCAGATGTGCACCTTTCAAAAAAGTACTAGCTCTACTTGCTCATTTTCACTTCATGAATGTCAGAGGTAAATTGTCCAAAAAAAAAGAGCCAATAACTTTTTTACATTTTATTTATTTGGTAATTCAGTCATTGCACTTTTAGAAGCAGGTATTATCTAGTTTGGCAAAATTCATTTTCCATATTTTAATAGCTGCCAAGAATAGTGTAATTTAGACAAATTTAGGTTGATTTTTGGAGCACAAGACAGCAGTCATTTTAGTTAGCAATGTCCGAAGATCATTTAAAATTTCCAAAAGTACAATATCCAAAGAAATTTCAGCCACATTACATGAAAGTAGTATAGATATGCCAACATTCTCTCCACTGTGCATGTTTAAAATGCAAACAACTTCACCTTACATAGATCACACTCTCAAAAGTACATAATAACTGGTGAGCACCACCATAAAGATTATATAGATATTATTATTGTATCATTTAATTTTGATTGTTGGGCTGAAATATTTAAGTCGCAAGCATCAAAACAGACCTTTGTAATAATTGTACTGTATTTCCCTCCTCAGAACAGCATTTATTAGTCAGAGTCTTAAACCGGTACAGCCCTTCCTCCTTATGATAAAAAGTGAACTATTTTAAAAATGCGAATTGCATTTTGTCAACATAGCAACCAGTGTTATGCTGATAGACAGGAACATGAAATTAGCCATATTTATTCCTGAGATGTCAGCAATAAATTTTACAGTTATAAAAGGGATATAGCAGATAAGGGTAATAAAGGTCAAAGGGTAA
This sequence comes from Potamilus streckersoni, assembly GCA_016746295.1. Classification (NCBI taxonomy): domain Eukaryota; kingdom Metazoa; phylum Mollusca; class Bivalvia; order Unionida; family Unionidae; genus Potamilus; species Potamilus streckersoni. Next base: position 3,074,817 of record JAEAOA010000432.1, read on the forward strand.
AATATTAACTAATTCTTTGATATGGAAGAAAGCAAATTTACTTTGTTATCATTTATTTTTTAATTTCATTGCAAATAAATGAAATGAAACATTTTCACAATGTATTTCTTTTACTTAATGCAACATTTTTCAATTTAATTTGACTTTATTCCTATATTCTAAGACTTCTAATTTCCCCATAATGAAGGCCACTACTCACCCAAACATGCCTCATAGCAAATTAGGTATACTAGAGCAAACATAAGCATAATTAGCTTATTTTCATGAACAAAATCAGTTAACTCATTAACCTTTGAGCCAAATAGCTAGGCAGTCCCCTACAGCATACTTGCAGAGATCACCTAGACCAGTGTTAGTCTTACCAGTGCCTGTATCCCTGAGAGGTACTCACAGCAATTGGCTTGCATATTTTTGCAGAGGATTTACTTGCAGTAAATTTATTATTTTATTTATATTTGTTTAATTAGGCTGAAATTTGACACAACATTTCTCAATAAAATTATATTCATAATCGTATAAATTTCATGCTACATGTAGAAATAAAACTCATGCATAAAGATGAAAATAAATGATGTACTTATCAATTTATTTCTTTTGCCATAAATAATCCATAAAATCCATTAGGATTACACACATAATAATTAACACATAAAAAAATATATTTGATGTACACAGAAATTTCACTTCTCATCTCTTTTGTAAAGGTAACCTCCTGTGAAAACCGTTCAAAGATGCAAATATTTTCCTTGCTCTTGAAATACCTTTCTTCCTTAGAATTCTCACAAAAAAATTTAAAACCTAATAAAACACAATAAAATTTGAACTCCTCACATTCACTGTTATCATAAATGGCTATTTCAATGTCACAATCAATCTCAACTGAAAAAAATCCTGAAAATACTACATCAGAGTTTGTCAAGTTAAAGTCTGCTCCAACTGACTGATTCCCGTGAATTTGTATCATTTTTGGATGTAATTATCTCTGCCCCTATTGAAATCAAATTTTTTTTCCATGTTTACTCTGTCTATGTACGTTAAAATTTTATTGGTTCAAAAGCCTGCATAATTAGGAAATGGCTTGAAATTAGCCAATGGTTTGCGATGACTTAACTCATCATGCGGGAAATAAGCCATGCCAAATACTGCCTCAAACTCACGAAGGGATACAAGCTAGGTAAACTCTGCCTCGTTAACAAGGTGCTCGGAGATGAGGGAGGAAAAGTGCCACAAGTTATCAAGGCACCAGGGGTTAATGAGTTAATGTACCATTTTACTCAAAACATCATACATAATAATATGAAAATAAGAAAAATAATTGCATAAATGTTTATATTTGTTTTTAAGGTGGTGATCTACAGTTTCATATTTAGCATAGGGTTAAAATTTTAAAGAAAAAGAGTTTCCCCGGGTTACCTCACTAGTTATATTGGTTATTTAAAAGAAACTTTGTATATCTTAGGTATTTATTTGGTAATTCAGTCATTGCACTTTTAGAAGCTGGTATTATCTAGTTTGGCAAAATTCATTTTCCATATTTTAATAGCTGCCAAGAATAGTGTCATTTAGACAAATTTAGGTTGATTTTTGGAGCACAAGACAGCAGTCATTTTAGTTAGCAATGTCCGAAGATCATTTAAAATTTCCAAAAGTACAATATCCAAAGAAATTTCAGCCACATTACATGAAAGTAGTATAGATATGCCAACATTCTCTCCACTGTGCATGTTTAAAATACAAACAACTTCACCTTACATAGATCACACTCTCAAAAGTACATAATAACTGGTGAGCACCACCATAAAGATTATATAGATATTATTATTGTATCATTTAATTTTGATTGTTGGGCTGAAATATTTAAGTCGCAAGCATCAAAACAGACCTTTGCAATAATTGTACTGTATTTCCCTCCTCAGAACAGCATTTATTAGAGTCAGAGTCTTAAACCGGTACAGCCCTTCCTCCTTATGATAAAAAGTGAACTATTTTAAAAATGCGCATTGCATTTTGTCAACATAGCAACCAGTGTTATGCTGATAGACAGGAACATGAAATTAGCCATATTTATTCCTGAGATGTCAGCAATAAATTTTACAGTTATAAAAGGGATATAGCAGATAAGGGTAATAAAGGTCAAAGAGTAAAATATTAACAAATTCTTTGATATGGAAGAAAGCAAATTTACTTTGTTATCATTTATATTTTAATTTCATTGCAAATAAATGAAATGAAACATTTTCACAATGTATTTCTTTTACTTAATGCAACTTTTTTCAACTTAAGTTGACTTTATTCCTATATTCTAAGACTTCTAATTTCCCCATAATGAAGGCCACTACTCACCCAAACATGCCTCATAGCAAATTAGGTATGCTAGAGCAAACATAAGCATAATTAGCTTATTTTCATGAACAAAATCAGTTAACTCATTAACCTTTGAGCCAAATAGCTAGGCAGTCCCCTACAGCATACTTGCAGAGATCACCTAGACCAGTGTTAGTCTTACCAGTGCCTGTATCCCTGAGAGGTACTCACAGCAATTGGCTTGCATATTTTTGTAGAGGATTTACTTGCAGTAAATTTATCATTTTATTTATATTTGTTTAATTAGGCTGAAATTTGACACAACATTTCTCAATAAAATTATATTCATAATCGTATAAATTTCATGCTACATGTAGAAATAAAACTCATGCATAAAGATGAAAATAAATGATGTACTTATCAATTTATTTCTTTTGCCATAAATAATCCATAAAATCCATTAGGATTACACACATAATAATTAACACATAAAAAAATATATTTGATGTACACAGAAATTTCACTTCTCATCTCTTTTGTAAAGGTAACCTCCTGTGAATACCGTTCAAAGATGCAAATATTTTCCTTGCTCTTGAAATACCTTTCTTCCTTAGAATTCTCACAAAAAAATTTAAAACCTAATAAAACACAATAAAATTTGAACTCCTCACATTCACTGTTATCATAAATGGCTATTTCAATGTCACAATCAATCTCAACTGAAAAAAATCCTGAAAATACTACATCAGAGTTTGTCAAGTTAAAGTCTGCTCCAACTGACTGATTCCCGTGAATTTGTATCATTTTTGGATGTAATTATCTTTACTATTCCTGCCGCTATTGAAATCAAATTTTTTTCCATGAGTCCATCAATGTTTACTCTGTCTATGTACCTTAAAATTTTATTGGTTCAAAAGCCTGCATAATTAGGAAATGGCTTGAAATTAGCCAATGGTTTGCGATGACTTAACTCGTCATGCAGGATATAAGCCATGCCAAATACTGCCTCTCAAACTCGGCACCCGGGATACAAGCTAGGTAAACTATGCCTCCTTAACGAGGCGCTCGGGAGATGAGGGAGGAAAATTACAATGAGTTATCAGGGCACCAGGGGTTAATGACTTAATGTACCATTTTACTCAAAACATCATACATAATAATATGAAAATAAGAAAAATAATTGCATAAATGTTTATATTTGTTTTTAAGGTGGCACTCTACAGTTTCATATTTAGCATAGGGTTAAAATTTTAAAGAAAAGGAGTTTCCCCGGGTTTCCTCACTAGTTATACTGGTTTTTGAAAAGAGACTTTGTATGTCTTAGGTATTGTTCAAAGAACCTTTAATTCCCTTCATTTTGATGTATGATTGATGGGTGCAATATGGGCTAGAGAGTATACAGCTTGGCCTTACTCCAGATGTGCACCTTTCAAAAATGTGCTAGCTCTACTTGCTCATTTTCACTTCTCGAACTTCAGAGGTAAATTGTGCCAAAAAAAGAGCCAATAACTTTTTTACATTTTATTTATTTGGTAATTCAGTCATTGCACTTTTAGAAGCTGGTATTATCTAGTTTGGCAAAATTCATTTTCCATATTTTAATAGCTGCCAAGAATAGTGTCATTTAGACAAATTTAAGTTGATTTTTGGAGCACAAGACAGCAGTCATTTTAGTTAGCAATGTCCGAAGATCATTTAAAATTTCCAAAAGTACAATATCCATAGAAATTTCAGCCACATTACATGAAAGTAGTATAGGTATGCCAACATTCTCTCCACTGTGCATGTTTAAAATACAAACAACTTCACCTTACATAGATCACACTCTCAAAAGTACATAATAACTGGTGAGCGAGCGCCACCATAAAGATTATATAGATATTATTTTTGTATGATTTAATTTTGATTGTTTGGCTGAAATATATAAGTCGCAAGCATCAAAACAGTCCTTTGTAATAATAGTAGTAGGAGAAAGTAAGAATCCGAGCTCAACAACCCCCTCCAGACCTCCAAACAAATACAAAATACCTAGGTAACGTAATAGAAAACCTATTGCAATCAATAATTGCGTTAAGAATCCGAGCTCAACAAATACAAAATACCTAGGTAACGTAATAGATCACTTGTTGCAATCAATAATTGCGTTAAGAATCCGAGCTCAACAACCCCTCTAGACCTCCAAACAAATACAATAGAACACCTGTTGCAAAATACCTAGGTAACAGGTAAAATTTAATTACGTGATCTTCCAGAATAAGCAGAATGATATGTCAGACTCAATTTTTCAAATCATTATGATTTAGCAGAACGTGGCGATTGTGGACTAAATTACGAATTAGAATTCCAATAAGGTAAGTGGTATTATACCTCATTACCAACTGTTAATGTCTCAACTGTAGATATCAAAAATATTTCATTATCATGGTAATAGAGGCTAAACTTTATTTTACCGCTCACATAACGACGTGACTCAAACAAATCTTTTATTTGTGATTTGTTAAGAGGGTATTTTTTGTCGATAAAATACACCTTTGACCGATCAAGATCAATTGTAAGTTTCGTGTATTTATGCTGACTAATCGGACAGTGAAAGTTGTTAAATTCCGCTAGCAACTTTTGATACAATTGTTCGAGATAATTAAAATACTCGCTGTCATCAGATCTGATGAGCGAAAGTTTTAACTTGTCACGGGTACCACTAAAGCATATGCCTGATGTTTCATTATTAATTTCAACTGTCAATGGTTTGCCGTCCATCATTAGATATTTGATTTTGCTACTGTAGCTATTTGTTACTGTCAAATTTTCAAACATTATTTTTAAAGTTTAGATAAAATTTTAGTTTGCAAAGATAATGTCAAATATATCTCTATCATCATGACAATACCCAAGTGCAAATGTATCTACCCCATTTTCGCAATAACGTTTATCATCAAAATTGCTCAAACCGCGCTTGATAAGGACATCTGTTTCGAGCTTATGATGATTTGTCCGAATTGACATAGCTCTTATAAAACTAACACCGCCATCAAGCGCGTACTTGTAGTCATCAAATTTTATAAACTTTTTAACAAAGTCACGAGGCAGACCTTTTGCTTTTTTTGTTATTTTATTATTGTCTAACAATACGGCATACATTTTACTACGTAATCCGATAAAGTATTTGATAGCGCTCGAGTTCATTTCATCTTTGAACTTACCAATAACCTTTTTATTTGTGTCGTCATGAAATTTGCTGTCACGTGGGTAATCGGAAAGATCAAACAGATATCTATTATCATGCATGTCCTGATAGACGTCCTCGCATTCAATTTCATATACGAGCGAATCAGTATCAGTAAATAATAATCTACTAGCCGGCCATTGATTTTTAACAAAATTATAATGAAAATCGTACATCAGCCACTTTGATAAATCTAACACTGAAGCTCCAACGTAGATCGGCTTGTTTAGTTTTAGATTTGTTTTTCTTCTTTGTATCGCAACAAGATTCTCATTAAATATTTTCATGCTCACAAAATCATCGTCTGACACAAGCTTGTTTCTGCGATTGACATCATTGACTAGTTCGATATTTACGCGTTTCCTAATATTCTCCATCGTCTTACCAAAAACAGAATTGTTCATCAGTTTGAAAAAGTTTTTCTCAAAATCAGTTTTTGCCGCAGCTCTTCTTGTAGTGTTCGAGTTAATATAACCTCTCATCCACGGTGACTGATTAAATTTTAGTACGCGATGAACTTTTCTCAACACGAGACCAGCATCGACTGCTTGTTTTAAAGCTTTGTAATGCAAAACATAATTACGTTTATGAAGCAAATTTGGTACTAGTTTCTTGACCATGGAATGTTGCCTTGGTGATGCTGACGCTTGTTGTTCTTCTGATAACAAACTATAATCTATAACCATCGATTCCGCACAGAAAGGGTAATCGTTATGTAGTTTGTGTAGCGAAGTTGGATAATCGAGATCAACTTCAACGAAATACGAAACATCGTCAGGTATCTTTTTTTCTGTCTCTGATAGAAATTGATCAGCCGTGATCCAATGAAAGCCACCAAGAGGCATTGGTTCTGCCATCGAATACCCGTACAAGTTATTGCAATCTAGATAAACTATATACTTCGAAGGAAGGTCAGGATTATACTCTTTCAAATATTTGTTGTTTGCTTCAGCATACTTCTTCGTTATCACGCTAATACCGCCTCGGATACCTTTTTCGATAAAATTGAACATATCAACATCTGTCAGTAATTCTAACCTTACCTTACTAAACTTTAGCAAAGCATCCCATGACAGTCCGGGGGCAGAATAATACCAGCAAGGATCTAGTCCATAATTATTATAACTCACTTCTCGAAAACTTTCAAAAACATCTGCTAATAATAACACGTCAGTTTTCAAATACAAATCGTGATAATCACCAAAAGTCTCACAATCAAACTCTTTCCAAATATCTTGTGCATACTTGTACTCGTCATCAGTTATATTTTCTTTTTTAAGTTGCGAGTAAAATTTGTCTTTGCTAGGTAAAGATGTTTCATCAAATTTACTCCAATCGTCGAGATATTCGTATGGAAAAACTCCTTTTTTAGCTAATAGATTAAATTTATCTCCAAAACAGTCTCTTAGGTTATTAAATTTACTACAACCTTTTACTAACTCATCTAACGAGTCTGCCATAAACTGCAGGCTGTCAATAAAACGCAATTTACCTAGCGTAACTGACATGTACTTTTCAAAATTATTTGGGATGCATTTGATGATGTTATCGAGTTTTAGACGAGATTTTATATCAAGATCACCAAAAGCTTCTACTATAATGTGACTATCATATCCTCGAAAATTGTGAAGAATAACTGGAATAAAATCTGGAGCGTGAAATTTTAAATTACACTGGTCATGAGCCGCTCCACGATACTGTCCGGTCAAATGGCAATGGTCACGTACTTTTTTGTTGTCAGGGTCAAAAGCTTTTTCACAAATATAACAAATTTTCGCTTGCTCGTGATCAGATTCTTGTTGAGGTGTTAATTTTAACATTGGAGTTACTTTTTTCAAACGATAAGTAATATTATCAACTTCGTTAATCAACTGCTTGAGAAGCCAGACAGCTGGATTTTTACCTCGATATAATTTGATCGTTTTAGATAACCTCGAATCAGCGCAACAAACTACCTTGTACGCTACTCCGCACGGAACATGATTTTGAATTTTTCTTGTACTCGATTGGTTAGGATCATTTTCTACGCCAAGTACAGGTTGAAGTAAGCATTCGAAATCGACGTATATGACGAAAGGAATTTTTAGTTTATGATTATGATGGACAAACTGTAACACGCTATCTTTTTTAGATGGCATTGTTATTCTTTGTACGTCACTACAGTACTGCAAATGCTTTTGTAATGTTTCATTGTCTCTACAACCGTGCAAGCAGCGATAACAAAAGAACTTTTTGTTGTTATTTTTATTATACTGTCTTCCAACTAGTCTGTTAAAGTTTTTGATCCAAACGTAATGATTTTTATAAAACAGTAAATTGATAGTCGATTGTGAAGCTTTTTCTGAAATATACCTCGGATAGACATTTTCTTTTTCATCTAATCCGAAAACGTTAATCGAAACATTATTTTGCTTTTCAAACTTTGGTATTTGATTTTCTGCCACTGGAAAGTCAATACCAGCACAATTTAATCTTGACACGTGACTGATATACTTCTCAACACGATCAGCATTTTTTTCTGTTGGAAATAGCGCGGAAAGAACAGCCCATTGGAAACATTTGCTATCGACGTTTTTTATGTTTATACAGCACTGTTTATTTTTTATTTTTGATGGCAGGTCGATATACGAACTACCGCGTAATGCGTCATATTTCATCGTGTGAAACAAAATTTCCTTGATCATTTCAAACTTCCAACCCGAACCTAATTCGGTAAATTCTTCTATTTTTTTCCAAATTTCTTGGTGTATTTCATTAGATAGTGACAAAAGATCACTACCAAGTAAAACACGTCTAGATTTTGCGTTGATGTAAGGGTCTGCAATTTCCTTGTTAGTAGATTCTTCCGTCAAAAGTAGTTTTGAAAATATAACGTGATATTGCACTAACAATCTTAGACCCTTGTGTTTTTCAAGCTCACGTTTTACAGTCGTCTGTAGCAGATGAAAGAGATTTGTTTCAGAAAAATTTACTAAAACGTTTTGATTATCAAACTGATAACTATTGTCAAAACCTGTAAAAGCAGTCGCTATTTTAACAGGTTCTCCAATAAGACTTCTCTTGGCTATATCACGCAATTTCAACATTATTATACTATAGTCTAATATCTAATTGATAATTTACTCCGCTAAACAACAATTAGAGATAAAAATATCACCTATAATATAATGACAGTAAATCTGACAAGCGCACGTGAGCAAGAGGAATATTACGTTTACCAAAAGTACAACCTGTACGCTGGAAATGCACTTGGTTCGGTTATTAATATCATTACTGGAATATCTGTTGGTAAAGCAACGCCAGCGGGTTATACGATTAGTGTAAAGGGAGATAATACTGAAAGAATTACGATGTTTAGAAAAGATTTTATTTACACGTTATTTTGCGATGACATTCCAGAGGGGAAACGAGTATATCATTATAACGGTAAAGTCACTGATGATAATATTGAAAATTTATCCTTACAAGATGAGTTTCAGCCGCATCCGGTCTTTGATTTATACGAGGCTAACGATCGTGGTATTATAAGAAACAGAAAAACTAAAAAAGTTCTTAATAATATGAGCAATATGGGATATATCAGTGTGACTGTTAGAGGAACATCGACAGATCGAGTTTGTTATACTGGTCATAGGTTTGTTTACGAGGTGTTCAACGGATCTATACCCAATGGTCTGGTTATTAATCATATCAATAATGTAAAAACAGACAATCGATTGGAAAATCTGGAGCTAGTGACCCAACAGGAAAATGTGAGAAAAGGACGAGGTGGTGGTATTAATTTTAGATGCTCAATAAAACCTGTTATTTCGTTAAACCTTGAAACGGATGAGGAGATCAAATTCAAATCAATTACAGCTGCGGCGAAATATTATAATATAAATCCCAGAGCAGTAAAATTTGTAGCTGATGGAGCAACAAAATCAGCTTTTTCAAACAAATATGATGCTAGTATTATTTTTAGATATGATGATTAATAATATTTTGTAATTCGGTTTTAGTCAAACAATGATGAGCAAATGCTATAATATCATCGCAATCAAATTTTAGCGTCACTACTGCACTTTCATTAATTTTATTTTTTTCTGCTTCTGTTAGTAATATTTTATGAGAATCACCTTGCATTACAAAAATCTCAACGGAATATGAACTATAACCTGACAAGCATTTTCTTACCGCTTCAGTCAGTTCGTGGTAGTTTATTATATTAACTTTTTGGTGATATTTGACCTTGTCAGTCATCTTATAACAACAAATTAGATAAAAAGTATATTATAATATGGATATGATGAAACGACTTGCTAGCGATAAGGTCTCCACAATCTCTAATGATATGATAGACAAATCCATTGGTTATAACAAAGATGATATTTTATATAACAACGAGTCTGATGATGATGAAATAGTCACCGTCGTTAACAGATATAATTATAGCAGACCAACCACTGGAAAATATAATGTCAAGTATCACATTGCTAAAAAAATTATAAAATTTAATTTTACCGTTACCGAACAGCAGGTATTTTTGCAGTTAATCAGACCTTTTTTAAACATTAAAATTCCAGACCGACAGAAAAATATCAAATTCGATTTCATATTTGTCAAACTCTTTAATCTTATGACGATCTCTGACGATCGCAGACAATATCTAATATCATTATGTAAACCAGTAAAATGCAAATCTATCAAACGAAAGTATGAGGAAATTTATAATAGCATTATTTCGCAGTCGATAAAATCGACCGGGTTGGAATCCAGCTGTTAAATTTATCACTATACCCACGCCATTTGACTAAACTTTTATCTCCTTTTTTCCTAATCACTTTTTCGATAATGAAAACATCTTGTTCAGTTTTTTGTAGTTCTTGTTCGTAAAAACTACCTACTATAGGTTCACCTGCCAGATCTTTTAACGCGTACGTTACAGGTACTGTTAAAAGTACCTTATCAACCACAAATACTTCTTCGCTCCAGTTTGGAGTAAATCCTTTTTCAAATATCTTTTTAGTCAAAGAGATTCTAACTTTATCACCGACCTTAAATTTATGTCTGCGGTACATGTTTTCGTTTGCTAATATTGGATTTTTGATAGCGTCATTGGGTGACATTTTGATGGTTCGATGTTTCGTGTTATTATATTCGCCTACGATTTGAGAAAGGTCATCGATGTACCTGTTGGTGTTTTTAGCTGTCATATGTTTGTGTAATTTTTCGTTTAGCGTGCGATTAAATCTCTCGACAACAACGCTTTTGCCTTCGTTCCCTGTAACGTATTTTTTAATATTATTTTGTTCTAGAAACTGCTCAAACTTTTTGTTAAAAAACTCGGCTCCATGATCAGTCCAGATTTTGTTTGGTTTTCTTTCAGTACTCGTTATTATTTGTTTTAACGCATCAGTGATTGACGTTCCTGTTTTATCTGAAACTGGCACACTAAAAGCGTATTTGCTGAAAACATCTATAACGTTAAACAAATACTTCTTTGGAGCGCCATCAGCGCCAACGTTAAACTGAGCCAGATTGGATACATCTACCAAATCTATTGCCCAGATATCATCTACAGCGTTTGCAACAACTTTACGTCTCGGAAACTTTTTTTTTTAGGTCTGTGTAGTTCGACTGCAAGATCATCGTATAATTCTTTTCCCCGATCGCGAGGCGATTGACGAGACTCTCCGAGTCGAGGCTTTCCAAGCCCGAGTTTATATTTTGCTCCTATCATTCCTTGAACAAATCTTCTATCAAAACGTTCTCGTAGATTTGTTGGCTCCATATCATGTAATTCGTCTAACATTACTTTATCACAATCTGCTTTCGAGTTTTCATGATCACGATAACAGATATCGTGACGCATTGCTATTGCATCCACTTGATTATAAGGCTCTTGGCCTGGCAATGGATTGTCGTTTTCATCTAGTTGTTGATCTAGCGGATTGTAAGGACCAGTATAACGATGACCTGGCAAGGTCCAACCGCCTTTTGGTTTTGGTAATTTTCCAATAATTTTATGTATATCTATACCTAACCCTATTATTTCTCTGTTGTTACAACGTTGACAGTACGTAATGATTTTATCTTGTTCTATGCAAAGATCTTTGTCACAATCACAATTGCATTTCATTTTATTTTATTTTGTTTCATAAGATTAATCGTCGATCAAGATAACTCTATCAACGCTAGATCCTACTTGTTTTTTCAAAAACATACTTTTCTTTCTACCACAGATTGCACAAATACTTTTTAACATCGTTCTATTATTTTTCGTTTTTTCCGTCATCTCATCCTTGTTCTCTGTTTTAGTTTTGCATTTGAGACAGTATGTTGACATTATTATATCAAGGAGTTTAGATAAAATTGATTGCAATATTATCATTCGCATGAGAAGGAAGCTTATCAAATTGTAAAATAAACTTTAAAAAGTTTTTACTCCCAGAGCTTTTACTCCCAGAGTTTTTACTCTGGTGCATTTGTCTGACAAACATGATACAATAATAACCACAAGCTGATGTTCCAATCGGCTGTAGTTGATTAGACGAATAATTTATTTTATCAAATTTTTTAAAAATATATTTTTTTATGAGATCGCTTGGAGGAAGTCCGAACGAATCAAAATAATTGTTATCGTGGACAGCAACCCAGTGGGTGCCAGAGCCATCATTGAAGTTTTCAATATTTACAACACAAGAACCGCCTGTTGGTACGTCATCGAGTTCATCCTTGGAAAATACTCCTCGAAATCCAACAACGTCCTTCAATTTTTCAATGATGTCAAAATTGCTCAATAACGTCTGGTCCCTGGTAGAGTTAATCCGCGTCCGATTCCTAGTAAGTTTGGCAGCAGACTTCCCGCTAGTCCCGCTAGAAGTGGAGCGAAAGGAATAATTCCTCCTTGTTTTGTTTGTTTGCGTTTTGTTGTTTTCTTTTTTTTCGATGATTTTGTTTTTTTCGGCGACTTTTTCGTTGGCATTTTATTTTATACTATTACATAAAACTGAGTGACTATGTCACTGCCGATAGATTTGTTTGATACCACGACCTTCGACTGCTTTCTTTGTTGCGCCAGAGACTGCTCCTGACGCAGCCGCAAGTCCAAGTGTACCAAGTACTGGTAAAACTTTGCTAGCTATTATTGATAACGCTGGTCCAAAAAATCCACCTTCTTTTGACATTGCAGTTACCTGAGAAACAGATAATTTCAACACAAATGGTTTTCCTTTGTCGAGTTTATTGATTTGTTGTTGCGTTAGCATGACTTTTACTGCAATTTTATTTGAAGTTTCCGGAGAGATCATCAAAGAAACAGAGCTGCGTTTAGCAACAGCTGCTGATAATTTTTCAACTTGACCAGATGTTAGGTATATTTCTCGAGTTGTGTATTTGGTTTTCATAATGTTATATCCAAGTTGTTAGATTAAACTTGTACTGTCATTCTTCCTTTGATTGAATCGATGGTCAGAAATCGATCACTAACCAATAGCGCGTATACGTTATACTGTTCAGCTGGCACAACGCCCAGTGTCCACGTGACCTCAATATCTGCAGTCGATCCCACAACACGCTCCAAATGTTTTGATACGTCAAAATAAAAGATGGGATAGAGCGATCGAAACTCTTCTATTGATATTTGAGATCCACTGTCCGCGTTCTGATATTTTTGCATTGCTTCCATAAGATACATGTACGGCCGAGAGATGTTTCTGGTGGCGTCTACGGCAAAATTACATTCGATTGCACGTTCGGGATACTGTTTGGAATTTACTCTCACAAATATTCGTCTAACGTCTGGGTTATCGAATACGGAGTTGTTCATTTCCTGATTGTTACGACGCGCTTGTCGTTGAAATACGACGAACAAGTGTCGCGGTAGTTGTTCGCTGGGCGTGGTCGTTACACGCCATGTGTAATCAGTCGCGTTGGGAATGGCTGTTTGATAAATCCTGTTCTGTTGGAAGTGTATCTTTTTTGTAAAGGTGGCTAGTAAAGATTCGAGCTCCATCATTTTAGCTAATGAAGGGACAACCCGAGGCATCCACAGTGCTAATCTTGTAATAGAAAACTGTCCCTCAGCCACTCCATCGGCGTGTATTATACAATCGTTTTGATCAGCTCGATCTAATATAAGCGTATGTTTTATTCCTCGAAACACTTTGTTATAATCACGGCAAAATCCAAAGATTGTACTTAACGGAAGCATCATCGTTATTTGGCAAGATTCTGCGGCAAATGCTTTTCGTTTAGCAAATCCTTCGTTAAAATTTAATCGTCGTAGATTTTTATTTGCGTTTCTTATTGCATTCGCTACTATAGTACCACCAGCTGCATCTGCGGTTAATGCTGGAACAGTATGTCGTGCAGCTGGATTAGCTCCACCTGGGGTTAGAATAAGTCTGTTTGCAACATCAGCATCAGCTAGCTCTCCAGTTTTAAACTCACTCGAAACAGCTGTACCTAATGAGGTATCTTTGAACCACATCATATTTGTGGCTATTGATCTGGAATAGTCATCGCTAAACGAAACGATGTTTAGTATTGTACTCGCTATGGGTAAATGCATTGAAATATCTTCTACGGTTTGATTGGCCAGTTGGTATCGTGCACTCTTAAACAAGCTCCAACCATTATTGACGAGAGCGATTTCTGCATCAGCTGCAATATCACCACCTATCACAGTTAATATTTGACCACGCACTTCTAACATTGCCTTATGGGGTAGTAGAAACACGTCCTCGTCTCTTGTGTTAAAAGTTCTAACTCCGGTTTTATTTGGTTCGTTCGAGTTCTCATCGAGATACTCGACATACTCTAATTCTGTTACAGCATCGTCAGTATCAATTTCTTCTGCAAAGTCGAGATAGTTTTTAGCTGACATTTATTTTATAATCGTTACACAAAATTAAAAGGCAGCAGGGGTCATCGGTTTTGTCTTCTTTACAAGTTTACGTACTATTTCTTCACCACTCGGCGACAATAATTTTTTTGTTGTAGCTATCATAGCTCGTTTTGTTTCTTCTGTTGGCGCAATATCTGATATTACTCGTTTTATTTCAGACACCGTAGGTGTTGCTGAAGGTCCTTTAATCTTATCAGCAATCTTTTGCCCTACTGCAGTGCCTGCTGAAGATGCCGCCCCTGTAGCGAAAGCTTTACCGGCGTCAAGTGCAATGGGCGCTACTTTACGCGCGATTCCTGGAATATTCTCTGCAATTGTTGTAAATATATTTCCAAAAAATCCACCTACGATTTTTCTTCGATAAACTTTTCTTCGTCTCATTTTATAAAATTATGTACACAAAATCACATTCCTAGGCAGTGCGTAGGTGTAAGTAATACGTGACTATCTCGTTGTTCACGTCTATTTGTCGTCCAGATTGGTCTGTGAGTTGCATTGTAATGCTTGTAATTTGATTCTCAGGTGTTATTGGATAGTAGATAATCTGTCGCGGAGTGATTTGCATGAGAGAACCCGGTGGGACTTCTGGTGAGAAACTGTAGATCGTTTGCCCGCGGTTGCCTTTTGACGTATAAGATCCAGATGCGATAGAGCAATTGATGAGTATTGTATTTACTTCTGTAATATCTACTGGTAGTTCTCCATCAAATGTTAAAGATTTATCTTCACCGGTGGTATAGTATAAAACTCTAGTAAAACCTAACATCTTTCCAAAACTTCTTTCTTCAAAGATGACTTTCATATTTCTTTTCACTGTTATCCTAGCTCGTAAGGTGTTATAATTCGCCGCTAATTCGAAATTATCAGCATTCCCACCAGCTTTTGTTAGAAGCTCTTTTATTGTTCTGTTTAGATCAGTAATGTTATAAGCTCCTTGTGGAATCTGTAGTTTGTATTGTATATCAATAAACTCTTTTTGTGATGTTGGAGATTGTTTAACATTAACGATTAAAATTTCATCATTAATCCCAGTTTTAATATTCGGCATGGCGTTCCAGCAAGTACAAGAAATTAATCCAATCTCATACTGTTTTGCATGATCTAGTTCTATTGGTGGGTTGTAATTTACTGTAAAATTCGCGCTGTTTCCTGTTATTTGTGATGAATCAAGCAATAATGTTGTTTGCATTATACTAATATTTTAGATAAGATCGCGGTGTAAAATTTCGTACTCGGATGATGTTAGTAATCCACTCGATCTTAGATGATCAAGTATATCAATAATTTCGTTATCAATCTCTACACTTTCATTACCAGCTTCTTTAGAGGATATCAACAGCATTAGCCGATCGACTATGTCTGCGTTTGATGTAAAAACTTTAACTCCACCTCCTTTTTTTTCCGGTAATCTTTTATCTCGCATGTTTTCATATTGTTTGAGTAGTCTTTTAAAATCCCAACCTTTACTATAACCTCCTTCTTTATTTCGATATTGTATTGATGTTTTTAGTAAAATTTCAGCCATAATTCCATCTCTTATCTGATCTAATAATACTAGTAAATTCTTTCTATCTTTTTGATCTTTAATTTCTTCATCACCACGTGAGCCCTCTTCTACAATTCTTTTTAATTTTTCTATCAAATCGTTATAGTTTTCTTCTGGCCAATCTCGAATACTATTAATATTAGTGATATCATATTTTTTCATAAACTCTTCATACTCAACATATTCTATTTTAGACCTAGCTTGTCTTCTGTAAAATATGATAGTATCCTCAAGAGGCATTATTTTTATCATACTTTCTTGTAACGTTTTTTGTTTCTCAGATAATTCCTCAGTTTGTTCTGACAATTTTTCCATCATACTTCTTATCTCATCTGGATTAACCGTCAATCTTGTTATTGCGTGTTGAAGTTCAAGAGGATTGTTCATTAGCCTGTCAAACTCAGCTTGTCGTGCAGCAGGATCAGCAATGTTTCTTACAAGTTCGTTTACAATTTTTACAGTTTCTTCTTTTGATCTTTCTCCAAGTAAACCAAACAAACCCTTTTCTTTCATTTTTGCTAGTTCTTCTGGAGATGATGTTTGTATTTCTGGCTGCTTGCCAAGCATCGCCTCAGTAACAGGTTTGAAAAATTTGGTTCTTTCTTCTTCTGCTTGAACTTGTCCACGTCGAGCTTCTTCCACCTTTTTCTTAAAAGCCGCTCGAGTTTCGAGAAACTTTTTTAGTAATTCGATTTTCTGTTGATGTTTGTCCATTATTTTTATACGCTTTACAAAATTATATCATAGAAACGTCTCAAGGCAACAACGAAACATCTTGGTTGGATCACGCGCTAGCTTGTCAAATAAAAAGAAACTATATCGATCTTTAGTTGCTCGATGATATAATTCGATAAATCTATCTTTTGTAACATCACCACATTGTTCGTTTGCAATATTTCTCACATCCACATTATCTAGTCCGGAAAATAATATGAAACAACCCGTATTTCGCCTAATAAACCTATCAACATTATAAAAACCTTGGGCAAGATAAACAGAATTACATCTTTTATTACGTGATAGTGAAAAATATGATCTAATCTTGTTCATTTCCTCATTGTTTAGCGGAATATCATCAAAGACGATTATCTTCTGCTCTGACGAATCGAGTTCATTCACTGGAACGAGTTCTTCTGGTTGTTTTATCAAAAATATATCATCACCAATGCCAAGTTCATCACGAAGTTTATCATTATACTCGTTTAATAATTTGTATTTGTCTTGTTGGGGGTTGATGGTGTAAATATACACCTTATCATAGTTAAAGTTATTATTGAGTAAAAGATTTAATAACAAATTTGTTTTACCAGATCCAGTTCGCCCAACAATAAGATAATGACAGTCTGGAAGTTCATTGTTATGTTTATGCTTCACCAATCGCTCGGTGTCAAAGTTTATTATCTTCGCCATCGTATAATTTTATGTTATATTAATCCAACAATTTTGTGTAGAACGGTATGTATAATGAGCTACTATACAAAATTTGGAACATTAGCAGTAGATTTATTAACAGAAGGTTACCAGGGTGACTTATCCAAGTATGCAACTCTTGATAAGCTCAAAAATGAAATCAACAATTTGTTAAACGTTGCAAGTGTAGATCCAAATGAAGTTGTAGTTTTCCAGGACAAACAAGGACGATTAAAGACGAGTAATGTACAACTATCAGATGTACTAGTACGAAATCCTACTGCAGTTGCTAATAATATTGTTACTTTTAACAATCAAGGTAAGATAGAAGATTCGGGTAGGTCAGTTAACGATTATGTTAGAAAAGCAGGTGATTTATTTACGGGAAACATTGCTATGAACCAGAACAAGATCACATACCTTGGAAACCCAACTGAGGATAATGACGCTGCTACTAAGAAATATGTTGATGATCAGGAATCAAAGTACGTGTCGGCGCATGGTGGTATAATGCGTGCATTTCTCAACATGAACAATAATGGCATCAATAATCTTAGAACACCAGAATCTGATTTTGATGCTGTAACAAAGAAATATGTTGATGATATCAACAATGAAATCACCAAGTTCAAAACTGATTTTACTAATCACATCACCACGTTTTTAAATTTTCGTAGAAACATAAACAAAACCAATAACGAATTTTTTGGAAGTCCACCGTCTGTTGATATTACACTCGATAATATTAACACAAAACTCAACGATATTATTAGTGGAATTCCTAGTATTGTTGAGAAAACAAGTATGATTAAAATTCCTCACAAGCAGATTAAAAATATTGTCTATACTGTTGCTTCTGGAATGTCTACTTGGTCGCCGCAAAATAACACTCTCAAACATACTGCAGAGGTCACTGGTGTGTATAGATTGTCCGTGTTGAGCAGTGCAAAGTTTAATATATTTACATTATTTCCATGGCGTCACTCGACTGATAATTTCTCTGGAACTGTGTCTATTGTGTTAAACAAAGATGTTGAAGAAACTTTTATGCTAATAGCAGATGACAAAAAATTAACTGCTGCGTCATATTGGTATTGTCTGGAATTTGTGGCTGAAACACCTCAACTAGTTACTTGATCAAGCCTGAGATTATGTGAACAAATATTATAATGAAAAAAAGTATAGTTGATTTCAATCATATTTCAAAAGATATTCCAGAACAGGATGTTGACGCACTAATACAATACTACAAATATTATCATAAAAATCTTTGGTGCGTTAAAAAATGTTACAAATATTATAACAAAATACTTCGAGTAATATCATATCTACCCTTGTTAATGACTAGTTCTGGCATAATTTCAAGTGGTATATCATTAAACCCGTTTTTGTTAATCATATCCGGTGTTGGTGTTTCTCTTACAGCAGCTTGTAAAAAAGTTGAACCTAAAATTTTGATAAAAAAGCACGGCTGCTTAACATCAATTATAACTTACAAAAAACTACTTGATCAAATAAGATCTTACCTACGAGGAGTAAAATATAGTATGGACGATTTAATACGTGAATTTCGTATTATTGACAATATGTTAACAGATATTCTACCCATGAGGATCAGCAAATATGAGAAAGATTATCAAAAGAAGTATGATATAACATAAAATTTTATATAATACCACTTACCTTATTGGAATTCTAATGCGTAATTTAGTCCACAATCGCCACGCTCTGCTAAATCGTAATGATTTGGAAAATTGAGTCTGACATATCATTCTGCTTATTCTGGAAGATCACGTAATTAAATTTTACCTGTTACCTAGGTATTTTGCAACAGGTGTTCTATTGTATTTGTTTGGAGGTCTAGAGGGGTTGTTGAGCTCGGATTCTTAACGCAATTATTGATTGCAACAAGTGATCTATTACGTTACCTAGGTATTTTGTATTTGTTGAGCTCGGATTCTTAACGCAATTATTGATTGCAATAGGTTTTCTATTACGTTACCTAGGTATTTTGTATTTGTTTGGAGGTCTGGAGGGGGTTGTTGAGCTCGGATTCTTACTTTCTCCTACTACTATAATTGTACTGTATTTCCCTCCTCAGAATAGCAATTAATAGAGTCAGAGTCTTAAACCAGTACAGCTCTTCCTCCTTAGGATAAAAAGTCAACTATTTTAAAAATGCGCATTGCATTTTGTCAACATAGCAAACAGTGTTATGCTGATAAACAGGAACATGAAATTAGCCATATTTATTCATGAGATGTCAACAATAAATTTTACAGTTATAAAAGGGATATAACAGGTGAGGTTCATAAAGGTCAAAGGGTAAAATATTAACAAATTCTTTGATATGGAAGAAAGCAAATTTGCTTTGTTATCATTTATTTTTTAATTTCATTGCAAATAAATGAAATGAAACATTTTCACAATGTATTTCTTTTACTTAATGCAACATTTTTCAATTTAAGTTGACTTTATTCCTATATTCTAAGACTTCTAATTTCCCCATAATGAAGGTCACTACTCACCCAAACATGCCTCATAGCAAATTAGGTATGCTAGAGCAAAAATAAGCATAATTAGCTTTATTTTCATGAACAAAATCAGTTAACTCATTAACCTTTCAGCCAAATAGCTAGGCAGTCCCCTACAGCATACTTGCAGAGATCACCTAGACCAGTGTTAATCTTAGCAGTGCCTGTATCCCTGAGAGGTACTCACAGCAATTGGCTTGCATATTTTTGCAGAGGATTTACTTGCAGTAAATTTATTATTATTTTATTTATATTTGTTTAATTAGGCTGAAATTTGACACAACATTTCTCAATAAAATTATATTCATAATCGTATAAATTTCATGCTACATGTAGAAATAAAACTCATGCTTAAAGATGAAAATATATGATGTACTTATCAATTTATTTCTTTTGCCATAAATAATCCATAAAATCCATTAGGATTACACACATAATGATTAACACAAAAAAATTATATTTGATGTACACAGAAATTTCAATTCTCATCTCTTTTGTAAAGGTAACCTCCTGTGAATACCGTTCAAAGATGCAAATATTTTCCTTGCTCTTGAAATACCTTTCTTCCTTAGAATTCTCACAAAAAAATTTAAAACCTAATAAAACACAATAAAATTTGAACTCCTCACATTCACTGTTATCATAAATGGCTATTTCAATGTCACTATCAATCTCAACTGATAAAAATCCTGAAAATACTACATCAGAGTTTGTCAAGTTAAAGTCTGCTCCAACTGACTGATTCCCGTGAATTTATCATTTTTGGATGTAATTATCTTTACTCTTTCTGCCGCTATTAAAATCAAATTTTTTTCCATGAGTCCAGCGATGTTTACTCTGTCTATGTACCTTAAAATTTTATTGGTTCAAAAGCCTGCATAATTAGGAAATGGCTTGAAATTAGCCAATGGTTTGCGATGACTTAACTCGTCATGCGGGAAATAAGCCATGCCAAATACTGCCTCTCAAACTCGCGAAGGGATACAAGCTAGGTAAACTCTGCCTCGTTAACGAGGCTCTCCAACAAATGCACCATACTCCCTACTATGGCATCACCAAGGAGCGCAACAAAGGACTCACTATGTGTCTACATAGCGAGAAGTACGATTTGTTTGCTGAATTTTGAGTTTTACTCTGTGCTCCCACACTAAATAGATAATATTTTGTGGGCATAAAATTACCCCCATTAGACAAATTTGCCTTTCACAGGAATTGAACTCCAACCGCGAGTATTACAGCTTCCACACATAACTGACCAACCTACGGATACATTTATGTGTTTAAGATAAATTAGTTAATATATACTTACCCAAACCACAGTAGTCCTAAAGATAACAAAAACCATAGCTTCTGGTATTTTAATTTTCCAGTTTCCAAAAAATATATATGATTCTGCATAACACAAATAATATTGAATCCATGCGTATAAGCCGTTTGATTTAGTCAAAGCAAATGATATCTGTTCTTAAATAGCTTTACACGTGCGCAATTGGCCACAAGGTTTGCTTAGTTGCGTGGAAATTACTTCAACAGTCTCAGTATTTAGAAACTATAAACCAAATAGCAGATTTGATTAACCAACATTTTGTTGGTAGCTACTGCTGCCGCTTTTATGATACACTACTGCTGTCACTTTATCTAAGTCTACGTAGACACATTATTTCTGTCACTTATCTAAGTCTACCTAGTACAATAAAATAGATATAGACAATATATATACATACCCCCCACACGATATGCGAATTTACAAGCACTATATATTTATCATGATAGACTCGAGTCGCACATAATCCACAAGCAATACGTGTATTTATTATATAGCTAATTTCTCTTAAACAGAAGGCAGTTTCATTGTGAAATGCATACACGAAGAATTCTCTGTTCACCATGAAAAAAAAATCAATAAATGACCGACGGCCAATCACTAGACGATAAAATATGAATTGCCTGTAATGCACTTTGTAAAACCTATCAGCCGAGTTTATGTAAACGATGAATGCAGTATTGAATAAAATAGACAGAGTTTATATAAACAATGAATACAGTATTTTTGTCAGTTATTAGGGCATGTTAAAAATCACAAGAAAAAAACCCGGGCAGCCGTTCCAAATTTTAACGGGTACCCGTTAGCATATGAATGACATGTACAACCATAGACCATCTAATAATCTCCTTTTAATATTTTTTTTTCTATGGCGATAGAGGCTAGCCATGTACTACTCGGTCTGATTCGTCCACACAGACGTAACTGCGAATTGTCTGAAGCACGCTGTTAATTAATAAATTTATTTAGAATGACCTTTGTACACAGGTGGTAGGTATAATCCAACTTTTAATGATCACTGTGATCAGCCGCGTTAAAAGTTTTAGAACACTCGCATTTTTTAAAGTATAAATCCTTGTTAGAACAGACCACGTTTATTCATCTGCTTTTGACTGCAGATTTGAATTACCCACGCATGCGTGCCCCGGTTATACCACGTGACCACGCCGTTGCATAAGTGTTATTATTTTGGAATTATAATTCTTAAAATAGTTATGGTAAAAACATTGTAGTATCGAAAAATAGATATATCGGTATATGTATGATGGCTAAGCTAACTTTCGAAATTCGCAGAGCTAGTCGACTAGAAAAACAACGAGCAAAGATTACTTTGAGGCATTATGAAGATTTCAAGGTATTTATGATGATTGTTCATAATATAAATTAAGGGATTTCTTTGACGTTTGTTCGGAAATCAAAGGTATCCTCTGGATTTTATTAAAAGAGCACGCAATATAACGATCATTTAGCACCCACATTCAATAGTTATCATCTACAAAGAGGTTTATTACCTGTAGAACAAATGTTTTAACCTTGGTATCATATAATGAATGCCTCGGGGATAACGATTTGTCCGGTTGCACAACGCCAAGGAATTTTATTAATCCAAACAGACTGTCTGTGTATAATAAATAGTATTTCTATACACAGGAAAGTGCATCTGCAATCAAATTGTCTTTTTCCTTTGCTGTGCTTGTTCAGATTATTCTCTTTCAAATTTGGGGATGTATTTGGCATTTCCTATTTTATCAATGCAATCATCGATCATTATTAACGAAAATGAATCAGTTTTTGTCACCTTGTTCACCTTCTATAATGAGTGCACACACAATGTTTTATCCAGTTTCGGAACAAGTATGCATGGAGAACTCCAATCACTTTTACTGGGCTCTATGAAATCATTCTCCAACAAATAATGAATTTCCTTTTTCAAGTATTCCTGTTTGAGAGGGCTCATATATCCTGTATAGGTGTTGTTTTACAGGTTTTGAATCAACAATCTAACGTTATGAAAATTTTTGTTTGTCCTTGTAGGAATATCCAGAAACAAGTTTTCATATTTGAATAATAAATTTGACCTGATTGGACAGAATATATGAAGACCAAATTGAGTGAAAAGCTTTATTAAAGCTTTTACTATAGAATTTCTCAAAAAAAACGCTTCTGGGGAATTGGTTGTAGATGAGCCTTGGGTTTTCCTACCATTTGACAAATATGACAAGATCTACAAAATTTGCAAACATCGCTTTTGATTTCTGGTCAATAGAAGTGAGTTAAGATCTTCTGATAAGTTTTATTTATCCCTAAATGACCAGGCAAAGGTGTTTCATGGACCAAACTAAGTATTTCCTGTCTGTAAGATTTTGGAACTATAATCTGATAATTCAATGACCATTCGTCATTAGCAGGTACCTCAGGAGGTCTCCATTTTCTCATAAGAATTCCATTTTTAATGAAGTAACATACAGGTACTTCAGTTGCTTCAGTTTCACTAATGGCCATCTGAAACAAACAGATCTCAGGACGATTTTCCTCTTCGACGACAAGTGATTGTTATTGATCACCATGATTAGATAAAAGAGAGTGAGTATTAAAAAGAGGATCACTGTGATCAAGACTACCTCATCATGTGTCAGCTAAAGAATTGTCTTCCATATGAAAATCATTCTCAAGAGCTATCCCCAAACCAAAATTGAAAGCTTATTTTTAAGGTTGCGGCAAGCTTAGATCTGAAACTGCAGCTAGGTTGCGCAAGCTTAGATTTGAAACCATTTGAAACCACTGCTAGATTGCGACAAGATCATTGATTAGAAGCTTGCACAAGCTTGCAAACAAAGCTAACCTAAGTTGCATGAGAAGAACTTATATGGCATCGCTTGAATTATTCTGTACAAGGTCACATACCTCCATTTTTGTAGCTCTTGATGTACAAAATGTATGTAATATCAAATATTAAAATGAAAATATTAATATGTGGTGAACATCAATTAGAATAAGATCTTACTGTCACAATAAAAAAGATTGAAGTCATCAAATCATTTAAAATTATCTAATCAGATAAAAATAAGAGCATATGAATGGGATCTGTGTGTGTAAACTCCATATACCTTTGTTATGTATTGCTTTGGAAATGTTACACTAATTTACTTACATGTAGAAATCAATTTGAAGGAGGATGGTGTCAAATAGACTCCCTCTTATCTGTCACGATGATAAACTATTAGGTGAAAACAATAATGCCATTAGAATTACTCTGAATCAATTCTGCTAAACAAAATCCTCAAAATAAATTCTGCATCCTCCTCTGCTTTTTGTGACTCGGGTATCATCCACTGAAATGGATTACAGGGACATGTACTATGTACTCAGAAAAAAAAAACAGTATTTACCTCGTTGAGAAAAGCATTTCAATTTTAGATCATTATTCCAAAATCACTTGTCAAGTCCAAGAATCGTCAGTGTTTTTCAAGATCATCCTTTAATGAGCCCTAAATTTTAGTTTTTACTATTCATTTTGAAAGATCTACGTAACATGTCAGATGAATGGCACTTGTGAGTTTTGAACAACAAAAATCCGATGGAACTGATTACTATGGCTGTCAAAAATCACGAAAAAACCAATCCGGGTACCCATTGCAAATTTTAACGGGTACCCAGTAACCGTTAGCATATGAATGACATGTACAATTGTAGACCAACTAATTGTTATCTCCATTTCTTTAATATCTTTTTTTTATGGCTATAGAGGCTAACTGTGAACTACTCGGTCTGACTCGTCCACACCGATGTAGCTGCAAATTGTCTGACAGCACGCTGTTAATTAATAAATTTATTTAGACCTTTGCACACCGATGGTAGGTATAATCCAACTTTTAATGACCACTGTGATCAGCCACGTTAAAAGCTTTAGAACACTCGCATTTTTTAAAGTATAAGTCCTTGTTAGAACAGACCAAGTTTATTCATCTGCTTTTGACCGCAGATTTGAATTACCCACGCATGCGTGCCCCAGTTATACCACGTGATCAGGCAGTTGCATAAGTGTTATTTTGGAATTATAATTCTTAAAATAGTTATGGTAAAAACGTAGTAGGATCGAAAATAGAAATATCAGTATATCTATGATGGCTAACTTTCGAAATTCGCAGAGCTAGTCGACTAGAAAAACAACGAGCAAAGATTACTTTGAGGCATTACGAAGATTTCAAAGTGTCTAGGTGAGGATTGTTCGTAATATAAATTGTGGGATTTCTTTGACATGTTTGTTA
Organism: Potamilus streckersoni; assembly: GCA_016746295.1. Classification (NCBI taxonomy): domain Eukaryota; kingdom Metazoa; phylum Mollusca; class Bivalvia; order Unionida; family Unionidae; genus Potamilus; species Potamilus streckersoni. The sequence goes on from JAEAOA010000432.1 coordinate 3,100,316, forward strand.
GGACATCAAAGGTAACCGCCTGGATTTTATTAAAAGAGCCTGGATTTTATTAAAAGAGCGCGCAATGTACCAATCATTTATTGTCCACATTCAATTGTTACGTCTAGAAAGAGATTTACTACCCGTAGAACAAATGTTTCTACGTTGGAATATAATGCCTCGGGGATAACGGTTTGTCCAGTTGCACAATGCCATGGAATTTTATTAATCCAAACAGACGGTCTGACATATTGTTGACATTAAGCAGAGATCTGGTTTGTAATTTTAGCCATAGATGTCAAACCTGTCTGAAGTGGTTGGCGAGAGTGGCAATTTTATTTTTTTTGTACCAGTACCTGCGTTTACGTTTCAATACCTGAGTTTTTCTATACGGTCGGGTACCCACCCGGGTAACTGGTTACCCGTTGACAGCCCTATCAGTTACTCTGATTGTCACATGGGGGAAATTGCCTATTATCATTGAATAATACCACTATCAGGGTACAGTATATAATAAAATATGCGGAGTTTATGTAAACGATGAATACAGTATTTTTGTCAATTATTCTGCTTGCCACATGGGGAAATTTGCCTATTATCATTGAATAAGACAACTAGCAGAGTTATCAGGTTTGTAAAAGATTACTTTGTTGCTCTTGCTTGTTTTTGTTAATCTGAGACTTTATTAACATGAGGACGATTTATACATTTCATAATGATTTGTCCAGATCTGTCCTATACATTTCATAATGATTTGTCCAGATCTGTACTTCTATGGTATATAGTTGTTTTTGTTAATCTGAGACTTTGTTAATATGAAGACGGATTTATACATTTCAGAATATTATTATAATTTGTCCTATGGTATATGGTTAATCTGAGGGTTTGTTAATTATAGAACCAAGAGCAATACTGAAAAGTTTTATGCTTGCCTTGGTCTCACTTGATCATCTAAGTACTGGAACATATAATTCTGCTCAAATTTAAAAGAAAAAGCAGACTTTGTAACCCCTTAGGCAACGGATTTAACTTAGGGTGGTGCAATGTTAAGCATTTACTAGCGGAATACAATGACTTGAACATAATTTCTTCTCCAGATTCTGCATGCACGGACTTAATAGGTCTCGCAAATCAAGCGCCGCGCCAGTTTTTCCAGATCTGCAGTTTTCACTCTGCGTGATAATACCTAAATTTCCAAGTGAGTTGTTAACTTTATTGTTTTTGATGTGGTCAACCATATAACAGTCTTTGATCGGTCCCAAAAAAACACTCGACCACAAATCTATGTGATCTATAATTTTTATTTCCTTTGGTATTAAATGCAAGATAACCAGCATTGTTAACACTACCTACTGGTTTTTTTCAATTTGCAATTTCTAATGATGCCATTACGATTCGCTTCATAATTGGTAAGGATTAGATGTGACAAACTCATTTTGCTCCATTTATATACTATATACTAATTGTTTAAATCATTGTTTTGAAAATCTTGCTAATTAATCTTCTTCACGCTTTATAACAGATTCATCAGAGTTATATTTTTTATCGTAATATTTTTCAACTCCCTGTATCTTTTACCAACACATTTCGCGCACAGGTGCATCTTTCCTCGCACATCAACACAACAGGATACACGGTTTAGGTCCTTGACTCCCGTTATTAATGCATTACATGTGGTAACTGCAGAACTCGTTTTTGCAATTTTTGTTACACGGAGATGTGTAACCAATCTTAAGCCAGCGGCAATTGTGATTTGGTTGAATCAGAAATTCAAAAAATGATTAATACTTCAATTTCGATACATATCTGCCTTAATTATAATATGCAGGAATTATCAGTAATTGAGCCTGCCGTCCCTAGATTTGATCTTGACCGACTACACAAATTTAGTTTCTCAATACAAGATCTAGATTTAATGCATGCAGATATAACTAAATGCATCCGTGAAGCCAAGGAGTTCCGCGACGATGGTGCGGTTCATGTGTGGTCCACATTCAGGATTGGAAATGCTATCTATGTGATGAATGACAAATGAGGAAGAGAAATCATTGACTACCTTGATGTTCGCAAATATATTATTTTAGCAAAATTTATTCTAAATACAGAGGATAAGATTTGGATCATCCGAGACAAGCGCGAATCCGTCTAGAAGTCATGGAATAATATTATCCTTGGTAAAAATTCCAAACCAGGAATATTGACTGGAATAGACAAACCGTATTATGAGCGATTTTATCCAGTAACTGCTTTTGTGTACGTGCTCTATCCATTACATGATAAACCTAATGTTGGGATCTCAAGAAAATGAAATTGTCGAGAATAAATTGTGTGGCTGAGCAAGTTATAGAACACTTCACAAACGCAATACAGGGAAACTGTTTAACAGATTTAAGGCATAAAAAATAAATATTTGTCTGAAAAAGTTAAAGACACTGGAGGGTCTATCAGCGACGTTGCTGAGCTAGAAAAGTTAAGATTTCCAGTAGCAGTGAAGACATTAACCGGAGAGATTTTGTACAAACCAAAATATATTTAAAAAATGGAAACCCAATAACAATCATTGATGATAACAAGCATGCATGGACTAATAATGCTGTAACTATTTCCAAGAAGGAAAAAAAATGGTTAAATTTTACCACGATGATGTATTTGATGCCATCGGTGATATTAGCAAACATGACCCTGTTTCTGTGTGGCTGTTTCAAAGTTTGGAATATGATCATTATGATCAATTTGTACAGTCTAACGGTGATATTTATCGTACAGAATCTCTTTATAAAGAAATGGAAAAACTTGCGCTGAAAAATACTTCTGACGATGTGAAAGTTAGACAATTACTAAGTAATTGTTTAACATACCATCGGTTGCTACTCATTTCGCTCAGGAAAAAAAATTCGTGCAAACCGACACGATTAGAATTTCTTGAAGATGTTGTGAGAAGTTGTATCGAATACGGGCATGGTGGATTGTGGAATACTAAATATAATTACAACGACGTTATCTCAGTTGATATGGTAGCATGTTATCCTGAGAGTTTTCATGGATACGGAGAGTGTTCTAAATACTTTAAGCGATTTGGACATCGTACACATGACATGACCAAGGTTGCAATAAATGGACCCTTATCAGATTTTGACCTAACAGGATTTGCTCAAGTAGAATCATTCGAGTTTAGAGGTCTCCATCCGATTGTTTATGTGTGGTTTGGAAAACATCTTTCAGAAAAAATGTTTGGCTCCAATAGTTCTAAGGTATATGCTTGATGCTGGAGTTTTACTATCGTTGAAAGTAACTATAGCTATTATATCAAAATCGCGTGCAAAAGCAAGTTTGATTGTCAGAACCTGATGTATTTGATGCTAAACACAATGCAAAAGATCTTAGAAAAATAATCGGTAAGTTTACACAAGGTGGATCACCTGATTATAAACGAACTTATACAAGATTGATTATGGATGATGCTGAACTCCATAATCGCTGATACGATGGAGAAAAAACATTTAAAAGCCAATGTAATGCTTATTTATCAGATGAAACAAAACTATGTAGCATTGTGAGCTATACTGATGGCGAAAATCTATTATCGATGATAAACAGATTTTATCATCACGATGTTAGAGTCGTGACAGATTCATTTTATGTGCACAAAAGATATAAAGATTCATTAAATCTTGGTAATGGTGAATGGGGAATGTGGAGGAAAACAAGAAAATATACTTAGTTATTGTGAATCTGCTGATGTTGAAATAGCGAAAACATAATACATAAATAATCAAGTATCAAAGTCATCTGCACCATCTGTGCATGATCCTGTATCTATACATAAGACTGTATACCTAAATGGGTGTGGAGGCTTAGGTAAAACAACATTCATGTTTAATTTATTCAGAGTTTAGATATGATTGTTTTGACACCGACACACAAGCTAGCCAGGGAAATAAAGCAACGATATGTAAAGTCATGTACATATAGTTTCTTTAGATGGGGTGGAGATACATGGCAACCATCACGAATGGGTGAAAAATATATACCTAAAATTATCATATGGGACCAGATATGCACAGTGTCTCTGGAAGTACTAAAAATATTTTCTTGATTGGCTGTTACTAAAGAATACTGCTGTGATTATGTGTGGCGATCATGGTCAACCACCAGCCTATGTTGGGTAATCTCTACATGAGTGGCTGAAAACATTTGTAGATTATTACGAAGAACTATCTGATGATCATAGAGCTATTGATGAGTCGCTGAAAGAATTCAAAAGATTAATATGACTACAACCAGATAAAATACAGTGTGAATTAATGTGTGAGATAATTCCAGAAACATCCATGAATGATTTTTGGACCCTATGGAAACCTGCTGATTTGATAGTTGCCAGTAGAAAAATAGTTCATGACGAACTACAAAAGAAATTATATGTTATACAAGGACAAATTTCCAAAGTTACCTGTACCGTTGTGTTATAGACCAGCAGCTACTAGACAACATAATGTTGATGTTGAGATTCCTGGTGGAGGAATACAAAATCTTGTGTTAAAAGATGTTGTCCTTGTTGCTGTTGATCTTGTGGAGAGCACATTAAACATGGATAAATCGCCATGGACATTAGGATATGCTATAATGATGCATTCGTCGCAGGGATTACTATCACTGATACTGGTGTTTAAATCGTCGATGATCGTATTGAGTGGTCAAATTTAGTTTATCTCGCAGTGTCTCAAGTTAGAAGAATATCACAACTGAAACGGGTTATCATGGATCGCGTAATAACCGAAGAAATTACTAACAGTGTCGATATCAATAAAAATTAGTCAGCTATAAGCAGTGTGACAACAAAAATATATGCGAGTTTGATATGGATGTTGATATTATTATAATGTTAAAACGACAAAATATTCATTGCGCAAAATGCAACACAATAATGTTGTGGCAGTATTCGAGCAATAACCCAAGACAATTTACCATTGATAGAATTAATAGTAGTCTTGGTCACACGCGCGAAAATCTGATGCTGACCTGTTTAAACACAGATGCAACTTCAGATGCTGTTGTTGTTGATAGCGGCTCTGCTTCTTTATATCTGCTCGCAATGTCAACGACGGTTAAAGCATATCTGTGTGTTGACGTCTACCTGTTTTAATGGTATCGTGTGGTAAAAACAAGATATACACTTGATGAATTTCATTAGGAACAGTGACATCGAAATGTGCGTATTGAATTTTTTTTACGTGGATTTAGAAAGATTTGCCATGTTGCCTGTCGTGCTAACCATGCTGCAGCAACATCATACAAAACTTTTGCTGCAGTGGCAAGTTTGCTAATCGCTACCTTACCTCGCCAATACCCTCTCGGTGAACAATAAACAGATTTCATTATAATAATCAGTTGATTATTTGGCCCCTATCATTTTACCTATCATAGCAGATTTTATTAGGAAGCTAGCGAAAGATTCTCTGAGAGATTTATTAGGTATAGAATTTTACGCGTGAATAAACTTTATATCTGCAAGATGCTATTATTGCAAATCTGGATTTTTATAAGCAACATCATGAATGTGACATGCTTGTTCAATCTTATTTTTCGATACTCTCCAGGTTTTGGTTGATCATGGTTATCAAGTCTGATATCGAGATGAGTTCCAGGACCACATAACTTATATCCCAAAAGGTGTTTCTCACCAGGGTATTTTGCCCATGAAGTTCTTGGCAATTTCCCTAGTGATGGAGCAATATCACCACTATGCGACGCGGATACAAATTTATATTTGCTTGTACCACATTTTGTACACTTGCCTGTGAGTGCACGTCTCTTTTCTTTTGTTGTTGTTGTTATCGTTGTCAACCCAATTGTGGGTGTTGCTGCTCTACATCAAACGCAATATAAACTCATTATTATTATTATTATTATTATTATTATATGGATATAATTGACTTTTCTGCGACACGAAAACAAGAGCCAGTAAGGCACCATCCCGCGTTACCAAATTCTATCAGATTGATCACAATAGGTCTGTCTGGAAGTGGGAAGATGTAATTATTGCTTAATCTGATAATGTGATGGCTCAAGTGGAATAAGTTGTATTTAGTAGCACTATCTGTAGATGATTAACGATGTTACAAAGTACTTAAAGATTTTGATTAAAATGTAAAATTACTGGACAAAAATAATATCATTGATTTTATTACTGATATTGATGAAGCTCCATCCGTAGATGACTTAGATGGATTCATTAATAACCTCGTAGTGTACAATGATGTGATGCTGGACAAACAACAATCAAATCCAGCTAGAATATTTTCTCGAGGAAGACAAAAATACTAACGTGATTTATGTTACTCAGAGATATACTCAGAAACCTAAGGTGATCAGAGATAACTGTAATATTTTGGTTGTGTTTAATGGCGTAGATAATTATACTTTGCAAAATATTTATTATACTTGGTGTTCAGGGGACATGGGTATGATTAAATTTAGAAATTTCTTTTCTAAAGCACAAGCTGTTCCATTTGGATTTATAATGATAAACTTAAACGATCTAAGATCAAGGTATCATGTAGGTTTAGATAAAATATTTGATTAATTTATAGCAGCAGAGAGGCGTAGTGACCAGATTGTGAATAAATTGAGTAAAAATTTGGTCAATTAGAGAAGTTTTCATTATTAAAGCAAAAACATTTTTTCAGCCTTTGTAGGAACCCTTAAATTTAAAAAAAAAAAAGGTCTCTAGAAAGGTGTTGTCAATCAAAATTCTTTCCAAGGAAAAGATGTTTGTCTGTAGGATTAAACAGACTCCAAAAGCAGAAACAAACGAGGTAATTGCATAAATCTCATATAAATCTTTAATGCTATGATATAGCCCTTTTCCTCACAGAGTGTATGGCTTTTTAGCCCTTCGATATGCATGTAGCAAAGTTACCCTGTGCAGTCCACTACATATAGACCTGTTAAGCAATGATGTTGATGTTACATTTAAAAGCAAATTTTAACCATTTTATGTTTTTGGTACACATATATTATGTATGGAAAGACTTATGGGTAAAATACTGTCATTATATCTGTAGAATTATTTTAAACAAAAGGATTTTGTATGTGCTTTAGCATCTTGAGAGAACTCATTCACAATCAAATCAGTGAAGCCACATAATCCACCATAGCAGAAATTTTTTGTACTTAAAATTTACAAGTTCTTTGTCTGTGCCTACATCACTAAATCAGTTGAATTTGATAATTTATAAAAACTAAGGGCTTCTACCTCAGTCTCAGAGTCTTTACCAGAGCATCAACAGTGACCACGTGATCTGATGTACTCATCATTCTCACCAATGAATGTAGTATCTAATAGGGGGTTTTCCCTGAAGGTGGCACTATGAAAACCCTCTCCAAATGGCTGCTGTTTACACAGTTGCCAAAAGGCGCTTATATGGACATCGGATGAAGTGCCAAAAAGCACCTGTATGGTATGTTGGCAGAGGGTCAAAAGGCGCTTATATTAGGTAAAGAATTAATTACTTGAAGGTACTTGAATTTTCATAAATTTATATACATCATGTATTTGCAGGAATTTATTTGAGTCATAGATTAATTGTTTGAATATGGTATATGTGAGTCTAGTTTGTTTATCTGAGCCACTCAATGATACTTCCTTTTACACATGTGTTGGCAATTTGCTAAGTTTAAGTCTTGATTTTTGTAGGAATTGAGTATGTTAATTCATACTTATTCTATACACAGAATTATGTATCTGACATAACTGTGTTGAGTTCATTTAACTGATAATATTGTATTTATAGTCAATGGATGAATTGATGACTGATGTTACAGAAGTAGTCAGAAATATCCGAAACGAATTTATTATGTATATGGTAGCCTTGAGGAAGAAGAGGAATTTCATTCACTTACATGTTGCGAGACCAAGTGAAGACCTAATGCTGCATGTGGCGTAAATGGCCATTCCCATATCATTAGTCAGGGAACTTGTTATATAGACTGTTGGAAGTTAATTTCTGACCTCGAGGGGTCAGTCTAATGATGTATTCATGTATAATGTGAATGAAGATTTAGGTTGCTTGTTTACATTTTTATAAGGAGAGATAGTCTGGAAAGGCATTACAAACCAAACAGTGTGGAAAGAAAAAGGACAGCTTGGAACAAGAGGAAAGGCATCTAGAATTGTTGGAACGAAAGTTGAACGGTAGACGAACTGAAACAATTGGAACCGAAGTACATTCTAAGAAGACCTGTGGGGATGTTATCAGCCAACAGGTTATACATTGATATAAGGCAGAGTTATTCGATATACTCTGACTTAAAAATGATAATTCTGTATTTTGTTAGGAATCAGTACACAATTAATAGAATTCGATTCAGTACCCATGAATGTAGTCCCAGTTTATTTACAGATTACTTTTTCCTGTCTCCGTTAGGTGGTGATACAAGAGTTAGATTTTGACTTTCTTGATAAGGATTTAAAGGCAATTGTTTATTCCTTAAAATGTGAGCTTATTGTGTGGTTGTCTGTATTTCGGACAGTGCACAGTTAGTAATAAGGCCATGGTGATGATTCGGAAGTGAAATCTGTGTTCCATTGCATGTTGTTTTGTTTACGATTCAGCTTCAAAAAAATGCAGGTCAACCCTTGGCAAGAACTTCACAGTAAAGTCATCTTTGAAGGTATTTTAGATTAACATATGATCTATGGCCTAATAACACCAGTAGAACCAAGGGAAGGCAATATACAAGAGTTATTGCCCATAGTCTATTGCAATAGACAGAAAAATATACTTTTTGTCTTTTAGTAGGGATGGATTCACAAAGTAGCAGGCTAATATTCCTAATGTAATATGATTGGGGAATGTATTAAAAGGAGAAAGAATACAATAATTCCCCATCCCAAGTCAAGATATTTTTCAAGTGTTGCCACCCAACATAAACACAGAATTCAAAATGGTCACATAGTAGGGCTGTGTTTGTCCAAGTGCATTTTCAACTTATCAAACATAGGATTTGATCAGGAAATATTTAGTACATATTACCAAAGAATTCTTTGGCAGACTCTAACTCAACAACCAATGAACTTGTGTGTCTGCATGCAATTTCATATTTAAGAAAAAGATTTACACACACTCACACACACACATCACTATAAATATGAAATTACCTCTGTTGAAAACTCAAAGCCTACAGACTCGGGTCTCTTTCGCTTTTTACTCTGAAGGGGAGTGCTTTCATCATGTGGCTTGTCTCTCTTGTAGGAAAAGTCGCGTGACCTTAGACGGAAGTCTTTTTCAAAAGTAGGTGATTCTCTCAGGAAGCTTTTGCAAGACTTTGTTCTCCGTATCTAAAATTATTTTAGAATAGGTTTTCATGGTAAAAACAATGTGAAACAAATACCTAAGCAACTGTACTAAAAATGTTAAGAAATCCATAAATTATATTTTAATAAAAAAATATATTAAAATATATAAGATGAGAAGGGTCAATAATCTGTATCAAATATTGTAGGAAAATGCTGGGAGTAAAAAAAACTTCAAATGCCAGCATGACCAGATCATATACCTGTTTCTTCTTCCTTAAAGAATGTTCAAATATTTCCAAAAAGATCATCATTTAATATTTATTTTAAATAATAAAATGTAACATACCACTGGTGTGTCTTCATCTTCAGCTATGGAATGGCCATCCTTGTTCAGAACAGGGGCATTCAAAAGATTGGACATTGTACCAGATAAACTGGTATTTATCTAAAGTAAAAATGAAAGCATGATAATAATTATGTAATAAGCATTCAAACTGCATAAATGATAATGATTACTGGACAAAGAAGCTTTGAAAAAAAAACTTTTTAATTATCTGAAATTCCTTTTCTATGGGCTGCATGTTTATGTGTCTTATACAAGTGTATAGTCACACTGACATGACTTTATGACATTTTATCTGTGAAAATGCAATTCTGTAACTCTTTGCTATTCTACTTGCAGCATTCAATTTCTGTAATTGCAACAGATTATTAACCCCTAATTTTATGCAGACTGGTTAAATTTTGAACTGGACTCTGGGTAGGACTGTCTTTTAATATATAAATGCAAAATGTAACATTGACATTTTCTTACTTACTCAAATGAAAAAGATAAATTCCTCCCAAGTATAATGATGATAACGATCAGACAAGCTTTGAGTATCATATAAACTCATTTATATGTCAGGTCCGGCTGTAAACATAGACCCAGATCTGTTGGCATTAATGCATCAATAGATCTGGGCCTACATTGTTCAACTGATTATTTTTAACAAACTGCGTAAAACAGATTTCTAGCTGATAATGCCATGGCTTGTGATGGCCCATAAAATCTGCATTTGAACACATTTTAAAAGTAAATATATATGGTGATGTCCATCGTACTATCAGCAAACCACTGTATTTTCTTTCAGTGATAGATACAACTGTACTTTTTGACTGTACCAGTACACTGGCACTTTCTGATAGTGAGGTATTTACAGAAATTCCTGAGGAATCTTGTCACAACTTAAATGAAAACAACAACTTGTTTTCATTATTCATAAATTATCTTTTGTAATAAAACAACTGTACCTGTCATAAATTAATTGCAAATATTACAAATATATATTAGTTTTAGGATATTTAATTACATGTTTAACATGTGTAACATATTCCAATATGGGGACAAAAGGAATTTTGTGAAATATATTCAGGCTGTATCACACTTTTGGAAGAGATTCAGATTAAAAAAGTACAGTGGAATTCACTAAAACGCGCCTCACCATAACGTGAATTCGGATATAAAGCGATCATAGCATGGCTCCCGAAATTTTGTATATTCATATTCATTCACATGAAGAAAATAAAAATTGGAAAAAAGAGAAAAAAAAAATAAAATAAGAAATTAACTTTGGGGCATGAGATTAGTTGTGACGTTTAAAATAACATGATCGTGGCATGGTTCCTGAAATTTAAAATTCATTTACGTGTATTTTTATCGAACCGTGAAAATATTTGTTTAAAGTACGAGAAATAGTGTGTAAAACGTTTATTGCAATTTAGTGGAAGAATTCGCATATGACTTTTGATAATAAACATAATAAATGATCGGAACTTAACAATATATCCAGGTTCTATCAATGATTTTGGAGAAGTGATCGTGTATGAATTCTAAAATAATACGATATATATATATAACACACGAGAAATAGTGTGTACAACGCTTGGCTTCTGAAATTTATCAATTTCAACTGGCTGTGGTGAAGCTCCGTATTCTACTCTAGAAAAGAAAACTGGTTTCATTAGGTTATTGAATTGTTAAGCCGAAGTAAACAATATCGGAAGTGTTACTTATGGCGGATCCTTGAGTACAGCCAGTAAATCGTCTTTGCGATTGTCTTCCATGAATTCGGTATACAGTTGTTACTCAAACAATAGCCGACATGGGCTTCTTATTTAACTGCAATCACAGCCAAGCAGCAGGCAAAGCTATGGTTGATACAATTTAATAAACATCAAAGGACGAAAGCCGCCAACATGCCGTGTGATCAAACAACAAAGAGTTGAAAGCAATTAATATCCAACTTTATTATCTGTTAATTGAAAGGGCCTGAACTTGTACATTTGTTCAGCTTAATTTTATTTTATATAAAAAGTGATTCGTAACCATTGCACACCTTCATTGTGTAGTTATCGAGCTTTATCTGTGTACGTTGTTTGCTTATATAAAAAAAAACTATTTTACTGTTATGGAAAAGCAAGTTCAAAAACAAGTCGTTTTCTACTAAAGAGAAACTGTATGCCCTAGATCAACTAAAGAAGAGAAAACAACAAACTCAGCTTGCCAGAGATCTAGGAATCGGCGAATCCACTTTGCGAGGGTGGAAAAAAGATGAAGGAAAGCTCCTTAGTCTACCCAACATTCTTGAAGAGGAAACTGGTTTACAGCGTAAAAGGGTTAAGTTAGCTAATGACAATGTCCTGGATTCAGCTTTGTACCAATGGTTTGTACAAGCTCGCTCAGAAGGTGTTCCAATTTCTGGCCTAATTCTGAAAGCTCAATCAGAGAAATTTGATCGCCGTATCAATGGAGATGATTCCAAATTTAAGGCGAGTAATGGCTGGTTAGACAGATTCAAGAAAAGGCACGCTATCAGCCAAGTTCTTGTGTCTGGGGAAATCCGCTCCGCTGACAAAGAGGCTGCCAATTCCTACCCGATTGGGCTTAAAAAGTTGCTGGAGGACAGTTGCTACACAGCCGACCAAGTTTACAACTGCGATGAGACTGGTTTATGTTATAAAATGTTACCCGATCGCACCCTTGCAACCAAGACTGACAGTCACAAACGAGAAAGTTCCAAGAAGAGGTAGGACAGAGTGACTCTCTTATTTTGTGTTAACAAGTCTGGCAGCCACAAAGTCAGACCTCTGATGATTGGAAAATCGAAAGCTCCCAGATAATTTCATCATGTAAATATGAAGACACTTCCATTTCAGTACACTAACAGCAAGATTGCTTGGATGAATAGCTCCATATTTGAGGACTGGTTTCACAAAACATTCGTTCCAGATGTTCTGGCTCATTTACGAAAACTCAAGCTGGAGGAAAAAGCTCTTCTCCTGCTGGATAATTGCCCTGCCCACCCTCACCCGCGGAAAATCTTGTCAGCAGTGATGGCAAGATCAAAGTTTAGTACCTCCCGATAAACACTACGTCAGAAATCCAGCCACTTGACCATAGCATAATTTCCGTATTTAAACAAAATTATCGCCGTGAAATGATAAAGGGAATGGTAGCATCCGTCGACACATCATTGGCATTACTCAACTTAAAAGAAGTATGTCACCTTGGAGGTAAAGCCTGGGATGCTATCACTGCACTCTGCATTGAACGATGCTGGATAAAGGGTCTTGGGCCAGCTTTTACGCCCTCGACACAAAATGATAGTGACGATGAGCTTGAATTTACAGGATTCACTGAAGACGACGTATAGCAGAAGAAGCACTCCAAAAATACGAGCACAGTCATCATGATATCCTTAACTGGTATTCAGTAGATGACATCTGCCCTATATACGATGTCAGATGACAAAATTTTTACAAATATCAGCAGGAAGAATGAAACTGCACAATCAGAACCTGAAAACAGTGACGATAATGATAACGATGATGATGGCACACCAACTCCTCCACCAAAGGTGTCTTAAGCAGTAGTACATTTAGAAGCAAGTTTAAGGTGGCTGGAAACACAAGATGTTGACAGCGTCAAAGTCCTTCAATTAAGAAACATTCTTGACTTTGCTAGAACCCAACAGTTCGCGGCAAAGAAGCAAACCTCATTGGATATATTTTTTAAGAAATGATGACATTTAAATTTGGAACCACACTGACTTTGCACTTTGGGCAATTAATTTAGCAGTTTTCACATGCTTCTTTTGATGTTCACAAAATCTGAAATAAAAGTTATTTGCACGCTGAAATCATGCTTTGATTGTTAATTATTCTTGCAGTTGTCGCATATGATAAAATTTTAGTGGTATGAAATTTGTACAGACACCGTATGTAGACCCGGGAATAGCTGCAGACGGCAAGTAAATGGTTTCAATAGTTTGTTCATCCTATATTTTACACGACAAATTCGGACTATTTCAAAATTATTGAATATTTTAAATCTGTACGATTTTCAATGAAATTGCATCCATTATGGATGAACTGCATGCCACGACGGCACGGTAGCATACGCTTTTCATGATATAGCAATAGTCTGGTATTATCGGTCAATATGTAATATCGTTCAAACAAATAAAAATTAGTAAATGTTTTCAATGCACAGTAATAACTTATAAATATATTAACCATATTATTATTTTTAATTAATGCATTCCAGTTAATATTCATCTGATGATAAGCCGACTTTTGATCATTGTACATGTACATGTATACACTTATATGTTCTCAGAAAAAAGTTAAATACTGTATTGTAAAACCCCGCATTAACGCGACCCTGCTTTTAACACGATCCGATTTCATGGACCACGATCATCGCGTTATTGCGGGGTTCCACTGTAAATAAAACCTAAACAAATGAATGTCATGTTTTAGTCATTTACAAACGTGTGAATGTGTGAAGTATATGCCTTCCTTTGTAAGACTGAATCATGCTACGATTTTCATTACCACACTTAATTTCATTCTGATTTTTACAGGACTTAATTCTGTTACATATTTTATCATTTCCTGAGCAAATGTCTTTTATGATTAATGGCCCCCTTCGGTAAATATCTTGCCTGGATGATAGCATCCCAATGAAAAGTTTCTCTGCCTATCATATGAATACTGCTAACAGATGGATAAATGAGTCAGATGCCCAAGAGCATTGAATTCAATGATGGTCCTTAATATAACTGTGCTATAAAACAGTATGTTTATAAATACTGCATATTGCAGTAACTTTTCAATGGTACCATGCTCTAGCATAGGATTATTGATTATCAAATGTTTCATAAATGACATGTATGCAAGACATTACTACTTCCAATGCAAGCAATCAAGATTTTACTATACAAAATATCCAAATAACAAAACTGACACAAATTCATGATACTATGCTCTAACATGATTGTTGATGGGAATTTAAACACCCAACCACCCAAGAAAATCAGATTTCAAAATGAAATCACACTTTAAAGTAGATGGTATTTTACAAGATATTTTACTATCAATAGCAGTATATATTGCAACGGACAAATTTTAAGTAGATCTTTATTTTCTTATTGTTAATATTGATAGAAAACATTTAGTTAAACACATAGTACATGAACTATTATTGAGATTTATGGGGAATGGATGCATTTACAGAGAACTGAATTCAACTTTTGGTTTGAATGGAAGTTTACAGTTGAGACACTGAACAGGAATCAGTTACTAGCCATTTGACCAAATGACGTGTTTTGATGCTTGGGAAAACAGGAGTTTAATGTAATTCTGATTGGTTACACTGTAAAGGGGGCATGGTTTCACACGGAAAACTCTTCAGTTTAAATGTGCAAATAGAGAATTTCAAATCAGTCTCAAATTTTCCCTACAAGAGGGAATATAAAAAAAAGGACTGAGGATTTAATGAGTAAATCTCTCGCTAAAATTTATCTAACGCAAGAAATTGTCTGGGAAACTTCACAAGACACTTTTTTGGAAGTAAAATCTTGGAAAAGTAAGGTATTTGCAACAATCTCCTGTAATTCATTGATATTACAATGATGATTGTAGGATTTATTTCAATGTATCTGCATGAATTTATTTGTCAAGTTTGTAGAATTAATTTCTTGATATGGAATACAGGTGTTGAGTTCATTTATCAGAGTCTGTAAAATGTAAACTTAACAGATCGTTTAGTAGTGGAAATTATGAATTTATAATTTTATGCCTTTTTTTACATGTGAGAATCCATATGAATTTTCTAACCTATATATGAGTTCATGTAGGATAACCACTTGAGTGTTGTTATCAACACAGTAGCAAGGAATTTCATTCATTTGTATAATTGTGACTAGCCTGGAACTAACATTTTCAGTAAGGGTGTTAGAATAACCATTAATATGGTCATTAATATGGTGATGTTTGGAGTCCTCAGAGAGGGGTAGGATCTATGGTGCTGTAGCGGTCATACTCACATGGAGTAGCTAGTCTACCTTTCGTCCCCACTTGTCACTCGACTCAATTGTGGCTCCAAGTAGCTGTTGCATGTGAAGTGGCCACACCAGGGGCAACGGCTACGTCTGTCTGGATAAACCTATCTCCACCTGTCTTGACTCTGTCTTGCCACTGGATCAAGATAGATGGGCGAGTGAGGTCCATGAGTATGCAACTTCTCCTCACTAAAATCCAATTCTCACGTGCAAGTCATGACTCCACCAGATCATTATTAAGTCAAACCTGGTCAACAAGATAGTAAACCATCCTCAAGGCATCAATGATCATCTGATGACCGTTCAATAGTCTCTTTTAAGAAAGAGATATGCCACACTAGTCAGCACCTTTGCCCCAACACTGACAAATCCCAATGAGATCAAGAACAAGTTCTAAGAAAGAACTGAGATCAAGTAATGCAGCATTCCCCAGAACAAATAGACTCATCATCTTTGGGGACTTCAACGCCCAGGATGGCGCAGATCACACCTCATGGGAAGCTGTACAAAATGAAAAGGGGGATTGGCAGATGCAACAGCAATGGCCTAATGCTGTTGGAAACTAGTGCAGTGCATGAACTGCTCATCACCAACTGTCTTCCACCTACCACTTCACAACAAGACGTCGTGGATGCACCCACGCTCCAAGCACTGGCATCTGCTCGACTACATCATAGTGCAACAGAAAGACAGGCAGAACGCCAGAGTAACAAAGGCTGTGTGTGGAGCTGAGTGCTGGACTGACCACAGGATGATCATCTCCAAACTTAACATCAAGATACAATCTCCTAGAAGTTTTCAAGGAAGAAAGAAACTTAAGCGACTGAATGTCTCCAAGCTGAAAAACAACTCAGCAAAGCAGTCCTTTGCAGATGAACTAGATAAAAAGCTGGAAGCCATCACTTTAGGCTTGCATGATGTAGAGTCTGATTGGGCGTCCCTTCAGGATATTGTCTTCTCCATTGCCGCTGATGTGGAAGGCCCTACTACACAAAAGCACCAGGACTAGTTCGATGATAATGAGGACCGCATTCAAGAACTGCTCAAAGAAAAACACCATACACGCAGCGGTCCTAAATGACAAGCTCTCCACATTTAAGAAATCTGCATTCGTCAATATCAAAAGAATAGTGCAGAGAGCTCTGACAGATGCAGGACACATGGATGAGCAAGAAGACTGATGAGATACAGTCTTAAACAGAACGCAATGACATGAAGCAGTTCTACGAGGCGCTCAAGACAATCTATGGTCCCATTAAATCAGGATCTTCGACCATCCTCAAAACAGATGGGAAAGTGCTGATCACTGATACGCAAGAGATTCTCAAACACTGGGCAGAACACTTTGACAGAGTCCTCAACCGTCCTTTCTCCGTAAATGCTGAAGCCAATGCTCACCTGCCACAGGTCCCAAACAACGCTATCCTCTCAGATTCGACAAAGTCTCACAGAAGTAAAGAAGGCAATTAAAAGCTTAAAAAAGTAAATAAAACCTAAACAAATGCATGTCAGGTTTTAGTCACATGCAAGCGTTTGTGAATGGTGTTAAGTTTATGTCTTTAATTGTAAGATTGAATCATGCTATGATTTTCAGTAGCACACTTATTTTCTGTCTGATTTTTCAATGACTTTTCTATTTCCCTTACATATTTTCTCATTTGCTGAGCAAATGTCTTTTATGATTAATGGCCTCCTTCGGTAAATATCTTGCCTGGATGATAGCATCCCAATCAAAAGTTTCTCTGCCTATCACATGAATACTGCATCTAGAAATTTGTATCTTCAGAAACATCATTGCCTATTTTTAACAGTAAGTTCTCTAATGCCAGCTCAATGTCTTTCACTGTACCAGCTAAGCAGTTATCATCCCACTGGCCATTTAATTTTGTAAGAAAGGGAGCTGTTATTTTTTTCTTTCTTTTATCTCATGATAATTCTTACTTTTCCAAATACTATCATGGATATAATGTTAGTTTGCTATAAATCTGGGGAAGCTATTTTCTCCAACTGCTAACAGATGGATAAAAGAGTCAAGTGCCCCAGAGCATTGAATTCAATGATGGTCCTTAATATAACTGTGCTATAAAACAGTATGTTTATAAATACTGCATATTGCAGTAACTTTTCAATGGTACCCAACTCTAGCATAGGATTAATAATTATCAAACGTTTCATAAATGACATGTATGCAACACCCTACTACTACTTCCAATGCAAGCAATCAGGATTTTACTATACAAAAAATTCAAATAACAAAACTGACACATATTCAATATTTCCAAGCTGAAAAATGACTCAGTGAAGCAGTCCTTTGCAGATGAACTAGATAAAAAGCTGAAAGTCATCAATTCAGGCTCACAGGATGTAGAGTCTGATTGGGCTACCCTTCGGGATATTGTCTTTTCCATTGACGCTGATGTGGTAGACCCTACCACATGAAAGCACCAGGACTAGTTCGACAATAATGAGGACAGCATTGAAGAACTGCTCAAAGAAAAACACTGTACACACAGTTTTTCTAAATGACATGCTCTCCACATCTAAGAAATCTGCATTTGTCAATATCAGAAGAATAGTGCAGAGAGCTCCGACAGATGCAGGAAACATAGATGAGCAAGAAGGTTGACGAGATAGCCATATGCAGATTGCAATGACTTGAAGCAGTTCTACGAGGAGCTCAAGATAATCTAAGGTCCCATTAAATCAGGATCTTCCACCATCCTCAAAACAGATGGGAACATGCTGATCAATGATAAGGAAGAGATTCTTGAACACTGGGCAGAACACTTAAAAAGTCGTCAACCGTCCTTCCTACATAAACGCTGAAGACATTGCTCACCTGCCACAGGTCCCAACCAAAACTCCCCTCTTAGATTTGCCAAGTCTCAAAGAAGTAAAAATAAAGGCAATAAAAAGCTTAAAAAAGTATAAAAAAAACCTAAACAAATGCAAGTCATGTATTATTCATTTACTAGCGTATGTGATTGTGTGAAGTATATGCCTTTCTTTGTAAGACTAAATCATGCTATGATTTTCTGAAGCACACTTAATTTCTGTCTGATTTTTACATGACTTAATTCCCTTACATATTTTCTCATTTCCTGAGCAAATGTCTTTTATGATTAATGGCCCCCTTCGGTAAATATCTTGCCTGGATGATAGCATCCCAATCAAAAGTTTCTCTGCCTATCACATGAATACTGCATCTAGAAATTTGTATCTTCAGAAACAACACTACCTATTTTTAACAGTAGGCTCTCTAATGCCAGCACAATGTCTTTAACTGTACCTGCTATGTAGTTATCATACCACTGGCCATTTAATTTTGTTGGAAGGGGAGCTGTTATTTTCTTTTCTTTTATCTCATGATAATTCTTATTTTTCCAAATACTATCATGGATATAATGTTAGTTTGCTACAAATCTGGGGAAGCTATTTTCTCCAACTGCTAACAGATGGATAAAAGAGTCAAGTGCCCCAGAGCATTGAATTCAATGATGGTCCTTAATATAACTGTGCTATAAAACAGTATGTTTATAAATACTGCATATTGCAGTAACTTTTCAATGGTACCCAACTCTAGCATAGGATTAATAATTATCAAACATTTCATAAATGACATGTATGCAACACCCTACTACTACTTCCAATGCAAGCAATCAGGATTTTACTATACAAAAAATTAAAATAACAAAACTGACACATATTCATGATACTATGCTCTAACATGATTGTTGATGGGAATTTAAACACCCAACCACCCAGGAAAATCAGATTTCAAAATGAAATCACACTGTAAAGTAGATGGTATTTTACTATCAATAGCAGTATTTATTATAAAGGACCAATTTTTAAAGTAGATCTTTATTTTCCTATTGTTAATATTGATAAAAAAAAACATTTAGTTATACACATAGTGCATGAGCTATTATTGAGATTTATGGGGAATGGATGCATTTACAGAACCATAATGTACAGATTGGTTCAAACAAAGTCATGAGTTATTGATATACAATTAAGGGCTTAGTTTAAACTTATTGGAATGGAGTTCAACTTCTGAGCTAAAAATTAAAAAAAACAAAACTGACACATATTCACGACACTACGCTGTAACATGATTGTTGATGGGAATTTAAACACCCAACCACCCAGGAAAATCAGATTTCAAAGTTAAAACCACACTGTAATGTAGATGGTATTTTACAAGACATTTTACTATCAATAGCAGTATATATTGTAAAGTATCAAATTTTTAAGTAGATCTTTTTTTTTCTTGATGTTAATATTCATAGAAAACATTTAGTTAAACACA
Source organism: Potamilus streckersoni (assembly GCA_016746295.1). Taxonomy (NCBI): domain Eukaryota; kingdom Metazoa; phylum Mollusca; class Bivalvia; order Unionida; family Unionidae; genus Potamilus; species Potamilus streckersoni. The sequence goes on from JAEAOA010000432.1 coordinate 3,120,291, forward strand.
TAGTACATGAACTATTATTGAGATTTATGGGAAATGGATGCATTTACAGAGCAATAATGTACAGATTGGTTCAAACAAAGTCAGGAGTTATTGATATACAATTAAGGGCTTAGTTTGCTTAAACTTACTGGTACTGAATTAAACTTTTGGTTTGTATGGAAGTTTACAGTTGAGACATTGAACAGAAATCAGTTGCTAGCCATTTGATCAAATGCAGTGTTTTGATGCTTGGGAAAGCAGGAGTTTAATGTAATTCTGATTGGTTACACTGTAAAGGGGGCATGGTTTCACACGGAAAATTCTTCAGTTTAAATGTGCAAATAGAGAATTTCAAATTAGTTTAATCTTTCCCCTACAAGAGGGAATATAAAAAGAAAGGCTCTGACAATTTAATGAGTAAATCTCATTAAAATTTATCCATGGAAAGGAATTGTCCGGGGAAAACTGACAAGACACTATTTGGTAGCTAAAGCTTGGAAAAGTAAGGTATTTGCAACAATCTTCTGTAATTTATTTATATTACTATGATGATTGTAGGATTTATTTCAATGTATCTGCATGAATTTATTTGTAAAGTTTGTAGATTTAATTTCTTGATATGGTATACAGGTGTTGAGTTCATTTATCAGAGTCTGTATAATGATATTTTCTTTATACAAACATTGACCACTTGTTAAACTTAACAGTTCGTTTAGTAGTGGAAATTATGAATTTATAATTTTATGCTTTATTTTACATGTGAGAATCCATATGAATTTTCTAACCTATATATGAGTTCATGTAGGATAACCACTTGAGTGTTGTTATCAACACAGTAGCAAGGAATTTCATTCATTTGTATAATTGTGACTAGCCTGGAACTAACATTTTCAGTAAGGGTGTTAGAATAACTATTAATATGGTCATTAATATGGTGATGTATTGAGTCCTCAGAGAGGGGTAGTACCTCTGGTGCTGTAGCAGGCGTACTCACATGGAGTAGCTAGTCTACCTTTGGTCCCCACTTGTCACTCTCAACTGTGGCTCCAAGTAGCTGTTGCATGAGCAGCAGCCACACATTCGGGCAATGGCTTTGACTGTCTGGATAAACCAGATTGAGGGTAGCCAATGGGTCACAAACCCATGATAATCTAGGTATGTCTACCTAACCATGTGAACACTGGACCCGTGGACTATGCAGAGGAATCACCATCTGGTCAATGGGCAGAAAGGTGGTTCCAAAAAGCTTTGTGGAAGGCAACTAAAGCACAGTGAGACACCTTAGACACTGCTGGCCATCCACTCCATCACACCTTTCTCTAGCTGTCTAGACTCTGTCTTGCCACTGGACCAAGATAGATGGGCGAGTGAGGTCCATGAGCACGCAACTTCTCCTCACTAAAATCCAATTCTCACGCGCAAGTCATGACTCCACCAGATCATTAAGTCAAACCTGGTCAACAAGATAGTAAGCCATCCTAAAGGCATCAATGATCATCTGATGACCGTTCAATAGTCACTTACAAGAAAGAGTTATGCCATACTAGTCAATGCCTACGCCCCAACACTGACAAACCCCAATGAGATCAAGGACAAGTTCTATGAGAAACTGAGATCCACTATTGCAGCATTCCCCATAACAGATAAACTCATCATCTTTGGGGACTTCAATACCCAGAATGGTGCAGATCATACCTTATGGAAAGGTGTACATAATGAAAAATGGGATTGGCAGATGCAACAGCAATGGCCTACTGCTGCTGGAAACTTGTGCAGTCCTCAAACTGCTCATCACCAACTGTCTTTCACCTACCACTTCACAACAAGACGTCGTGGATACACCCACGCTCCAAGCACTGGCATCTGCTCGACTACATCATAGTGCAACAGAAAGACAGGCAGAACGTCAGAGTAACAAAGGCTGTGTGTGGAGCTAAGTGCTGGACTGACCACTGGATGATTATCTCCAAGCTTAACATCAAGATACAATCTCCCAGAAGTCCTCAAGCAAGCAAGAAACCTAAGCAACTAAATGTCTCCAAGTTAAAAAAAAAACAACTCAGCGAAGCAGTCCTTTGCAGATGAACTAGATAAAAAGCTGGAAGCCATCACTTTAGGCTTGCATGATGTAGAGTCTGATTGGGCGTCCCTTCAGGATATTGTCTTCTCCATTGCCACTGATGTGGAAGGCCCTACTACACAAAAGCACCAGGACTAGTTCAATGATAATGAGGACCGCATTCAAGAACTGCTCAAAGAAAAACACCATACACGCAGCGCTCCTAAATGACAAGCTCTCCACATTTAAGAAATCTGCATTTGTCAATATCAAAAGAATAGTGCAGAGAGCTCTGACAGATGCAGGACACATGGATGAGCAAGAAGACTGATGAGATACAGTCTTAAACAGAACGCAATGACATGAAGCAGTTCTACAAGGCGCTCAAGACAATCTATGGTCCCATTAAATCAGGATCTTCGACCATCCTCAAAACAGATGGGAAAGTGCTGATCACTGATACGCAAGAGATTCTCAAACACTGGGCAGAACACTTTGACAGAGTCCTCAACTGTCCTTTCTCTGTAAATGCTAAAGCCAATGCTCACCTGCCACAGGTCCCAAACAATGCTCTCCTCTAAGAATCCCCAAGTCTCACAGAAGTAAAGTAGGCAATTAAAAGCTTAAAAAAGTAAATAAAACCTAAACAAATGCATGTCAGGTTTTAGTCACATGCAAGCGTTTGTGAATGGTGTTAAGTTTATGTCTTTAATTGTAAGATTGAATCATGCTATGATTTTCATTACCACACTCAATTCCTTTCTGATTTTTACATGACTTAATTCCCTTACATATTTTCTCATTTCCTGAGCAAATGTCTTTTATGATTAATGGCCCTCTTCTGTAAATATCTTGCCTGGATGATAGCATCCCAATGAAAGGTTTCTCTGCCTATCATATGAATACTGCATGTAAAAATTTGTATCTTCAGAAACACCACCACTTATTTTTAACAGTAAGCTCTCTAATACCAGCACAATGTCTTTCACTGTACCAGCTATGCAGTTATCATCCCACTGGCCATTTAATTTTGTAAGAAAGGGAGCTGTTATTTTCTTTTCTTTTATCTCATGATAATTCTTACTTTTCCAAATACTATCATGGATATAATGTTAGTTTGCTACAAATCTGCGGAAGCTATTATCTCCAACTCCTAACAGATGGATAAAAGAATCAAGTGCCCCAGAGCATTGAATTCAATGATGGTCCTTAATATAACTGTGCTATAACACAAGACATTTATAAATATTGCATTTTGCGGTAACTTTTCAATGGTCCCCAGCTCTAGCATAGCATTAATGATTATCAAACGTTTCATAAATGACATTTATGCAACACTTTACTACTACTTCCAACACAAGCAATCAGGATTTTACTATACAAAAAAATTAAAAAAACAAAACTGACACAAATTCATGACACTTCACTGTAACATGATTGTTGATGGGAATTTAAACACCCAACCACCCAGGAAAATCAGATTTCAAAGTTAAAACCACACTGTAAAGTAGATGATATTTTACAAGACATTTTACTATCAATAGCAGTATATATTGTAAAGTATCAAATTTTTAAGATCTTTTTTTTCTTATTGTTAATATTCATAGAAAACATTTAGTTAAACACATAGTACATGAACTATTATTGAGATTTATGGGAAATGGATGCATTTACAGAGCCATAATGTACAGATTGGTTCAAACAAAGTCAGGAGTTATTGATATACAATTAAGGGCTTAGTTTGTTTAAAACTTACTGGAACTGAATTCAACTTTTGGTTTGTATGGAAGTTTACAGTTGAGACATTGAACAGGAATCAGTTGCTACCCATTTATTGATAGACCAAATGCAGTATTTTCATGCTTGGGAAAGCAGGAGTTTAATGTAATTCTGATTGGTTACACTGTAAAGGGGGCATGGTTTCACACGGAAAACTCTTCAGTTGAAATGTGCAAATAGAGAATTTCAAATCAGTCTAAACGTCTCCCTACAAGGGGGAATGTAAAAAGGAAGGCTTTGACAATTTAATGAGTAAATCTCTCATTAAAATTTATCCATGGAAAGGAATTGTCCGGGAAAATTGACAAGACACTATTTGGGACTTAAAGCTTGGAAAAGAAAGGTATTTGCAACAATCATCTGTAATTCATTTATATTACTATGATGATTGTAGGATTTATTTTATGAATGATCTGTATGAATTTATTTGTCAAGTTTGTAGAACTAATTTCTTGATATGGTATACAGGTGATGGGTTGATTTATCAGAGTCTGTATAATAATATTTTCTTTATACAAACATTGATGACTTGTTAAACTTAACAGGTGTTTTGATGCTTGGGAAAGCAGGAGTTTAATGTAATTCTGATTGGTTACACTGTAAAGGGGGCATGGTTTCACACGGAAAATTCTTCAGTTTAAATGTGCAAATAGAGAATTTCAAATTAGTTTAATCTTTCCCCTACAAGAGGGAATATAAAAAGAAAGGCTCTGACAATTTAATGAGTAAATCTCATTAAAATTTATCCATGGAAAGGAATTGTCCGGGGAAAACTGACAAGACACTATTTGGTAGCTAAAGCTTGGAAAAGTAAGGTATTTGCAACAATCTTCTGTAATTTATTTATATTACTATGATGATTGTAGGATTTATTTCAATGTATCTGCATGAATTTATTTGTAAAGTTTGTAGATTTAATTTCTTGATATGGTATACAGGTGTTGAGTTCATTTATCAGAGTCTGTATAATGATATTTTCTTTATACAAACATTGACCACTTGTTAAACTTAACAGTTCGTTTAGTAGTGGAAATTATGAATTTATAATTTTATGCTTTATTTTACATGTGAGAATCCATATGAATTTTCTAACCTATATATGAGTTCATGTAGGATAACCACTTGAGTGTTGTTATCAACACAGTAGCAAGGAATTTCATTCATTTGTATAATTGTGACTAGCCTGGAACTAACATTTTCAGTAAGGGTGTTAGAATAACTATTAATATGGTCATTAATATGGTGATGTATTGAGTCCTCAGAGAGGGGTAGTACCTCTGGTGCTGTAGCAGGCGTACTCACATGGAGTAGCTAGTCTACCTTTGGTCCCCACTTGTCACTCTCAACTGTGGCTCCAAGTAGCTGTTGCATGAGCAGCAGCCACACATTCGGGCAATGGCTTTGACTGTCTGGATAAACCAGATTGAGGGTAGCCAATGGGTCACAAACCCATGATAATCTAGGTATGTCTACCTAACCATGTGAACACTGGACCCGTGGACTATGCAGAGGAATCACCATCTGGTCAATGGGCAGAAAGGTGGTTCCAAAAAGCTTTGTGGAAGGCAACTAAAGCACAGTGAGACACCTTAGACACTGCTGGCCATCCACTCCATCACACCTTTCTCTAGCTGTCTAGACTCTGTCTTGCCACTGGACCAAGATAGATGGGCGAGTGAGGTCCATGAGCACGCAACTTCTCCTCACTAAAATCCAATTCTCACGCGCAAGTCATGACTCCACCAGATCATTAAGTCAAACCTGGTCAACAAGATAGTAAGCCATCCTAAAGGCATCAATGATCATCTGATGACCGTTCAATAGTCACTTACAAGAAAGAGTTATGCCATACTAGTCAATGCCTACGCCCCAACACTGACAAACCCCAATGAGATCAAGGACAAGTTCTATGAGAAACTGAGATCCACTATTGCAGCATTCCCCATAACAGATAAACTCATCATCTTTGGGGACTTCAATACCCAGAATGGTGCAGATCATACCTTATGGAAAGGTGTACATAATGAAAAATGGGATTGGCAGATGCAACAGCAATGGCCTCCTGCTGCTGGAAACTTGTGCAGTCCTCAAACTGCTCATCACCAACTGTCTTTCACCTACCACTTCACAACAAGACGTCGTGGATACACCCACGCTCCAAGCACTGGCATCTGCTCGACTACATCATAGTGCAACAGAAAGACAGGCAGAACGTCAGAGTAACAAAGGCTGTGTGTGGAGCTAAGTGCTGGACTGACCACTGGATGATTATCTCCAAGCTTAACATCAAGATACAATCTCCCAGAAGTCCTCAAGCAAGCAAGAAACCTAAGCAACTAAATGTCTCCAAGTTAAAAAAAAACAACTCAGCGAAGCAGTCCTTTGCAGATGAACTAGATAAAAAGCTGGAAGCCATCACTTTAGGCTTGCATGATGTAGAGTCTGATTGGGCGTCCCTTCAGGATATTGTCTTCTCCATTGCCACTGATGTGGAAGGCCCTACTACACAAAAGCACCAGGACTAGTTCAATGATAATGAGGACCGCATTCAAGAACTGCTCAAAGAAAAACACCATACACGCAGCGCTCCTAAATGACAAGCTCTCCACATTTAAGAAATCTGCATTTGTCAATATCAAAAGAATAGTGCAGAGAGCTCTGACAGATGCAGGACACATGGATGAGCAAGAAGACTGATGAGATACAGTCTTAAACAGAACGCAATGACATGAAGCAGTTCTACAAGGCGCTCAAGACAATCTATGGTCCCATTAAATCAGGATCTTCGACCATCCTCAAAACAGATGGGAAAGTGCTGATCACTGATACGCAAGAGATTCTCAAACACTGGGCAGAACACTTTGACAGAGTCCTCAACTGTCCTTTCTCTGTAAATGCTAAAGCCAATGCTCACCTGCCACAGGTCCCAAACAATGCTCTCCTCTAAGAATCCCCAAGTCTCACAGAAGTAAAGTAGGCAATTAAAAGCTTAAAAAAGTAAATAAAACCTAAACAAATGCATGTCAGGTTTTAGTCACATGCAAGCGTTTGTGAATGGTGTTAAGTTTATGTCTTTAATTGTAAGATTGAATCATGCTATGATTTTCATTACCACACTCAATTCCTTTCTGATTTTTACATGACTTAATTCCCTTACATATTTTCTCATTTCCTGAGCAAATGTCTTTTATGATTAATGGCCCTCTTCTGTAAATATCTTGCCTGGATGATAGCATCCCAATGAAAGGTTTCTCTGCCTATCATATGAATACTGCATGTAAAAATTTGTATCTTCAGAAACACCACCACTTATTTTTAACAGTAAGCTCTCTAATACCAGCACAATGTCTTTCACTGTACCAGCTATGCAGTTATCATCCCACTGGCCATTTAATTTTGTAAGAAAGGGAGCTGTTATTTTCTTTTCTTTTATCTCATGATAATTCTTACTTTTCCAAATACTATCATGGATATAATGTTAGTTTGCTACAAATCTGCGGAAGCTATTATCTCCAACTCCTAACAGATGGATAAAAGAATCAAGTGCCCCAGAGCATTGAATTCAATGATGGTCCTTAATATAACTGTGCTATAACACAAGACATTTATAAATATTGCATTTTGCGGTAACTTTTCAATGGTCCCCAGCTCTAGCATAGCATTAATGATTATCAAACGTTTCATAAATGACATTTATGCAACACTTTACTACTACTTCCAACACAAGCAATCAGGATTTTACTATACAAAAAAATTAAAAAAACAAAACTGACACAAATTCATGACACTTCACTGTAACATGATTGTTGATGGGAATTTAAACACCCAACCACCCAGGAAAATCAGATTTCAAAGTTAAAACCACACTGTAAAGTAGATGATATTTTACAAGACATTTTACTATCAATAGCAGTATATATTGTAAAGTATCAAATTTTTAAGATCTTTTTTTTCTTATTGTTAATATTCATAGAAAACATTTAGTTAAACACATAGTACATGAACTATTATTGAGATTTATGGGAAATGGATGCATTTACAGAGCCATAATGTACAGATTGGTTCAAACAAAGTCAGGAGTTATTGATATACAATTAAGGGCTTAGTTTGTTTAAAACTTACTGGAACTGAATTCAACTTTTGGTTTGTATGGAAGTTTACAGTTGAGACATTGAACAGGAATCAGTTGCTACCCATTTATTGATAGACCAAATGCAGTATTTTCATGCTTGGGAAAGCAGGAGTTTAATGTAATTCTGATTGGTTACACTGTAAAGGGGGCATGGTTTCACACGGAAAACTCTTCAGTTGAAATGTGCAAATAGAGAATTTCAAATCAGTCTAAACGTCTCCCTACAAGGGGGAATGTAAAAAGGAAGGCTTTGACAATTTAATGAGTAAATCTCTCATTAAAATTTATCCATGGAAAGGAATTGTCCGGGAAAATTGACAAGACACTATTTGGGACTTAAAGCTTGGAAAAGAAAGGTATTTGCAACAATCATCTGTAATTCATTTATATTACTATGATGATTGTAGGATTTATTTTATGAATGATCTGTATGAATTTATTTGTCAAGTTTGTAGAACTAATTTCTTGATATGGTATACAGGTGATGGGTTGATTTATCAGAGTCTGTATAATAATATTTTCTTTATACAAACATTGATGACTTGTTAAACTTAACAGGTGTTTTGATGCTTGGGAAAGCAGGAGTTTAATGTAATTCTGATTGGTTACACTGTAAAGGGGGCATGGTTTCACAAGGAAAACTCTTCAGTTGAAATGTGCAAATAGAGAATTTCAAATCAGTCTAAACGTCTCCCTACAAGGGGGAATGTAAAAAGAAAGGCTTTGACAATTTAATGAGTAAATCTCTCATTAAAATTTATCCATGGAAAGGAATTGTCCGGGAAAATTGACAAGACACTATTTGGGACTTAAAGCTTGGAAAAGTAAGGTATTTCCAACAATCATCTGTAATTCATTTATATTACTATGATGATTGTAGGATTTATTTTATGAATGATCTGTATGAATTTATTTGTCAAGTTTGTAGAACTAATTTCTTGATATGGTATACAGGTGATGAGTTGATTTATCAGTCTGTATAATGATATTTTCTTTATACAAACATTGATGACTTGTTAAACTTAACAGTTCGTTTAGTAGTGGAAATTATGTATTTAGAATTTTATGCCTTTTTTTACATGCGAGAATCCATATGAATTTTCTAACCTATATATGAGTTCATGTAGGATAACCACTTGAGTGTTGTTATCAACACTGTAGAATGGAATTTCATTCATTTGTATAATAATGACTAGCCTGGAACTAACATTTTCAGTAAGGGTGTTAGAATAACCATTAATAAGGTCAATAATATGGTGATGTATTGAGTCCTCAGGAAAAGTATTACCTCTGGTGCTGTAGCAGGCGTACTCACATGGAGTAGCTAGTCTACCTTTGGTCCCCACTTGTCACTCTCAACTGTGGCTCCAAGTAGCTGTTGCATGAGCAGCAGCCACACATTCGGGCAATGGCTTTGACTGTCTGGATAAACCAGATTGAGGGAAGCCAATGGGACACAAACCCATGATAATCTAGGTCTGTCTAGCTAAGTATGTGAACACTGGACCCACGTACAACACAGACGTATCACCATCTGGTCAACGGGCAGAAAGGCAATTACAAAAAACGTTTTGAAAGGCGAATAGGGCACAGTGAGAGACCTGAGACACTGCTGGCCATCCACTGCATCCCACCGATCTCCAGCCATCTAGACTCTCTCTTGCCACTGGACCAAGATAGATGGGCGAGTGAGGTCCATGAGTATGCAACTTCTCACTAAAATCCAATTCTCACGCGCAAGTCATGACTCCACCAGATCATTAAGTCAAATCTGGTCAACAAGATAGTAAACCATCCTAAAGGCATTCAATGATCATCTGATGACCGTTCAATAGTCACTTCCAAGAAAGAGATATGCCACACTAGTCAGCGCCTATGCCCCAACATTGACAAAACCTAATGAGATCAAGGACAAGTTCTATCCACTTTTGCAGCATTCCCCAGAACAGATAAACTCATCATCTTTGGGGACTTCAACGCCCAGGATGGCGCAGATCACACCTCATGGGAAGCTGTACAAAATGAACAATGGGATTGGCAGATGCAACAGCAATGGCCTACTACTGCTGGAAACTTGTGCAGTGCACGAACTGCTCAACACCAACTGTCTTCCATCTACCACTTCACAACAAGACATCGTGGATATACCCACGCTCCAAGCACTGGTATCTGCTCGACTAAATCATAGTGCAACAGAAAGACAGGCAGAATGTCTAAGTAACAAAGGCTGTGTGTGGAGCTGAGTGCTGGACTGACCACAGGATGATCATCTCCAACCTTAACATCAAGATACAATCTCCTAAACGTCCTCAAGGAAGCAAGAAACTTAAGCAACTAAATGTCTCCAAGCTGAAAAACAACTCAGCGAAGCAGTCCTTTGCAGATAAACTAGGCAAAAAGCTGGAAGCCATCACTTTAGGCTTTTATGATGTCGAGTCTGATTGGGAGACCCTTCAGGATATTGTCTTCTCCATTTCCGCTGATGTGGAAGGCCCTACTACACAAAAGCACCAGGACTAGTTCGACAATGAGGACCGCATTAAAGAACTGCTCAAAGAAAAACACCATACACACAGCGCTCCTAAATGACGAGCTCTTCACATTTAAGAAATCTGCATTCGTCAATATCAGAAGAATAGTGCAGAGAGCTCTGACAGATGCAGGACACATGGATAAGCAAAAAGACTGATGAGATACAGTGAACACTGGACCCGGCAGACTGAGCACAGAAATCGCCATCTGGTCAACGGGCAGAAAGGCGGTTACAGGAAACGTTGTGGAACACGACTTGGCACAATGGGGGCCCCGAGTGGTCAAATGGTCTAAAGCGCTGTCTGTTATGGATCACTGCCATCTCACCTCTATTTGCATGGGTTTGAGTCTAAGATTCGGTGAATGTGGATATGTGAGAGAGCTTGCCAGTAGCTTCTCGTGGGTCGGTGGTTCTTTCCGGTGATTTCCCGGTTTCTTCCTCCACCATTAATACTGGCCGCCATGTATAGCCTTTCCTGTGCTGAAAAATGGCGTTAAACCCCACACAACAACAACAACAACTTGGCACAATGAAACATCTAAGACACTGCTGGCCATCCACTGCATCCCACCAATCTCCAGCAATTTAGCTGGTCTTGCCACAGGAACCAGATAGGCGAAGATGTGCGAGTGAGGTGGAAAGAGTACGCAACTGATGATTAAAATCCAATTCTCATATGCAAGTCATGACTCCACCAGATCATCAATAAGTCAAACCTGGTCAACAAGTTAGTAAACCAACCTAAGGTCATTAATGATCGTCTGATGACCATTCGACTGCCGCTCCACAGAAAGTGATAGGCCATACAAGTCAGCACCTATGCCCCAACACTGACAAACCCCAAGGAGATCAAGGACAAGTTCTACGAGGAACTGAGATCAACTATTGCTGCCCTGTCAAGAACAGATAAACTCATCATCCTTGGGGACTTCAATGCCCGGGATGGCGCAGCAGATCACACCTCAGAAGGAGTACAGGATGAAAAATGGGATTGGCAGATGCAACAGGAATGGTCTCCTGCTCCTGAAAACTTGTGCAGCGCATGAACTGCTCATCACCAACTCAGTCTTCCACATGCCACTTCGCAAGAAGACATCGTGGATACACCCATGCTCCAAGTACTTGCATCTGCTCGACTATGTCATAGTGTGACAGGAGTTTAAAGATGCCTCCTCTATTGTCCACCTCTACAAACGAAATGGGAACCAGCAAATATGCAACAACCACCATGGCATCTCCTTAATATCCATAGCAGGGAAGATACTGATAATTCGTCTAAACCGTCAACCTGAAAGGAAGGCTTACTAGCAGGATAGAGGCACTGTGGACATGATTTTTACAGCCAGACAACTCCAGTCGAAATGCCAAGAGCATAATGTCGGCCTCTACACCACTTTTGTGGACCTCACCAAGGCTTTTGACAATGAGTCGTGAAGGTTTGTGGAGGATCATGGCAAAGTTTGGATGCCCTGAAAATTTTATCACTATGGTCAGACTGTTCCACGCTGGCATGCTCGCTAGAGTACAGAATGAAAGAGAGTTATCCCTGCCTTCCCAGTGACAAATGGTGTCAGACTGGGCTGTGTTCTTGCTCCAACCCTGTTCAGCATGATGTTCACAGCTATGCTGACAGACCCTTTCAGTGAGAGTGATATTGGCATCAATATCCGGTTTCGGACAGATGGGAACATCTTCAACTTGAGAAGAATGCAAACTCTTCTTTGCTTACGACTATGCTTTAAATGCTTGTACTCAGTCTGACATGGATGGCTTCTCCAAAGCCTGCATAGTCTTTGGACTCACAATAAGTATGACGAAGACGGAAATCATGTACCAGCATGCATCCTCAATCCCCTACACTGAACCAAGCATTACTGTCAATGACCAGAAGCTCACTGTTGCTAACAAGTTCATCTACCTTGACAGCACCTTGTCTCCATCTATGAAGAGATCACCCTTAGGATGGCTTGCGCAAGTACAGGCTTCAGCAGACTCCACAACTCTGTGTGGAAAAGAAGAGGAATCAGCCTGAAAACCAAGATCAAAAAGTACTACCTTCCCTCTTGTCTGCCTATGAGACATGGACGGTGTACAATCATGAAAGACAGCTAAACTCCTTCCACATGCGCTGTTTCAGAAAACTGCTCCACATCAAATGGCATGACATGATTCATGACACAGAAGTCCTCCAGAGAGCTAAGATGACAAGTATCTATGCCATGCTCAAAATGTCGTATGTTTTATGGGGAACTAACTGAAGGCAAGCATTCCAGGAGGCCAAAACAAGCGGTACAAGGACATGCTCAAAGCTTCAATGAAGTCCTGTGGCATTGATCCAGACAGCTGGGAGCAGCTTGCCAAAGACTGTGATGCCTGGAACTTACAGATCAAATCAGGAGTTGCTGCTTTTGAAGAGCAACGGATCGAGGCCAAACATAAACACCAGCAGAGGAAGAGCAGGGACAGCACCAACCCTCAATCAATCCAGGCTCCGGCAATTCCCTGCCTTCATTGCCCTAGACACTTCAACGCATGGATTGGCCTCACCAGCCATCTGTGCATTCACAGACTAGCACAGATGTTAGGTCATGATCGTCTTCGAGAATGAAGGACGAACAACAACAATAAGATTATGTTCTGTCAGTGCCAGTTTGAAATTAGGATAGAATTTATCTGACTTAGGGAGAGGGAAAAGGTATTGATTTATTTTGTAATTTAATTGATTAAATATAGTTTGAATGATACACAGTGCATCCTTCTCTAGACCCTTTCGGACTCCTCTTTGTTTATTAGGGTTTCTCTACCAGATGTGATGTCATTGTAGTCAGTATTATGTTAATAAGCTAGTAACTAAAATTAGATATGTTGTCATGTTGAACCAATCAGATAACTGAGTTTAGAGCATGTGATCAGGCATTGTCAGTTGATGGAGGCAGACATACAGCAGCTGGGATGCATGTAGAGAGGTGAACTTTGCAGTGAATTTTACGCCACATCTAACTTAATAAATTTATCAGTGGAAAAAATACAGTCCTTCCTCCCTTTGATGATAGGATGTTACTTTTCATTTACCTTGGGGATATGTTTTATTCAGTCCACAATGGCTTCTCATAGATCTAGACGTACTGTGTTATCATTTGGATGTTACTTTTCGTTTTTTCACAATGGCTTCTTGTAAATCAATGCATACTGTGTAATTGTTTAACTAGCATTCCTAATATAGAACTCCCTTTGATGATACCTTATGTTTTTGTTTTTCTTGGGGATCTTATGTTTTATTCAGTCCACGATGGCTTCTCATAGATCAAGACAGACTGTGTAATCGTTTGACTTGAGTTCGCAAATATAGAACATAACTATGATGTCATCATAGGGACAAATTCACTTGGGCAGAAATTCCAGAAAAAATTGGACTGCTTCCAAATTGGTTAAACAGCTAGCGGAGAAAAACATCAAGGTATTAGTTTCTATCAGAAAGAAACATCTTCGACTGTACAGAGATTATCATCATACAGGTTGTTCATCTTTGTGTTCAAGAGCATCACATAACCAGATGGGGGCTGCATGTCAACAGCATCATCATGTGACCTAGAAACAGCTGATACACCATGTAATCTGAACATGTCAGCCATAGCAGCTATCATGCAATAGTTAGCCGCATTACAAGTATCTGTTGCCACATTGACACAATCATCCAAAACGACAACCATATCACAACCAGATTCACAATCTTCATGGAGTCCAACTGAGAGGATATATGTCAATCGCATAGTGTCTTTAACTTTCAATCTGCTCTCGCTAGATGGAACGATGACAACACGATTCTGCCTGTTGACTAACTTCCGCCAGTGGAAATTATACCTGGCCATATTCGCAAGGACATAATCAATGGTTGCACAATTTCAGCAGCTGGCACCCACAGCAGAGTTACAAACCATGTAAGTTCCCTCCTACTGCTCACCTAGAGCCTACCATAAATTTTTTGTGGAAATAATCTTTGGCCAAAGGCAGCAGGTGTGCTTATTCAACAGGCTTCCAAACATTCGAGTCTTTCTTGATAATGGTAGGATTGTGGATTCCAGGATTTAGTCCCCCCCCCCCGTTGTGAATGAGGACACCTTGATTTACTTTGTTGCGCATTGTACACAGAAGCTGCACCTGACATCTCACACTATAAAACTTTTATCTAGTCAGTAGTAGACATTCATACTTGAATCTTGGTATCCATACCAGTCATTTGCTTCGACTACAGAATATACTAAAAGGTGTCAGAAACGACTTCCTATTATGTATAATATACACCACTCCCTCGATAACTCGCACCCGGCATGGCTCCCGATTTCTTTTCAAAGGAAATATAATTTAAAATGTGTTAAATGGGGAAAAAAAATTTGCGATAAGAATTATTATATTGAACCTTGTTACACACTGTATATTATGTAAATTTTCGTAGACAACAAAATAATTATAAATCATTAATTTTTGTAAAAACAAAATGGGAATACAGTATTTGCCATCTTTTTTGCAAACGTAAATCTTCTTAGTGGAAATTTTATGTCCGATAACTTACCCAATTTTTCAAATACAAAAACATCTATAAGAATAATTATGATACATTTAAAAAATTATTATTTTGATAACTGGATTGTGTTCGTACGAAAAATTACCTGAAATATGGTAGCTCATTATATCATCGGAAAATGGTGATTATTGCCGTAAAGATAAAATCTATATCATGAAATTTTTAAGTTCTAATTAGATGTCTCAAATTATATTTGGGGATTTTTGAGAGAAAAAGTTGTTAATACTTTGTAAATAATCAGTCTGGCGAAACAGGATAACAAAATATTATGCTAAGAGGTGGCAACAGATAATAAAATAAACACCACTTAAATGTCTTGCTAGGTGAAATTCACGTTCTAATCCCTAATTTCGCTTCAGGGTAAACACTAGAATTGCAACATATTCTCTTCTATGAAAACATGAAAATAGTCAATTGTCCATCACATCGAAACCCGTGAGTCAACAAAATATTATGCTAAGAGGTGGCAACAGATAATAAAATAAACACCACTTAAATGTCTTGCTAGGTGAAATTCACGTTCTAATCCCTAATTTCGCTTCAAGGTAAACACTAGAATTGCAACATATTCTCTTCTATGAAAACATGAAAATAGTCAATCGTCCATCACATCGAAACCCGTGAGTACTTCTGCGAGAACCTAAATAAATGCCGGCTTTGTTTTGATCTACAACTTGGGGAAGTGTTTGTTGCACTAAACAAAAATCAATTAAAAGACCCCGGTGTTGTTTTATCTGAATATGTCTTTTGTATCAAATCAAGCAAGGTAAGTACAATTTAAAAAAATCAAAGACAGCATGCCCATAGCAGCATAAGTTCTTGAGGTAATTACCATTTTCAAAATTCATTTTATTTGACCAGTCGAAAATGGTTTCACATTTTTATGTGATATATTTAAAATATTTTTATCACTTTTGGAGATCCCTGCATAGAATTAAACAAAATTCATTGTCGGGAGAAATATGCTCAGCGAATCAGGAAGCCGCATGTAATTACCCAAACCAGCTCAGAGAGAAAATCACCTGTGAACAAATACACAGAGGCGGCAGAGAAATCAAAGAGTAATAAAAAAAAGAGCAGATGTTTTGAAAATGTGAAGTGATATTTGTCAAATGTGTCACAAACTGCGAGTAATATCGTGTTCTAATTTACGTTATTTTAAATTTGTAGACCCATTAAATGATGTCGGTAATGGCTAACCCTTGTAAAAAAAAACATTTTACTTCTACTGCAATCAAATCAACCTGTCGTTAGATCGACATTGTGGGTTTTTTTAAATGGGTGTCAATCTTGTGTATAAAAAAATCTACTTTGGATCAAACAAGAATTTATCCAATTTAACACAATTATTTGTGACGTAGTACACAACGTGCGAAATCATACACATGTTAAGCCAATGGAAAACGTGTGGATTATTGTTTTGATGATCTCCTCAATATCATGTAAGTTATCCTGAAATTAATGTTACTCTGTGATGACAAAAATAAACGAAGCAAACCACTATGAAGAAATATTTAATCATAGTTAATCATAGCACAATTATTGAGTATTCAACACTAACATGCCAAACCAACCCATCCACCTTTTTGCTTGTGTACATCAATCCATTTGTTTTGTTCTTTGTTATAGGTCCCTCGATAACTCGTGCCCTCGCTTATAATGTGGTCGATGTTTTTGGACTCCATTGTGTGAGAGTTATCGAGGGAGTGGTGTATTATGTGACATATGGCAGTGCTTAAAACACTATGGACAGAGTGAGAACACTAAACTCTTGCTACAAACTGCTTCTGCACTGGGTTTTATGTGGAGACTCTGCTATTCATGGAGCCCATTTTTTCTGCAGCAAAAAATTTGTGTATGTCCTGAAATAATGTCCTGCATCTTTGGGCATCTAAGACTGATGTTTTCCGTGAAGGAGTGGATATCCATATTCATTCTATGCATTGTGACATCTTTGTATGCCCATACCGTGTGATGAAGAAATTATGTGGGGGTTTTTTTTCAGATATTAGCTGGAGCTTGCCCTTGTGATCCACTGTTTTTCATGGACAATGGGCACACTTTAAGTAGAACTTTCTTTATCACTACCATTAAGGCCATATTTTCCAGATGCATGTAGTTATAATGGGCACTCCTTCCGCTTGGGGGTGACTAATAGTGCTGCTAAGGCTAGAATTCCAGACCAACTCATCCAGACCTTAGGTCAATGGTCCTCTAATGCATATTGTAGATATATTCAGGTTCACCCACAGAATTAGCACAGAGACATATGTTACATCTTGTGCCTCACTAGTTCATTACACACTTGTGTTAATGCACTATTCATTTGTTTCTTTAGTAAGACCATCACTCAATTTTAAAAAAATTATTTCTTTACGCTTAAGAGACATTGTATTACTGTGTCTATGCTACGCTATCATTTTACAGGTATCTTCATCTATTAGTGCACTTGTGAATTCCTAACTGGCTATCAAATACATACATCTTACATTCATATCTTTATGTAGATCAGGCTTTTTCATGTAGTTCAAATATATTTCATGTATTTCTAGGCATTATTCCACTTATAAATCCTTACCTTACTTTAAAGTGGGAGCCTCATTACAATCACACTGTTCCAGAGTCGCAGTGCTACTTTCACTTGTTTGAGACAAGTTTTCATGCATTTAAAGCTTTGCTTTTGAACCCCAATCTGTGTCAATACTTAAATGCACTCAACTATTATGCCCATATACATCATAACTGTTTCCAACGGTGCAAGTATAGAGTATTGGTAGATGTTTGTTATAGCATTCTCAGGATTGGACTTGTCGAGTTTCGGTTAATTTTTTTTCTGCTTTTAGGTTTCATGGGTGCACAGATCGATACAGCCATCCAC
Source organism: Potamilus streckersoni (assembly GCA_016746295.1). Taxonomy (NCBI): domain Eukaryota; kingdom Metazoa; phylum Mollusca; class Bivalvia; order Unionida; family Unionidae; genus Potamilus; species Potamilus streckersoni. The sequence goes on from JAEAOA010000432.1 coordinate 3,138,233, forward strand.
ACCATAGGGGCACTGCACTTCATATGGCTTCCTTGGAGAGCACTTCAATTCTTTTCACTGAAGACATGAATATCTTACAACACATTCTTTCACTGGTGTTCTGTTACATGGAATATAAGCATTCCTGGTTATTGTGTGTACAGTTCAGCCATCTTGTGGGTGCATAGACCGATAGAGCCATCCATATAATAAGACACTTCATTTCATATGGGTTCACTAAACAGTACTTCACATGGATTCATTTAAGAATCAACTTCTTAAAACACTTCAATCTCCCTCTGGCATTCTGTGACATGGAATACACACATTTCTGTGTATTGTGTGCACAGTTCAACAGTTATGTAGGTGCACAGACCGATAGAGCCATCCATATCATATAGCACTGTGCTTCATATGGCTTCATCAAAGAGCACATTAAATGGGTTCATTAAAAAAAAACCATGACTATCTTAAAACACTTCAGTCTCAGCTGGCATTCAGGGACATGGAATACAAACATTTCTGAATATTGTGACCTCTGACTTAAGAATTTATGTGATTTGATAACAACTTGCATGGAAATTTGTGTTTTCTGTTTCCGATCATACTAGAACTGCCATCAAGTTTATGTAGTATTTTTGGCAAAGTCAGGCATGTTGCACATTACATGTATGACAGGGGTCAAGCTAGACTTAAATTGTAGAGAGAAGTGACTTTTCCTTTTGGTCAGATCAGGGAGAAGTGGGAGCTAAACAGGGAGAAGTGGGAGCTTAAACCGGGAGAAGTCAGAACAAACCAAGAAATGTAAACAATGCCTTATTTTCAAGTTTAAAAATATGTCATGTTTATTATCAACCCATTTTGTACATGTATAAAAATTATTATAATCATACCCCTTCTATTCATACTTGTAATATATGAGTGTTTTTGGATTGAGATTCAGTCAAAATGGTCATATGACTTAAAAGACACAGCTGAAGCTATACATTGTAATTGATTTTAATTGAAATCAGTAGCAAGATTAGGGTCTTGTAATTGCAAGTTGGTAAAAATGCTTAATAAACTACCACTTAATTATTTTATTTTGTACAAGTTTTGTGTAAAATTGCAGTCAAAAAAGATTTCTAGCATTATTTGAAACAACCCGTAATTTATGTCATAGGAATAAATGCATAAGCGACTTCAAACATACTCTTCGTCCTGATTTACTTGTTCCCAATAAAACATTACTGTAACTATTCATAGACAACACACAGAAGCACTAAAATAAATAAATAAATAACTACACTGGAGCCTTCCCCCCCAAACCGAAACATCCAAAAACATGTATTGCACTAAGCAAGTGTGTCTCTTTTTAGAAAGCAGGTTTTTCTTAATAAAATAATTTGCTTTCTTGCTTAGTTACAACAAATTCATTAATAGGACTACATATTTATGGTTGAATTAGTTGTCTAGCTACAGGTATTAATGATATTAATTATGTGATTTCGCAAAAATTACAGTAGATCAGAAAATAACCTTGACCTTGCAGCATTATTTCAAATTCCACAACAGAGATTGCCATGTGTTTTTGACCAACATTCTTAAATATTTAGGCTAAATCTCATATGACATAATATTTAAACTTTGTTTCCATTATGTTATATATTTTCCTGAATCTATTTGCCCAATTATTTACGAAAACAGACTGTTTAATGATGTGGTATATCGTATACATAGCAATGTCCACTAATACAAGTTGATTTACTGTTTTAAACTGATTATATCATGAAAATACGCAAATACGGCCATTAAAATCCCTCCATTTATAAAAACAAGAAATACGGTAGGAAAACTCTTCACCAATCACATTTTTTGAAAGCAAATTGCTATTTACTTATTGATGAATTTCACTTTAGATTACAAAAGTGCCAGAAATTATTGGCTACTGCGAGAGTGCATCTCAAAAGTCATAATCTATAGCCATTTTATGTCCGAAAATCCGAGGGCGAAGTAGTTTTTGCTTTCCTAACAGAAGGAGGCGAAGTTTACCATTCTCGTGTGACTTTTTCGCCCACTTCGCCTGGTAGCGTGACCCCTGGTACAAAAGATGTTTTGTTTTATTTTGTAACATGCTGTCATGCCCTGCTGCAGCTGCAGTACTCCACAATTAAACTGTACCTTGCAGAAATTAGATTCCATTACCTACTGGCTGGTCATAGTAATGCTTTTCAGGAGTCAGAGAAGTTACAGAGTATACTTCATGGGAAAACATATAGTAGGACCAGCAGCTGGAATGCATGTAGAGAGGTGTGCTTTTCAGTGAATTGTAGATGCCACATCTAACTTAATAAACTTATCAGCATAAAGAAACATACTGTTCCAGTTCTATTCTTAGGTGCATTGCCCAACTTAGAGCATTCATAACTTGGCTTTTAAACAAGGTTTTCAGCACTTTCAAAACTGCAACATTGCCAAGTTTTCATGCATTATAAAAACTTTGCTATGAACCCGAATTTGGGTCAGTTCTTAAATGTAGTTAATTATTATGCCCATATGCTTCATTCCTAATTCCTACTGTGCAAGTTTGGAGTATCGGCTGATGTTTGTTTTCATAGCATCCTCAGGAACAGGCTTGTCGAGTTTCGGTTATCATTGTCCCTATATACCTTGTATCAACCCCTAGCGGCTCAAAATACAGGTATCGGACACTCTTCACAACCCTACAAACTCCCATATGTATCGTCCTGAGGTATCCTCTAGAACAATTCAGAGCATGTCATTGCCAAGTTTTCATTCATTCAAAAACTTTGCTTTTTAACTCCAATTTGTGTCAGTACGTAAATGTACTATTATGCCCATATACATCATACCTGCTTCCTACCGTGCATGTATGGAGTATCAGCTATTTGTTGTCATAGCATCCTCAGGATCGGACTTGTTGAGTTTCAGTTATCTTTGTCCATATATACCATGCGGCTTCACATAAAGGTGTCAGACACCCTTCACAACCCTACAAACTCCCACATGTCTCCTGTCCTGAGGTATCCTTTAGAACAATTCAGAGCTGGGTTGGTGCAGTATGCTGTGATAGGATTTGCCCCCATTATGCCAAAAAGATTATTTTATATGTACAATAAAGTGTGTATTGAACCTGTGTATTGTGTGTTATTAAAACCCCCAGTATAATGTGACAAAAGATTTAGGTTGCTTATTTTTGTTATTTTGGAAGGGCCAAGATAGCTCGAAGTTCTATGCTCTACATCTACTCTCTAAGTATTAAGTCTTACGAATCCAAAGTGAAAATAAAGTTGAAAGGAACAAAAGACGGTTCATCTTGCAAATTTGGAAAAGAAAGTGAAGGAGACTGGACTTACCAATACAGGGAGTTGAAAGGAACAGTTACAGTGGAATTCAGAATGAAACAAGACTATCAGGTTACTAAAACTTTACAAGGCAATGATTTTGATGTATTCAATGTGATCTAAATGATGATTTAAATTCTATCACGTAACAGATCGGCTATTGGTTTCATTATTTCTTGTTTTTGGAAATTCATGCAAGAAGCTAAGACAAAAGAAAGAAGTGTATCTTTCTATCATATTGTATCACTTTTGTTTTAGACTGTATTCTTAGAGATTTTGATTAAATTTTGATTTTTTTGTAACAGGGGGCTCGTTTATTCTATTCTATATACCTGCTCAGTTCCTAATCTATTCCACCAGACATTTTCTCAAATTCTATTGATATTTACTTGTCCTTGGCAAATTATACTGTCAGCAATCACCTCTGGGCAACGATAACCAAACATAACACCCACCCCAACAAAGCTAGGAGGGGTGTAAATCACTGCCACACACACACATCTATAAAAAAAAATTTTCACCCACACATATTTTCCAAACTTGACTTATGCCTCAACATACTGAGTTTGGAATATCTATACCATAATTTAAGACCCATATTAAGTGTTCAGTCAATATACCTTGGCTACTTCATCATCTATTGCCATCTCCTCATCCATGATATCAAGAAAGCCATCATCCACATCTTCCTCCAGACTGGTTAACCGAGACTTCTTAAGGGGGCTTCCTGCATCCACTGGTCTTGCCACCTTTCCAGAGAAATCCTGTAAAATACACAACCCAACAATTAAAGCTCATCAAATATACAGGACATTTTGTGGCATCTGATCATGAGTGTAGCATATTCACAATGGAATATATGACTTGAACAGTGTCTGAAATTTTCTTCCTTCAAATAGCCTATGATAAACACCCGAATTGAGAAATATCTTAAGTCAAAAACATGTATTGATGTGATCCATTTAATAGGAGCAAAATTACCTGCATCTTATATTAGGCTGCTTATGAAAGTATGAGAAAAAAATATAAAAAAACATCTTTAATATGTACTGATATGAACTTTATGATAAGCAAAGCTATACTGGTTTGACATGTGAAATTTTCAAGTCAGTTGAACTCACTAGAACTGGGTTTATAGTTTGAGTATAGGTCTTTTACAATCTTAATAAACTATGTTTTATGGGTATTTAAAATATATTTTGTGTGTTTGTGTGTGTGTGACAGACAGACAGATGGAGATTTGGATTTTTAACTTAGCTTTAACAATTTTTCAGTCATATCACTATGATGTCTGCAGTGTGGCAGTTTATAGTGATATCTTGGACTGGGGTATCATGCCACAGACATGTATGATGTACAACCCACTTACATAATCATGACGCCAGGTTGACCAGTCCTAACACAAATCTCTAAATGCTGAAGATAAGTACCATTTCTAAAAGTCTTTAGTATGACTCAGGCTGGGGATAAAACCTGCAACCTCCTGCATCTGAGGCAGATGCTCAAACCACTAGGTTAAGAATAACAATTGTACACATAGTGAGTGAGCTGTTAGCTAATATATTACTCATGAATGACATAAAATGCTCATACTCAAACACTTCCTATGTACTCATACAAATATTGGCCCAAAACGAACAATGGAATGATTATTATCACAGTAGCCTAGATAATTTGTGCACAATGAGGTCAAAAATGACTGCATTATATGCAAGAATGTGAGTTTCCTGGAAAAATGGTGGAGGCAACTGACCTCAAAAGAATTAATTGCAATTTAAACATTGAAAGTATGTGTACATACCAAATGAGAGGCCATTACAGTTTGAAGTAAATGATGTATTTGTGCAAACACAGCAGTGGAAGTACCTAAATGAACCACCAAGGTGTAGATTGCTTAACGTATTAGAACTTTGGCATGAGTTAGTGTTGGAATTGCCATGGTAATGTAGATGTTATATTTGGATAATCTCGTGAGTTTACCTTGTATACAACTAGAAATATCGAACAATGCAGAAACTTTTAACGTGTTTTCCAAAACAAAAATCGGATTACTTAACACAATTAAGAAAAAAATTGTTTTACATATTACAAAAAAAAATGTGGCCGCTTGTGAGGGGTATATTTTATGCTTTTGCAAAAATATGCTGGTCGCGTTAGCCGGGAGGCTTTTCGTGAGGGGTAATTTTGAACACAAATTCATCTGTGCCTTCAGATTCTGGTCATAAGGAGCGAGTGGCCGCTGGTGAGGAGGGCTGTTCAAGTGGGGGACTACTGTATGTATTGTTTACAGTCTGTGTCCATTTTCTTTCAACCTTTTATTGGAATAAACATCATGCAAGTGATCCTGAAACTAGATTCTTATGCTCACTATGATTACATGTACAAATGATTCAGAAACATTAAATATTAAACATATTAAACATTTACTTTAGAAATATTAAGTATAATTTCAAACCATGTTGACTGATCAAATAAAATGCATTGATTTTGAGACAAAATAGTAACACATTATATAGATACAATTTGCATGTTTTTAAACTGTTTTAATGTAACTCCCTTATATGATTTTGACACCAAAAGACATAGTTAACATGTTAAAACAAGAGTGTCTTTTAATTATTTTACATTGCAATAAAAAAATTCCTAAGTCAAAACACAAATGGCTCTTAACTAGGTTCTCACAGTCTAGTAGATGAGAACATGATTTTACTGTTTACATTTAAATAGAATTATAAAATTAAAGTATGAATTTTTTACCTGACAACATTTTTAACTGCAGATATACTGCCAAGATTTTATTTAAACAGGGGCGACAACCCTCCATTGTCACAAAAAAAATAATGGGTACTAGACAAAAATATCCATCCCTATTCTAACTACCCTGTAAATCAAAAATCTTTTAATATCTCCTCATGTTGTATAAGCATTAATTTATTATTTCTGAGCTTAACCTGTACCTCAAGTGTATGAAAAGTGTTCTGAATTAAGATTCCCTTATCACAGTCTGCTATCTGAAGGGACCTATACATGACTAGCTTAGCCAGTTTAATGGGTGTAGTCTGATGTCAGCAAATATGAATATTCCTTGTGTATTTAATCATTTGTTCATCAACAAAACACATAAATTATAAAATCAGTCATTCCTGGACAATCTGTAAGAAAGTTCCAAAACCCTTGAAAAACTAAGTGTTCTTTATGGTCATTATGTACAATATTCCCTAGCTAAAAGGCATCGTCTTTTGGATACTTCTTCTCAAAAAAAAGATATTTCACAAACATAAGCTATGCCAGAGTGTCACTTTCTTACTACTATGCCAGATTTATAATCTTTTCCATGTTACTATATCATGGTTAGAAGTCCATAAATACCAGTATCCTTTAAAAGAAAGAGATTTTTTTGATCAAATAAATATCTTTTAATTTCATTTTTGATTGTTATTTATCTTAAACTTTAAAAGGTTAAACAATTTTGTATTAGATCCTGATGTGCTAAATTGTTTGAGAAAAGAAATGAAAACTTCAATCTTTCTTAAATTATATTTTAATTAGCCTTAATATTATGCCTTTTCTACATTTAATTTCAAATTACTAATGAAAGAATGGTTGACTGCATACCAGCCCGTTCATTCGACTTGAATTCATTATTTTTTTCATGTTAAATATCACCATTATCTTCATAATAATTTAGAGGCAGGGAGGGTGAACCCTACAACTTTTTGCTTGAGCCCTTACCTAAAACAAAAGGTTCCTACAACTGGCTGAAACAAAAGATCAATAACACTAAACAAAAGTCTCTAACCGAGTATATTTCCATACGGTAAAGAATCGGTAATAAACTGCCTGACAAAATCATGAGATTAGCTCAGTTTAGTTACCCTATTCTTGACGTATTCACGATTTTTATGCGATTTTGTTTACTTGCGAAGTGGCACTCAATTGTTGTCATTTACCCTCCCTGCTACTGTGGATTTAACCAGATTTTATCCAGACCAATACGATATCTGGATCTTGGGTCATGTAGATTTATTGTTATAAATCCGAACATAACAGCTTGTGCTTTTGAAAAGAAACTTTTAAACTTGATCATGTCCATATCTCCTGAACACCAAGTATAATAAATATTATGTAGAGAATAATCATCTACTCCATTAAACACAACCAAAATATTAGTTATCTCTGATCACTTTAGGTATCTGTGTATATCTCTGAGTAACATAAATCACATCCATGATAGAAAATATTCTAGCTAAATTAGATTGTTTGTCCAACATCACATCATCATATACTACGAGATTAATAATGAATCCATCTAAGTCATCTATAGATGGGGCTTCATCAATATCGATGATAAAATCAATAATACCGTCACCATCTTTATTAACTAATTTTGTTTTCTCGTTAAAATCCTTAAGTACTTCGTAGCAATGCTGATCATCCACAGACGGACGGTGCTATTAAATAGTTTGCTCCATCTCAACCATCTCATTAATAAATTTAATAAAAATTGTGTTTTACTTGATCCAGATGGACCTATTATAATCATTATTATCGAATTTGGTAATGCTGAATGGTGTTTTACTGGTTCATGTTTTCGTGTCGCTGAAAAGTCAATTATTATATCCATATTATTAATAACATGTGTCTATATTGTGTTCAATGTAGATTATCTACACCCACTGCTGGATAGACGACAATAACGAAAAATAAACAATGTTCATTAACAGGTAAATGCATGAAATGCGGCACGAAAAAAATATAAATTTATCTCCATGTCTGATTCAGGGACAAAGACAGGTGGAGATATTGCTGCTTCTTTAGGAAAATTACCTGGATTACCATGGGCTAAATATGTTGGTGAGAAACACCTTCCTGGATATAATAACTGTGGTCCTGGAACTAGACTTGATATCCTAGTTGATGATCAACCAAGACCTGAGGAGAGTATCCAGTAATTAAAATTGATCAAGCATGTCATATTCATGACATTGCTTATAAAAGTAAAGATTTTACAGCAGCAGCATTTTGCAGATGTGAAATGATTCATGCATTTAATTCTATACCTAATAAATCTGGGAGAAAAACTCACTATTTTTTTGATAAAATTCACTATGAAAAGTAAAATAATGCTAGGGGCTGGTAATTAATTATATAATTATTATAATGGATTCTATCTATTATAGCCCAAGAGGGTATTGGAGAGGCAAAGTAGTGATCACTAAACTTGCTGAAGCAGCAAAAGTTTCATGTTCTGTTGCTAAAAATTGGTTAGCACGACAGGCAATATGGCAAATTTATCTACCACCACCCAAAAATATTCAATATACACATTATGATGTCAGGGTTCCTAATTAAGTTCATCAAGCAGATATTTTGTTTTTACCACATGATACTATTAAAACATGTGGATGTAAGTCACACACGTACAAATATGCATTGAGTGTTGTTGACGTTGCAAGCAGATATAAAGAAGCTGAACCATTATTGACAAAGACAGCATCTGAAGTTGAATCTGCATTTGAACGAATTTATCAATGTGCATGTATACGATGGCCACAGTTATTACAGGTTGATCCAGGCAAAGACTTTCTTGGCGCAGTATCATCTTTGATGAAAAAACATAACCTTAATATCAGACGAGGGCATATTGAAATTCATCATGATCAAGCAATCGTTGAACGATTTAATTGAACACTTGCTAAATGGTTATTTGGATATCAATATGCAAGGGAAATATCTACTAACTTTAAGACTGATGAGAGATCTTATGAATGGGTTGCAAGGTTACCAAGTGTGATAGCTGCATTAAATAATGAAATTACTCATGCAACTTACATGAAACCTTCTAATGCAATAAAAAAAAAATATATACCATGCAGCAATGGATATGGACAGGTCAACAACCAGTATTAGGTAATGTAATTGTGAGATAATGATGTGAGAGCTTGATGGTGGAAAGAAACAAGCTACTGACCTATCTGGAGTGTGACCACACATATAATTTCTAGCATGGTTAGATCCACTGGAAGACCTGCCATATACAGACTAGATCAGGGGTGTTAAACTCAATCGCTCAGCGGGCCAAAACTCAAATCCCACGGTAAGGTTGAGGGCCGAACAGAATAAACATTCAATAAGCGGAAAATTAAACTTTTTTTTTAAACAGTAATATAAATTAATACAGAAAAAAGTTTTAATAATAAAAAAAATCATTGGCATACCCATTTTCGCTCTTATGCCAATTTATCAGATCTGGATGTTTGGTGTCTTTTCTTGGCTACAAGTTCGTTTTATGTTGGGAGTAATGTTCTGTGTCATTGAGATTCTCATGATGGACTGCAAGTGTTTATCAGTGAGATGACTCCTGTGTGATGTTTTGTTAATCTTCATCACAGAAAACAGCTGCTCACACAGATATGTGCTACCAAACATGCTCAAGCATCGAGCCGCATGTAGACAATGCTGGGGCATCTCTTCAAGAATGAAACGAGTGAACTGTGCAGGCCCCACAGTGTCGTACTTTGTCTTTAGTGCCCCATTACACTGCAGCTCTATTAGCTCCATCTGCAAATTTACAGGTGCAGTTTCCATGTCTATGGCAAATGGGTTACGAAACAGCTCAAAATTACTTTTCTGTGCTTCAAAGTCACTAAAGCGCTGTGCAAACTCGGCGCGAAGTAAGCTAAGTTTTTCAGCAAAGTGTGCATAGGGAAACACCATTGCATTGACTTGGTTCAACATTGCTTGGCAACAAAAATGTGAGACAAATTGCTATGGTGCATTTGTGTCTCCCATAGGCGCAGCTTCACTTGAAATGCCTTCACTGCATCATGCATATCAGTGATCAAGTGGTCACGACCCTGGAGCTGCAGGTTCAAGTCGTTGAGATGAGTGGTCATGTCAGAAAGAAACGCCAACTCACATTTCCACTTTTTATCCCGAAAAAACTGTGGAGTCTTTTCCTTTGCTGTCCACGAATTGACAGATTTCCTTGATCAGCTGGAAAAATCTACTAAGAACTTTCCCCGACTTAGCCACAGCACCTCTGTATGATAAAGCATGTCGCCGAACTCTTGAGTTTATTTCCTGCAAAAAAGACTGAAATTGGAAGTGAATAAAACCTTTAGCTCCGATAAAGTTGACAGTTTGTGTTACAGTGCTCATTACACCTTCCATGTTGAGGACTTCACCACACAGCGATCCTTGGTGTATGATGCAGTGATATGCTATCAATTCACCGGTACAGTTCTCCTGCATCTTTAACCGCATCCTTCCAACTAGTCCACTTTTTTTTTCGCCGCACATCGCCGTTGCTCCAGCTGTTGTAAGTGCAACAAGTTTGTCCCAAGGCAGGTTAATGTTGGTTAAACTTTCACATACGTTGTCAAAAATGTCTTTTCCTGTCGTTGTCCCATGCATGGATTTCATGTCCAATATTTCTTCTGTAACATTCAAATTGGAGTCCACTCCACAGATGAAGATGGCAAGCTTTGCTGTGTCAGTCGTGTCATTACTTTCATCGATAGCAAGGGAGAATGCAACAAAGTCTTTGCCTTTTTCAATCAACAGTGTTTTCACATCAGTGGCCATCTCACAAACCCGATCAGCAACCGTATTTCTGCTAAGGCTTCCATTTGCAAAAATCTGCTTTTTGTCTGAACACAAGACGTCACACACTTTCATCATGCAGCGCTTCAGAAACTCTCCTTCTGAAAATGGTCGGACTGATTTTGCGATCTCCTCCGCCACAATAAAACTTGCTTTCACAGCAGCTTCAGTTTGTGAATGGGCTTTGGTGAAAAATGTCTGCTGTGATGTTAGATTCTTCTTCAATTCTTTTACCTTCTGTAGCTTCTGCTCTGCATTCAAGCTTTTTAACTTGTCTTGATGTTTAGTCTTGTAGTGCCATCTCAGATTATATTCCTTGATCACAGCCACATTATCTCCACAAATTAGACACACAGGTTTACCGCCAATATCAGTAAACATATATTCAGCTTGCCAGCGGCTTTGAAAAGCTCTGTTTTCAAAATCAACTTTTCTCTTGGCCATTTTTATGGCTTGCTTTGATTTTTAAAAAAATTTTGTGCATCTACCTACAGAAGCTTGATTGATATCACGTTAGACGTAGTGGAAAAAGGTGATGTAATATCTAGTCACTATACCACTTTCATTTCTTATGCTCCAATCCAAAACGAGCAACTGCACGTTGCTAGGTTACTGTAACGACGAACATCCCACTCACTACACAACTTTTATTTTCTCTTAGTCTGATCGAAGCGAGAACGCTATCAGGTAGCCTATCGTTCGGCAAGGCTGCTAATTAGGGAATTTGATTTGCACTTTATATCGCTGGGCCATTAAAAAATATTTTTGCCTTAAATTCTCTCTCAGGCCGGATATAATTGTACGCCGGTCAAGACCTCTCGGGCCTGATATAATTGTATGCCGGGCCTGATGTGGCCCGTGGGCCTTGAGTTTGACACATGTGGACTAGATTCTACTGCCCCTCAAACATGGATTTGTGCATAAACAATTGCAGGTAATTCCTACAGATACACAATTACCACCACATTCACTTGTGTTAATTAGCTCCTCTGAGTTGATTACATTCAAGACAGATCAGCATTACATTTTCACGTGTGACCAAGATCACTATTAATTCTGTCTACGGTAAATTGTCTTGGATTATTATTTGAATATTGCCATAACATTATTGTGTTACAACTTGCAGTGATTATTCTATAGTTTTTTAAGTGTCACAATAAATTCAGTATCAATATCAAAGTCACACTTATTTTTTTGTCACATTGCTTATAAAATGATAAAAAAAATTTCTTTATTACAGCAGCAAGGTCATTAGTAATCTCCTCAGTTATCACCTAATCTATAATGACCCTATGTAGTTGAGTTATTCTTCTGACTCCAGATACTGCAAGATAGACTAAGTTTGATCCATCATCTACAATCCAGTGAAACATTATATGCTAACATCCAAGGTGATTTATCCATGCTCAATGCACTCTCAACAATATCAAAAGTGACCAAAACAATGTCATTTAGTACAAGATTTTGTACTCTGACACTTTTATTGTCTCCACCTGGAATTTCAACTTCAATATTCTGTCACGAGTATCTGCTGGGCTATAACATAATGGTACAGGCAGATTCGAACATAAATAATTTCTTTTGCAATTTATCACAAACTATCTTTCTACTTGCCTCTATCAAATCAGTGAAAGTCCAAAAATCATTCAATCTTGTCTCTGGAATTACTTTAGCATTAGATCACATTGTATTTTATCCTGCTGTAGTCTGATCAATCTTTTAAACTCTTTCAGTGGCTTATCATCGAATCTATGGTGTCTTTCCTTTCCTTGTTATAATCTACATTCTTTAGCCTTTCATGTGGAGACTGTTCAACAAATGGTATTAGTTGACCATGATTGCCACACATGGTTATTTTTTGTCCATGTGTCTCCACACCATCTAAAGAAACTGTGATATGTGCATGATTTTACTGTTCTTTTTTCACTCTTATGAGTTTAGGTGTAGGTGTCAAAACAATCATATCTGAATGGTTATTCAGTGTATCCCCCAGGAGTCTAAAACTGAGGGTAAAAAAAACCCTTGGTGTCAGAATTGGAGGTCAAATAAAAAATTTTGGGGTCAAAAATCTACAGACAAATTTTCATCTAATGCATTCATTTTCAGCTGGAACAAGATATTGCAATTTGCGCGCACGCGTGCACACACACACACTCATAAAATAAAATAGGCACAATTAATACAAATGCATTATCCATTCAAAGGATACTTTTATTAGTTAATTTTCCTTTTAGTTTAAAGTCGTAATTTTAACATTCTCTTTATAATTTTTCATAGCATTTTATAGACCAACACATTACATATAAGCCAATACAAAAGTCCATATAAATCTTTTTAACAAATCGACAGTTAATTACTGCCTGTCATAAAATGTGTACTAGCATTGGTTTCATTGTACTTCATCTTAAAAACACATTTATCCAAAAATCAGAGACTAATGATTCTTCTCTTTAACAAGTTACACTTGAACTTTTAGATCTTTCTTTCGTTGCAGCAAAGTTAGAACAATCTGCAACGACCCCCTGAATTGTAATCCAAATTTGTCTCTGCAAGTTTACTTCTTTGTTCTGAAAGAATGTTTTAGGTAATATGTTCAAAAGATATCTTGTGGTGATCAAGGGCAGATATTTAAAAATTCTCAAACGATGTCACGAAACCTCAATTCACTTGTGTAGCCTTCGCAATCATGATGTCAAACCGGTAATCCAAATGCTTTGGATCTGCCGTATTCTAGTCAAGGACATATTTTATCAGTTTCTCATTAGAGTCAGACCCACATTTACTCTTTAGTGTTCTTCTTCTTTCACGTTCTTCACTAATGATTATTAGTGCACGTCGTTTTCATCATGACATCACATTTTAGTGCAACAAGAATTGAGGTGTTTCTGGACATTTTGCTAAACTCAATAGAGAGCTCGCGAGATCAGGGAAAGCTACTTTGTCATAATATTGCCTAATGGTAGTCTGGTTCACTGCGTTTTTTGCTCAGTATTGCAGTATGCAACACAGAGAGCATACCAAACAGGAAAACGGAAGAAGTATTCACAATGAAATCCCTAATGATGTATAATCGTAGTATACACGATGCCATCTCTAATGCAACACATTGGATATTAAATAAATCCCGATTATATTTTGCAAATCCTTTGCGTCAAAAAAAAGCACAGCAAAAATTTGTGTTCGTCAATTTTCTATAGTGTGCGTCCCTGATGCACAACTGTGCGTAAAGAGAAATACTGGGTTATTCATAAATAATTTAATCGCACAAGTTGTTTTAACCATTAAGATAAACAGTCTTATGTCTAGCCACAAAATTGTACACAGATGGTGCAGATGACTGATATTTCATTATTATTTCTGTAATATATTTCCTTTATTTTCAATGTCAGAAAATTCAGAATAACTAAATATATTTTCTTACTTTATCCTCCATGTCCCCCACTCACCATTACAGAGTAGAGGTTTTAACAAATATTTATATTTTTATGCATATAAAATGAATCCATAGCGACTCTAACAGCGTAACAAGGAAATCTATCATCGACAATAGATTTATAGAAACATAGGCTAACATCAAAAATCTTAAATGAGTGAACTGCAATGAGTGCCAATATAGCTCACAATGGTCCCATCTGATAAACAAGCATTACATCAGCTTATGTGTTTTTCTCTGTTGTATCAGCAATTATAAAATCTAACTCAGCATTGTCCATAATCAATCTTGTACAGTGTCATTTATAACCATATGAACTACCTTGACTAAACTTGCCAATTATCTTTCTACCAAGATCTTTTGCACACTTATCCCTTATCGTGCTCATCCCTGCATTTACTGCTCATCCCTGCATTTACCTATATTATTAGTAATTATGTCATCAGTAATGTCATCTTCGACAAGATCAGGAAATTCTTTCCTGGCATCTTTTATATTAAATCTATCCAGTTCTGTTAACCAAACTTGCTTTTGTGGACTGTAGGATATAATTGCTTCAATTACCTTCAACAATATTCAAATTCCAGCATATCTTAATAACACTATTGGAGTCCACCATTTTTCTGAAAAAATGTCTTCCAAACCAGACATAAGTAATCGGATGGAGATCTTCTGTGAACTCGAATAATTCTATACATGCAAATCTGGTTAAGTCAAAATCTGGTAAAGGTTCATTTATGGAAACTCTGGTCATGTCATGTGTAGGGAATCCAAATCTGTCAAAGTATTTAGAACAATCTCCACATCGAACATATTTCTTATTGTAATAAGCCAGGTATAAACAAATACTGCAGAAATCATAAGCAGAGCATCAAACATGGAAGTACTGGTCCAAAACCATGTGTTCAGTGTGGTATTGGAGTTAGAAGAAAGACACAATTATGTTCAAAATATGGTGGTAAAAAATATAGAGAACTAAAATGTTATTATGACGAAAAAAAATATGACAGGTAAACCCCTTATAAAGACAGATGGATTATCTGACCAGTTTTCAAAATAATGATTTAGACAAATAATATTATTATATACATGGAGCAAAAAGAATTTGCGAGACATCCAATATATACAAATTACAAGGAGTCACAAGATAGTGTGATTAGAAACTGCAGATTTAAAAAAACCAGTCAGTAATCTTGATAATGCTGGTCATTTTAGATCTATCATTGGACAAAAAAGATATCTATCACATAGGTTCTTCTTTGAATGTTTTCATGGAGTCTTTAAAGATGGACTTGTAATTGATCACATGAATTCAAACACAAAAGATAATTCTTTAGAAAATTTACAACTTACTACACAACGTCAGAATTGTTGCAAGAGAGCAAGAGTTATAAAATCTTTAAATATACACAGACCAAAACATAATATTCAGTTCAATAAAGCTGCCAAATATTTTGATATAAACACTGCTTCAGTAAAACGTTTAAATCATATACGAAAATCTACATATTCAATGAAATGTGATCAATGGGTAATTTTTGAACACGACAAATAACTGTATCCTCCTAACTCAGAACAATACTTTTTACTGTATATAGTTTGACTCTGTCAATCTTGCCAAGGGTTTTGTTTAACTACAACTACAGTTATGGGTCTGCCTTCACTATCGCTGTCCTCATTTTCACTGTCATTTATTACAGAATCAAATAACATATCTTTCTTAACTGCAGTACACAATTGTCTATCATATTTTTTTCTTTCGTATTCATGAGACAATGCATTTTTTTATCTTTTCAATTAAACGCGCAAGAGGTGCAAATGGCTTCACCTGTGTGTCATTTGCCATAGCTAAAGATTCTAACATAGAATTATAAATTGATTTTACGAATCAGTAATTCGAAGGCAGTGTGAATTTATTCTGAAATTTTCTTTGCTGTAATGATTCAAAGTCACACAATCATTTCAGGATCAATATGATCAGATATCTATATGCTATCATGTTTTAATTTTTTTAATAACAGAAATAATATCAGCAACATTTTCACTGTTCATGATACATGTATATATATTTATTTATGTAAAATAATAATCAAATTGTTGTCTCCATGGTGGGTGAGTATTTTTTTTTTAGAATAAAGACAATTAATCATTCTAAGAATCATATTCTGACAATCGTCCATTCTGAGAATAACAACAATCACTCATTCTAAGACTCAATAATTTTGAGAATCACTCATTCTAAATATACAAACAATCTTTATAAGAATAATTAATTCTGAGAATCATTCATTCAAAGTATAACAACAATCACACATTCTAAGAATCATTAATTATGAGAATCATTCATTCTAAGAATTGCTCTTTCTAAAACTCATTAATTCCGAGAATCACTAATTCTGATAATTGTTCTTTTCTGAAACTCATTAATTCTGAGAATTATTAATTCTGAGAATTAATCATTCTGAGAATAACAATAATCATTCATTCTGAGAACTACAGCAATCGTTCATTCTGAGAATGACAATATTCATTCATTCTGAGAACTATAGCAATCGTTAATTCTGAGAATTACAATAATCTTTTATTCTGAGAATTACAATAATCATTCATTCTGAGAATTACATTAATCATTCCGAGAACTACAGCAATCATTCATTCTGATAATTAAAATAATTATCATTCTGAGAATAACAATAATTGCTGATTTTGATGAACTTTGCATTCCCTAATAATAAAAAAAGGTATTCATATCACCTATTGGCTGTCACCTGCCCCAAGTTTGCAACCTTAAGTATCAGTCCAATGCTTATACCACTAGACCACAGACCTGTCTTACATATGCTTGTTCAGAAGGTTAATAAATAGGTATGCAGCAGGGAAATTATGTAGAGCAGAAAATACTGAAAAAGACTTATAATTATTATAGAACTGTGGCATGAATTTACTTCAATTTTTAAACATAATACAGAAATATACCGTAATATAATTACATTTCATTTTCTGTATGAGTTATGGTCTGTTAAAGGATGTGTTACAAAGCTATAAATAATTTTTTGACTGAGATACATAAATTGACTTGATTTTTAGGCTATAGAGACAAAAATATGTATCAGTATCTCTCCCTGTAGCAAATTTGTTGTTCACTAACACCTAATTGTTGATGAATAACAGATAAATAGGTAATAATTGTCTGAAAAACAATATATTTTGTCTGTATCCAAACTTCAACTATGTTACACTTATATGCAAAGGGATATAATCATCTATTGCTCAACAGAGTGGCAGAGTAATCAGCATCATTATATATATATATGCCATTGGAAAAATACAATTTCTATAACGTTCGGAGGAGAAAATATTTTTTTATGATAAATTTGCTGATAGACATGGTTATTAATAAAATATTTATTTTATCTTTGATTTGTCTGAGAATATAAAAGCATTTTTCATGATTACATTTACTTGCGAACCGGCACTCAAGTTAATTAAACACTATTATAAATATTAATAATGAATATTGGTGAACCACATTCACCTTTATTAGCTGGAGAGCAACTACATGCAATTTGAAAATATTTACCTGTTTGTGATTCTGTAAAACAACAACTACTGTCACGTCAAGAATCACAAGTTGAATTTGAAGAAGTTACAAAACAATTATTTAAACCTATTTACTGAGACCTCTAAAAGTATTTAACTCGTTTTAGAGAAAACCACTGAAGCAACTGGAAAAATAGCAGAAAGGAGCAAGAAATCAGAAAAGATTATTAGAATAATTCCTGCCAAAATAGCTGCTTAATCAGTGCAAGAAATACCTGAAGGCCAGCACCAGCAACAAAAGAATATTGTAATGACTAGTATTGCTGAACTGTCAAATAAATTTAATGATGATGCTGTTAAAGTAATTAATAACATTGAAAACCTAGATCAATTAGCTGAGTTTGCTGTGAGTGGTTTTAGTCGAAGAGATAAATTAACGAAACCTGAATACACTAAATATTTTAAAACCTGTGAACAATGGCAGAAATTATTATATCGCATATGTATGAATGTTGAACGAGTCAAAAATGATGATCCATTATATCAGAATTATGTTAGGGCAATTAATGAATTAATTCGATCAACATTGGAATCACAGCTAGATCCTCAAATAATATTGAAACTACCACCACCATTATCATCACCACCACCAAAACAACAACAACCATCAATGACAAATATTACATCATACATGACAACAAAAAGTATTGTCAAAATCTCCAAAGCAACAGCAACCAGCCCAAATAAAAAGTGAGGAAGAAGAATATTTGCCATCAGACACCTCTTCTGGAAGTGGCCTTACTACTCAAGGAAGTGGTCTTATTATTCAGTGTCTTAAAAACATCCTTGCTGATGTTGAATGACTAGAAATTCTGATTGGAGGAAAATGAGCTGGTAATAATTCCCCAGAAATCATTAATAAAGCAACTGATATTTGTAAAAAAGATTATTTACAGGAGGTATCATCGATATTAATGTGCATCAGTCTCTCATTAATGAAATCACTGATGTTATAGTGACTAAGTATGTAATTATAATTATAATAAAATGATAGTTCATAGTACTCAACGTGGACCAACCATAGTCAGGGTAATAAATTCTATATTACCAATCTAAAAAACAACCTATGGAGATGGATTAGGTATTGTTGTTCAGGGTCAATTTAGAAAGATAGCCCCAAAAGCAATACCAATTGCAAAACAACTTGGTATGAAAGCTTTTGATGTTGTTCATGAAAAAGGTACAGGCACTATTGGTAACGTTGCCAATAAAGCATTCTCTGGAATCAAAGATAGACTAGCACTGTTAATATGCAGACCTCAAACGCTCAGACCTCATCTGTTGAAATTACCTCGCACAGAAATAATGCCTGCAAATGTGAGAAAAATAATAAATCAAGCTGCTAATCAAAAACTAGCAGAGTTGGCAGACATACCTTTATCAGAAAAAGAAAAAAAAAAACACCTGTCTCATAGCAGGAAGTGGTCTCACTTTTCGAAGTGGTCTTCATTTTAGATGATAATAATTATAATAAATATGTTCAAACGTATAAGTGATCCCACATCTGACATGGATGCACCGGAGTCTGTACATGATTATCAGTATTATTCTTATGATGCACAAATTCCAAATCAACGTAGAAGAATTCAACTTTAGATTCATGATGCAAGTAGATATTTCCTACCCTCCCAAGCATTTATTGAAGTCAAAGGTGATGTACAGGGCAAAATATTAAAAGCAGATAATACTGAATATAACGCTGATGTTAGTGTTGGTTTTGTTAATAATGGTATTATGGGGTTATTTGATAGTGGTATGTACATGACCAACAGAAAAAATATTGAATCAATTCAGAAAGACATTGATGTTGCTACAACAATACTTTGTCTTTGTCTTGCAGGATACATCGATGATTATTCAAGATCAACTGGTCCATCAATGTTGTTTGTAAAAGATACTTCTAATTCTCCAGAGTACCAACAATATGAAATAGGACAACCAAGAAATTTTGCTAGAATCGCCAATGCTGATGTACAAAGTATGATTATTAATGTAGATCCAGATTTCAATGTAGGATTCCACTGTCACGTATATTTGGATTCTGAAGAAATATCTGAATGGCTAATTTTGGAGCCAAACATACAGTTGTACTAGTACAAACTGCTACAGATGACGATGCAATATGGAAAATAGCCAGTGATGCTGCTAGAGTAATTCTTATGAAGCTTTCACTGTGGATGCAAGTATTAACTCCATCAATATCTGAAGAATATCGGCTACCTTTTATGAGTCAAGGTGGCAAATCAATCCTATCATGGTTGACGATGACCACAGATGCTATTCAGAGTAATATTAACGGTTTATTTACATGGCAGATAGCATCTCAGCAAGGCGTTTCTGCACCAAAAATACATATTTATTGCATTACAATATGCTGCATGAGTAAATGATGAAAAACGTAGTATTATGAAATTTGACAATTTTGGTGTTTCTGAGGTTTCATTAAGGATAAATGGCCATCAAGAACCAGGGATATATTACTTAATTTCAATCAAAATCATGTAGCACATGCATATTGTCCTCTTATGACGTTTATGGGCCATGATCAAAACATCGATACTGATTTACAAATATCACAATTGGATTTTACAACCTTATATCTGATTTATTACTTTTCGCTCGAACATTTAGATTTGACCAGACAATCGGTAGTTGATATACATTTTTGAGCTAGTGTAACAATAGGAGTTATTGCTAATTATAGAGCAATTGCTGTTATACTTAGCGATAAATCAAATCAATGCTCCTTAAAGGTGCTGGTTCACAGACGAGTGTCATTGATGCCCCAGTAGAAAATATGTAACACAAAAATATGTAACACATAATTAGATCATTTATCAATATTATGTTATATAATCACACTAATGTTAATCTGACTCCTGGTCTGATCAAATGATTGCAATCAGCATCAAACAATAACTCTAGAATAAAAATATTGTTGAAAAAGGAACAGATGAGCGGTTCAAATAAATTATCGTTGACTGATCGTAAATTCAAAACATTCAATGAAGCAAAAAAGATCAAATAAAGGCATCAAACTTAAGACTTTCTGATGGCGCTATCAAAGATATTTTTAAAATGGGTGGTATATTTCCCCTTCTCACAGCTATACCAGCATTAGCATTGCAAAAGCAGCTGCATTAGGTGCTTTTGGAATTGCTGCTGGAATGGCATTAAAGAAAGCAACCGGACATGGAATAAAACAAACATCAAAAATAATGGAACAGGCCTCAGATTACCAGGGAACCCATATTCATGGTACGGAAAAGGTCTAAGACTTCCCAGGACACAGTTTACTGATGCCTATGTCTAATTTTGATTTAATCGATGCTGTGAAAAATATTAAAAATAAAAATTTCAGGTGTTTTTATGTGTGATCAATTACCAAAACAACCGAACAATACTGGAACAGATATTAATCTCAATAAAAACTTGATACCAGGTACTCATTGAGTAGCATATGTAATTGATCCATGTTAAACTATTTTGATTCATATGAATTAGTGCGCCTAAAAGAATTTTTAAACTATGCTAACAACATCCACAGTACTCCAGTTGGGTATTTAACGTTACCTACACAAACATTAACTGATCCACCAATATGTGGTCGTGAAGTACTTAATGTACTTAATGCTATATCAAAAACAACAAAACCACCTCATAAAGTCATGCAAGAATATACCACATTGTCACATTTAAACAGACATCAGTAAATATAATGGTAGATATTTACGGAAGATCTGCTCATAGTAAAGCTCAGCAGCAAGGTGATTTATCTAAATATGCAACCCTTGATCAACACAGAAATGAAATTGATGATTTAATAAATATTACAAGTGTGGACCAAAAAAAGTCTTTTGTTTTTCAGAATAAACAAGGACTATTAAAGTCAAGTAATATACAACTGCCATATGTATTTATACGAATTCCTACTGCAGTTGCTGATAATATCGTTACTTTTACTGATCAGGGCAAAATACAAGATTCTGTTAAGTCAGTTAAAGATTACATCAGGAAGATTGGCAATTCATTCAGTGGAGATATTATTATGAACAGAAAAAAAATTACAGATCTTGGAAATCCAACCTTAGATAATGATGCTGCAACAAAAAAAATACATCGACAATCAAGAATCTAAGTATGTACTATCCAACGTTGGTATAATGCGTGCATTTCCCAACATGAATAATAATGGCAATAATAATCTCAAAACACCAGAATCTGATTTTGATGCTGCTACAAAAAAATACATCGCTGATAAAGAAATTCCAATCAATAATGAAATAAACACACTCAAAACTGATTTTACTAATCAAGCAGGCACATTTTTTAATTTTCGCAGAAACATGAACAGAACTAATAAAAAAAATTTTGGAACTCCACCAACTGTTGACATAAAACTCTCTGATGTAATACAAAATTCAACAATATCAATGGAATTCCAGATATTGTTAAAAAACAAACCTGATTAAAATACCTCACCAGTAGATTAAAAATATTGTGCATACAACTGCATCTGGACACCAGTAAATAAAACCATCAAACACATCACGGAAGTTGCTGGTGTGTATAGGCTGTCCATATCTAGCAGTGTAGATTTTACAAGATCCACTACATCTCCATCAACTGGTAATTTTTCTAGAACTGTGTCTGTAGTGTTAAAGATTCTGAGGAAACATTTATGCTGGTGGTTGGCTTCCGTTAGTCTTGAGAGACGATGGAAATGCGCCCATGAAAGGTGTCCTAGTTTGTAGCTGTGCA
Organism: Potamilus streckersoni; assembly: GCA_016746295.1. Taxonomy (NCBI): domain Eukaryota; kingdom Metazoa; phylum Mollusca; class Bivalvia; order Unionida; family Unionidae; genus Potamilus; species Potamilus streckersoni. The sequence continues at coordinate 3,160,955 of JAEAOA010000432.1, forward strand.
AAATGCTAAGAACTTGTATTACTTGTGCTTAGCTGGTACATAAATAAAATATATTATTCCAACATTTCTCTATGTTTGAATTAACTATGAACATTATTATCATATGTCAAAATAAACTGAATTATTTCTTGACCATTTTAAAAAGTGAAATATTACTTTTCTACAAATGTCTTTTTCTCATTTTCAATTTTTAGAAATATTATACATGTTAGAGAAAATATTGAGTTTTTTGGCATAAAGGAAATTCTTTATGTGATTGAACACTCAATTATCTATGCAGTCATTTTGTGAGGTAATGGAAGAGTGGGTAAAGATTCCATTTAGTAAAATCCTGTGAAACAGTAAGACATAGAGCTGATTGCAAAGTTAATTACAGACTAACAAGTACTTGTAAGTCTATTTACCAATAGTGTATGCACCATCAAATATAGTCTCAGTAAATCTTGTAATGTTAACTTTTGGCATTAAGTTTATGAAAGTACTCTCATATATGCTGCCAGAAGAAAAGAAATAGTTGTCAGTTATTTAATTACTAAATAAAATTTACAAATATATAGTTTTTGTGTTTCTTTGAGAGAGAGGTGCATCCCATTCTGCCTGCATTATATGAATAAATGAGCTTTGTGAATCTTGCTTGTTTAAAAAGAAATCAAATAAAAGTATGCATAGTGAAGTGTGGCTTTCCACAACAGATTTAATTGGTATCCAGTCATAAAAAGCTTTTACTTCCCCTGTTTATGATTTTTTTTTTGTTTTAGCAGACTGGTTTACAAACTGTAAATATACATGTAACATATTTGAGTCAAAAGAAAAAAATAAAACCATTGTAGCAACCCGTTCAATATGGCATCATTTACAAGGTTGAACTTTCACAATTTACCTAGTTAATTTAGTAAATTTCATTGCCCGCTGAACCATTATATGTGCAGCAACCGATTCTATAATTAGAGAGATAATCTGAAATCACGGAGTTACAAAATCGGTGAGTAAGTTAAAAATTGTGTTGTATTTTGCAAGTTTTCGTGACTTTAGTTTGTCGGTAGCGTTCTTGCACTTTTATGATTTAAATATGGCAAAATTTGACTTTGTAATGTTGCTTCACCCAATGACTGAGATGACAACGCTGCAGATGATTATTATTTATTGCTACACTTGCCAAATCGATGAAGTGCTATAAGTTATCGTCAATAGGGTTACGATATGATAAAGTCAAATGCACGCTTAGGAATCTTATTTCATTTATTCTTAGGGTAATTTTCCTCTTGCATAACTAATCAAAAATTGTTCAGAGGTTGTTATATTTAATTCTTTTCATCCTCAAAGAAGATGGAAGTTATTTTATTTCAAAATGTCTTAAGGTACATAATCAGTTTGATAAGATTTTTGTTGTTCAAAACTCACAAGTGCCATTCATCAGATATGTGCTGTAGATCTTTCAAAATGAATATTGAAGTGATTCAGAGTAATTCTAATGACATTCTTGTTTTCACATAATAGTTTATCATTGTGACAGATGAGCGGGAATCTATTTGAGACCATCATCCCATCAAATGGATTTCTACATTAGTGTAACATTTCCAAAGCAATACATAACAAAAGTATAAGGAGTTTGCACACACAGATCCAATTCATATGCTATTATTTTCATCAGATTAAATATTATTAAATGATTTGATGACTTCCATCTTTTTTATTGCAACAGTAAGATCTCATTGTAATTGATGTTCACTACTTATTAACGTTTTCATTTTCATATTTGATATTAACATACTTTTCCCACATCAAGAGCTAGAAAAATGGAGGTATATGACCTTGTATAGACTAATTCAATTGATGCCATATCAGTTCTGATGATGAAACTTAGGTCAGCTTTGTTTGCAAGGTTGCACAAGCTTTTAATCAGTGAGCTTGTCACAAGCTTTCCTATTACTAGCTTGCAATTGGAAAGCTAGCCACAGTTTCAAATCTAAGCTTGCAATTGACAAGCTTGTGCAAACTAGCAGTGGTTTCAAATCTAAGCTTGCTGTAAGCTTACAAAACAAGCTTGCTGCAACCTTAAAAAAAGCTTGGAATTTTGGTTTTGGATAGGCAGAACTAGCATTTGCTTTAAAGAGCTTTACAGTAGCAGATAACATGCTAAATGTGACAAGGAATTGAACCATGATGTCTATCAAAGATAGCCATATCTTTGTGGATTTTTTTTTTGGTCCATAAGTAGAATCATCCTTCAATATCATGAGTGGTATTATTGTGTATATCATCAAAATATTCTAGTTGTGTAGAATTCACTATTAAACCTATTAAACGAGCAATTATGTGATAAACATTTGTTTATGGAACAAGGACTAATTCAAGACCCAAGAACAGCATTATGGTTTGTATATTAATCAAAAATCAAGACTGCAGTACAACAGTGACATAAGACAGGCTTCTAGCATTTATTCTTTTCACAATTAAAGTCTCAAATGGATGCTTTTCTGTAATTTGGCATCTTTTTCACAGTTGAATTATTCAATTAAGGATAATATTTTATGTTTATGTGTTCACAGATGTCTGTGCATATGTTCCAGGCTTGATATTTGATTTTTAAAATCACTTATTTATTTCCCATATTTCTTGCCTTGGATGTCATAATTACATTTGTATATTTGTATAATTTTTTTTTCAATGTAAAAGAAAAAGAATATGAGAGTCATAAAATACAGCACTCTGAGCACCTGGCCATGATCATTACAAACTTCAAGTTCACAATCATTCAGTAAAAGTTAAGGAAGTGTACTAATTGAAGTGAATGCTGAATATAAATAATTTTTCACTATATGTTGCATTTGCATTCTGGTTCTAATCCATGTGGATTTTGCCCATTGTGATAAGAATTTTGACCATCTGCAGAACCATGAAAGTAGTGAAAATGTTTCATACATATTGTAATTATGGCATGTAATATATAGCTTAAACTTTGTATGCTTAAATCACACTGTTTTGCCACTTATACTTAAAAAAAAATACTTATACCTCTCTGTGTTTAGTATGGATGAATATTTCAGATTGAAATGTAAAATTTGGCACTAAAGGAACATGATGGGCATTCTGGATATTTTTAAAAATTTATTTTGTGATGTAATAATGTAATAATCATTTGCTTCATTATAAATTGTTGATCTGATGCATTTTTTGCCAAAGGTGTCCTAGAAAACCTTGCACAATGTCCTAGGAAACGTCGGACGATGTCCTAGGAAACCTCGAATGATCTCCTAGGACACCTCGGACGATGTCCTAGGAAACCTCGAAGTCCCAGGACATCTCGGACGATGTCCTAGGAAACCTCGTACATCCGAGTATAAAAACCTTGGACATATATCAAAAGGTTTTGTCTGTAGTCACTGTAACCTCGGAAAGTAAATAACCAATACTCAGAGGTTTTTCCTAGGAAAATTTGTCCGAGGTTTCCTAGGAAACCTTGGAAAATGTACAGCAAGTAGAGCTAGCACATTTTTGAAAGGTGCACATCTGGAGTAAGGCCAAGCTGTATACTCTTTAACCCATATTACACCCATCAATCATACATCAAAATAAAGGGAATTAAAGGTTCTTTGAACAATACCTAAGATATGCAAAGTCTCTTTTAAACAGCCAGTATAACTAGTGAGGAAACCCGAGGAAACTCTTTAAAATTCTAACCCATTGCTAACTACGAAACTGTAGAGCACTACCATATCAATTAATGACTTTTGCAGAAAGTTTCTGTTGCTTTGCCAATACTTCCTGTGTGTCATGCAAAAAATGCACTACTAACTTCTGATTAGTGGATATTGTTTAACTTGGATTGGAACAAGCAATAACCAACAATGAGATTTCAATGTAGTGTACCTTTCAAATTGACCAAAGCAGACAAGATTAAATTCAAAGTAGAAACTTCAGGTAAAAGTGGTTACTAAATGAGGAGTACAGTACTTCATTATACATGTGGTACAAATTTAAAAATGTTCCCTATGTTGAACATGCTGCTGGGTTAAAATAATTAGCATGGAATGGAGGGTGGGGTAGATAATGAACCATATAAATTTGTAGATGGCAAGAAAGAATTCTAAATAGTCTATTTTTTGTTTTGCTAATAAACATTTAGTACCTGTGACAGTAACTGCCATTTTAGAGGAGTTCTAAATTTAATGAATAACAAGGCAAACTAAAAATAATTATTCATGACTGCTGAAGATTAGCATAACCTGCATACAGTAAGTATTGTTTTGTATCAATACCCTATGTGTATCATTACAGCAAAAGTATCAATGCATCAATATATCAATGAACTGTTTCACCACTAATCACAACACCAGTGCCATGAATCGTTCATTTTTAATTAATAAATTTATTTTACGTGGAGCACATTTTTACAAGCATAACTTAAACTGCTTTCTTTTAAGTGTGCTGATTCTTATTTTCTTGTCTGGTTTTTTTTTTTTGGCCAGCTTTGGTTCCATGTTACTGGCATTCACAGGTTTATTTTCTGTTGTCATGTACATGTACAGTATATGCTGTTTCATGAGAAAGAAAAAAAATGTTCCAAAAGAGAAAGCTTTCAAACCAAAACAATGAATTAAAGTATGAAATTTTGCTACAACTTGAAAAAAGTGAGAAATGTGCTGATTTGGCAAAAAAGTACTACATTCCATCAAAAAACTAATTCAGACTGGAAGAAAAATGCCGACAAAATAAAAACTTTTTATGAACTTGGACAGTTTGGTCCCAATAGAAAGAAAATGCATACGTCAAAGTTTTATTATGTTGATGAGGCAACTCTAAAATGGTTTAAAAATGTTTGTGCCGAAAATATCCCCCTAGATGGTCCTCGTATCCAGCAACAGGCTGAGATATGTTTTAAAACCATATGTGGAGATAGTGCATCTGTTTCATATGTGGCTGTTAAGGAATGGCATAAGAAGTTTTGCCAAAAATCTTAGACAAGTTCAAGCCATGCAATATATACAATTCTGATGAAACAGGGCTATTTTGGCAATGTCTGCCTAACAAGAAGATGGATTTCAAAGGAAACCAATGTTACGGAGGGAAAAAAATCCAAAGACAATTTAAGCCAGAAATATGGACGGAAGTGACAAGATCAAGCCATTAATAATAGGAAATACAAGAATCCAAAATGCTTCAAAAATCTGAATAGGTTTTCTCTCCCCGTTGACTACAAAAGCCAGTCAAATAGATGGATGACAGGTGATAATTTTTACCAGCTGAATGTGCAAGTTAGATGCCACTTACAGTTTAAAAAACAAAAGATAGTAATAATATACAACTGTCATGCTCACCCACTTGTAGAAAGGCTACAGGCAATAACACTGTATTTTCTTCCTACCAATGATACCAGTAAGCTTCAGCCACTCGACCTAGGAATAATTCAGGCTTTTAAAATCTATTATTGGATAGCTTTAGTTTGCAATTATTTCCTTGCAGTCCAGGAAAAACGATCCTATAAACCACCTTTGCTAGATGCCCTCACGTATTCCAATGCAGCTTTGAACAGTGTATCACCAAAAACCATTCAATATTGCTGGTTCCATTGTATTTTTCCAGAAATTTCTGACAAAGAATTTCGCCAGCATTGTTTAAATGCACAAGAAATTAAGAGCCTCAATCAGAAATATGTCTTATGTATTATAGCTAATGAGATTGCAGACTCCATAGGCATTGCTCGAGATGAATTTTTTAATAATGTTCACGTGGATGATGATGCCAATGCTGAACTTACTGAGGAAATAATCCAATCAGTGACAACGAAGCAGATACAGAAGCAGATACAATCATGCCAGCATGATGATGATGATGAGCCTATCACTACTCCAAGGTACAGTGAAATGGCTGAATGCATTAAAAAAATGAAATTGTTTATAGCATATCAATGTCAAATCAATGTCTGTCGGTTTATACAAAAGCAGACTGATATTACTTAATATTTACTATAAACATATTGTAACGTGTACTGCATTATGTACTTTGGTGTTTTATAGATGTATAGAATCAAAATGAAAAAAGTATCCATTTTTTATTCATATATAGTACGTGTTTATTGTACATGTATGTGAAGGTAATTTTACCGTATATTTTTTTATTTCCACTTCATTATGTTCAGTTTATAATTCCTAGATATTTTGAAAATATTGCTGACATGTTTGGCTATTTTCTCATAAAATGCTGTACAATAAATCGCATTAAAAACCCCATGGTGAGGAAAAAGCATAATCCAAATGAACAAAAGGAGTAATCTAAAGCAGCAGAGATGCTAAACAGACAACTTTCTAGAGACCTTATTTTTAAAAATATAGGATTTCTACGAAGGCTGAAAAAAGTTTTTGCCTTAAGAATGAAAACTTCACTAATTGAAAAATTTTTGCTCGATTTATTCACAATCTGGTCACAATGCATATGTCATTCAGCCTATCTGCTGCTATAAATTAAAGTATAAATATTATCCATGAGTACAGACGAACCACACTCAACTAAATTAGCACGAGAGCTACTAGAGGCAATTAAAAAATATCTACCTGTTCATGATTCTGTTAAGCAACAATTACAATTGCATCAGAAATATCTAGTTGAATTTGAAGCGGATACAAAAAAATTATTAAAACTGATTGTCAAACCAACGAAGAAAATTGTTACAGCATTCGAAGCAACACAACAAGCTCTTGCAAAATTACCTGCCAATATTGCTCATATTCAAGCAGCTGAACCATAATCACAAGCACCACAACCACCATCCGTTCAACCTACTCAACCATTAAGAACCAGAACTAAGATATTAGATAAAATTATGCCTGAAGGTATTGCTGTTATCAGAGTCCCAAAGCAATTATTTGATATTGTTGGGTTTGGATATTATGAAAGAAAAAAATATGTAAGACCAGAACATGTTAAATCTCTAAGCTCTTCCAATTGGATCAAAGATGTATACAGATTATAGCAGATTAGTTGAAGATGTAAATAAATATATAAGAGGTTGAACAAAGTAAACGATCACAGTTTGAACCATCATCTCCAGACAGGGTTCCTGCAGACTTAACCAAAACAAATTCCATGACTTTTCCAAAACTTTTCCAGGGCCATTCAACAAAACTCAAGGACCGCGCTCTCTTGCATTGTCAAGTAAAATGAATATAAAGAATGACATCTTTCAAAGAAAATAATAAATAAGTTAACAATAAATATTTTTAATATGTACATTTTAAATTTACCTGGGTTTGCACACATTGACTTCATGCAGTAATTCATGTTATAATCAAATTTTCAATGTAATTTGTATTCAAAAGTAAAAAAGAAACAATTCTATGTAGTTTTTGTATGTGTTCATATTTACAATATTAACAAAACATGTCACTTTCCAGTCACTTTCCAGTTGCTTTCTTGTATTTAGAGAGAAGCCAACTTTTTCTGCTCTATCTCCTTTTCAATATCCTTTAGAGACTCTTGTTTCACTTTTGCAGTCTTTCGGAGAGAATTGGACGCAGTTAACAGGCTTAGGTTATTGTCCTTTTCGGCTTGTTCAGCATTTTCATCTGCTAATTTGAGCAATTGCTGGATGTCATCCATTAATCTAATTCTTTTATTTAAGATGTCACCCAGCTCAAGATCTGCTTTTCGTTTTCTGTTCCTCTCACACTCATCCCTCTTTTTCTTTTCCTCATCCAAGTACTGTCTGTATGCATGTCTAGCATTTGAAACATAAGTTAACATTTCTTTACTAATATTTACATTTTCAATGCCTCCTACACTCCGAATACCATCAATAATGATTCTTCTTGAAATGAGAGACAACTGCTTTTGGTTATCTCTTATGGCTTCTTTGTTAATGGAGAATCCTCGTTCAACATCTGCCTTGCCATGAGACAGAGTTAGAAGGTGTTTTACAACTGGCCACAAAACAGCATATTCCTTTTTGTTTGCCATCAAGGAATGAAAAAATGAATCTAAGCGGTTTTTCTGTCTGGAGAACTGAGCAAATTTCACAGAGTCTTCCGATTTCAAACAATTTTCCAAAAAGGATTTGTAGTTTTTAGCCAGGGCATCACAATGGTTTGGATCTATTCTTCCATTGCTGACTAGAATTTTGACCAGTGAGTGGAATGACTGAATGCTTGTCTTTATATCCTTCATCATCATCTCTGGGTTTAAGCATGTCATATGTCTTACAAGTGCAAAAGTCACTGGTGATTTTGTCAGCAGTTTTGTGACAGCAGCTTGGAGGAATTTCCTGCAATCAATACGGAATGCCAAAATGTCCCTATCTGTCAATATCCCTGATTTTTTTAAGTCTGCAATCACAGTCTTTGTCACAAAGCCAATTTCAATCATTGCAGGGTCTTTAAGATGTTTGCAATTTGTTAGATCCAATTTTATGAGCTTTGATGCCTCTGTGATAAGGTCCAGATGATCTTGAGCTACAAATCGCTCCATAAGACCCCTGATCATTTTGAAAATGTTTTCGGCAAGAAAAGGCAGCAATGGAGTGTCTCCTTGAAATTCCTGTAAAAATGGCTCAAACTCTCGAGCCACTGAAAGGAAAAACTGTGCTTGAGGAATGAAGAGATGAGACTTAACCACTTCCTTTAGACTCTCAAATGATTTTAATTTTGGGTGCTTTTTAAGCGACTCAATATATGTTGCTAGGTATGGAAGGAGGGAGATGACTTTCTCTACAACTGTGATATTCTCAAGCCACTTGTGCTTACAGAATTTTGGTGGCAGCTCCTTGTTACCAGATGCTTTTTGATAGTCCTCTATTCTGGCTGGAGAATCTTTAAAGAAGTAATAGAGATTGCTTAGTGTCTCCTCCAGATTCCACTCTGTGGCAGTGCAACCATGCCTGAAAGCATTATGAATTAAATGCAGGCTGCAAGATCCTGTTGGCAACAACGACTTTCCAGGATTTAAACGATTAATCTCTGCATTCCACATGTCAAAGGTTTTCCAGTTAACATTAGGTCCATCCATTGAAATTTGTAGGAGGTTCCTGGTGCCAAGATCTTGGATGATTGGACACAACTTGCCAAAAAGATCATCTGCAGTGGCATGTCCCAAAAACTCAGATGTTAAAAATCTTGTCTGCACTCTTTCTGCACCCTGTTCCCAAAATCTGACATGAATGTCACATTGCTTTTGGCGCAATTGTTTATTCAAACTTTCATCGAACTGCAAGACATATCCATCACACTTGCGTATGCTATCTTTTAAGGTTGATGTAAAGTATGGGGCTAGGCCATGAATAGCAATATAACTTGTTTTGTCATAACCGCAAGTGAATTTGTTTGCAATTGCACTGTCTGGAAACATCAGTGAAAAAACTTGTGAAATTTCCTCATTGGAATTAAAGGAGCTGTGTGTATTCACTGTCCTTAGTGTCCACAAAATTTCTGCCTTTAATACATCATTTGATGATGTATATGACCTTAATGTTGGGGCAGGCTTTGGCGTACCTTTAGGTGATGGTGAGGCTAAAGGTGAAATAAAAACAGAGTGTGTTGTTCTGAGCAGATTTCATTGTTTTACAATTCTGCACATGCTTCTTGCTGGTGGAATGACTTTTGAGGGCAGCTTCTCCCATATTTGCAATATCTATAATTTTGCTACAAGCTCTGCATTTAGCAGTCCTTGGGTCTGAAGCATTCTTCTCCACCCATTTTTCATAGCTTGGGTTAGTCAGCCATCTGTTATTGAATGTGCACATACCAGGCATGTTGGACTAAACCTAAAACAATAAAAAATGAAAGATTTTCAGATTTAGCTGTCATTATGGGATATTGTGTATTTTATTATGTATTCAGAGTTTTCTAACGGTCCAATGTTCATTAAGTAATTATTTTTATAATCTTTTGGCCAGACTTAGAATCTAAGATTTAGTTAATATAATATTATGTAGTCTTGGTTATTTGAAATTAAAATACAATTTTCAGACAATGACAATTCTTTTCTTGAACTTTAACAAAAATTCATTAAGTATCCTAGAAACAGCAACACTAAAAATGCCATCAAAGTTTACCAGATAGAGAAAAATGTTTGATTAAAGTTAAACTATAATGGTAGTAAATATGTTTTATCCTAACATGGCAACCCTCTTGAAAAATGGAAGTCAAATTTCCCACACTGTAATATTACTGGAATTTTGACTGAAGTCTTTTTGCAATTTTTTTTTTTAAATTTTGAATTCAAATATTTTTCTTTCTTCAATACATGATCTATTCTAGTATTTATTTACTATAAATATTTATTTTTATTGGGGTTTTGGAAAATCAGGTGAATTTAATTGGGAGACCAAGACAGGTCTAATATTAAAACAGTTCTCTTAAATTTTATTCAGTACGGTTGGCTGGTCATCTAAAAACCGCTTCCGAACGAAAACTATAGTTTTTTAATATTCTGAAATGAATGTAAAGTAACTGCCCAAAATAAGAATATGAAATTTACAATAACAATTATAATCAGGTTATACCGTACCATCTGCCATAATAAAAGAATGACTATGCCGTATGAGATGTTACGACAGACCCGGAAAAAAAAGAGAAATATAAATGAAACCAAAATTAGTGTTTACCATGTGCATTAGATAGAAAAAATAAGCGACTTTCTCGGAAGAAATTAACTTCGTTTTGATATATCGTGAAGTGCTAATTGCTCAAAATGGTGCAGCAAACAACATTAATTTCCCTATGGAACTACAAAGTAAATCATGTGAGATATACTGTTAGGGAACTTACTCTTGTTATACAAAATTAAGAGATAAATATAAATGAAACCAAATTAATACTTACCTTGTACCTTAGATTGAAGAAATAACAGACTTTTTGGGAAGAAATTGGCTTACTCTTGATAGACCTTCAAGCGGTTATTGCTCAAAGCGGCGCGGCTGTTCATTTGAATTTTCCAATCGAACTACACCGGAAATCACATGATACTACTGTTAGGGGAACTTACTCTTGTTATATTTAATGAAACCATTTATTGATCGTAATTTTATCGTGTTTTATTTAATCGGTACTCGTTGAAATTTGGAGTAATCAATTTTTTAACTCCATTGTCAGAAATTCCATGACTTTTCCAAAACTTAGCAAGGTTTTGACAAATTCCATAACTTTTCAAGGCCCTTGAAATTTATTTTCTAAATTCCAAAACTTTTCCAGGATTCCATGACCCGCGGGAACCCTGTCCAGAACTTAAATTACCATCAACAAAGAGAACACTACCACAGCTACAACCACTACTACAACAACAAGAGCTACAATGACGAGAACACCGAAAATGACAAAAGGCACCCAAATCATTTGAGCAATCACTTCGTGATTATTGAGTATCACCAAAAACACCATCAAAACCAAGTAAAAAAAGCACCACCCAAACCAAGTGAAGAGGAAGAAGAAGTATTTCAAGATGCTCCTGGTGCAACTGGAAGTGGCTTAGTGAGTGGTCTTATTACTTGTCCCAATAATGTTCTTGCTGACATCAATCAACTAGAAATTCTCATCTGATAAAAAACGAGCTGGTAACAATTCATCAAAAATCAAAAATGAAGCAGCTCATATTTCCAAACGATAATTTAGTGGCGGTATTATGGACAGTGATGTGTATCGATCACTCATTAATGAAATCGCCGATGACTACCACAGTGATTAGATACAATTAGTGATATAGTCAATTAATAATAAAATGATAGTGCATGGTGCTCAACGTGGACCTACCATGGTCAGGGTAATAAACTCTGGAGTACCATTATACAGAACAATCTATGGAGATGGACTAGGCAATGTTGTTCAGGGTCTGTTTACAAGAATAGACCCCAAAGCAATACCGAATGCAAAGCAGCTAGGAATGAAAGCTAATTGATTTTGTTCATGACGTGAATGAAGTGATGCCCACAAGTGTAAGTAAAATAATAAATCAAGCCGCTAATAAAAAAAACTAGTGGATTGGTTTATGTTCCAATGTGGTAAAAGAAAAAAATATAACCGCTAGTCTGATAGCAGGAAGTGGTCTTAATGTTAGACGAAGATGATAATAATAAAGATGTTTAAGCATACAAGTGACCCTGCATTTGACATGGATGCACCTGTTCTCAAAGATGAGTCTGTGCGTGATTATCATTAATATTCTTACGCTGCACGACAGCCAAATCAGCGAATCAAACTATAGGTTCAGGATACAAGTAGATATATCTTACCCGTTGAAGCATTTATTGCAGTCAAAGTTGAAATTTTAAATAACGTTAATCCTGCAGCACCAATAGCATATGCAGCTGATGTTAGCGTTGGTTTTGTTAATAATGTTATTATGGCATTGTTTGATAGCACTACATACATGATTGACGGAAAAAATACTGAATCTATTAAGACGTCAACTATAGATTCAGGATACAAGTAGATATATCTTACCCGTTGAAGCATTTATTGAAGTCAAAGTTGAAATTTTAAATAACGTTAATCCTGCAGCACCAGTAGCATATGCAGCTGATGTTAGCGTTGGTTTTGTTAATAATGTTATTATGGCATTGTTTGATAGCACTACATACATGATTGACGGAAAAAATACTGAATCTATTAAGACGTCAACACGTTGCCACCACAATACTTGTTCTTGCAAGATACAGCAACAATTACTCAAGATGTTTGTAAATGATATTTCTAATTCTCAAGAGTACCAACAATTTGAAAAAGGATGACCACAGAACTTTGCCAGAAACGCAGCAGCAGACGTAGAGAGAATGATTATTAATGTCAGAAAAGTCATTTATGGAGCCAAACATACAGTTGTGCTAATACGAAAAAGCGCTGACAATGATGCAATATGGAGACCCGCTGGTGATTATGGTATAGTAGTACTAATAAAACTTTCCCTGAGGATGCTAGTGATGACCCCCTCTATCATTAATTATTATTATTATTATTATTATTATTATTATTATTATTATTATTATTATTATCATTATTATTTTATTAATATTTCCCATATTTCTTGCCTTGGATATCATAATTACAATGTCTGTATATTTTTTTTAATATAAAAGAAAAAGAATGAGTCATGAAATATAGCACTCTGAGCACCTGACCATGATCATTACAAACTTCAAGTTCACAATCATGCAGTAAAAGTTACAGAAGTGTACTAAAGGCTGAATATAAATAATTTTTAAGTATATGTTGCATTTGCATTCTAGTTCTATTCGTGTGGATTTTGCCCATTGTGATAAGAATTTTGACCAGCTGTGTAACCATGAAAGTAGTAAAAGTATGTGTCATACATACTGTAATTCTGGCATGTAATATATAGCTTACACTTGGTATGCCTAAATCACACTGTTTTGCCACTTATAATAGGAATAAATACTTAAACCTCTATGTGATTAGTATGTATCGAAATGGATGAATATTTCAGATTGAAACGTAAAATCTGCCACTAAAGGAACATGATGGGCATTCTGGATATTTTTGAAAATTTCATTTGTGATGAATAATATAAAAAATATATTAATGTAATAATCATTTGTGTGATGTGTCGACTTTTGAAAACTCTTAAAAGCAATGAATTGTATCAAAGTTAACTTAATTAAAGCAGAAAGGGCTAGAGATAGTCATATGATTATTTTCATTTCATCTCTGAATGTCAAAGGGAATTTGTTCCATGCAACGAAACTTGACCGAGTTATATGCTATGGTACAAGGATAATGTCACAGAATAAGGCTAAAAATAACTTGGTTTTCCCTTTAATCTATTTTATACTTTATTTGTTGTACAGGTGTACAATGTTACCTGGGGTGAATCACTGACTACCTGATAGAGTGATTCGAAATTACATGCAGGCAGAGAGCCATTGAAAAGCATGGATTATGTGGACATTTGACTATGACTATTAATCAGTCCTATGGTCTTAAACTTGATACATTGTTTACAAAGACACAAGTCATCTGGATTTCGTCAGTGGTAGGCGAACTTTCTACCATCGTCTCAGGCCATAGGGGTAAGTGTTGAAATTTCATCTTATTTGATCTGTGAAACTATTTCTCGGTTTTGTGTCCTGTCGGGTGACGTTTTGTTTTCAGCATTTGTTCTTATAACCATTTTATTCACAAATAGTTTTGTTTTAATGTAGCTTTTTTCTTTTTTTTTGATACAAGTGATTTCGTTGGATGCTATAGTAGCCATTACGTACTATAGTAGCCTGCTCGATACTATTGAAGGTGGTTGGATACCATTGTAGATAGTTCGATATTAATATAGATCCCCCGAGTCTATTGTGATTGCGGGAGTCTGTTGTGAATTATGGGAGCCATTGGAGTCTGTTGGACCAATTGTTGTAGCCCATAGGATAGGGGACATTAAGAAAGCTTAATGAACATTATCAGATATCATTGGACATTAGTGGACTAATGAAGCCTCAGTGGAACGGTCGAAGCCTAGCAGGAGATTCGTTATCTATTGGGAGTCGACCACATATTTGAATTCATATATTGCATAAACTATAGTCAGTTTAGGAAGTGCATTCCAGTTGAGAGACATATGTTTGTGTTCATTCATTTGTGTTGAACACAGGAAGTTGTCGAAGTGTCAGAAATAACAGTATTGCTCATTTTCATTCAAGAGATTTTGTGAATCTCAGTTAAATACTTATACGAGATTAAGTGGATCTCATATTTCAATTTTCTTTTCATTTTTTCATAGCATGTCATACATTTGTTAGGTTAGATCATATTTTCATTTTCATTTCATGAGTGCATGTAGAACAAATTGCATTAGTCATATGATAGTAGTGTGCGAGTTTTTGCATTTGTTTTATATCCATATCTATATATATCTAGTAACACATTTTATAAATTCATTCATTCATTCATAGCTTTGCATTGTTGTTATTCATTTAGTCCAAACAGAGAAATCCCACTCGGTTTCAATTCTGTTACAGGTATGACATAAGACCCTTTCCCAAAATCAACCTGTTAAAAAGAGAAGCTTGGCAATAATTGATTGTTCAAAAGAACGTTAATTACGGCATGATTAGCTGTCTTGACAATCAAAAATTCTAAGGAGAAGATTTAGGAAACAGTCGATTCTGATTGGTTAATACTAATTTATGGGCATAACTCTAAGGAATTAAGGGTTTTTCTTTGGAGAAATTCTTCAGTCTTCAATCTTTCTTGTGATAAGTAGGAGGTCGACTCCGGGAAACGTGAGAGACATATCTCGTGATTGCAATAAAGCGTGAAAGTTGTCTCGGAAAGTAGACAAACTCTACATTTGAGGTTCGTTGGAAACGAATAAGAAACAGCAAAAGGTACGCAATCTTAGTTTCCCAATTTTAATATGTTATTTCATTTGTTGATTTACTTGCAAATGAATCAATGTTATGATATATGTATGATTTCATTTTCCAGGGTTTTAGTGAAATGTTTAGTCAGGACATTTTATTCTTTGATTTTCTAATTATCAATTTGGAGAATTGATAAGGTTGCATGTAATTGAATGTTCGTTGAAAGAATTGACAAGATTGCATGTAATTGAATCTTCAATACATAGGAGTGCTTAGGAAGTTTCAAGAATTAAGCATAATAAATGATGGGTAATGTTAGTACTAGTTTTTAACATTTATTTGATCATGTAAACTATTGTAGAATAGATTTGAGAGTCTAAGCCATATGTAATTTAACACTACTAGATAGTTTAATGTAAGAAGTCAAGTGGGGTTAAATACAGGCACATGTGTTAGCCACAAAGTAGAATTTAATGGACTTGACACTAGCGTGACCTGAATTAACATCAGGACTTGCAATGACCGTCTATGTAAACATAGGAATTAGTTAACATGAGTGCAACAGAATTTATGCCTTTTGTTTTCTGAGCTGAATTAATGTAAAAATATAGATATACTTGGAAATGTGACCTATTGTCTATTGCGAGACATTTTGTTTATTACAGGAAACAGCTTTTCTAAACTCTCCCTAGATTCTGGAACTTTTCTGAGATTTTCCTGAAAAGTCCTGTACCAATTCCAAATACCAGAACAAATTCTAACCCCAAAAAAATAGGTCGAAGGACAATCATCAAATCAAGAATTGACTGGCAAGAATCCAGGTCCAGACGACTAGAAAAAAGTTGGCAGAGCAGGAACGAATGGAAGCTTTTCTAAACTCTCCCTAGATTCTGGAACTTTCCTGAGATTTTCCTGAAAAGTCCTGTACCAATTCCAAATACCAGAACAAATTCTAACCCAAAAACAAATAGGTCGAAGGACAATCATCAAATCAAGGTTCGACTGGCAAGAATCCAGGTCCAGACGACTAGACAAAAGTTGGCAGAGCAGGAACGAATGGAAGATTCGATGTCCGGATAAGATAGATGATGATGTCGCTCATCGTTGCACTCAAAGGTCTCATCTCGTAGGCAATGAAGAATTGAATTCTGTCACTGACCAGTAATCATAACAGTAAAGAAAATTTGTTTTTTTCATTTGAGTACATGCTAGCACATTTTTTCTTCTTTTTCATTTTAAATTCTGTTGTTAAACTGATTAAATTTTATATTTGTTCATTGAAAGGGGGCTCGTTGTGTCTATTTCTTCAATATACTTGTTCAGAGATCTGCATTCTTCTTTCTATCTATCCACACTGGGTAAATTATGCCAACACCACAGGAGGTCATTCCCTAGCAGAGAACCGTAGTGGAAGAGGTTGGTGTGTTTTGAACGCCGCTAATTTATCACAATTTGTTCATAATAGATTGTTGATCTGATGCATATTTTGCCAGGGGTGTCCTAAGAAACCTCAGACGATGTCCTAGGACACCTCAGCTGATATCCTAGGACACCTCAACGATATGTCCTAGGACACCTTGGATGATGACCTAGGAAACCTCAGACGGTAGGTCTTAGGACACCTTGGACGATGTCCTAGGACACCTCGAACAATGTCCTAGGATACATAGGATAGCGATGTCCTAGGACACCTTGGACTATATCCGAGGAAACCTTGGACTATATCCAGGGAAACCTTGGACAATGTCAGAGGAAACCTGAGACATCTTAGTATAAAAACCTTGGACATTTATCAAAAGTTTTTGTCTGTAAAAAGTCATTGCAACCTCGGAAAGTCAGTAAGCAATATTCTGAGGTTTTTCCTAGGAACATTTTTCCGAGGTTTCCTAGGAAACTTTGGAAAATATACAGGAAGGGTTACCTTTAAAAGAAACTGGAAAATATGCCAGACAGATTATAATCAAGTTATCAAGCTATCGTCACACAATTTATCAGGGAGCAGTATGTGCAAGCTACAAGTCAAATGAAGGACTAATTTTCATCCATTTAAACAAAAGCTTTCTATCAAATGCACAGCAGATCACATATATTTTCCCCTTTCCATCCAACGCAAGCTCTCAGCCCCAACATTAGGCAGAAGCAAGGAAACATTAAGATTGTTACACACATTTAAACACCAACCAAAATCATAACCAAAGATTGAAAGTAGTTGGGAAATGTTACACATGTACACATATCAATCACAAACTTTTTACATTTTTTTTTAAACAAATTACCAGACATCCAACTAGTGCAGATCTGGGCCTTTTGGAGGGAGAAGTAGCTATATCCTTGACAGGGGAATATTTAAATGGGGAGCAGGTGTCATCTCCCATTAGTTTGCTCTTTCTACGGGGTACTCCAATAGGGGCAGCAAAGTGATCTGGATCCTGAAATATAAAAAATGTTACTTTATTTGAAACACTAAATTGTTAGATTAGCACAGATTAAAACTGAAGATTTAAGAGTGTGCAATCAGAAATTGTAACTTTCCCCCATTCTCAAGAAATAATCATTATGCAGCAAAGTACTGGGAAAAGTGCCCGACTGCCAAATGTCCATAAACTGAAAGGTTGATGATAGATTTTTTCTATAAAATATGCAAGGAAAGATATGTCATGAGGAGCTCATTTTTTACAATATGACAATGAGATCACACCAGTTTTTCACAACAGAACACCCATGGAACTGATTTAGGGCTTCTAACTGTGTTTAATACACTTATTATTATTTAATACAAAACATGAAGTCAAAATTATCTTACTTTAGATCTAATCTTTCCCAGTGGTCATTGCACTAAAATATGCATAAGTGTCCGATGCAGCAGCTGGGTGGTGAACATATTAATTTTTAGATCAGTTTTTGTTTTAAAAATAAAGCTTCCAGTATTAATAAGGTATAAGATGCAACCTGTAACCAGGTTAGCTCATTTTTGTTATTTTATCTTTTGACACATGAATTTTCAATTTTTTATCCATCCTCGTTTACTGACCCAGGACACTCACTGTTGTCCCACCCACCCCACTGCTGTGTGGCTTACTAAATCATTATATCAATAATAACATAAACATGGAATCTTGCACAACTAAACTAGCTTGACAACAACTAGAGGCAAACCAACCAAGAAAACTGTTGCAGCAACCTAGGACAAGGCTGCACAAGAAGCTCTTACGACAGTACCTGTTGATATTGCTGGCCATTTTTGAGCAACTCAACCACCACCCCAGCAACTTCCTCAACCACAACCTCAACCATCAAAGTTAGAACTAACCTTATAAATTTACACCAGAAGGTACTGACATTATGAAGGACCCAGCGTGATTAATTATAATATATTAAAACTCTGGGATAAGGATGTATATCAAATCACTTTTGATGCTTCGTAGATTACATCTGGGAGACATGTTAATCAGTTTAACATTTTTAGCCAGGCATTAATGATTATATTGAAAAAGTAAAACGATACAAAAAGAAGAAATAAAGATGCAAATTTAAAAGTTAGACGAGATAGGATAACAAGAAAGAATAAAGCATATGAAACAACTCTACCACATCCATTGCAACCTTCTCAACACAATCATTAACTTCACCAAAAATAATAGCAATAAATTTCTGCCAAAATGTATTGCCTCTGTCAGCAAACCAAACCATATAAAAGACATTATTGCATATGGATAAGATTAAAGAGAAAAATACGTAAAATATACATTAAAAATATGAAATGTGACACAGAAAAATGATATTTATACAGATCCTGGACCCAGTCCCACTGAAAGTAGTCTGTTTAATGGTGGCCTTGATAAACTTTGTCCTACAAATGTCCTTTGCACATGTGATTTTAACAAGTACATTGCATATGTCCCACACATGCAAATATCCATCCTTGTTATCAGGATGAAAATTTCACATTTACTTGAAGATATAGGATCTATTGGTACCTATAGTTGATCTGTGTGGCCACATTTTGCTATATTCACTCACAATATCTAAAATTGTTTTTCCTTCATGAATAGGATTGCATATAATAATAAATTTTAATTTGGTACATTGTCATTTGACTTTCCACTATACTGGTATGTATCAATGTTTGCACCAATGATCAAACCTCACTGTTCCAACATTGCCTTAAACTTTATGATACATACTGTCTGATTAGTTATTTAACATATAAATGGCTAAATATGCTTGTAGAAACTTCATCTATTGTTAGGATGCATATATCACTTTAACCCTTTAACTACAACTACCGCACAGATGTCGCCTGTAAATAGCTCCAGAATCCCACTGACGCATATATGCAGTGTCGATAAGCCTTGTTTAAAACCCCAGTGTCACTTATGAGAGCGTATTTCTGCTGTACTCAAAACCCCAGTGTCGCATATATGCGGACCTACTGCTATGTTAACTAAATGATGATTGGGTGAAAGTACAGATATTTACTTATTTTTCATTATCATAACCAATGAGAAGACTGGTTACTTAACATTTTTATACCAGTTGGAAAGCTGAGAGGTTAAATTTAGACATAGGGAAGGAAATTTCCGGCAATGTACAAAACACTTGTATTTGAGATAAACAAAAACGGATTCCTAGTCAGATATTTGTGACTTTAAAGGGTTCAGTGCAAGCAATATCGAAGAGTTAAATGGATCATTCTTAGTAAATGGATCAGATAATGATGTTAATCTCGTTTCAACACTAGATGTATATGATTTTGATTCAAATGACGATGATTTATTTTGTGTGATTCAAAACAGGTTACGCAACAGGAATTTCTTATCTCATTGTTGTAGGAGTAAATAAAATGGAAATATATGAATAACAGACACTAT
This sequence comes from Potamilus streckersoni, assembly GCA_016746295.1. Classification (NCBI taxonomy): domain Eukaryota; kingdom Metazoa; phylum Mollusca; class Bivalvia; order Unionida; family Unionidae; genus Potamilus; species Potamilus streckersoni. The sequence continues at coordinate 3,181,118 of JAEAOA010000432.1, forward strand.
ACAAGGTAAGCTGCTTTTTATTTCACTAAAATCCAGCAAAAACTAATGAAATAAATGAATATAAATGTAACCATGTTTTTATTGTCAGTTTCCGTAGTCAGCCATGACGATGCTCTAGTATTCAGCCTAGCAAACAGTATCAGTAGTCTCAGTAACTGATACGCTATCACTCAGCAGTAGCGAAACTGCAGAACAGCTGTAGTAGTTAACCCTTTCATCACTACAGACCGAAAAATCGGTCCAGGGAAAGTAAGTCTGCAAACACTATGGACAGAGTTTTAGGTCTAGGGCAGTGTTCTTCCTTAACGTTATAGTACCCGACTAAATAACTTTCGGGGTACCTCTAATAACTTCCTTCTTGTAATGTAGATGTTATATTTGGATGATCTCCTGAGTTTACCTTGTATACAACTAGAAATATCAAACAAAGTACAAACTTTCAACGTTTTTTCCGAATGCTGAAATTTGTATCCAAAATGGCAGAGTTTGAACAAATTTCAGAGGAGGTTGTCGGAGAATTTGAATAATTTTGACCTGATAAATTTGGATGAAAATGAGAGAACATGTCCTAAGAGACAATTGAATGCACTTGTGGGTGACAGTGATGACAATGAAGAAAACTTTGAAGGTTTTGAACCAGAGGAATTGTGCTCACCACGTGGTTTTGTTTAGACGAAGGCATAAAACCAAAGAGATTTCTGTTTTCTGACAGAATTGGGCACACCCGAGTGTTAGATGGCTCCAGGAAAGATTCGGAATATTTTTAAATATTCTATTCAGATGAAGTTTTTGGAAAAATTGTCAGTTTAACGAACTTCAATGCAACGATCAAACGTGGCAGCGACAATAATAGGCGTGTGGACAGATCTCACCTTGGAGATCATTTTGGTTCATTTTATAGAATTTTATATATTATGGACACCATGAAAGAAAGACTTGTGTTGTTACTGTGATTATTCACTAGTACATCTAGGGCCAATTGAACACATTTTGAGAACGTTCTAAGTTTTCTAAGAGGTAATAAAATAATTACTTGTATTTTACCTGATGTGTTACCTGTTTGTACCTGCATTTTAAAAGTTGTAATAGATATGCACATTTTATTGAATTAGTCATAAAATTTGCTTTCTAACCTTGATTTTGACACATAATCCAACCAGATATCTTTAACATTGACAAAGTTATGTTGTTTCAAAGTCCACAAGTCATTTTGCTTTACAACTCCAAAGTTACTTAGTGTTGAGGACTCTATGCCTACAAAGTTACTTAGTGATGAAAGGGTTAAGTATGAACACCTATATGCAGCTGGATAGGCATATTGCAATTTGCTGTCCAAATCCCTGTGAGGTGTCATGCTTCAGCACCCCTGGGAATAATATTATCAGTTGTACAGACCCAAAATACCATGTTTTAAACACCATTCATTAATCAACTTTGCTGCCTTAAATTTGTCAAACTGAATGTCATAACTAGTATCAAAATTTAATATTTGTAAAATAAATAGTTTTTAAAATTTAAATATTTATTTAAATTTCCTTTAAAATTTCATATATCAATATTTTTTAATTTCAAGAATATTTTCAAACAGGCCTTATCAAGTATTACAATTAGGTTTTAACTGCATTAAAAAATTCCTATAATTAAGGAAGATGTAGCAAATTTAGTTTTGGTTTCTTAAGAACAATTGGGCCTCAAATTTCACCCTATAGAACACCAGAACTACACACTTTCTGACAGCTGTCACATGTCTTGCTTGCAAGGAAATTTCAAAAGACTTTATGTATGAAGTTGAAGCAGTATAGGCATGCAAAATAAAATGCAAATATAAAGGTTGACAAAAATATTGACCCTTTCAGGAATCAGTACACAATAAAATCCAGTTCTTTACCCACGAATGTATTCCCAGTCTATTTTTAGAGAACTTTTTCCTGTCTGAAATTGGTGGTGATACTAGAGTTAGATTTTGGCATTCTTGGTAAGGATTTAAAGGCAATTGTTTATTCTTTAAAATGTGAGCTTATGGTGTGGTTGTCTGTGTGTATTTCGTCGACAGTGCACATTGAGTAATAAGGTCATGGTGATGATCCAGAAGTGAAATCTGTGTTCCATTGCCTGGTGTTTTGTTTACAATTCAGCCTCTCAAAAAAATGCAGGGCAACCCTTGACAAGAACTAAACCTTAAAGTCATCTTTGAAGGTGTTTTAGATTAACATATGATTTGTATCGATTGTCACACAGTGGAAAGTTCAGTATTGAGAAAAAAATGTAGAGACAATATAGTGAAACTAATTGTGTTCTAAGGCCATGTGGACAACAGTGGTGCTAGGATCTAAACTGAGATCAGTAAATATGTTCCTAAAACTGGAGATTCAATGACTGGTTCTCACTATATGGCTAATATTAAAATTAGAAACAATGATGATCCAACAAAAATTACATCTACAAACACAACATCCAGACTATGACCTCATTAATGACAATCAATGATGATATGACCACATTGTCAATTTGAATATATTCACTAGAAATCTTTTAGACTGCAAGTGTACACAAAACTTAAGAAACTAAAATAATTAAGTGGTAGTTTATTAAACATTTATAGTAACTTGCAGTTACAAGGGTAATCTTCTTACTGCTATTAGTGAAAATTAATTACAATATATAGCTTCAAATGTGTTTTCTAAGTCATACAGACAACATACACTGCATTAACTTAAATTCAAACACACATATACTAAGTATCAATAAAATGGGTATGAATATAATTTTTATACGCATACAAAATATATTGATACTCACAAATAAAACATTTTTTAACTTGAAAATAAGGCATTGCTTATAACTGTTAAAGGCATACCAAGAAATAGAGCACATCTCTCTCTCTCTCTCTCTCTCTCATGAGTTTAGCTTGGATACAACTAGAAATAATGAACAAAGTAGAAACTTTTAACATCTTTTCCGAATGCTGAAATTTGTATCCAAAATGTCGGCAATTAAAGGAATTTTACAGGAGAGTTTTCGGAGGATTTAAATAATTTTGACCTGATAAATTTGGATGAAAATGAGAAAAGACATATGGAGAGACAATGGAATGCACTTGTGGGTGACAGTGATAACGATCAAGATGACTTTGAAGGTTTTGAACTAGAGGAATTGTACGCTCCACGTGGGGTTTTTTTTGGACGAAGCCCAAAAACCAAAAGAGATTTGTTTCAGTTTTCTGACAGAGTTGGGCACACCCGAGAGTTAGATGGCTCCAGGAAAGCTTCGGATTATTTTCAAATATTCTATTCAGATGAAGTTTTTGGAAAATTGTTTAACGAACTTCAATGCGACGATCAAACGTGGCAGCGACGATAATAGTAGTGTGGACAGATCTCACCTTGGAGATCATTTTGGTTAATTTTATAGAATATTATATATTATGGACACCATGAAAGAAACACTTGTGTTGCTACTGTGATTATTCACTAGTACATCTAGGGTTAATTGAACAAGTTTTGAGAACTTTCTAAGTTTTCTAAGAGGTAATAAAATAATTACTTGAATTTAACTGTTGTGTTACCTGTTTGTACCTGCATTTTAACAGATGTAATAGATATGCATATTTTTATTGAATTAATCATAAAATTTGCTTTTTAACCTTGATTTTGACACCTAATACAGCCAGATATCTTTAACATTGGCTGGCAAAGTTATGTTGTTTTAAAGTCCACATGTCATTTTGCTTTACAACTCCAAAATTACTTAGTGTTGAGGACTCTATGCCTACAAAGTTACTTAGTGATGAAAGGGTTAACAGGTAAATGTGTAAAATGTGGTACACAAAAATATAAATTTATCTCAGGGACAACAAAGATAGGTGGTGATATTGCTACTTCTTTAGGAAACTTACCTGGATTACCATGGGCTAAGTATGTTGGTGAGAAACACCTTCCTGGATATAATAACTGTGGTCCTGGAACTAGACTTGATATTCTACTTGATGATCAAGAGCAACCAAGACCAGGAGAGTATCCAATAAATAAGATTGATCAAGCATGTCATATTCACGATATTCCTTATAAAAGTAAAGATTTGCAGCAGCGGCAACTTGCAGATGTGAAATTGATTCATGCATTAAATTCTATACCTAATAAATCTGTTAGAGAGAAACTCGACAGTTTTCTAATAAAATCCGCTATGAAAAGTAAAATAATGCTAGGGGCTGGTAATTAATTATATAATTATTATAATGGAATCCATTTATTATAGCCCAAGAGGGTATTGGAAAGGTAAAGCAGCGATCACTAAACTTGCTGAGGCAAATTGGTTAGCACGACAGGCAATATGGAAAATTTATTACCACCAAAAAAAATTCAATATGCACATTTTGATGTCAGTGTTCCTAACGAAGTTCGTCAAGCAGATATTTTGTTTTTACCACATGATACTATTAAAACACGTGGACAAAAGTCACGCACATACAAATACGCATTGACTGTTGTTGATGTTGCAAGTAGATATAAAAAGCTGAACCATTATCAACAAAGATAGCATCTGAAGTTGCATCTGTGTTTGAGCGAATTTATCAACGTGGTGGTCTACGATGGCCACAACTATTACAAGTTGATCCTGGCAAAGAATTTCTTGGTGCAGTATCAACTTTGATAAAAAAAAATATAACCTTAAAATAAGACGAGGGCATATTGAAATTCACCGTGATCAAGCAATCACTGAACATTTAATTGAAAATTTAATTGAACACTTGCTGGGCGGTTTTTTTGATATCAATATGCAAAGGAAATCTCTACTGACTTTAAGTCAGGTGATTGATCTCATGAATGGGTTGCAAGGTTACCAAATGTGATATCTGCATTAATGAAATTACTTATGCAACTTCCATGCAACAACCAGTATTAGGTAATGTAATTGTGAGATATTTATATGAACCAGGGGAGTTGGAGGGTGGCAAAAGACAAGCTACTGACCCTATTTGGAGTGTGACCACACATACAATTTCTATCGTGGTTAGATCCACTGGAAGACCTGCTATATACAGACTAGATTCTACTGCCCATCAACATAGATTTGTGCGTGAACAATTGCAGGTAATTCCTACAGATACACAATTACTGCCACCTTCACTTATGTAAATTAGCACCTCTGCGTCGTTTACATTCAAGACAGGTCAACATCATATTTTCACGTGACCAAGATCACTATTTATTCTGTCTACGGTAAATTGTCTTGGATTATTATTCGAATATTGCTGTAACATTATTGTGTTACAAATTGCACAGTGATTATTCTGTAGTTGTTTTAGTTTTATAATAAATTCATTATCAATATCAAAGTCACGTTTATTTTTTTTGTCACATTGCTTATAAGACGCTAATTTTTTCTTTATTACAACATCCCCATTAGTAATTTCTTCAGTTATAACGGAATCTATGATAACCCTTTGTAGTTGAGTTATTCATCTGACGCGAGATACTGCAAGTTTGACCACTCCATCCGGTCATCTACAATCCAGATATTTGTATCTGAGATAGTAAATCCCTGCGACGAATGAATCCTTATAGCATATCCTAACGTCCACGGTGATTTATCCATATTCAACTGTAATAATTAATAGGTACCAAAATAATGTCATTCAATACCAGATTTTGTACTCAGCCACCAGGAATTTCAACTTCAATATTCTGTCGTAGAGTATCTGCTGGGCGATAACATAATGGTACAGGTAGATGTGAAAATTTTTCTTTATGTAACATAAATAATTTCTTCTGCAATTCACCATGAACTATCTTTCTACTTTCGACTATCAAATCAGTAGGTCTCCATAAAGTCAAAAAATCATTCATTGTAGTTTCTGGAATTATCTCACGAATTACTTCACATTGTATTTTATCTGGTTTAAGTCTGATTAATCTTTTAAGTTCTTTCATAGGTTCATCAATAGCTCTATGGTCATCATGTATTTCTTCATAAATAATCCACATTATTCCTTAGCCATTCATGTGGAGACTGTCCAACAAAAGGTGGTGGTTGACCATGGTCAGCACACATAATCACAGCAGTGTTTCTTTTCAATAACCACTCAAGAAATGTTTTTAGTGTTTTTAATGACACCGAGTCCATCTCATCCCATAATATACTTAGGTATATATTTTTCACCCATACGCTCAGGAGTCCATGTATCTCCACACCATCTAAAGAAACTATGATACGTACACGTTTTTGCCCCTCGTTCTTTTATCTCTCAGGAGAGTTTATGTGTAGGTGTCAAAACGATCATATCTGAATTGTTGTTCATAAATAATTTAATCAAACAAGTTGTTTTACCTGACCCTCCACACCCATTAAGATAAACATTCTTATGTCTAGCCACAGGATCATACACAGATGGTGCAAATGATTCTGATATTTGATTATTATTTCTGTAATATATTTCCTTAATTTCAACCTCAGCAAATTCAGAGTAACTGAGTATATTTTCTTACTTTATCCTCCATGTTCCCAACTCACCATTACGGAGTAGCGGATTTAATAAATCCTTATATATTTTGTTTATATAAAATGAGTCCATAGTGACTCTAACAGCGTGACGAGGAAATCTATTTATCATAGACAATAGATTTATAGAAACATAGGCTAGCAATGAAGATCTTAAATGAGTAAACTGTGGTGAGTCGCCCTCAATATAACTCACAATGGTACCTAGTTTGGTCCCATCCAATAAATAAGCATTATCTTGGCTTATAAATATGTTTTTCTCAGTTATATCAGTAATTATAAAATCTAACTCAGCATCGTCCATAATCAATCTTGTACTGTGTCGTTTATGACCCAGTGAGCTACCTTGAGTAAACTTACCAATTATCTTTCTACCAAGATCTTTTGCACATTTTTCATCGTACTCATCTCTGCATTTACTTGTTTTAATAATGTCATCTTCAACAAGATCAGGATAGTCTTTCCTAACATCTCCTATATTAAATCTGTCCGGTTCTGGTAACCAGACTTTTTTGTGGACTATAGGATATAATTGCTTCATTTACCTTTAATGATACTCATATTCCAACATCAAGCATATATCTTAATAACACTTAATAACACTAGTCCAACATTTTTCTGTAAAATGTTTACCAAACCAAACATAAGTAATCCGATGGAGATCTTTTGCGAACTCAAATGATTCTATGATACAAATCTGGTTAAGTCTAAATCTGGTAAGGGTCCATTTATCGAAACTCGGCCATATCGACTAATATAACATCATTATAATTGCATTTAGTATTCCATAATCCACCCTGCCCATATTCTATACAACTTTTTTGTATATCGTCAAAAATTACGGATTTTGTTGGTTTCCATGAATTTTTTCCGGAGCGAAATGGTCCGCAACAGATGGTACGGTAAAACAATTGTTTAGTAGTTGTCTGATTATGTCATCATCAGAAATATATCTTAGTGTAAGATTTCTCATGTCTTCATAAAGAGATTCTGTATGATAAATATCACCATTGGGTCATACAAATTGATCTTGATAATCATGTTCTGAACTTAGAAATAACCAAACAGATACAGGGTCACTTTCACTGATATTTTTGATAAAATCAAATATATGACCAATATAAAATTTAATCATTCTATCTCGTGGGAATATTGTTATAGCATCACTCTATGCATGTTCATTAAGATCAATGATTGTTATAGGGCTTCCATTTCTTGCATATTTTGGTTTGTACAATATCTCTCCTGTTAGTGTTTTTATTGTTATTGGAAATCTTAATGACTTTTCTAGTTTAGCAACAGCCTTAATAGATGCACCAGAATCTTTAATGGTCTCTCCCCATTCACATATTTTTTTACGTCTAAAATCTTAAGCCATTACCACGCATTGCATTTGTAAAATGTTAAGTAATGCATTCCGCAACAGTTTATTCTTGACTCTGATAGTCTCAACAGTTTGAGATCGACAATATTAGGTTTATCATTCAGTAAAAACAATCCATATACCACAGCAGTAACTGGACACCCTCGCTCAAAATACGGTTTATCAATACCAGTCAGTATTCCAGGCTTGGATTTGTTATTTAATAATGTTTTTATTATTTCCAGACTGTATATGAACGGGTCTCTTATCACAAATTATCCAAATATTATGTCTCAACAATAAATTTTATTAAAATAAGATATTTTTGATTATCAAGGTGGTTAATAATTACTTTTCCCCGTTTGTCATTCATGTATATTAATGATGTTCCCAACTTTAAAAGTTGACCATACATAAATAACACCGTCTTCACGAAATTCCTTTTTGGCCTAGAGGATATGTTTGGTTATATCTGCATTCGTTAAAGCTAAATCTTGCAGCGAAATACTAAATTTATATTCTAGTAGTCTGTCAAGGTCAAATCTAGTAACAGATGGGTCAATTGCTGATAATTACTCCATCATCATAATTAAGACAAATATCCAAATTGAAATTTAGTATATATATATATATATAATGAATCAAACAGAAAATAAGTATCTGGTTGAAAATTGGACATATTTCTTATTGTGATAAACCATGTGTAAACAAAAACAAATACTGTAGTTACCATATGCAAAGTATCAGACATGGAAGTACTGGACCAAAGACCTGCATTCAATGTGATATTGAAGTTATGGGAAAAACACAGCTATGTGCAAGTTGTGGTGATAAAAAAAAAAGGGAACTTAAACGCTATTATGACCAAAATAAAGATACAACAACAGGTAAATCCCCTATAAAAACAAAATGATTATCTAACCAAATTTCCAAACAATGATTTAGACAAATAAATATTATATATATAAATGGAGCAAAAAGAATTTGTTACACATCCAATATATACGAATTACGAGGTCAAGAGATGGTATTATTAGAAACTGTAAATTGAAGAAACCAGTTGGTTGTATTGATAATACTGGTTATTTTAGATTTAACGCTAGTGGAAATAAAAGATATCTATCACATAAGTTCATTTTCTAATGTTATTTTTGGGTCGTTAAAGATGGACTTGTGATTAACCACTTAGATGGATCTCCGCATAATAACATAATTAATAAATTGCAAACTATTACGCAAAGTCAGAATTGCAGACGTGGAAATACAGGAAGGTGTAAGATATTTGAAAAGAGCGATTAAATCCATAAATAAAGAAACAGACCAAAAAATAATATTCAGTTCAAGAAATAAAGCTGCTAAATATTTCAGTATCAATCCTGCTTCAGTAAAACATGTAGCTGATCGTATATGCAAATCTGCATATTCAATAAAGTATGATCAAAGTATTATATTTGTGTACGTATAATAACTTTACCCTTCATTAAGAATATTATTTTACTTTATATAAAGTTCGATTCTATCTTGCCAAGGGTTCTGTTTGGCCACAATTACATTTATGGATCCACCATCATTGTTGCTATCTTCAGTTTCGCTGTCATTTATCACAGAATCAAATAACAATCTTTTTTAGTCGCATTACACGACTCTATCATTTTTTTTCTTTTCAAAACTTGTTCAATTGACCCTAGATGTTTTAGTGAATAATCACAGTAGCAACACAAGTCTTTCTTTCATGATGTCCATAATATATAAAATTCTATAAAATGAACCAAAATGATCTCCAAGGTGAGATCTGTCCACACACCTATTATTGTCTCTGCCACGTTTGAGAAACATCCTTTTTGGGCCGTTTGAGATTAGAATATAATGATTCTTGAATGTAGGGATTCTAAGATAGGGTAGGAAAATCAAATAAGAACCAATGATAGCAGATTTAGATAAGTTCATTAATTCATGTTGTGTTAATGATTATAAACGGTTATTTATGAACAAAGGGAAGAAATTTATCTATTGTTCAACATAGATTCAGAGCATAGTTATCGAGCTTTGTTCCCTTATGAATCAGCACTCAATTCAATTAAATATCTATTATAAATATTATTAATAATGAGTATTGAAGAGCCTTACTCAGCCAAAATAGCTGGAGAGCTACTAGAGGCAATTAAAAAAAAATCTACCTATTCGTGATTCTGTTAAGAAACAATTACAATTGCTTCAAGAGTGATTTAACTGAGTTTGAGGAGGAAACAAAACAATTATTTAAACCCATTGTAGAGCCAACAAAGAAAATTGTCACAGCAACTGAAGAAACACAACAAGTTCTTGCAACATTGCCTGTCGATATTGCTCATATTCAAGCAGCTCAACCATTACCACTACCACCACCCATCCAAACTCCTCAACCACGAAGAACCAGAACTAAGATAATAGATAAATTTACATCTGAAGTTATTGCTTCTATCAGGGACCCAAAACAATTATTTGATATTGCCGGGTATGGATATCATGAAAGAAAACAATATGTAAAACCAGAATATGTTAAATCTCTAAGCTCTTCCAATTGGATCGGGGATGTATATCGCATCGCTACTAATATTTCAGAAATCAGATCTAATAAAGAAATCAGATTTTAACGTTTGATAAAGATGTAAATGAATATATAGAAAAGAATGAACAACGAGAACAAGAGACAATGAAACTATTGCAATCACAATCATCATCAACACCACAACGATCACCCCAAGTACTACCACAACAATTTGAACCACCATCACCAGGAAAACTAGTAACAGAACTACAAAAACGACTACGAAAACAATCACAACATTATCTAGAACAAGAACAAGAACTAGAACAACAAAATATAAAACGACAACAGGAAAAACTACTACAAAAAGCACCACCGAAACCAACTAAAAAGGAAGAAGAAGTATTTCAAGACCCTTCTGGTGCAACTGGAAGTGGTCTAGGAAGTGGTCTTATTATTTTTCCCAATAATGTTCTTGCTGATGTTGAACGACTAGAAATCCTCATTGGAGGAAATGAGCTGGTAATAATTCCCCAGAAATTATTAATGAAGCAGCAGATATCTGTAAAAGATTACTTACAGGCGGTATCATGGACATTGATATGTATCAGTCTCTCATTAATGAAATCGCCAATAATTATTATAGTGACTAAGTCACCAGACTAAGTATGTAATTAAATATAATGACCATTTAATAAAATGATAGTACATAGTACTCAACGTGGACAAACTATGGTCAGGGCAATTAACTCTCAAGTACAGATTTACAGGGCAACCTACGGACATGGGCTAGGTGATATTGTACAGGGTCTATTTAGAAGAATAGCCCCAAAAGCAATACCAATTGCAAAACAGCTGGGTATAAAAGCTATTGATGTTGTTCGTGAAAAAGGTATAGGTGTTGCTGGTAATGTTGCTAGTAAAGCATTCTCGGCCATCAAAGATAGATTAGCACGCAGACCTCAAGCAGTCGGACCTAAGCCGGTAAAATTACCTAGTACTGAATTAATGCCTGCAAAGATCAGTAAAAAAATAAATCAAATTGCTAATCAAAACCAAGCTGATATACCCTTATCTGAAAAAGAGAAAAATATAACTGAGTTTCATAGCAGGAAGTGGTCTTAGTTTTAGACAATAATAATTATAATAAATATGTTTAAACGTATAAGTGATCCTTCATTTGACATAGATGCACCATTTCTCAAAGATGAGTCTGTGCACAATTATCAGCATTATTCTTATGATGCCCAAATTCCAGATCAGCGTGGACGAATTGAATTACAGGTTCAGGATACAAGTAGATATTTTCTAGTCCGCTGAAGCATTTATTGAAGTCAAAGGTGAAGTTTTAAAAACAGATAATTCTGAATAGGCCGCTAATGATAATGTTGGTTTTGTTAATAATGGTATTATGGTGTTATTTGATAGCACTACGTACATGATTGACGGAAAAAATATTGAATCAATTCAAAAAGACGTTGACGTTGCTACAACAACAATTGGTCTTGCAAGATACTGCAATGATTATTCGAGATCAGCTGGTCCATCAATGATGTTTGCAAAGGATACGACTGATTTTCCAGAAAGAAGAAACGTGACTATTGGTAATGTGAGAGCTGCAGGAGGAGCTGCTGATGCCCCTGCAGTATTATCGATGAATGCAAATTTTAACTTAGGATTTGCAATGTGTAAATCAATGTTAAAAGGTGATAGAAGAACATTTTCATGTGCAATTCCACTATCACATATCTTTGGATTCTGTAGAAATGTCAGAAAAGTCATTTTAAGAGCCAAACATACAGTTGTACTCATACCGATGATGATGCAGTATGGCACGCAAAGGAGTTGTTGATGATGCAACTAGGGCGCTTCATGGTAAAGTTATACTAACCAAACTTTCGCTCTGGATGCCAATAATGACTCCAACGATATCTGAAGAAGATCGGTTACTATCTTTTATGAGTCAAGGTGGTAAATCAATGTTTTCATGGTTAACGATGACCACAGATGTTATCCAAAGTGCAATTAATGGTTCATTTACATGGCAGATAGCCTGAGAGGCAAGGTGTTTCTGCACCGCGACATGTATTTATTGAGCTTCAAAATATTGCACAAGTAAATAATCAGACACAAAGTATCATGATATTTGATAAGCTCGGTGTTTCTGAGGTTTCATTAACGATAAATAGACATCAAGAACCATCTGAGGATATTTTGTTAAATTTCAATCAAAATCATGTAGCAGGTGCATATCATCATCTTATGTCATTTATGGGACGTGATCAAAACATTGATACTGGTTTACAAATAAACCCACAACAACAACAACAACAACAAATATTGCAGCTGGATTTTACAACCTTATACCTGATTTATTTTTGCTAGAACATTTAGATTTAACTAGACAATCTATTGTAGATATACATTTTCGAGCTCGTGTAAATTAAGGAGTCATTCCTAATTACAGAGCAATCGTAGTTATACTCAGTGATAATTCAATGTTACTTGAATGTGTTGGTGGACGAATGAGAGTCATTGATGCGCCAGCAGAGAACATGTAACACGTAATTATATCAAATATGAATATTATAAATGTCATACAATCACGCTAATGTTACCCTGACTCCTGGTTAGGTCAAAAGACTGCAATCAGCATCAAACAATAACTGTGGTATAAAAAAGAACAGATGAGCGGTTCAAATAAATTATTGTTAACCGAGCGTCAATTCAAAAATTTTAATGAAGCAAAAAATCAAATAGACGTCAAACTTAGTCTTTCTACAGGCACTATCAAAGATACTTTTAAAACGGATGATATATTTCCCCTTCTCGCAGCTATACCAGCATTAATAGCCGCTACAGCACCAGCTGTTGCAAAAGCAGCTGCATTAGGCACTGTAGGAACTGCTGCTAGAATGGCATTAAAGAAAGCAACTGGACATGGAATAAAATGAACATTTTATAAAAAGGGAAAAGGTCTCAGATTGCCAGGGACCCCGCCTTCTTGGTACGGAAAAGGTCTAAGACTTCCCGGGACAGTTTACTGATCTCGACTATGTCTAATTTTGATTTACTCAATGCTGCTAAAAAACAAAATATAAAAATTTTCAGGAGTTTGTATGCGCGATCAATTACCAAAAAAAAGTAACAATACTGAAACTGGTATTATTAATCTTGCTAAAAACTCTGGACCAGGTACCCACTGGGTAGCGTATGCAATTGATCCACGTGGAATTTTTATTTTGATTCATATGGATAAGCACCACCAAAAGAATTTCTTCATTATGTCAGTAATAATACTGCTCTAATATGGTATTCAACACTACCAACACAAACATTAACTGATCCACCAATATGTGGTCGTGAAGTACTTAATGTGCTTGATGTTGTATCCATGGCACCGCCAGGAAAGCCACCTCATAAAGTCGTGCATGAATATACCACATTGTCGCATTTGAACAGACATCAGTAAATATAATGATAGATATTTATGGAAGATCTGCTCGTGGTAAAGCTCAGCAGCAAGGTGATTTATCTAAATATCCAACCCTCGATCAACTCAGAAATGAGGTTGATGATTTATTAAATATTACAAGTGTGGATCAAAATGAAGTGGTTGTTTTTCAGGACAAACAAAGACGAATAAAGACAAGCAATATACAACTACCAGACATACTTATATGAATTCCTACTGCAGTTGCTGATAATATCGTTACTTTTACTGAGCAGGGTAAAATACAAGATTCCGGTAAGTCAGTTAACAATTATGTCAAGACGACTGCCAGTGTATTTAATGGAGACGTTATTATGAACAAAAATAAAATTACAGATCTTGGATATCCAACCACAGATAGTGATGCTACAACAAAACAATATGTTGACTATCAGGAATCTAAGTACACATTAACCAACGGTGGTATAATGCATGCATTTCTCAATATGAACCATAATGATATTAGTAATTTAAAAACATCAGAATCTGAGTTTGATGCTGCTACAAAAAAATATTTAGATAATAAAGATGTTCCGATCAGTAATGAAAGAGTCACGCTCAAAACTGATTTCACCGGTCATGTGAATGTTTTTGAGTTTTCGCAGAAACATAAACAGAATTAATAACAAATTTTTTGGAAGGCCACCAAATGTTGATATAAAACTTACTGATATAAACAAAAAATTCAACGATATTATTAGTGGAATTCCGGATATTGTTAAAAAAAACGAGCCTGATTAAAATTCCTTAGTCAGATAAGAAATATTGTGTATACAGTTGCAACTGAGTTTGGATTGTGAACACCAGAAAAAAAAAACATCAAACATACTGCGAAGATCACTGGTATATATAGGATGTCCATACTTAGCGTTGCAGATTTTAGAATATCCACTACATCTCCATCAACTGGTGATTTTTCTAAAATTGTATCTGTCTTGTTAGATAAAGATTCTGAAGGAATGTTTACGCTGGAATCATCGAGTAAAAATTTACCTCAAGCTTACTGGTGGAGTTTGGAATTTGTAGCTAAATTAATTACTTAACGTCATAGTATAATGGATAAAACAACTATGTCATCCATCCATGTTCAATGTCTCACATATAATCAAGAATATGAATGTCTGGCCAAAGTAAAAAATACCATTGAACATTATACAGTAAAAGTAAAAAAATATTGTAGACATATGGTAGTCATTGATATAGTTGTTCATTCAGTTTCTGCTATTGTTGCTGGATCCGGATTAATATTATCGACATTAACAAAGACAGCTTCAGCAATTATAACAATTATTGTTTCAACTTCAACGACTATAGCAGGCATTCTTAGCATTAATGCTAAAAAGATAGCTACATGTGCGAATGATAAATTGCATGAGTATATGATAAAATTACACACAGCAACAGCAACTTACTCTAAACTATCTGGGTATATTTCCATGTATCTCTTTGATGGTAAAATATCTGACGAGTTCGCAACAATAATGAAAACCTATGATGAAGCATTCATAATCGTTAGTGATTCTGGTGTCAATAACCATAATAAAATAAATGGAGAATTAAACAATAATAACAATGTCAGCATCTGAACATCATTCGGATATCGAGTCGAGAGAGTTGTTACAGCGGATCATCACTAATACAACTCCTTCAAAAACTACCAAGATATCAATAAGTTCGACCAATCCCGAATTCAGCATTAACTTTCCAACTGCAATTCCAGTAAAAGAGATAGCATTAGCTCAGTTACGTGTTTATTATAGCTGGCCTAATATTAGATCAAAACCATTTGGTGGACTACAGGCAAATAATTCATTAGTATTCACAAATAAGAATAAATCTGATGGAACTCCCGATTGGCAAGTAGTATTCCAACTGGCAGTTATCAAATAGAGCAAATCAATGAGGAATTCCATCACAGAATTAAGTCTATTACTGGGAAAGAATTGAAGATAGCAATTACTGTATACGAACCAACATTATCGTCCGTGATTGAAATACATTCTCCTGACTATGCTGTGGATATTTATCAAAATTTGATTAGATCAGTGTTAGGATGGCCTGAATTTAAACCTGTCTATCAAAGACCACAAGAACCACAGAGTTCCGACTTCGTAAAAGACGTTAAAAAATTTATACAACTTCCAGAATATCGAAAAGTAAAAGAAGCTTTATCCATGGAAATTGTATTCTGGTAATGACAGAGTTGTGCATTATATAGATTGAATATCAGAATATTTTATAAAATATATTGATGGCAAGAAGGGAGCTGCAAAAATAACAACAATAAATATTAGTCTAATAAATTCTAATGCTAATACGATTAAATCTGAACATGAACGTGTGTTTAAAAATCTACAAAATTTATTTTTATGTATTAATGTTTCTTACAATGATTTTTTAAAAAATCAAATAATTGAATCAATACAACATTTAAATCAAGTTGCCTCAGACCTAGAGTTCATGAATAATATTTTTGTTAACAGAGAGAAAAGATTAGAACTACCACCACCAATTCAAAAAACATTTTTTGAAGATATAATAATTAATGAAGATGATCCAATTCAACGTATTCCAGTCAATCGCTTTTTCACAACAAAAAATATTTTGCAATTACGCAAGAACAATTACCAACATTTATAACACCTGGATTTAACTCTCAGTAATCTTATTGATGAACACTTATGACCCATATGGAACAGGATGTCATATTTCACCTAATATTGTTAATATAACATCCACCATCACACTAAATCTAGTATGCAATGTAATTGACAGTAGCTACCACGTTGACCTTTCTAAGTTTAATCAGGCTCAGCAGGGATACATATTATATTCATCCAGTATTCAAACACCTACAGGGTAGGTTATTGTATCTGAGCCAATAAATCAAGTCTACTTGCATGTACATAATTCATTAGTGTCAAGAATGAATTTCAAACTCACAAATCAGGATGGAAATATAACTGATTTGAGAAACGAAACTCTATATATTAATTTATACATACGCTCATACATTGGTCCAGGTAAAATCTTTGGTTAAACTTTGAAGATAAATAGACATCAAGAACCTTCTGAAGATATATTATTAAATTTTGAACACAATCATGTTGCCCACTCTTATCATCGATTGATGACATTTATAGGATGTGATCAAAATGTGGATTCTGGTTTGCAGATTTCTCAGTGGGATTTCACATTATATTCAATCTATTATATCTCCCTGGAATACTTGGATTTGTTCTTTTAAGCTCGGTAGCCAGATGTATACATATGGGGCTATTTTCAACATGTTTGTTGTAAAAGAATCACAGCCAGCCAGTGTCAAGTGATTATGTAAGTCGCCAGTAAAACACTGCCCTAGACTGAAAACTCAGTCCATAGTGTTGACGGACTTACCTCCCCTGGACCGCATATGCGGTCTGTCGTGATGAAAGGGTTAAAAGCATTCCAAGAAATAGAGCACATCATTAATCTAAGATAATGCAGCGCTCTCTCTCTCTCTCTTGTGTGTGTCCACATTCCCCGAATCTTAAAAAATCTTAAACTCGAACCCATGCAGAAAGAGGTGAGATGGCAGTGATCCATAACCGAGAGCACTTTACACGACTTGTTGCACCTGTAGGCAAGTGTAAGAAAGTATGTGATGCCTGGCTTAGTGTTTGGAATCTAAACTTTCCTTGGATTGACAAAATTTATTCTGATGGACAAACAAGAGCTATATGCCAATGGTGTAAAGCAGTGGTCCCCAACCCCCGGGCCGTGGACGGTACCAGTCCGTGGATCAAATGATACCGGGATGCCCAAGAAACATTAAATTATTTTCATTTCATTTCCTGTGGTGTATTTTTTTCTCAGGTTTGTGCGACTTTCCATGGACGAGAGGTGAACCAGAAGCTGAGATGTCACCTAAAGCCATACCAATAATGTGCATTCTAAAAATATCATGATATCATGGCGGATTTAGGTCACGTCTGGAGATGAGCAGCTACAAGCGGAAGTGGAGTTGTAGCTTTGGTGGAGAAAAGGTGTGTATTGCTCTTCTCTCTGTTTACCCGTACCTGTTTAACAGTGCATGGTGTACGTGTATATTGTGTTTGCTCAAATTTAAACCACAAATTAGCATAAATGAGTATGAAACAGACGTCATTAGAAAGTTTCCTTGGGAAAAAAGAAAAGGCCTAGTGAAGAAACAAAAGAAGAGCCTTCAACATCAAAGAAACAAAGCTTTTAGCAGACAATAGCATGTGTCCTACATGAAATATGAATTTTATCGCGTCAGGTGATTCCCACTTACCAACCCTGCTCTGCATAGTTTGAGGTGACTAGATCTCTCTAGTGAAGCAATGAAACCTTCAAAACTGTTTCGCCAATTGAACGCCCAGAACCCTGCATTAAAAGACAAGCCCTTGGAGTATTTTGAAAGAACAAAATCAGGAACATGAAGGACAGAAGGGCCACCACATCAATAAAGGACAACGCACCGAGAGAATCATATTTGATGGCTAACCGTATTGCTAAGGCTAAATAGCCATTCACAATCGGTGAAGAATTGATCTTGCCTGCCACTAAAGACATTTGCCATAAACTTCTAGGAGAGGCTGCTGTGGAAAAGAGAGCACATGTGCCTTTGTTGGCTAGCACTGTGACTAGGCGCACTGAAGAAATAGCTGAAGACATTGAGACACAATTGTTGGAGAGGATTAATACATTATCTACGTACACACTCCAGGTTGACGAATCTACATATATCGACAACAATGCAATACTACTTGTTTATGTGCGATATCAAAATCAGAAGGATGTGCATGAGGATTTGATATGTGTACTATCTTTGCCAACCAACACCACAGGAGCAAAACTGTTCAAGTAACTGGATGGTTATATATCAGGACAATTAAAATGGTCCTTTTGTGTCGACATATGCACAGACGGAGCTGCTGTCATGACCGGATGACTGGTTTAACTACTAGGATTAATATATGAATAACAGACACTATGCAAGGTAAGCTGCTTTTTATTTCACTAAATTCCAGCAAAAACTAATGAAATAATGAATATAAATGTAACCATGTTTTTACTGTCAGTTTCCATAGTCAGCCATGATGATGCTTTAGTATTCAGCCTAGCAAACAACCTCAGTAGTCTCAGTAACTGATATGATATCACTCAGCAGTAGTGAAACTGCAGAACAGCTGTAGTAGCTAATGGGTTAAAGATTGCATTGGTGCCTCATGAGGCAAATGGAGAATACAGAAAAGATACAGAGTTATTCTGAATCTGCTAATATATTCTCAAATATATTTATTATAAAAATAGTCACATGTCAGCATTGTCATCATCAGAGCTGGTATATGATCTTGTGGCCAAACAAAAGACATTGGTGTCATGGTACTGGTAAAACGTGTGAAATTGTTGTTGTTGTAGGGTTTAACGCCATTTTTCAGCACAAGATAGGCTATACATGACAGCCAGTATTAATGGTGGAGGAAGAACTCTAGAAAGTTTGATATGGTAGTTTTGATGCCTAAACATAGACTTGCCAGAGAAATGAAAGAGCCAGGAGTGAAATCTTATAGATACCAGATATCTTTTAGATGGAAAGAAGATGCATGGACTGCTGAACGTATGGGAGAAAAATACATTCCAAAGATCATTATTTGGGATGAAATATGCATAGTGTCTTAAGATGTATTACAAATGTTTCTCGATTGGTTATTGACTCAGAATACTGCTGTAATAATGTGTGATGATCATGGTCAAACACCAACCTTTGTAGGTGAATCACCACATGAATGGCTGAAAACATGCATAGATTATTATGAGAAACAAACTGATGATTACAGAGTTCTTGGTCCAGAATTAAGACTGATAACATTCAGTGAGAAATAATGCATGAGATAATTCCAGAAAGCCATATAAATGATTTTTGGAATTTCTTGTCCTGCTGATTTGATAGTTGCAAGTCAGAACATAGTTTGTGATTCATTTCAGCAGCAATTATTTCTGTTGCATAAAGAAAAATTTTCAGATCTTCCTGTCCCATTATGTTATTGCCCAGCATTTATGCGACAGCAAAATACTGATATTGAAATTCCAGGTTGCAGTGATAAACAAAATCTGAGTGCTATTGAGAGCGCACCAACAATGGATAAATTTCCATGGATGTTAGGTTATGCTATAACGAATCATTTGTCACGAGGATTAACTATCTTAGATACTGATATGACGATCATATTGAATGATCAAATTTAGTTTATCTGGTGTGTCAAAAGTCAAAAGATTATCATGGAGTAGTCAATGAATAATAAAATAACTGTCAGTGGCACATGTATTAAGGAAAAAATTAGCTGGTTATCAAATTTGACAAAAAATAAGCAAACCTGTGATCTCGATTCTAAATTTATCAAGACACTGAAACAGCAACAGAATAATCACTGTGCTTGCTGTAACACAAAAATGTTGTGGCATTATTCAAATAATAATCCAAGACAGTTTGCCATGGATATAATTAAAAGCAGTCTCTGCAAAACCTGTCTTGTGTGTAATTGACGTCAGGCTGCTGAAACCCTGGAACCAGCTCACAAAAGTGAAGGCGGTGGTAATTGTTCACATACAAAGCAATGGTGAGGAGTAGTTGAATCTGCTTTGTAGATTGCAGGTCTACCCATGGATCTTACCATGCTGGAATTTTTATGTGTAGTTACACTCCAGACTAGGTCAGTTGCTCTTTTTTGCCCGCTCCCTCAACCTCCGCCAGCTCATATAAATATCTGACGGTCACATTTGGAGAAAGAGCCACATTCTGGTACTGGTATGTGTTCTTTTGTAATTGCATTGATAGGTTTCATAGAAATTCCACCAGCAATTATATAATGCAGCTATAACACTTGGTAGTCTTGCAACCTATTCACAAGAACTTTTATCCGACTGAACGTCCTACACATATTGATATAAAGAAACAACAGCAAGTGTTAGATTAAATTGCTTCACCATTGCCTAATCATAATGAATTGTGATGGTCACAATGAATTGCAGTGTGTCCTCATCAGATTTTGACCATATGTTGTTTCCTCATCAACGTTACTGCACCAAGAAATTCTTTGCCAGGATCAACCTGCAGCAACTGTTGCACAAGGGTCCCCATAGATAAATTCATTCAAATGCAGTTGCAACATCTGTTGCTGTTTTAGTTGATAGCGGTTCTACTTCCTTATATCTGCTTGCAACATCATCAACAGTCAATGCATATGTATGTGCATGATTGACATCTACCAGTTTTAATAGAATCATGTGATAAAAACAAAGTATTTGCCTGATGAACTTCATTGGGAGTACTGACATCAAAATGTGTGTTTGAAATTTGTTAAGTAGTAGTATAAAAATTTGCCATATTGTCTATTGTGCTAACCAATCAACAGCAACAGAAAGTGTGACAACTGCTGAATCAGCAAGTTTACTAATTGCTGATCTACCTCTCCAATATCATTATGGACTATTGTTGGATGAATTTTTAATGGCACACCAGCAGAATAGGCCAATTTAGCTCCATACAAAAGGCTATATCCTTCATAAAATACAAATGGTTAAAAGGTTTTGTATCGGTCAGCTATAATAAATCAATACCATTATTATAATATTAATTGGCTGATAAATTACTGGCCCATAGCACCCGTTTACCTTTCATTGCAGATCTTATAAAAATATTAGCAAGCAACTTTCTGTAAGATTTATATTTTTACAGATTTTAATTTATGAATAAACTTCACATCTGCAACATGTCATTCTTGTAAATCTTTATTTGTATATGCAACATCATGACATCCTTGATCAATCACAATTATAGGATACTCTCTAGGTCTTGGTTGATCTTTCTCATCAAGTCAAATATAAAGTCGGGTTCCAAGACCACAGCAATTATATGCAAGAAGATGCTTCTCTCCAGGATACTTAGCCCATGGAGCTCCTGGTAATTTTCTGTGAAGTAGGAACATCTCCAGACCTGACATTCGTCATTTGAGATATAAATTTAAGAGGGGTTTTTTTTGTACCAAATTTCATACACTTGCATATAATGCATGATTTTTATTCCTTGTAAATACTGCTGTTAATCCACTAGAAGGTGCTCTGCATCAAACACAATTTAAATTCATTTTATTTATTATATTTCTACAAGATGGAGATCAATGATTTCTCAGGGACATGAAAACAATTCAAGTCAAGCATCACCCATTGCTACCAAATTCTATCAGAGCAATGATCATAGGTCAATATGGGACTGGTGAGAT
Source organism: Potamilus streckersoni (assembly GCA_016746295.1). Taxonomy (NCBI): domain Eukaryota; kingdom Metazoa; phylum Mollusca; class Bivalvia; order Unionida; family Unionidae; genus Potamilus; species Potamilus streckersoni. The sequence goes on from JAEAOA010000432.1 coordinate 3,203,284, forward strand.
GCAATTATTGCTTAACCTGATAATGAGGTGGCTAAAGGGGGATAAGTTGTATTTAGTGGCACCATCTGTAAATGATAACAATGCTACAAAATTCTTAAAGATTTTAATGAAAATGCAAAATTGTTGGACAAGGATGGTAATGATGTTATTGACTTTTTCATTGATATTGATGCTGCTCCATTGGCGGATGATCTTGATGGATGTATTAATAATCTTGAAGTATACGATGATGTGACACTGGACAATCAATTACATTCAGCCCTGATACTTTCTCAGTTTGGCACAAGAACAAAGACTGTTACTAAGCGAACTTCACAAATACTTAAAGTGATCTGAGACAATTGTAATCTTTTAGTTGTGTTTAATGGAATCAATACACATCCTCTGCGCAACATTCATCTGACTTGGTGTTTAGGGGACATGAATAAAATTAAGTTTAAAAACTTTTTCTCATGCATGCAAATGATTCCTGATGGATTTATCATGATAAATTTACCTTATCCTGGGTTGCAATATTGAGTAGGTCTCAATAAAAAAATTTTGGCTGAGAGCAGAAAGGAGGGGGGGTCGAACAGAGAGTGTCTTGGGTCAATAAATGAAGCATAATATTTTTAAAATACAGGCATCAATGATAAAATAATGAGTTAAACCAAGGCATCAATGATAAAATAATGATTTAAACCAGTTAGAGGTCACAATTTAGCTTTACTGACGATCACATTTTCATTTTTGTAGAAAGCGAACTGCACTAAAAAGTATTCATTTCAACCACCTGCAAACACCACCACCCCCGCTGCTGTCAGTCAGTTTCTAAATTGGTAGATTGTACTACCTGCTGCAAAAGGCCTTGAGTGGTCACTATACAAGGTTGACCTGGGCAGTTATCAAATCTAGTACTGTAAGATATCAAGTCTAAGTATAATAGCTGAGCTACTTAACCTCCTTAATGCCCTTCATGTGACTAAAGTGAATATTTGATTAAAGTTTTTAATGAAAACTATTCTTTATTATATATTTTTTTATAAAAGAAATTCTGAAAAAATCTTAAGAAACAACAGTACCTTTTCTCTATCACAGCAAACACCACTATCCTGTGAGCTAGTTTCATCAAAGAAAAGGATATGCTTTTTGGGCTGGGAAAATTCCTCTTCTAATGTAAAAAGTTTCCTTGGAGGAGAATGACCAAGGAGAATTTCGTCATCTTTCAAGAGACCACAATCTTTATGGCTGCCTGAAGCGCTCACAGAGTCACAGCTTGTGTCCATGCTTTCACTGGCATCTTCTATACTAGGAGTGGCAGAAGGGAGAGCTTGCTGGACATAATTTTCTCTGTCTATTTCAACTGGACTCAACCTCATCATGGGAACCTGTATATCATGAATATTCTACATTTAAAGGCATCTAAAGAACAATCTGCATCTTGTGACACTGATTATTTACAACATAAAAACATGCAAAACTATGCAGTTGCTAAAAAGTACAGAAGAAGGTACAGATTGCCAAAATAAACAAAATCAATAATACTTAAAGCCTAAAAAATTTACCTGATAAAAACTCTTTTCAATAACTGAAATGATTTATTTCCATGGTGTGTGTGTGTGTGTGTGTGTGTGTGTGTGTGTGTGTGTGTGTGTGTGTGTGTGTGTGTGAGAGAGAGAGAGAGAGAGAGAGAGAGAGAGAGAGAGAGAGTGAGAGAGAGAGAGAGAGAGAGAGAGAGAGAGAGAGAGAGGAGGGGGAGAGAGGAGGGGGAGGAAGAGAGAGAGAGAGAGGTCTGATATGTTATTTACTTACTGGCATTGAATTAAACCTCCTGAAAGCAATTGTCTTCCGCCTAAAAAAAAAACAAATTATAAAAAAACACCAAATTATTACATAACTATTGTTGTACAATAAATACATCACTCAGTCATAACAAGCACAAAGGAGTAAAATAAAGTTCACCATTCAGGTGGCCTAGTGGTTAGAGCATACACCTCAGATGTGGGAGATTAAGGGTTTGAACCTTGGCCAAGTCATACCAAATACTTATAAAAAGTACTAACAGCTACCTCTTCTAATGCTCAGATTTAAGAGGTTAGTATTATGCCTGGTTGGCCTGGTATCAGGATAACCTGACTGGTTGGGACATCATGCCATATGTCTGCAACATGATGCTAGACTCACTATAAACTGTCACACTGCAGACATTGTAGTGATGTCACTGAAAAATTGTTAAAGCTACATTAAAAATCTAAATCACACACACATAAAATAAAGTACTGAAAATGGGTACTAATAAAACACTATTTCAAACTATATCTCATCAGAGAATCCTCATTTGATTTCACAACATGCTGTATGTACAGCATTGCTTAACAAAACCCCTATGGCAGAGCGGGAACAAAAGAATCTCACATTCTATGAATATGTATTAAAAATAAAATGCATGTTTGCTATCAGCAAAAGTTAAATGGCATTAAAAATTATCAATGACTACTTTATCCATATAAATTTAAAATCAGAATGAATAAGATTACATACATACATGCATGCATGCAGACAGACATACATTACATACATATCTTTGATGGTAATATTTTCTACTGGCATTTTAGCATTTAATTCCAAACCATCATTTGTTATTTAAATTATAATTTTGATTGCAATTATTTATCACAAAACATTTTGTAGCAGTAACAAATTATGAGATCAATAAATATAGACTGTTAATGTCATTCTGATATATTAATTCTATATATTATTTGCATCATAAGTCATCTTTATGATCTCAGGTTCACTGGTAACAATATTTTTTTTTTATAAAATCAACCTATTTTCTTGCCATCTCAGCTTTTGTGATAATTTATTATTGTCAACATGTAAAATTTGCTTAGTTTAGTTGTAAAAACTAAAATAATAAACTAATGTATCTGTACACCCTTCCATTAGTGTGTTCTACCCTACAAAAAAACTAAAACAATCAAAGACTTTAAACAATGCATGAAACTTTATCATTTTATTTATCAATTTATCATTTAAAACCCAACTGGCTCCTGGGGATCCCTAATACTGTGCTCAGTGTCCTTTTCTGTTTTCTAAAAAAAGTCCATTTCAATAAAACCTGCATAAAATATTTACTATTATTTCTTAAAAAATATGAACAAACAAAATGGAAGAACTCGTGTATAGATGTGTTCATAGAGAGGAAACTCCAAAATGTATGAAATACAGAGATTATCAATGACAGTAAACTGCATCACACAGGTTGGCTGAATATATAGACACACCCCTTACAAATATTCTGACTGTGTTACTAAAGAAACTCCCAATTTGATCTGAAACACAAGCAATCTGACAGTGTTTGGGACCCCCTGGTGACAAGTTAGAAATTATAAATTGATGAATAAACGAGAAAGTTTTCTTCATATCTTGCATCCCTGATGCTTTTATTTTTTTTAAAATAGGCAGGGGTACAAACAAATGTGAAAATGTGCAATTATAGGAGTGACCAACTGTAAAATGTGTGTGAAGTTCATGTATGCAGAAATTGTTATTCAGGGTTACTAGAAACAATAGAATATTCAATAACAGTAGCATTTTGCGAAGTTGTAAAATCAACACTTGTATCTGCACCAGTTATTCCATTTAATATATACTGTATATCATGTTGTACACGAAAAATTAATTATTAATTTCCAACTATAAAAAAAAATTATATGTATAAATAAATAATTATTATTTTGTGGTACATGTATTGACATGTTAAAAAATATAACAATCGTACCTGAGTAAGGTCTATTGAACATGCATTAACTCTTGCATCACGGCAAACCGCATATGCGGTCCAGGGGAAGTAAACTGTCAACACTATGGACCGAGTTTTCGGTCTGAGGCAGTGTTCTTTGTTAACGTTATAGTACCCGACTAAATATCTTTCGGGGTACCTCTAATAACTTCCATCTGGTAATGTAGATGTTATATTTGGATTATCTCATGAGTTTACCTTGTATACAACTAGAAATAACGAACAAAGTAGGAACTTTTAACATGTTTTCCGAATGCTGAAATTTGTATCCAAAATGGCGGCGTTTAAAGGATTTTTTACAGGAGAGTTTTCGGAGGATTTAAATAATTTTGACCTGATAAATTTGTTTGACAATGAGAGAAGACGTATGGAGAGACAATGGAATGCACTTGTGGGTGACAGTGATGACGATGAAGATGACTTTGAAGGTTTTGAACCAGAGGAATTGTACGCTCCAGGTGGGTTTTTTTTTTGGATGAAGCCGAAAACCCAAAGATATTTGTTTCAGTTTTCTTACAGAATTGGGCACACCCGAGAGTTATATGGCTCCAGGAAGCTTCGGATTATTTTCAAATATTCTATTCAGATGAAGTTTTTTGGAAAAATTGTCTGTTTAACAAACTTAAATGCGACGATCAAACGTGGCAGAGGCGATATAGGTCACTTAGGTTTGTGGACAGATCTCACCTTGGAGATCATTTTGGTTCATTTTATAGAATTTTATATATTATGGACACCATGAAAGAAAGACTTGTGTTGCTATTGTGATTATTCACTAGTACATCTAGGGTCAATTGAACAAGTTTTGAGAACATTCTAAGAGGTAATAAAATAATTGTATTTTATCTGTTGTTACCTGTTTGTACCTGCATTTTAACAGTTGTAATAGATATGCAAATTTTATTAAATTAGTCATAAAATTTGATTTTTAATCTTGATTTTGACACTTAATCTAGCCAGATATCTTTAACGTTGGCAAAGTTACGTTGTTTCAAAGTCCACAAGTCATTTTGCTATACAACTCCAAAGTTACTTAGTGTTGAGGACTCTATGCCTACAAAGTCACTTAGTGATGAAAGGGTTAATGACAAACTAACAGTACTAATGTACAAAATAAGCATACAAATTTCTGTCTTATTCTACTCAACTCAAGCATCCAATTAAAACAAAAAATAAAAAGTCAAAAGATTTGTTATCACTAAAGCAGAGAGAGAGAGAAAGATGAAACAACATTTTGTCCGTGTGCAAGATCATATTTATTTAAGGCAGTTTTTATTTGTAGTTATTGGAGTGAAAAAGTTACGGAGCAATAGTAATCTCTATTTTCAATTACCTGACAATTGTGATCTTCCTCAAGTACTAAGACAAATTTCTTGAGATAATTTCACAATACATTGTATCATGGTCAGCATGACAACCATTAAGACTGAAGTTATGTTATGTTATGTTATGTTGTTGTGCTTAACACCATTTTTCAGCACACGATAGGCTATTCATGGCGGCCAGTATTAATGGTGGAGGAAGAAACCGGGAAATCACGGAAAGAACCACCGACCCACGAGAAGCTACTGGCAAGCTTACTCACATATCTACATTAGCCGAATCCTAGACTCAACACACGCAGACAGAGGTGAGATGGTAGTGATCCGCGCTTTAGACCACTGCTTTAGACCACTCGGCCACTCGGGGCCCCTTAAGACTGAAATATGGGCTAGACTTTTAAAAAAAATAGCTAAGTGTGAGGAATAGGATCTGCTCATTTTGGGACCTGAATTGAATTTTAATTAGAATTTATCGAATAACATTCCAACAGATATGTCAAAATAGGGTTATGAGTAGGAAATGACAGGAATGAGACAAGCCAGAGCAAACAATTTTGGGAAACTGGGCCATATGAAATAGGTGTCATAAAATTATATTTTCCAGAATAGATACTAATAAAGGCAGACTTGAGAGGATATTCTGACTTCAATTGGTGTTTTAAAATTTGGCAGCTGGAGAAAGTACTCCTGACTGGCTAATCTAAATGAGGGGATGTGTTTCCCAGATGAAATTCAAGGTTAGAAAGTAGATCTGATCTCTCCAAATGTTCTGCTGAAAGGAGAAGCTGGCTCCAAGATCAGTAAAGAGTATTCTTCTCATTAAATAAATCATCCAAAGGACTGAGGCTCTGGAAATTTAACAGACATGAAACTAGAAAAGAGACAGGAAATTTTCTTATGATAAGAAAGAGAGGTCTCTGGAAGGCATAAAATATTGTCTCAATTGCATACAATGTTCATTGATGTTAAGTCCAAGGCTGAGTAAATCCCATAGCCCCATTTTTAAAGTAGGGCAAGTAAAATTTTCCAAGTCACTAGTCAGGGACAAGTGCTTTTAAAAAAGTCAAGCTAGTCCTTATTTTTGCATTTTAATCATTATATCTACCTTTTTAAAACCAATCATGCCCTCCAGTCATACTGAATACATGATTCTAGCCCCTCTTCCTGTATACATTTACATCCTGTTACTGCTCGATTGCATATTGGGCTAAGCAACACAAATCAAAATACTTCAAACAAAAGAAAGACAGTATGATCATTTAGTTAGTGTTGTAAATATTACATGACTTTCATTTATATGTTTGATTTGTTTTCCCACAGCAACATTAGAAATGGTTAATTGTTGATATCACATATCAATTTGAGCCCTGAAGTTATTGACATGTGGGTCACAAGACTTGTGTAGTAATGTGACTCTGAATGAAAATGGTGATTCTAGGTCAAATTACATCCAGCTATTGTTTCAGCAAGTCTATCAGCAAATTAAAGCTATTAAGAATACTATACTCCAAATATCTGGGGAAAAAAATCATATTCCTATCAATTTCAGGAAAATCTCGATGAAAGGTCATTTAAGTTTGCTAGGCCGGTTAGTAAGCAGCTACCCTATGCAGACACCAAATGGTGTTATCGAATTCCAACTTTTTTATACACCAATATATATGTACAAATATCAAAAATTGGGTGGCAAGGGTCTGAGGAAACTTGGACTAGATCATAATGAGTGACTCAATATGATTTTAATCCAGCAAGTCAGTGTAAATAAATTAATGATAGGTATTTTACCGACATCAGTGTAAGTTTCCTTTGTGAACTGATTAAATGACCATAATTGTTCTTTAATTTATAATTGATTATACAGATCGTTAACTTCCAGTGTGATATTGTTTTGAAGCAAAACAAGTACACTAATTAATGAGCAGTTTCAGTTCATATTTAAACCTTTCATCACTACAGACCGAACAATCGGTCATGGGGAAGTAAGTCCGCAAACACTATGGACCGAGTTTTCGGTCTAGGGCAGAGCTCTTCCTTAACGTTATAGTAACCAACTAAATAACTTTCGGGGTACCTCTAATAACTTCCTTCTTGTAATGTAGATGTTATATTTGGATGAACTCGTGAGTTTAGCTTGTATACAACTAGAAATATCAAACAAAGTATGAACTTTTAACATGTTTTCCGAATGCTGAAATTTGTATCCAAAATGGCTGAGTTTGAACAAATTTCAGAGGAGGTTAACAGAGTTTTTGAATAATTTCAACCTGGTAAATTTGGATGAAAATGAGAGAAGATGTCCTGAGAGACAATGCAATGCACTTGTGGGTGACAGTGATGACAATGAAGAGAACTTTGAAGGTTTTGAACCAGAGGAATTGTGTGCACCATGTGGTTTTGTTTGGACCAAGCCATAAAACCAAAGAGATTTGTTTCAGTTTTCTGACAGAATTGGGCACACCCAAGTGTTAGATGGCTCCAGGAAAGCTTCGAAACATTTTCACATATTCTATTCAGATGAAGTGTTTGGAAAAATTGTCAGTTTAACAACTTCAATGTGACAATCAAACTTCAATGTGACAATCAAAAAGTGGCAGAGCAATATAGGTGTGTGGACAGATCTCACCTTGGAGATCATTTTGGTTCATTTTATAGAATTTTATATATTATGGACACCATGAAAGAAAGACTTGTGCTGCTAATGTGATTATTCACTAGTACATCTAGGGTCAATTGAACACCTTTTGAGAACTTTCTAAGAGGTAATAAAATAATTACTTGTATTTTACCTGTAGTGTTACCTGTTTGCACCTGCATTTTAACAGTTGCAATAGATATACACATTTTAATGAATTAGTCATAAAATTTGATTCTTAACCTTGATTTTAAGTCTGGTTACTGAAAATTTTGATACAAATTTGAAAGCTGAGAGGTTAAATTTAGACACACCGGAAGGAAATTTCCGGCAACAGACAAAACATGTGTAGTTGAGATTTCTTGTCTGATTGTTGTACGAGTAAATAAAATGGATATATATGAATAAAAGACACTATACAAGGTAAGCTGCTTTTTATTTGAAATACAGCAAAAACTAATAAAATATAAATGTAACTATGTTTTTATTGCCTGTTTCCGTAGTCAGCCATGATGATCATCTAGTTTTCAATCTAGCAAACAGCCTCAGTAGTCTCAGTAACTGATATGATATCACTCAGCAGTAGTAAAACTGCAGAACAGTTGTACTAGTTAAAGAGTTAAAAGTACAGTGGAACCCCGCTATAACGCGCCCCGCATTAATGCGAATTCGGATATAACGCGGTCGTAGCATGGCTCCCAAAATTTCGTATATTCATTCACACATGGAAAAAATTTTTAAAGAAAAGTAAAAAAAAAATAAAAAAACACAAGAAATTAATTTCATTTTGGGCATGAGATTAGTTGTGACTTTTAAAATAATATTGTTGTGGCATGGTTCCTGAAATTTGAAATTCATTTACATGTATTTTTATGGGACCGTGAAAATATTTGTTTAACGTACGAGAAATAGTGTGTAAAACGTTTATTATAATTTGGTGGAAGAATTTGCGTATTGCTTTTAATAATAAACGATCGGAACTTAATTTATCCAGGTTCTTTAAGTGATTTTGGAGAAGTGATCGTATATGAATTCTAAAATAATACTAAAATAATACAATATATATAATGTACGAGAAATAGTGTACAATGCTTGGCTTCTGAAATTTATTGAACAGGTTGTGATGAAGCTCCATATTCCACTCTAGAAGAGAAAACTGGTTTCAGTAGGTTTTTGAATTGTTAAGCCAAAGTAAACATTATTGGAAGTATTACTTATTATGGATCCCTGAGTAAAGCCAGTAAATTGTCTTTGTGGTTATCTTTGTGGACAGGAGTTGCTCAAACAATAGCTGAGCAACAATAGCCCACATGGGCTTCTTATTTAGCTGCAATCACAGCCAAGCAGACCAAGCTGTCCCACAATTTAATAAATATCAAAGGATGAAAGCCGCCCATGTATACTGTGATTGGCATTGTGGTCAAATAACAAACAGTTCAAAGTAAATAATATACACTTTATTATCTGTAAATTAAAAGGGCTTGAAATTGTACATCCATTTGGCTTAATTTTGTTTTAAATAAAAAGTGATTCATAACCATTGCAGGCCTTCATTACTTAGTTATCGAGCTTTATCTGTGTACGTTGTTTGCTTATATATAAAAAATTTTTTACTGTTATGGAAAAGCAAGTTCAAAAACGCAAGTCGTTTTCTGCTAAAGAGAAACTGTATGGCCTAGATCAACTAAAGAAGGGCAAACAAAAAACTCAGCTTGAAGACGACATACGTTTAGCAGAAGAAGCACTCAAAAAATATGAACACAGACATCATGATATCTTTAACTTGTATTCAGTAGATGACATCTGCCCTATATATGAACACATATCAGATGACAAAATTTTTACAAATGTCAGGAGGAAGAATGGAGCAGCACAATCAAAACCTGAAACCAGAGATGATAATGATAACGATGACGATGGCACACCAACTCCCCCCACCAAAAGTGTCTGAAGCAGTAGTATATTTAGAAGCAAGTTTAAGGTGTCTGGAAATACAAAATGTTGACAGCGTCAAGTCATTTAATCAAGAAACACTCTTGACTTTGCTAGAACCCAACAGTTCGCAGCAAAGAAGCAAACGCAGCAAAGAAGCAAACGTCATTGAATATATTTTTCAAGAAATGATGAAATTTAAATTTGGGACCACACTGACTTTGCACTTTGGGCAACGATTAATTTAGCAGTTTTCACATGCTTCTTTTAATGTTCACAAAATCTGAAAAATAAAAGTTATTTGCACGCTGAAATCATGCTTTGATTGTTAATTATTCTTGCAGTCGCATATGATAAAATTTTAGTGGTATGAAATTTGTACACTGTATGTAGACCCGGGAAAAGCTGCATGCAATGACGTAGTAGTACGATATCAAACGGCAAGTAAATGGTTTCAATAGTTTGTTCATCCTATATTTTACACAATGAATTCAGACTATTACAAAATTATTGAATATTTAAATCTGTACAATTTTCAATGAAATTACATCTATTTTGGATGAACTGTATGCCACAAAGGCACAGTAGCATACAGTGTTGATACACTTTTCATGATATAGCGATAGTCTGGCAGATAGTCTGGCATTATCGGTCAATCTGTATTATCGTTCAAACAAATAAAAATTAGTAAATGTTTTTAATGCACAGTAATAACCTATAAATATCTTAGCCATCGATTATTTTGAATATATCTTAATGCAATCCAATTAATATTCATCTGATGATAAGCAGACTTTTGATCATTGTACATGTATACATGTACATGTATATGTTCTCCGAAAAAAAAGTTAAATACTGTAAACCCTGCATTAACGCGACCCTCTTTTAACATAATTCAATTTTATGGACCCCGATCATCGTGTTATAGATCATGGTGTTATAGTGGGGTTCCACTGTAGTTATCAAGCAAGCTGATAGATACTCTGTGGATAAAATGAGTTTGATAAACTTTTTTCGTAAGGAAGGTAAATAATGGTGATTTGGAGAAGGTAAATTTGTTTGAAAATGGACAGACAAAACACAAGACAAGACACCGAGTTTGCGCAGTAGCTATTTCTCCAAAGAGACACAAGCAACAATGTGTGATGGCAAAAAATGTCAAATATGACACTATTAAGAGACACCAAAATTTTCAGCCACTTTGTGTTGATTGTTATCCCTGGCTAGAATATAATGACTCAGAAGGAAAGATGTTTTGCAGTTACTGCAAACAATATCCAAAACTGGCACAGGTAGGAAATTCACCAAGATGAACATTTATGCAAATGGACCAGAGTTTGAGGACTTCAAACCCAAAACACAGCTATCAACTTCTAGCTTAGTGCTGTTGCATGTAAAGGACCAAATTTTTAGGTCAATCTTTGTTAGAATTAATTATGGTAGTATAATACTTAGTTGCATCCATATACCATTAACAAGATTTATGGGGAAATGGCCAACAAGCCATAAAGCACAGATTAGTTTGGGCAAGGCCAGAAGTTATTAGTTTTTAATTTAAGGCATTACAACCCAAACAGTGTGGAAAGGAAAAGGAGAGTAGAACAAAAGGAAAGGCATCTAGAATTGTTGGAACAAAAGAAATTGGAATGGAAGACTTACTGAAACAATGGAACCGAAGTACAGTCTGAGAAGACCTGTGGGATGAAATCAGTCAACAGGTTATGCATTGATGCAATGCAGAGTTATTCAATACACTCGGACTTGTAATTGATGATTTTGGATTCTATCTTAAACAGAATCGGCTAATCTTATAATGTCATTGTATTTTTTAAATTCCTTAGTTAATATGTAAAAAAAGAAGTGTATCTTTCGAACTGTAACTTTCATATTATTTACTCATGGAAAATTTTATCATATGAAGTTTTATTAAATTTTGTCTTTACTCGTAACAGGGGCTCAACTTATTTGTTCTACATATTAGCTCAGATTACTTCTTTATTCCATTGATAAAGTCCTACTTGTAGTAGCTTAATCGATACCGGGCAAATTTCATTGTTGGAGGTCACTCCTAGATACAAAGCCAAAACCCAGTAAATCCGCCACAAATAAGTTGAGGAGGGGTTTACCACCACAATGTTCCAGGATATATGAACATTTATACCACAAGTGAGTTGTTCCTCTGTGGGATATATACAAACATTTATTCGATTAGAAATAGAAATCTGAGCAAAATATATATAGAACAGAGTTACAAATGCAATTGTATTTTTAAGGAATAGCGTAGAGTTAGTCGAATTTGTCTGGCTATATTTTATACAATCTTTCTTAATCTTTTTCATGTGTTATGAAATTTTTGTAAGAGATTGGTGCAATTTTCCTTGTTGTTGGTGTACTATTAGGACTTTTTGGAGAACTACCATAATCTTGGAATCCTCTTGAGAGGGCGTTTGAGTCCTACCTCCATAGTAATAAATCAAACCATGTATAGATTAAGGTGTTACCCTAATTTGGGGAAGGCATTCTAGCCTGTACAACTGTTGTTGTTTAGGGTTGTAAAGTTATCCTTGGTTAATTGGATAAGGCAAGACTAGCAGTTAAGTAAGGTCTTACAGGTGTGCTACCACAAGTAGGTCAGTGAACCTTAAGGGTAAGTAAGTTGTGTTGTAATAAAGGTAGAGGAATATAGTGACAGACAGATTACTAGTTAAAGAATACCACTCTTTTGGTAAAGAAGAGCTTGGATATGAGGGAGCCCAGCATACCAAATATATAGTATATAGTATTAGAGAGTATAAAGAGCTGCAGCTGAGCATGAAAGAGACACAAGCGCAAGCAGGGGGACGCAAGCAGGGGGACGTGAAAGAGATAGACAAGCACAAGCATAAGATTGTGAAAAAGACAGACAAGCAAAGCAGCTGAACGTGAAAGAGAGCTTGAATTAGCCAGATTGAAGGCCAAAGAAAAAGGTTAGATGTTGTTGTTGGGCTTAACGCCATTTTTCAGCACACGATAGGCTATTCATGGCAGCCAGTATTAATGGTGGAAGAAGAAACCGGAAAGAACCACCGACCCACGACAAGCTACTGGCAAGCTTTCTCACATATCCTCAATCGACGAATCCTAGACTCAAACCCACGCAGACATAGGTGAGATGGCAGTGATCCGTAATGGACTGCGCTATAGACCACTAGGACACCCGGGGGAAACCCCAAAGAAAGTTAGAGAACATGAGCATATATAAGTCATAGAAAAGCTGAGAATTATGGGCAAGTCCAGAAGGGATGAAGCCTTGAACTAAGGGCATACAAGTCAACGACCTGAGGACAGAGGGCCTATACAATTCACCTTGCCCATGTTCAATGAACGAGATATGATTGTTGACAACTTCTTGTCTCAGTTTGAGAATTTAGCATTGGTTCATCAGCTAACCAAAGACCAGGTGGCTATCAACGTTTCATCATTCTTGCAGGGGGGCTGCAAAAGGTGTTACCACAATATGCCCCCAAATGAGGTAGAAGACTATGAAACATTGAAGAAAGCGCTACAGCAGCACTATGAGCTGTCGGCAGAGACGTTCCAAAAACTCTTCAGGGAATCGACAAAGAGAGCTACCAAAACGCACTTGCAATTTCATAACTGTGTGTGCGTACTCTTTGATAAATGGATGAAAATGTATTAAGGTATACGTGAATTGATATTGAAGGATCACATTTTAAATATGTATTCGAAAGAGTTAATCCTGTTCTTAGTGGATCGAGCGCAAGTTCTCTACCTTGGATGAGGTAAGTGTGATGGCCAAGCACTATGAGAGCTCACACTCGCGTCAGCTCTTGGGGTGGCAGGGACCGAATTGGCATTAGTGAACATAGGAAGACCACTGAGGTGGCACCCCAAAGACAGAATGGTCAGAATGGAGGGAGGCCAGGGACAGGAAATTCCAGCCAAGAACATTTCCAAGGGTCAGGGAAGACTCAGGGGGTGGAAAAGGATACAACAGGGAGGAAGAGGCAGCCAGTGTGTTATGGCTGCAGCAAACCAGACCATGTTGCTAAGGACTGTAGAAAGTATCATCCAACAACCCTTAATTCAGCGAGTGCGACTGTTGTTAATGAGAAGAGAACAGTGGAGTTGTCTAACACCACGGTAGCTACGGTTAACCCTTTCATCACTAAGTGACTTTGTAGGCATAGAGTCCTCAACACTAAGTAACTTTGGAGTTGTAAAGCAAAATGACTTGTGGACTTTGAAACAACATAACTTTGCCAATGCTAAAGATATCTGGCTAGATTAAGTGTCAAAATCAAGGTTAAAAATCAAATTTTATGACTAATTCAATAAAATGTGCATATCTATTACAACTGTTAAAATGCAGGTACAAACAGGTAAAATACAATTATTTTATTACCTCTTAGAAAACTTAGAATATTCTCAAAACTTGTTCAATTGACCCTAGATGTACTAGTGATTAATCACATTAGCACATTATCTGTCCACACACCTAAGTGACCTATATCGCCTCTGCCACGTTTGATCATCATATTGAAGTTCGTTAAACGGACAATCTTTCCAAAAACTTCATCTGAATAGAATATTTGAAAATAATCTGAAGCTTTCTGGAGCCATATAACTCTCGGGTGTGCCCAACTCTGTCAGAAAACTGAAACAAATCTCTTTGGTTTTCGGGCTTCGTCCAAAAAAAAACCCACGTGGAGCGTACAATTCCTCTGGTTCAAAACCTTCAAAGTCATCTTCATCGTCATCACTGTCACCCACAAGTGCATTCCATTGTCTCTCCATACATCTTCTCTCATTGTCAAACAAATTTATCAGGTCAAAATTATTTAAATCTTCCGAAAACTCTCCTGTAAAAATCCTTTAAACGCCGCCATTTTGGATACAAATTTCAGCATTCGGAAAACACGTTAAAAGTTCCTACTTTGTTCGTTATTTCTAGTTGTATACAAGCTAAACTCACGAGATAATCCAAATATAACATCTACATTACCAGATGGAAGTTATTAGAGGTACCCCGAAAGATATTTAGTCGGGTACTATAAGGTTAACAAAGAACACTGCCCCAGACCGATAACTCGGTCCATAGTGTTGACGGCCTTACTTCCCCTGGACGGCATATGCGGTTTGCCGTGATGAAAGGGTTAATGATGAGAGGGCAACCTTACTGTATGATACAGGGTGTAGTTATCTGGCCTTGGTAGATAGTAGGTATGTCAAGCCTGGGGATTATACAGGTGGGGGATTATACAGGTGAGACAGTCAAAGTCCAATTTGCTAACGGACAAAAGATTTGCTCCATATGGTTAACAAAGATCTTAATTCTCTGTATGTAAAAGGGGCAATATCAAAAAGAGTGTCAAAATGAGTGTTCGGACTGTCTCATGATGTGATATTAGCATGTAGGTTTGTGCTGCCCCAGCCTAACCCTGGGACGTGTACACTGGTGCATGTGGGGTCAGTTGAGACCAGGGCTATGAATCGAAGGTCAGGATCAAAGCCGCCAAGAACCACAACTTTGCCCATAGACAATTTGCAACCTGGCGAGTTGAAGAAACTTCTAGAGAAGGATTTGTATCTCAACAAGATACGCAGGTACACAAATGATGGGTCCATACGGAAATCGCCTGATGGAGAGGTAAAGTTCACGATGAAACTTGGTATTTTGTATCCGTATGCTAGGAAGGGAACCGATATGTTTAAACAGGTTGTGGTGCCTACAGCTAAGCGACAGGAAGTGCTTAGGCTGGCACATGAAAGTCTACTTGGAAGCGACATGGGCATGTGAGATTTCAGGGTTAGTGAGATTTTAACTGGCCAGGTGTGTATGGGGATGTTAGAAGGTTCTGTTTGTGGTGTGACAAGTGTCAGCAGGTGGCAACTAAGATGTCTCATCTGCCAGTGCCACTAGGAACCACCCCACTAATTGACGATTATTTTTCGAGGGTGGCTACAGACCTAGTGGGTCCAATAAATCCAGCAGCAGAAAGTGGTAATCATTACATACTGTGGCCTTGAAAACCATTGACTCGGTCACAATGGCTGAGGCCTTGTTAGGCGTGTGGTAGAGAGTTGGTGTCCCAGATGAGATACTGTCTGACCAGGGGATGCAGTTTGTGAACCAGGTGATGGATGAGGTAAATAAGTTACTATCCCTCAGACACCAGACAACTACCCCATATCACCCACAGTGCAATGGTTTGATGGAGCATTTCAATGGGACTTTGAAACAGGCTCTGAAGAAGCTATGTGAAGGTCTACCCAGGGATTGAGATCAATACCTTCTGAATTGAATTAATTTATGAAAGGACAGTTAGGAGACCTATGGCTATATTAAAACAGATTTGGACAGATGAGCAAGCATCTGAGGAAGTGCGTACAACATATCAATCTGTTGTAGACCTATGCAACAAGATAGAAAAGGTTGCTAAATTGGTTCAGGAGAATGTCCGCAATGCTAGGGGATGTCAAGCCAATTATTACAACAGAAAGAAGGAACATTACTTTGAGGTGGGTGATAAGTTGTTTAACCATTAGAGCACAACAAGGTTCATGTCTCATGGATGGGACTGTTTGTGGTAAAGGAGAGAAAGGATGGACAAAGCTACTATATCCAGGTAGGAGGAGAAACTGTACCACATAAATCTCTTGAAATGTTATTGCAAATGTGAAACACCCGCAGAGTTCATGGTTGCTATAGTTGTAATTGAAGTACTCCCTAGTTGTCCCTTGAAATAAGAAACTTATGTTGATGTTGTACTTGACGGTATGTTAACATCAGAGCAATGTAAGTAAGTGGAGTCGTTACTCCAAGTTTATGCAAGCGTCTGTGTCTTATCAGAACGGCCTGGCAACATGGAGTTTGGAGAAGTTCACAATAAAGTCATTGGATGAGAAGCCAGTGAAGTTGAAGCCATATCCATTACCTTATGCTAAATTAGAAACTGTCTGGAAAGAAATTCAAACTATGACAGAATTGGGAGTTATAGAACCAGCAGAGTCAGCTTATAGTTCTCCTGTTGTGTTGGTGCAGAAGAAGGACAGAACGCACAGATCTTGTGTCGATTATCAGAAATTAAATCAAATCTTGGAATTCCAGGTATAATTGCTACCTGACCCTGAGACCATATTCGAAGGTGCAACAAAACTGATATACTTTTCAAAGATTGATTTGTCCAAGGCGTACTGGCAAATTCCAGTTCAAAAAGAAGACAGAGGAAAACTTGCCTTCGCAACACCAGATGGGACCTACCAGTGGGTAGTCTTGCCATTTGTGGTCCAGAATGCCCAGGTGGTCTTCACATGCATGAGGAAGAAATTACTTGAACCATTAAGGGGGACTGGAGTCTAAAATTTCATGGAAGATTTACTGTTTGCCATTTGGGGTCCAGAATGCCCAGGGTGTCTTCATGTGCATGAGGAAGAAATTACTTGGACTGGAGTCTCAAATTTCATAAAAGATATAATGTTAGCAACAGAGACTTGGGATGAACATATCTTATTGAAAAACGTTTTAGAGTGACTTTGACAAACGGGACTGACTGCACGACCATCTAAGTGCCATATAGTGTTTCGAAACTCAGCTATCTTGGTCATACCCTTAGTGAAGACATTTTGACACCTGATGGTTCAAAGGTCGACCAACTCAGAAATGCAGCACGACCGACAACTAAGACTGAAGTTTGATCCTTCCTAGGACTAACAGGGTACTACTGACATTACGTTGCTAACTTTAGTGCAATTGCAACCCCATTTGACCAATTTGATTCAGAAAAAAAAGCTCTGACAAAAATTGTATGGACGGATGCATGTGAATGAGCATTTCAGACGTTAAAGGACAGACTGACATCATATGCAGTAGTGAAATTGCCTGATATGAATCAGAGATTTCATTTTTACATACTAATGATTGTGATAGAGGTTATGGGACAGTATTATTACAGGGGTATGATGGAACTTTATTCCCTGTAGCTTATAGTAGTAGGAAACTGTTAACTGTAGAGCTAAATTACTCAGTATTTAAAAAAGAACATTTGGCAATTGTCTTTGGAATATTTAAATTCCAACGCTACCTGTATAGTCGTAAATTTATTTTAGAAACTGATCACAACCTTTGGCATATTTAGCTCAAGCCAAGTTGACCAATGGACGAATGATGTGATGGTCATTGTTTCTACAATAATACCAAGTTCAGGTACAATATATTCAGGGTGAAGATAATATAGGGACTGATCAGGGTCATCTGAGGTGAAGGGTTTATCTGACAGCACAGAACTATAGTAGTTAGATCTCTCAAAAAATTTGGAGAGTGAAAATCCCTGATTGTACTCTTAACCCTTTCATCACGGCAGACCGCATATGCGGTCATGGGGAAGTAAGTCTGTCAAAACTATGGACCGAGTTTTCGGTCTAGGGCAGTGTTCTTCTTTAACATTATAGTACCAGACTAAGTATCTTTCGGGGTACCTCTAATAACTTCCATCTGGTAATGTTGATGTTATATTTGGATTATCTCGTGAGTTTACCTTGTATACAACTAGAAAAAATGAACAAAGTAGGAACTTTTAACGTGTTTTCCGAATGCTGAAATTTGTATCCAAAATGGCGTCATTTGAAGGATTTTTACAGGAGAGTTTTCGGAGGATTTAAATAATTTTGACCTGATAAATTTGTTTGACAATGAGAGAAGACGCATGGAGAGACAATGGAATGCACTTGTGGGTAACAGTGATGACGATAAAGATGACTTTGAAGGTTTGAACCAGATGAATTGTACGCTCCACGTGGTTTGTTTTTTTTTTTTTGGACAAAGCCCGAAAACCAAAGAGATTTGTTTCAGTTTTCTGACAAGTGTGTTGGGCACACCCAAGAGTTATATGGTTCCAGGAAAGCTTCAGATTATTTTCAAATATTCTATTCAGATGAAGTTTTTGGAAAAATTATCCATTTAATGAACTTCAATGCGCCGATCAAATGTGGCAGAGGCGATATAGATCACTTACGTGTGTGGACAGATCTCACCTTGTAGATCATTTTGGTTCATTTTATAGAATTTTATATATTATGGACACCATGAAAGAAAGACTTGTGTTGCTACTGTGATTATTCACTAGTACATCTAGGGTCAATTGAACAAGTTTTGAGAACATTCTAAGTTTTCTAAGAGGTAATAAAATAATTGTATTTTACCTGTTGTTACCTGTTTGTTGCTGCATTTTAACAGTTGTAAAAGATATGCACATTTTATTGAATTAGTCATAAAATTTGATTTTTAACCTTGATTTTGACACCTAATCCAGCCAGATATCTTTAACAAAGTTATGTTGTTTCAAAGTCCACAAGTCATTTTGCTTTACAACTCCAAAGTTACTTAGTGTTGACTCTATGCCTACAAAGTTACTTAGTGATGAAAGGGTTAAGGGAGGGGTTATGTAATGGACCAAATTTTGAGCTCCATCCTTGGTAGAATTAATTATGCTAGAACACACTCAGTTACATACATGTAACATTAACAAGATTTACGGGGAAATTGCCACTTTGAACAAACCATCAAGTCCAGACTTTATTAGGAAAGGCCAGAAGTTATTAGTTTTTAATTAAGGTCTTAGTTTTGTTTAAACTTACAGAATGGGGTTCAAGTTCTGTTCTGCTTAGAACTGATTATAGGAAACAGCATAGTCGAAGACATTTCTTGATTGAAATAATGCAGTGTTTAGTGCCAGAAAGATGAGAATTATTATAAATCTGATTGGTAACGCTGTGGAGAGGGGCATAGTTTTAAATGAAAACCTTAAGTTTAAATGTACTGGAGGGATTTCGAAAGAATAAATACGGTAGACTGGGGATTTTAATGAGTAAAGTTCTTGTTAATCAAAATTCTATCCAAAGAAGAGACATTTGAAGGATTCGACAGACACCAAAAGCAGGAAAAACAAGTTAATTGCATAAATCTCATATACTTCTTTTATGCTATGATTGGTACTTGTATTTGCAGAAATTTATATACCTCTTTTATGCTATGACTTAATTGCTAAAGAAGCATTTGCAAATACATGCACATACATGCTTCTAATACCTTAAAAAAAGGTATTTTTTGTGCTAGAAGTCTGTTCATATGTCTACGTAAAACAACATGTCTTATTAGTGGAGCCATATTTACTTCGTTTTTATGAATAATTGCTTTCCTGGAGAACAACATTAATTATTTGGACAAAGACATTATCCAGAAAATATTCTAAATTGGAACTATACTTTATTGTGTAAATTCTGGAATTTTCTGTTAACCTTCGTCTGACGTGGTCATCCGTCACTTTGGACCAGAAATTCGGACACATCAGACTGTGTATAGAACTTTTTACAGGACTTATATTTCTATTTTGAACAAAAATTGGGATCATTTCTGTAAACTGTAAGTCTTGCTTAAATTATTTACATTATTTCATGTTTTCTAGGAAAATAATCTTTGTCAAAATTTAGAAATCTTGTCTTCACTCTTTCTTTTCTGTTACTTTGAAAAAGCTGATACGTAACATAAAAGAATAGTGGACTCGTCCTTTGGGATATTTGAAATTAGCTAAAATTCGAAAGTTAAATTCCCCTAGTTCATTTTATTTCAAATTTTAGTGAAAACAACAGGCTTTTTTCTTAAAAATGTCAGAGTGGAAAGTTTTTTTCTGTCTACTCCAACCAAAGAACAGTTGAGTGTTTAAGGAAGGATGAATTGCTTGAACTTGCCAGAAAATATGAACTATCTGAAGCAAAATCTTCTTTACTAAAAAGAAATCAAGAAAATTATAATTCTACATTTGTTTGAGAAGAATATCTTGGACAAAAGTGTTTTGGCATCTGTCAGTAAGACTTTAACCGATGCTGATGTAAAAATTGCCGAAGTTAAGTTGAAATATAAATTTGAGTTTCACAGAGTACAATTAGAAAAAGAAGAAAAAGAAAGGCAAATTGAATTACCAACAGAACAAATGAGAATTAGAAAAGAAAGAAAAAGAAAAGGATAGACAAATATAATTACAAAAAGAACAATTTGAACTTAAGAAAGAAGAAATGAGATTACAATTTGAAAAAAGGGAAAAACAAAGACAAATAGACAAAAGGGAAAAAGAAAGACAAATAGAAGAAAGGGAAAAACAAAGACAAATAGAAGAAAGGGAAAAAGATAGATGCAAAAAGAAAGGGATGAAAAAGAATATCAAATTAAAATGAAACAATTGGATCTGGCAAGTGACAGGCATGATTCCACATCTCATGCAAATTCAAAGTTTAACATTTTAGGAAATATCTAATTAGTTCGCCCTTTTAGTGAAAAGGAAGTAGACAAATATTTTATATTGTTTACAAAAGTCGCTGACAATTCAAAATGGCCAAAAGAGTATTGAACTCAATTATTGCAGAGTGTACTTCATGGCAAGGCCAGAAATATCTATATATCTCTATCAGTACAACAAAGTTTAGATTATGATTTGGTTGGGGAATGCATCTTGAAAGGATATGAGTTAGCCCCTGAGGCTTATCGTCAAAAGTTCAGAAGTTACAAAAAATAAATTAAACTTATGTTGAATTTGCTAGGGAAAAAGAACAGTTGTTCAAGAGATGGTGTCTGTCTGAGAAAATTGAACATGATTATGAAAGACTTGAACAACTGGTATTACTTTAAGAGTTCAAAAACTGTATTCCTAGTGATATCAAAAATCACCTTGAAGATCATGAGGTCAAGATCTTGGAAAATGCTGCTAAGGCTGCTGATAAGTATTCCTTAACTCATAAAGTTCCTTCTGCAAACAAATCTTTCACTCAGCAGTCTACTGATAGAAAGGTGTTTCAAACAAATATGACTCAGTAAAAATCAATCTGGCACAAATTCTTAAAATCAAGCTTCTGAGAGACTCGAATCTAAATCCTTGTCTCTGCCTATGTGTACCTGTTGTAAGAAAAAAGGACACCTCATTTTTGAGTGCTTCAAATTGAAATTTGGCAATAAAATCAAGATAGACCTATCCCAGATGCTCTTATTTCTAGGAGATTATGGTCAAGGTCATGTATTGAAAATAATACATTTGTTGGGTTTGATAAATCTCAGTCTGATTGTGCAATTACCAGAGCTTTGGCAAAAAAAGCTCATGAGAATGATTTCTATAAGGACTTTGTTCCTTTGGCTGACACATGTATTGGTCAGGTTTTTGATGAGGTCACTTTTACTTCTAATTTGGATCAGTTGAAAGGTACTGATCATAGTGATCCTCTTTTGAATACTCATTCTCTTTTATCTGATCTGGTCGATAAACGACAATCACTTGTCGTTGAACAGGAGAAGGATACTGAGATCTGTTCGTTTCAGCAGGCTGTTAGTGAAAGCAGCTGAAGTACCTATCTGTTACTTCATTAAAAATGGAGTTCTTATGAGAAAATGGAGACCTCCCAAGGTACCTGCTAGTGACAATTGCTCAGTAAAATATCAAAATGTAGTTCCGAAACCTTACAGACAGAAAATACTTAGAAAGGCCCATGAAACCTCATTGGCTGGTCATTTGGGGACAAATAAAACACATCACAAGATCCAGACTCAATTCTATTGACCAAAAATTAATAGTGATGTTTCCAAGTTTTGCATATTTTGTCAGGTATGTCAAATTGTAGGAAAACCAAATCTAGAGATTCTAAAAGCTCATTTGAAACCAATTCCTGCATTTGACAAACCATTAAGTAGAGTTGTAGTAAATTGTATTTTTCCCTTACAAGACTATGCCATGTAACCAAAATTTGTTGACAATCAAGCATGTGTCAACAAGTATTTCAAAAGTAATTCCTTTGAGGAATTTTGCTTCATTTGGCCATCTAAAATTTTATCAGTTTTGTCAAAGGTCAAAGTTACACCTGAATGTGGCATTCAGCAGTTCAAGTCGAAAGTGAAATTATGGTTTCACCAATACATACTAGAGAGAATTTGTTATTCCTGTAATAAAGTCCATTCTCTCTTGCATATTCTACATAATTTTCTGCAATTAAGATTTTATGGCCCTTACAGAGTAAAGAAGAAAATGAGTTAGATCATAATATTAGTACTCGAGTCTAAATAAATTAATGGAGTACTACTGTTTTTAAAGAAATAGCCAAATAAATTATGTAAATTAGTTGTACCTGTCCCACTAAAAAAAGATTCACAGGATGGAATTCAAACAAAACATCACTTATCTGGTTTTAAACATGTAAACTTTCCTGTGAGAAATTATTAAATTGCTTCTACTTATAGTTTCATCAAGACTGAGGGCTAATATAGTATTTCACAAATCTTCTCTTTAATTTTATAACCAATCACTTAAAATGTGAATTTTTATTTCTTCAATTGTTATGTCTGGTGTAAGGGAGATAACTGATTTATATACATAAGGTGTGGTCATTTTATTTCCTCAAATATATTATCTATGTAATAGAGATGGCATTATTAACACATGTATTAACAATGCAATTAAATTATCCCAAGAAAAACACTAGTGATAAGTAGGAACCTAATATTCAAGCTTCTGTATGTAATGGAGTCCTCAAGAGTGATGTCATATTGTTCTGTAAGGTGAGGCAGCTTGTTTGATTTCACATAGGTCATGTTGTCTACAATGCCAACATGTGGAGTACAGCCTTCCATAGACATGCAGATATGATCCCATGCCAATTGGATTCTTGCATGGAATGCAAAATTTGAATAACAGTGATTACTTGAATGGAAGGGATGGACAATATGTGACTAATATGGTTACAACTCAATCATGTTGGATCTATTGTTTTAATTTGCATGATTTATAATGTTTGACAGGTAAAATAGTCAATATTTGGCCAAAATCTACTATATTATGTTTACATAACTTACTTTGATGCATCTTTGCCAATCTTGGAGCTGACAACACAAAAATGAAACCATCACCATCAGGCAATATAAGTCTATGTCTGTCACATCAAAAAGTCCCAATCCTAAGTCAACTTGTGCTATTTTCTTTAGATTTCATAAAATTTTTGTCTTAAAAGATTGCCAATATTTGACAGGGGTAAGAGTTATCTAGTTACACTGGACACATTTTCAGTCGTGTACATTTTTTAAAAAATCTTAAATACAAAATGTGATCTAGATATGAATTAACATAATTTCACATCTTGCCAAGAGGCTCAACTTTTTTTAAAGCCTAACAGAAAGTACAACTCTTACATAATGCACCAATCACAGCTAGTTTTGTCTTTTTTTTCTGAATGCAATGTTCCCTACACCTTAAGCTCCACCCATCAGGGGTAGTAAAATTGGTACTGTTATACCTATAGCCAACTTAATTTTTTGAATAACCTTTGATATAGCTTGGGACTGTACAAGTGACAAATGTACTTAGTCTCACTTGTCAAAAACAATTTTATGAGGTACCTTAGCTGTGTTTTATATTAATGTGTATGTAATTGTCTTTGAACTTTTTCAGTTGCTGTTTTCATATTTGTGCATTTCTAACAAACCATATTTTTGGAATAAAATAATTTGTTTTAACTATGAGTTGTGTTTTATTCAAACAACACTTACTGAACTTCAGATGGGTGATATGGGATAAATCACATCATATCATATTAAGTAATAATTAGGTTAAAGGTCAGAGTATTAAATTGTACATACCTCTTCTACTTCATTAAGTACAATTCACCTAAACTAAAGGACTTTATCTTTGGTAGATGTTGAACTTAACACCAGAGACTGGTGGACATGAACCAATCTTATTATAAAGTATAAGCAATCAACACTTTACACTCTCTGCAGATACATGAGGTCACTAACCTCCAGTCCTCATACAAAGGTCAACCTACCCATCCTCTTGGTAATACAAATAGAAACCTTCCCTCCTTAGTGTAGTGAATAAAATTAATGCAATAAGCCAATCTATCACCAAATATAGTATTTTCACAACTTTTAAATGGTTATGCTGCATTAGGGATGAAATTTGGGGAATAAAATATAGAAAAATGCCAAAGATAAACGATAAGTGAGTCAAATGGAGTTAAAACAGGAGGAAAGTGTGTATCTAAAAGACAGCTGTAACTAATTAATAATTAATAATAATTGTTAAGATTACACTTATTAATAGTAGTAACATCAGAGAAGGGGCAATATTGTACACAAAGTACAATATGAAAGTCTGCACAGAAAATGGTCTGATAGCCTTTGTGGCTTCCCTTTCCAATAGCTGAGCTGGTTAACTCACATAATTATCAGCTATTACACAACAATTGTAAAGTTTATAAATCTTAACAGCCTTCAGGTGCTATGGTTCAGATCAAATCTGCATATGTATCCAAGGCATTTTTCACACTTAGAGTAAAAAAAACAATAGAGTACAAGACTGACCCTAATGAATCACATGATAATCCCTGCCTTTAAAAATATTTATACAGCATCTTGTTTAAATGCAGAAAAAAATTGTTTCATCTGTCTGGTAGTTGCAACATTGAGGATTATAACTGGATGTAAGGTCAAGATCACACTGTCAGCATTGGCTAAAAATAGAAACAGTGTACTAGACAAAGATTGAAAAATCACAAGTTGTCTGCATACTTAAATCACATACAGTTAGCAACATCAGAATAACTCATTACCAAAAAAAAAAATGTCATAACGTAAACTAAGATGTTTTTTTCAGAAAACGTTGGTTATTATATATATAGTCTATGATATCGGGTGAGGTGGGAAGGGGGACTGGTCAAACAAATTTAGGTAGAAAAGACTCGAATAAAACAATTTTATGTTGAAAAGACTTGAATAAATAACATTGTAACCGATAAGTTATTTAGCAGCAGTGGGAAAATGGAGCAAATGGATAGATAATTGCGTATGTACCAAGATTCAAATAACGTTTTTGTATGGTTCTGCAATGTGCATGACAACACATGCTCGGATAAGGCGATTTTGCCAAGAATAAGAACTATTAATGAATACTCAGTTGAAATAAGTCAACTATTATAGCACTAGAACCGTTTAATATTTAACGTTGCTTTTAAACGAAGATATTTAATGCTTTGAAAAATAAAGCTTTCTTACTACGTACATATACTTCTCACAAAAAATTTAGTCCAGCTCTGGAAAGGCCACCCGCCTTATAAGGCCACTTTCCCAGTGCAGAAGGGGTGACGTATAAGAGGGGGACTACTGTATAGTATTTCACAAATCTTCTCTTTATTTTTATAACCAATCACTGAAAATATAAGTTTTTATTTCTTGAATTGTTATGTCTGGTGTAAGGGAGATAACTGATTTATATCCATATGGTGTGGTCATTTTATTTCCTCAAATATATTATCTATGTAATAGAGATGGCATTATTAACACATGCATTAACAATGCAATTAAATTATCCCGAGAAATACACTATGGATAAGTGGGAACCTAATATTCAGGCTTCTGTATGTAATGGAGTCCTCAAGAGTGATGTCATACTGTTCTCTAAGGTGAGGCAGCTTGTTTGATTTCATGTTGTCTACAATGCCAACATGTGGAGTACAGCCTTCCATAGACATGTGGATATGATCCCATGCCAATTGGATTCTTGCAATGGAATGCAAAGTTTGAATAACAGTGATTACTTGAATGGAAGGAATGGACAATATGTGACTAATATGGTTACAACTCAATCATGTTGGACCTGTTGTTTTAATTTGCATGATTTATAATATTTGATAGGTAAAATAGTCAATATTTGGCCAAAATCTACTATATATTATGTTTACATAACTTACTTTGTTGCATCTTTGCCAATCTTGGAGCTCACAAGACAAAAATAAAACCATCACCATCAAGCAATATAAGTCTATGTCTGTCAAATCAAAAAGTCCCAATCCTAAGTCAACTTGTGCTATTTTCTTAAGATTTCATACATTTTATTCTTAAAAGATTGCCAATATTTGACCAGAAATGTTTAGCATACATTAGTTTTCCTACAACAAACTAGTACAATTCATAAATGCCGCCAACATGTATGCGTTTCTATGGATACACTGGAAGGCTGTTCTTCCCTTTAAGTATCACGGTACCAATTGCTTTTCCATAGACCACAATGCTAATGTTTTGCAAAATAAATATACTTTCTATCCTACCTCAGCATGCATGTCACACACTGTCACAGAGAACAATGTTAGATTGTTAATTTGATAATTTGATAACATCGAAAATAGGTACTCCATTGCATTAAGAGAGATAACTCTGCTGGAAGTAGACAGGGGTAAGAGTTATTTAGTTACACCAGACACATTTTCAGTCGTGTACATTTTAAAAATATCTTTAAAAATACAAAATGTGATCTAGATATGAATTAACATAATTTCATATCTTGCCAAGAGGCTCAACTATTTTTTAAAGCCTAACAGAAAGTACAACTCTTACATAATGCACCAATCACAGCTAGTTTTGTGGTTTATTTCTGAATTGTTCCCTACACCTTAAGCTCTGCCCACCTGGGGTTGTACAATTGGTAGGTTATACCAGATGTGAGTGATGTTGGGTTTAGAGCAGTTTTGCTTTTGCTTCAAGATGACCAAAATGGTGTTGAACACCCAGTGTTATTTCTGTAAGAAATTGAATAAACACCAGAGTAACTACTCAACAATCTTGATGGAGTGCTTGGCTTTATTACTGGCATTACAGCATTTTGATTTTTATATTAGCTCTGCTCCTTTTACAGTTGTGTTTAGTGACACAACCCCCTCACTTTCATCAGGAGAATGAGAAGAAAAAAAATCAAGCCATTGAGGTGGAGTTTGTTTTTACCAGAATACAATCTTGATATCAGGCTCATAAAAGGAAAGGATAATTTGATTGCAGATGTACTTTCCCATTTGTAGAAATGTCATTTTTTTATAATGAGTTCTTATGTAATTTTTTACCTTGTGTAGAATTTACATCTGCTATGAAAATGAAAGTTTTATTACATAACTCTTTTTTTTCTTAATGGGGGAAGGTGTTGCGACCATGTAGTTAAAGTATGTGTGTTGAGTCAACAGTTGTAGTTGAGCCATAAAGTTTGTTATACAACTTCTAATACCTTAAAAAAGGTATTTTTGTGCTAGAAGTTGTCTGTATGTCTACATAAAAAATCCAGAAAATATTCTAAATTAGAACTATGCTTTATTCTGTAAATTCTGGAATTTTCTGTTAGCCTTCATCTGACATGGTCATCCGTCATTTTGGACCAATGACAGAAAATTCGGACACTTCAGACTGTGTATAGAACTTTTTACAGGACTTATATTTCTATTCTGAACAAAAATTGGGATCATTTCTGTAAACCGTAAGTCTTGCTTAAATTATTTACATCATTTCATGTTTTCTAGGAAAATAATCTTTGTCAAAATTTAGAAATCTTGTTGTCTTCACTCTTTCTTTTATGTTACTTTGAATGAGCTGATACCTAACAAAATCACTTTAAAAGTAGTTATCAAGCAAGCTGATAGATACTCTGTGGATAAAATGAGTTTGATAAACTATTTTCATAAGGAAGGTAAATAATGGTGATTTGGAGAAGGTAAATTTGTTTAAAAATGGATGGATAAAACAAAAGACAGACACTGAGTGTGCAAAGACAGACACTGAGTGTGCAGTGCGGCAGCTATTTCTCCAAAGAGACATAAGCCACAATGCATGATGGCAAAAATGTCAAATATGACACTACTAAGAGACAGAGAAATTTTCAGCTATTTTGGGTTGATTATTATCCCTGACTTGAATATATTGACTGGAAGGAAAGCTGTTTTGCAGTTACTGCAAACAATATCCAAAACTGGCACAAGTAGGAAATCCACCCAGATGAACATTTCTGCAAATGAACCAGAGCTTGAGGACATTAACCCAGACAGTTATTAACTGCTGGCTCAGTACTGGTGCAGGCGACAGAAATATACAAGGACATATTTTCAAATCCATCAGCTAAAACATATACATGAACCTGAAGAAGCCAAATGTATAACCAAAGTTTTTGAAAACAATTTTTTTTAAAGAAATAATTAGATATATTATTTCATTTGTTTGTTTTTTTTTGTGGATTAAGTACATACATTTCATCAAATCTCGTTAAGTGATTATGATTTTGGGACCAGTGAAAAGTAAGGTGGGACTAGTTAAGAGAAAGATGGGGCCATATGAATTTTCTGAAACCACTTATCCTGGACTAGTGTTTTTAAAAAAATTTGCTCATCCCTGAAGAAATTTTCCCAATTTTAACACATCAAAATACTAGGTTAAAAAAACAACACATAAAAAATAACCTTAACCCTTTCATCACTACAAATCCGTCAGGGAGAAGTAAGGTCAGGGAGAAGTCCGCAAACACTATAGACCGACTTTTTGGTTTATAGAACCGACTAAATAACTTGCAACTTTTGGGGTACCTCTAATAACTTCCATCTGGTAATGTAGATGTTATATTTGGATGATCTTGTGAGTTTAACTTGTATACAATTAGAAATATCGAACAAAGTACAAACTTTTAACGAATGCTGAAATTTGTATCCAAAATGGCGGAGTTTGAACAAATTTCAGAGGAGGTTATCAGAGGAATTTGAATAATTTCGACCTGGTAAATTTGGTCGAAAATGAGAGGTGTCTGGAGAGACAATGGAATGCACTTGTGGGTGACAGTGATGATGATGAAGAAAACTTTGAAGGTTTTGAACCAGAGGAATTGTACCTACCCAGGCAAGCTCAGGTTGGTTGTCCCAGTTTGTAGTTAGGAAAGGCATGAATCTCCAGTAGGATCAAACAAAATACTGAAAGTGCCATTAAAAACCAATCAACAAAAATAGCACCTTGGGCATTAAACTGAACATCACCCTAGGCATTAAACTACAAATAACAAAATCACCCTGGGCATTAAACTGGTAACAATAGCATCACCCTGGACATAAACTGTAAAAAATAATATCCTGGGCATTAAAACTGAACACCTTGTCAATTAAACTGCAAAAACAAGTAATAGCACCCAAGGCATTAAACTGTGAACAAGTGAACAACACCAGGTGCATTCAACTGCAAAAAAACATTACCCTGGGCATTAAATTGTAAACAACTCCAGCTACCAGTATTAGCTGATTACTTTGTAAGCACAAAGGTAATAAAATGCAGTGGTTTAAAAAGAATTATTGGAGCAGAATATTTTCACAAATTCAACAAGTAATGATTTTTGGGAATACGATGAAACATAGTGTCTATTGAATTAGTCATAGTTTAGTAAAAACTCAATTTCAGGAATATATGTAAATATAATAAATTTGTGTACTTTAAAGGGCATGAAACTGCATGAATTATGATTTACATTTACGGAATGCAGTTGTACAGTCACATATCCATTCATTTTGATGCATTTTCTTGTTGGCAGATGTAAAGACTTTTGCTAAAAGTATACCTTATGGGCAAGCAATGTTACTTTATCCATTATAAAAACAAAACAAGCAGTAATGAATATATAACAATGTTCACAATTAGGTTTACTTCTCTGAACAATTATATAACTGGCAGCAGATTCAAGACTATTCATTTGGGGCTGTGATAGTGTTGTGTAAAAAAGATCTGTTTTTTTTTTATTTCCAATGCCAATTGTCACAATTTGAATATAATGAAAGAGTTGAGCTAACTCCCCCACCCACAGCGTATGCTACTATAACACTGGTGAATACATTAATTAAAGCTTAATTTAGAGTCAATAATACTAATCTGAAATTTGTCGCAAAATTTTGTAAAATTTCTGTGCATTATCAATGTAATAAAAAACTGCATTGCCTTTTGGCCCACCAACTGTCATAGACGTACAATATGGCATGTATATGCATGCAAAATTACTACAATTAGAATTTAAATTATTATAGAAAAGGGATGTTTTCTACTCTGAGAAGTTAACCATATTTTAAGTGTCTCAACTGTGTTAAAGTACATGAATTGAGGGAAAAATATAGGAAGTGGAGACTATTTTAATTAATCAAACAAGTAAAAAAAAGGGAAAATAAAAATCTAACTGCCCAAATATTTTATTTCAATGTAAAGAACAAATTATTATGCACATAAATATAAATTAAAAATGAATATTTAAACTAAAAAACAATTTTCTCATTTTAAAATAAAGTTATACTTACCCTGACAAGTCAATCCTTCGAAAAGACAGCTCTAGCATTAAGACTCCTGCCATTGTAAAAGAGGGCAGGAAGAAAACCTTATCAGCTACTGTGCAAAGATCAAGTCTCCTTTGGTCTGATATCCTCTGGTACAACAATAATTTGTCTAATGAATTTACAACCTCAAACTGTGCTTATTGCCTAGGATGCACCCTTGATCAAATGGCAATTTACCCACTTAATATCCTTGCAATATCTTACCAACTACTGTAGGATTTAGTGGGGGGTTATATAAAGAAAAGATGGGTGTGATATGATTCAAATACCCTGAAACAAAATATGGAAGCTATAAAGCAGCTTGTGCTACTCACTTGGAAAATGCTTCAGGGGGGACATCAGGTCTGCAGGCTTTATGGAATCTCTGGGCACTGAAACAAGGAAGAGTGACAGCTAGGTAACTCCTTGAAGGACTGTGATGTAATGGCTACCCATTATCTGTGAAAAATCTCAATTGGTAGATGTTCTCCACTATCTCTATTGCTCAATTGCAAATATGAAGGATTTTCACCCTTCAAGAATTGGTTAGAGGTTTGTTTTTTTGAGCAGGAATGAATTTGCTTCATGTCCAATCTAAATTCCTATCAAGAAAATGTGATGCAACATTAACATTCTGATTTTCAATAACAATAACTAAGGCTTAAATCTGAGAGCATAGAATGTTGAAGGATTTAGAAAACATGAAATTCCAGCTGTCAATCAGGAAGATTTGAGAACTTAGTGGAATTTGTTGACATTCAAAAGTCACTCCAGACAAGTGATTTTACCACTATGGTATAATTCAATGGGATTTAGGTCAATAAGGAATTTCTCTGATAGAGATAAATAGTTTAAATGCATGCCTTCTATTTACAACCATGTCATCAGTGTCAACAAAATGTATGACATCAATTTTTGACCCATCATCCCCAAGTTTAACTTAGGATGAAAATATAAAACAAAGTTTTTTAATTGGGAAGATAAAAACATCTTGCATGCAGTCTTAAAATAACTTGCAGCAAAATATAGAGCTGCACGTAATTTGAAAGTTAACATTTAAAAAGTTATCAAAAAACTTTTGGGTACATAATTTCAATTTAAATTTGAAAAGATCTCAGGGCTTTTAAAATTAAATAAAAGAATGTGAGCTTAACATTTCAAAATTAAATAACCTAAAATATTTGCACAAATTTCATGCTCTTAAGATATATCATTTGTAGCATTACTTCTTGTTATCAGGCAACTATCAAAACTTCAAACAAACAGTACAATTCCAAGCAACTGACAAAGAAAAATATCAATAAACAAGGACTGTTCTAGATTGTTTCTGATCTAAAATCATGATGAAAGCCAGTGATAAACAGGCTTAGGAGCTAGTTCCCCCAGAAGGATCAATTCAAACTAGGCTGGTATACAATTTATCCAGAAAGATTAAATGAGATTAACACAGTGATTACTTCACACCCAAATGACAAATCTTGTTGCAAGTTTGCAGAGTGATTGTATAGTATGACTGTCAAAAGCTTGCAAGCATTTTAAGAAAAAGCAGTTTCCTAACAAGTGTGAACTTTCCCCATAGTGTCCAAGAGTATTGTTGCAGTTTCTATTGCAAATGCAAATGAAAAAGTTTCCAGAAAGAGGGAAAAAAACAAAATAAAAACTAATAAAAATATCTATATATAAATGTCCATTAAACTAATGAAAGGGACTTGTCAAACATTAGGAATTTTCTGAGTACTTTGAAATTCTTTTACAATACTATACTACTTTTCCCAAAAGTATCTGATCATAATACTATAGTTGCAGAATCTTCTTTAAATGTACACAAAAGATATGAAAAATCTGATATAAAAATTACTGAATTGTGCAAAAAAGTTAGTTAATTCGCATCAGATACATTTTTCACATCAGATACATTTTTCAGTGTTTATTATATAAGGTGAAATAAAACTATTCTGAAATAAATACTGCTTTTACATTATTGTATGCCTGTAACTGATGTAATTGATGGGTGAATTATTCTCCATTATATCCTTGGACCAATCTGTTCCAGATACAATTTACTACACCCTGAGCTTTAGGGCTGGTACTTAGCACAGTTTATCTACCTGTGATAATATAATCTGTTTGCTAATTGGCTGGAGTGTGAATTGTAAAGTAGTATGGAACCTATCAAAACACCATAATTGCACCAAGAAATATGTCCTTGATACAAAGAGGGTGCCAAACAAGAAAGACTTCCAATAAAACATTAATGCCTTGACCAGGGGAACATGGCACAAACATTCCACCCTGCCTACAACCAGAACAATTCTTAAAATATTGTAGAAAAAAAAAAAAAAAAATATATATATATATATATATATATATATATATATATATATATATATATATATATAAATTGAAGAAAAAAAATAATATACAACCAGCCTACAACCAGAATAATTCTTAAATAAAATATTGAAGAAAAAAATAATATAATATATAAGTCTCTTTATATATATTTATTTTATAAGGTGGAATAAAACTATTCTGAAATAAATACTGCTTTTACATTATTGTATGCCTGTAACTGATGTAATTGATGGGTGAATTATTTCTCCTTTATATCCTTGGACCAATCTGTTCCAGATACAATTTACTACACCTGGAGCTTTATGGCTGGTACTTAGCATAGTTTATCAACTGGTGCTAATATATTCTGTTTGCTAATTGGCTGGAAGGTCAATTGTAAAGTAGTAGTAATAACTTATCAAAACACAATAATTGCACCAAGAAATATGTCCTTAATACCAAGAGGGTGCCAAACAAGAAAGACTTCTACTAAAACATCAGTGCCTGGACCAGGGGA
Organism: Potamilus streckersoni; assembly: GCA_016746295.1. Taxonomy (NCBI): domain Eukaryota; kingdom Metazoa; phylum Mollusca; class Bivalvia; order Unionida; family Unionidae; genus Potamilus; species Potamilus streckersoni. The sequence continues at coordinate 3,236,976 of JAEAOA010000432.1, forward strand.
ACATGGCACAAACATTCCACCCAGCCTACAACCAGAATAATTCTTAAATAAAATATTGAAGAAAAAAATGTGTGTGTGTGTGTGTGTGTATATATATATATATATATATATATATATATATATATATATATATATATATATATATATATATATATATATATATATATATATATATAGAGAGAGAGAGAGAGAGAGAGAGAGAGAGAGAGAGAGAGAGAGAGAGAGAGAGAGACTTTTTTATAAAAAAAAAAACAAGATGTAAAGTAGAATGGTAAAATGTGGGGGTAAATTAGTCAAATACATGGAATAACTGGACAAAAATCAAATCTTTAAAAATACAACGCATTCTTTTCAAATATTTACATAATGTATGGTTGAAGGGGAATGTGGCAATAAGGAATGATCCAAAAAATTCCAAAATGCTCACTTTGTAAAAGTAAGGACTTCAACAAAAATCATGTGATGACAGAATGTGGGAAAAATACGGGGAAAAGAGGGAGAAAAAAATAAAAACTATTCAAGAATCTAACATATATGAGAAATCAAATATTATATTTGGATCCAAATTTAAAAAAGAAACCTGCTTTGATATAATAAATTTTATAATTGATAACATAAGAGAATGTAGACAGGTAATAGTCATTCATAAATAGCATGTCCCCTAAACAACAAGTTTTTAAACTTTTTTTTTCCCCAACTAAAATCAACCCTTAATTGTGGAATCCCAGCAGCTAATGCAATTAAACTAACTTTTATATTGTAGAGTTTTTGTATTTAGGAAGAGACAGGGAATCTGCACATGGATGAAGTAGGAGATAGAAACACTGCCAGCCTATACCACAATGCACCATGTGAAGTGGGAAGGCTGATGGAAGAACATCCAAAATGTTCATGTACAGAAACCGGCAAACAGTACATAAACACATGGGGAAATATTAAATAATAAAGGGATTCCATAAAAACAACAAGGACTAACAAAACTTGTATATACATAAATACTATTCTGAGACTTTATATTTCGAATATAAAAATTTGTATGGAAATAAGGCCTGGTCCATGTTAAGTAAGTCAAAGGAATAAATAAAGACACATGGATCCTTGCAAACTGACCTTATGACCAGCCTCCTATATTCAAAATCTAAAACACCAGAAATTTATTTTATAAATCTATTACACCAATTGTTTTACAAAATTCTAAATTTAAACAAAACTGAATTCAAATAATTTGTTGATACTTTAATAACAATTTAAAAAAATTGTTTTTGGTATACATATTATGCCATCCTTACATATATTGCAAACATACAATATAGCAATACACACATAACACTCACAGGACATTGGGGACCCCTGACATGGGTCACTGGAAACAAAAATGAGATGAACCTTTCTGATCTGATGAACGAAATCGAGATGGGAGGTCACATTTCAGACAACACTAGGGAGGAAAAAAAATACCCCCCACTCAAAATTTGGGTTTTTCAAAATTCTTTAATAAATAAAACATTTACAACACATCGAAGGGCGACACATGAATACATAAAAACTTTTATATTTTTGGCTATGTGGGGGGGCATCTGTTTGGTGCCCCCAAAAAAGGTAAATAAAATATTGATATAGGCAAATTTAATGTCTTCAAAATAACCAAGATACACAAAGAAGAAGAGGATGATGATGATCATCATCTATTAATCAAAGGAACATTTGATGGAAACTTACAAATAAAAAGGAATGTGAGAAAGCTTGCCAGTAGCCACGATGGTTGATCAGGTGGCTTCACTGACTTGATAGTGAATGAGTTTTCTCAAGATTTTAAAGCACATACAAAATTCTCTCTGAAAAATAATTATACAGCTATAATGACTATTTTACTCTTAAATCTTTCCATGCATAATATATGTGTACCAAATATGTAAAATGGTTAAAATTTTAACATAAAATACACTTCACTGTATAACACACTTCACTGTATAACGGGCCTGTCTGTAGTGCACTGCACTGTGTAAATTTGCTGCATGTATATGGAAGGGCTAAAAAGCTATACACTCTATGAGAGAAAGGGTTAATATAGATGTCTTTTTTATGCCAATGGCAACATTCACTGGGGAGACCATATAACAGCCATTATAGCATGCTAACACCTTTCAAATTGAATCTGGTTGCAATAAATTTCATCAATTCTATTTTAACAATACTAAAATGGTCCCCTAAATGTTCCCCCTGATGCATTAAATGGTTAATCTTTCTTTGGTAGGGTACAAGTCCTCTCTACCCAAATAGTAATTAACTAAGCAGTTTAAGCCCTAGGGGTTGATAGGACTGATCCAAAAACTGCTAAACATAACCAATTAGCTATTATAAATGTCTTCCAATCCTCACATTTATATTTAATGGGGAGGCTCTATATCTGATAGAATCATTCACTGATCAATTATCACAAAGGAATAAACTTAATTACCATGAAGCTTATCAGTTTGACAGTTTGTCAGAACAATAGCTGATAACCAAGAATTTAATCACCATTAAGCTTATCAGTTGGTCATAACAATAGCAGATAGCACCAGAACCTACCTAAGTAAAATAAACTAAACAGAACAACCCTTTCAGTGCATTTTAAGATGACTTTTATGAAAGCACATATCTAGTTAGGAGGGGTTAGGATTGTTTAATGTTTTTTTAAAATTTTAGAAGACAGACTACATTTCTAAATAGGCTTTCAATGAACAATAAGATTAATCTTACTTTAATTTACAACTATTATCCCCTCAAATTGATAAGCAAACAATGAATCTTTAATACCTAAACTTTAAGATACACAACAAGAAAATCAATTGCTATACTATGACTGAACTATACTATGATAGCTCCAGGCTATCTGCCTCTCTTATTCTGATATTTACCTATCTTGTCTCCTTAAGCAGCCATTTCCTTAAAAAAAAAAAAGTCCAAATTGTTCTTTTCGGGTCATTGCAATAATTAAAAGGCCAAAAACAAAATATGTTTCCAGTCAGATGAATGTCCAGTTTTTTTGTTGCTGATCTTAGGGCTTTTTTTTGCCTCAAGATACCAACAAAACAATTATTTTTTAAATTCATGAAATTTATTTGTGCATCTAAACTGAGCTGGTTTTGCCCAGTACTTGAAGTACTTGTAAGACCTACTTACATACTCTAATTTTAAACAGTATTGTAAACATGTCTTGGTTGCCTAACAGTTATACCTTATAAACAATAAACTCACAAGCTTGTCATTGCAATTTCTCAGTGAGGATTATGATTTTTTTTTGTGAAGTGCACACAAACAAATTTTGATAATAACAATAACAATAATACTAATGATGATGATGATATTTGGTTCATATTAGGTCTTCAAAAGCCAAAGGCAAACTGTGAACCTAGGAACAGTAGTTATCTTTGTGCAAATGGCCCTGGGGTAAAATAAGATAATCTTTTATAGTTCTCAGTGTGAAGTAGGGCACCCTCCATATAGTACATATTAATCATAATTAGACACCGAAGAGCAAACTTGTTGCTAAGAAACTGCAAACTGATTTTCATTAAGCCAAGTTTTTAAGCCCATTGGCAATTTCCCAATTTATTTACCTAATCAATAATCAAGGGAAATGCTAATAGAAATTACATGGTGAAAACATGTGGAAAATCCTCAAGGATTAAGTTTGCTTCCAATGGGGTTTCAATGCCAGATGTGTTCATCCAATACCTATGCCCCACTACTGTTCCTGAAAAGTAATCCAAATGAAAAATTTTACTGGATGGACAGAAAAAGAAACAAACTACTTCAAAGATCTTGTCTCACTAGACTATCTATATTAATTTCAGCATTTTTAACAACTCAGCTCATTACTGCATTTTATTTACAGCAGTGTGTATAACAAAATATCAGTTATTACACAGTAAATCAAAAAGGTGGTGGAATGGAACTTTCTTTGCTGACCATTCTCAAATTCTTAATTGTGATATCTATCAAGTTATACCCCAAATGTTATAAAAAGGATTAAAATGAAGATAAATTTTATTAAAGCTTTTATAGTACCATAAAATAATCTTTATAAACTTTATACTGTTAAAATGCTTTAGTTTTATAAATAGTTCCTGTAAACTACCAGTCAGTGAAACATACCATCATAAACGCAAAATCTAAAGTTCCAGATCGTTGTAGAAAATTTGCAGAACTGTTTGAGATGGATATTTGAGATGGATATAATCCAATGGCAGGGAAAATATACCATACAAGAAACCAAGCTGGGAATTTTTTTTATTTCTTCAAAAAGATGAAGAAAAAGAATACGAAGAATAGTAGTAGTAGTAGTAGTAGTAGTAGTAGTAGTAGTAGTACTACTACTACTACTACTACTAATAATAATAATAATAATAATAATAATAATAATAATAATAATAATAATAATAATAATAGTAATAATAACAATAATAAAATAATAATAATAAATGCCTAGGATGAACACCGTCTGTTGTCTTTTGTATTCATCTATAAAAAGTGACAATCATTTTCCAGATCTGATTATTATTTTTAAAAGATGGTGATAGTAATGATAATGATGAAAAGAAAGCCAACCTTTAATTAGACTTAAGGTCACAAAAAATGTGATGGTTTAATGTATGCATTAATGCTTCATGCAAGTCTTCTACCATCAAAACAACTTAGACAACAAAAATCTGAAGATGACAGACACAAAACAAAAAATCGGCCACAAGTACTTTTAAATCAGAATGGTTGAAAGAACTTGTTGAAACCAAAATGGCAGTATCAAAAATTTTGCAGCCTGTGGAATCATGAAATATTTTTCATTTTTCTGAGGATGACAATGTTGTTTGTAAAGTATGTCCTTAGGCTAAAGCAAGTGGTGATTTTGCTACCGGAAAAACTTGGGATATGTCAAAATTGGATTATCTAAAGAGACCAATTCCACAGAAAATCCATTAGGAATCAATAGTGAAATTAAAAAGAACTCAAGCTGAAGCTGGAATCAATTTCTTCCTAATGGAGTCAAGGATGATCAACAGATGATCAGTAAATGATCACCAATGAAGAAACAGTGGCCAAGTGAAGATTTTTATTGATAATGTCTTGTTTGCCCTCTCAAATGAAAGCTTTAATGCTGTCAGTAAGGATATTCATGATCACATGGATAAATATTTGAAACTTCCTGATAGCTGGAGAAGTAAAAATTATGCATTTAAGTTTGTTGAATGTATTGACCTGGTTGTCAAAGAGATATGTATGCAGGAAATTTGAGAGTCTAAATTTTATACATCTGTTGTAGAAATCTGCAACCAAAATGTCAATGATATATATTAAATATAACTATTATCAAACAGTTTTTGAAGGCATGGTAAACCTGACAGCCTGCAATAGTGGGTCTATGTTTTCTGCAATCAAGGAGTTTTATAGGACAAAAAAAATTTTGATTTTCAAAAGATGGTTATGTTTACATCAGATGGTCATATGTTATGATTGGAAGAAATGGCAGGGCTGCACTGATCTGTGCAGAAGTTCCTCATCTGATTGAGCAGCATTGCGTGGCACACAGAACATCTAGGAATTGATGACTAGTGGGGAAAAGTTTCTTTCTCTTATGAAAAATAATGAGAAATTTACTCTGGACCATCTACACAGTTTTTTGCTGATCAAGTGTCAAAAAAGCAGCACTTGTAGAGCTCACTAATGTTTCCGATGAAGATGTCTCTCTTAAGCCACTGAATGAGGTGAGATGGATGTCTCAACATTTTGTTGTTAAAGCCTTGATGAAAAACCAAACAATTCTAATACAATATTTTCAGGAGATCAAGGAAGAATGTGACACATGCAAAGCTTCAAGCAGAGTGTATGATCTAAAATTTGTTTTAAAGGAAAAACTCCAATCCGGAAGTTTTAAAAACTTTTGTAGATGTTAATTGCTTCATGCTAACAGACGAGTTTTCAACCATGGCAACATTTGTGGATATATGTGGTACATTTCAAGCTTTGAGTGCTGATGCTGAATATGATTTTAGTCTGATGAACAATATCAAAACAAAACTACTAAACACATTTAAGATTGGCCATTTGGACATGATTATGCGAATTAAATTTTATTTAACAAATGGACAAACCATGGATCTTGAATGGGTATACAAATTTTGGAAGGGTAAAAAAAAAAAAGAGAACACACTATATAGATATTATAGTGGTGCTTGTTCTGACAATTTCTTTTCAAAGTACATAATACTATGTATGAACATCAAAAATTATATAAATTTATCTTGAAGAATTGTTATCTATTATGTGCTTACTCATAATATAGTTATGCATTATTTTTTGCAATTTGTACAGATGTTTTATGATGATCTAAAAATTTTGTTCCAGTCACCATAATGCTTAAACAATGCAGGCACATAGCACGTACATATACCATTCACTTAGATGGAACATTGTTTGCAGGATTGCCCAGACAACAGCAGCAATAACAAGGTTGAGACCAATATCAAAAGAAACTTTGCTATGGTGCACTACATTATAACATGAATTTAGATATAACACTGTCCTGGTGTGGCTCCCAAATTTAATATACATGTATTTTTCTTGAACATAAAAAAATTTCTTTCCTAAAAGTACCAAAAAAAAAGTTTATTATCATTTTAGAGAAATTATTCACATATGAATAATACAAGACAATCCTGGCATGGCTACTGAAAAATTAAAAAGAATTTTTCTCCTACACAAAAGTTTTCTTACAGGTACATTAATCTGAGCTCTTCTATTATTCTTGCCCTCAATCTGGTTTTAACTGGAATAACCAAAGCCCTAAGCACCTTTAATTATGGAGTAAATAACACTGCCTAGCTGGGAGGCTGGTGTAACAATGTACATGTTAATTATAAAAAAAACAAGAATGATGTTGATTTAGCAATGTTTATTGATAATGCAATACAATAGGGTCATAATTCATTAAGATTATCACAATCATTAGGTAACAGCCTTTTCTTCACTTTGTAAAAGCTACAAAAGAAAAACCACCCAGAATAAATATGGCATTGTACCCTCCCAAAATTTTGTTTCCTCTTTTATGCACCAGCACTTGCATTAACTAAAACATGATTTCATGTTCTTTTTTTTTTGTTGTTGAAATTCGATAATGAGATTGTTGCTGCTGTAAAAATACAAGTTGTACTTAATTTCTTGATAATATGAACTCCTATAGTTGCATACAGTTTACCAATAACTAATATATGTTCAAACAATCTTAATCATTTTGCCAACAGTACACAACATAACATCATAGACTTTAAAGGCAGATAAGCTTGCACACTGAGACCTAATCCTCTCTTGCACACAAACTAATAACAAAAATCTTTTAGCACTTTTATTTTATTTTAATTAGATTCTTAAGTTGAGAGCAGAATGAGACAGAAAATATTTGTTTACTTTTTACATTGGTACTTTTACATTATCAAGTAGCACATGTTCTGGTGAACTTGTTCTGGTACAATCCCTTTAATTTTTAGTACAGAGTCAGTACCACCAAATGATTGTTTATTTTACAAATAATTTTTTGTACACTGAAATTAATAATTATGTTTTCATGTAAGAAAAATAACAAAGTTCAGTAATAAGCATAAGAGTACATGAATCATGTATATTACAATGTCATACAATATTTCATTGATATGAATGTGTTGGGATTTAGTAGTTTTGTATATAATAGAAATCTTGAATTTTAATATTTCAGGCATTTCTTCAAATACAAATTAGGTGAATATGCAAATTATTTATCTTAAATGATTTGCATTATTTATGCTGAGGATTGAATTTTCTCTAGAAATGTAGTTCAATGAATCACTAATTACTAAAGTAGCCTAGTTACCTTGAAGAATTAAGTCCATTAATTTGTGTGTAATTAAATTGGTATTTCTTTTCCAACAAAAATTAAGGAAGGTGCCCTGACTGGCACAGATCCACTCCTAAATTTATAGTCACAGCTGGGCAGTAAAAGCCTCTGAGTTATGTCATAGTCTCTGCAGGAATGCAAGTGTACTAGAAAGGGCATAAATGCTGGGCAGTAAAAGCCTCTGAGTTATGTCATAGTCTCTGCAGGAATGCAAGTGTACTAGAAAGGGCATAAATTCGTTAAAAGGAAGGTGAGAGTGTATCTGGGGCAAAATGACCTTAGCTAATTCAGTTAAATTTTAAAAGACAATACCTGAAGCAGAATAGTGTGGATATTGGTTGATCCCAGAAGAAAACAACATGTATTTAAGTTGGGTATTTTTTTTTTATTTTGAAGGAAATAACTTCATACAGTTTTGCACAGCAGAAAAGAGCAGTCTGCAACCAAAATGTTGATGACCCCAGAGGTTAGCTCAAGAGGGAGAGGAGAAAAGAAATTCTGAAATGCTGACCTATCACAAACAGATTTGAAGAATACAAGTACCAGGTAATGCCAGCATCTTGAGATCCATCAATCAATTGATCATAAGAAGAATTTGATTCCATTAATGCAACAGAATGATTAATTGAATTTTGCATGAAACTGATCTGCAATCTCAGTTCCATCAGTCACTTGATCATATGATGAAATATGTTGTTAGTACATGTAATCTAATGTTTATCAGTGGCATATGTGGGTCAACCACCTTCAGTCAAAAGCTGCAACACAAGATTCCATGTCACCATTGTAACATAAAAACCATCATCACACTGTTGGATCATCTTCAGCCCAATTTCACCCTTCAAAACATTTAGCACATCATTTGATTACAGTAAAACATGTTTTGAGAGACCAGAATCTCCATGCCAGATTTATTGATGATATAGTGCTATGCCCTGTTATGAGGGACCACTGCTATGAGACCACCTGTTTTGAGAGACCAGAATCTCCATGCCAGATTTATTGATTATATAGTGCTATGCCCTGTTGAGGGACCACCTGTCTTGAGAGACCATTATTTTTTGGCAGAAGCTGTGGTCTCTCAAGACAGGTTCTACAGTACCAATATTTCTTTATAAGATCTGCTTAAAAATAGCAAGGTTGCCTCTCTTCATTTCCTCTCTAAATGATTTATATAAGTCATGCATGAATGATGTTGCTATTACATTAGTCATTAACAGAATTTGCTGAGTGTTTCACATCACTGATTTTGGAGCACCCAGAGAAAGAATGGAATTATAAGTGATTTTATTTACTGATCACTTGATTTTAAGTTGAATAAATAAACTTGATTACTTCAAAGAATGGTTTATTTCAGATAGCTTTTTAAAATCATTTCATTCTTTCCAAACTTTAGTTAGATTGAAAGAATGGTGGAATTTATAATAAATAGCGGTTTGGGGCCTTTAAATAGTTCTTGAGCTATGCTGACTCCATACAACATTCTAGGTTTCCATGTAAAAAAAATTAGAAATTGCTTGAAAACTGGCATAACTTTGTATATTTAGACAAGACCAATAGAAGGCACATGTAAAAGTATAGACAATGATCATACCAAACTACATGATAATATGCTGAATGTTTTTTTTTTACTGTGTTGGTTGCAACATCCCATGTGAAAATGTGAAGTTTGTTGTCAAGGGCCATAACTCTATCAAAAGTAGACCTGACAACAGAAAACCTATCAAAGGCACATCTAAGTCAAAATATTTAAAAAAAAAAAACCTGGAATGTGCACACCAAATTGTATGAAAATATATGCTGAATGGTTAACAAATTTATAAGGATATGATGTAGTGAAGATTTAACACAGATGGAAAAAGGGCAAACCTCATCAAAAATTGGACCTTAAAGAAGAAAAAAAAATTGTTAACTGCATGCCTATGAGACAGGCATAATTGTATCCACTTATGTTTAAGGTCACAATAAATGTCAATGGAAAGAGATTGAAAAGGTGATTTGAGGTTTCCTCATTTGATGCAGTGTTCCAAAATGTTGTCTTACATTAAATACATGCATACCTATAGCATTGCACTGTAAGTCAACAACTATTTGTCAGGCAAGTAGGCAGTAACTAAAAGGAATTGCATGGAGTTTCAACAAATCATGAAACTGACTATGCATTGAAAGATGGAAGGAGTGCAATTCTATGTAGCATGTAAATTATATTGCAATAGCCTTTTATTTTTTGCCCAGTTTTGAAAAAGTAAAAAAAAAGACTTAAGAGTGTTAACATATTTAGCATATATGTTGGGACACCATAAATGAATTTTAAATTTTATTTTTTGTGCATTATGTTCTGGGACAACTTTTTTGAGTCTCAAGTTGTGGGACACTTTTTAAATAATTTGAAAATTACATGTCAGAAAATGAATTCCAACTGAAATTGTATTTTAAAAAATATAAAACTGTGTACTTGAGATAAAACTATTTAATCCACTGCTGCAGCATCTCATAAACACAACCCTTCTGTATAAGTGTCAACCATTTTTCAGTACATATTATTTTTAGCTTTCTTATACTGGGAAAACTTGTTAAGAGGCAACACCTAACCTGAAGCAGAAACTGCAAGAAATAAAGTCAGATTATTTCAAATCTGCACCATTCTTACTAATTCTCACACTTCAGGCCCCCATCAGTCTGTCCAGGACTGCAATCAAAGTACATGTACACTAGAATTTCATTGTTGCTAATGATCATACAGCTGGTGAAATAAATCATCTGCTTCTCTTCTGGCCTTTAGGAAATCATCACATTTTCACAAATTCTTCTGGGAAACACTGGGTCTTCAATGTCCCAGCACCAAGCACTATATTGTGTCACTTCAAAATTTGTTCCACTATTTCCTTTTTTTTAAAAAAAATTGCTGTAAATACTGGTGATAAGGAACCAAAGTTAGCTTCCATTTCTCAGCAGTCTTTGTATTATTAAAAAAAAAATAATTAATCAGCAAACTTCAAATAATCTAGTTGGCTTCCAACATCAGCTTACTTTGCAAGGTAAGAAAAATTACCTTTGTCTTTGATGCCCTGTGGGTAAGTTCAAATTAGTTTACTGCTGTCTGCTAGTGTTTATTCCCCACCCAGGCTTCTTTGTGCTTGGTGTTTGTAGTTTTAATTAATACAAAGGAGCAGATAAATAGTAAGGATACTTTGGTAACCCTTGCTGAGGAAAAAATTGTCATTTGCACTCAAGTGAATGTATTTTCAAATCATGCAATTTGTTTCTCAAAGTACAGGTCAATGAGCTGCAGGGTGTGTGTTATTGGACATAGGTGAGTAACATGCTACAGTATGGCAACCTGTGCTACATATACAGATTTTGTGTATATATTTTGTTCTTTAATGCTCATATTGAAAAAAAAGGAGGAAATGATAACCATACAAGGTTAGTTATTTTATTTTATTATCAAATAAGCATTTTATTTATCGATTTTACTGCAACATGCTGGTGGGTGGGCAAGCACAAATGCAACACAAATTTAGATGGTTTCCTAAGTCTTGGGACATACAACCTAGGTGGAAAAAAAAAAGTTTCACCAAAAGTTCTGGGACAGAAAAAAAAATATTTTTTTTGTGTCCTGATATATATGGTAAATACATGTATGGTATAACATGTGCAAACTTTCAAGCAAAGAAGTTGATATGTTAAAAAGTAACCAGAACTGGGTGAATGTAGATTTTTTTTTTATAAAAGTGGTAATCTTTGTGCAAATATATCAGTATTAATTTCTTCAATTGCTTTCTTCAATTGCACTAAGGCTTTGTTAAATTCATTGCATTCTAATCTAAGAGGCCCATCAATATATATAAGCATTTTTTTGTGCAGGCTTCTTTAAGGTATTATATTCTTGTCTTACATTGAAGGACACCAGAAGACCAAGACCAAGTGTTCTAAGGTGCTGACTTTTATTAATCACTCATGCAGATGTATCAGCTCAAAGAACATGAAAATGTGAGAAGGCTGTCAGTAAGTAGCCTTTAGGTCAATGATTCTAACCAGGGTTTTGCCAGCTAAACATAGGGACTCTTCTGTATGCCTTCTCTTGGTCTGCAGACTATTACTTTCTTAGGCTTGGCAATCTGATAGTAATTACTACCTTCAGGCAACACTGAAATCTAATCTACTATTAATACTCACTTATAGGTCAAGTCAAACTGCAAACAAAAAAGATCCTGATCTGCCCTAGTATATTGTGCCTGCAGATCCAGGTCTGGATAATTGTTCAAATGATTACTCCTATTAAACTACACAGACCCAGATCTGCTGGCACATTATGTGCTAATAGATCTGGGTCTGGGCATTTACTTATAAGCAAGTATTCACAGTAAAATTCTATGAACAACCCTGTGCTGGTATTACAATAGGTCATATACACATGTCAAACATTCAAAATGCCTGGACTGTCAATAAAATTCAAAATTGTATATAAACTTTTGAAGTAAAATTTTTTGTGCATGTGATTTGGATTTTTAATGTAGCTTTCAGTCATATGGCTAAAATGTCTGCAGTTTGACAGTTTATAATGATGTCTAGTAGTTTATTGTCCTATCTCCCACATTTTACATGACCTCTCACCCAGTCATATTATCCTGACACCAGATCAACCTGTTAAGACATAATTTACTACAAACAAAATTAAGGAGATGAAGCTAAAAAATTTAAAACTCACAGACACACCAATGTTTAGTCTATAAATGTGACAAAAATTTGATAAATATGTGCTAAATGCAATACAGTAGTCCTCCTCATGAACAGTCCCCTTGACCAGCAGCCACCCACTCTTTACTGCAAAAATTCCTTGGCAGGAAGGGGTTTGTGTTCTAAAGTACCTCTCAATGAGACCAGCCACCACCATATTAGTGCTCAAATGTAAAATTTACAGGTGGCAGGTGTCATCCAATATTTAATTAGGTTGAGCTAAGTAATCCAATTATTTTTCCCCAGGTCTGTTTCCAGACCTAAGGTTTTCCTTAGGGAAAGAAGTGTTGGCTAAAGTACAGGTACCACTGTATATTATATCATGAATGCTAATGTTTGCAGGAAATGGGGTCAGCAGTTTTGTGATGGAGCCTTGGGCTTCACCAGGGGATTTTTTCTTTTTAAATTTGTGATTATGACTGGACATTTTTAATTGTCCAGATCATAACATGGTCAGATAGAGATAGGGTCAGCAGTGTTTTGATAAGACTTAGTGGCCTCACCCTACAGGTTTTTTTTACTGAAGATTATGACTGATGATATTATCTAGATCATAACATTGTCCATATGCTACAAATAAGAAACAGCACAAGACTCCTTTTTTAATGTTTTTATGATGCACATGCCAACAATACCCCCCTCACATTTCTATAAAAATGCAAACTATTAATTTATGTTACCTTGAAATAAATGTTTTTAAGACAGGAATATTTGAATAATTAAGGCTACTTTTAAATGAAGATACTAAAAGGTAGCTTTTCTACTATAAACACAAACATACACATCTTACAAATATAGTCCTCCTCCCTCTGGAAAGGTCACTTTCCCAGTGCAGAAGGAGTGGCAATATATGAGGGGACCAGTGCATTTAATTTTGATAAAATTTGAGCATACTGAGATGCTTTTGCTATACATTTTGATTATGCCAACAATTCAGAAAATTGGCAGCCATTCATAATCTACCCCTAGGGTTTAAAATAAACTATATTTATGTTTGTAAAAACATGTATGCCTACCCATCATCACAAGTTATAGGTAATAATACACTATGCTTTTTTTATTACATGTAGCAACCTGTGAAGATTTTATGTTATTATGCACCAACCTATTTCACCAATCACTGGGAGCATGTGTAATATTTTTCTTGCCATTGTGACCCAACATGACCTTTTACAACTGGAAGAGTTTTTCTTCCCAGCATAGTTACTAAGTGATCAATAAAATAAGCACTTAAATTCATGTGTAGGAGATTGCTACATTGTGTTGTTAATGACATCTTTCTTATGTATGCATTTTTGCATGAAAAATAAAGAAATCTCAGTACAGGTAGCCAAAGGTGATAAAGGAGTCAGTCTAGTGGATTATTGCCCATAGTTTTTGACAATGATGCCCCTCTAAACATAATAAATAATACATATCCAATATTCAGAACTTATAAAAATTAAAATATCTACTTTAATCACATGAAAATGTAATTATGTCACATGTATGTGCATAAAATATTCCTGTCAAATTTCATCTGTCTACCTCAAATATTTATGTGCAGTGATGGATCAAAGTTTACATCCAAAAATGTCCATGTCCTGAACTTCAAAAATGTGTGGAAAAGCAATATTAAAAATCACTATTTTCCTCATAATGCAAGTCATCATGTACATGTGTATATGTATACCAAATTTCATTTAGCATTGACAAAACCAAGTCAAAGTGATCTGCAGTATAATTATAACATTAGTATAGGTTTTGAAAATGTTAGTTTCTGAACAAGGTAAAACACACTAACCATGAATATTTTGAAACTTGCATGTTATGCATAATTTAACATCCTATCATGAAATAGTATCATACTTGTTTATATGTTTGATCCAATTGCAAACTGCACAGACCCAGATCTTCTGTCACATACTATGCTGTTTTGCTGGATTTAATCAGAAAAACAAATACAATCTCTAAGATAGCTGATCACATTCTAAGTTGTTTTGTTTGGGACTCTTCTTATATTAATTATATTATATTATTAAGTTATTACTCAATGAAAAGTTTAATGTGACCAATTTAACATATTTATAACAAACCATATTATTCTGTCAGTTACTTCAAATGAAATATTCTGAAAATTTAAGTCACTGAGATGGATGTCCAAAGGGTGTATGATCATGTGTGTGAGCAAAACTTATCCACTTCCTACCATTCCCTGTATATACACATATTAAAGCAGAGTCCTTTAGTAAATAACACATTCCAATCTACTCTGCATAATGTAAGGGAAGATCAGGGTCTATGTTGTTTGTTCTAGTGATTATGCTTAACAAATAACAAAGACCCCAATCTGTTTATGCATTAGGAGACATCAAATCTGGGTGTGTACAGTTTTCAGTTGGTTTTACAAGGGAGTATTATGATAGATACTCTTGTAACTTTATATTTTCAATTAGACAATTAATTACCAAATAAGTTTGATCAGAAAAACAAATTCTCACAAGTCACAATAGTTCCTTCAAAATGTTTTCATATCTTTAACTCTACATTTTTGGATCAGCATCATTAGATTACCTAAAATTATGTGATATGTTTTAAATACTTCATGTGAAACAAAATGTGTACTTTTAGTTACATTCAATGATGCTGGGCTGAAAATTTACTGAGTTACAGATAGGAAAAGCATGCCATGCTATGTGGAACAAACTCTAGTCCTTGTATTATTAGTAAGCAATAGAGGATGGCCTAATATAAATAATATCATCCACCTTTTGATATCTCCTGCAATAGGATTAAGAAGAAAAAGCAAACAAGAGGAAAAGGTGCACCCTAGGAAATAAGGAAAACATTGACTTTTGTTATCAATTTGTTATCAATTTCTTTTATCAAAAGATGTCTGAGGTAATACTTCCTTGTCCCCCTAAAAAAAATCAATTAAATCAGTCTTCTGGAAAGAAAAAATGCTGGAGGGCTGTTCCACAGCTTGTATTTTGAAATGTCCTGCATTTTGGCCAGAAGGTTAGAGATCAATCTGCCTAATAATGAAACCATAAACAGCCAATCTCCAAGTAATGATTAAAAGAGGTCTGAAAATATTTAACAACTTATAAAACTGCAATGTGGTTTCAGAACTACAATTTTTTTTTCAGGTGATTTAAAGTTTTCATGCATGATTGTCAAGTACCAGTACCAAATATAATCTGCCCAAGTAACAAATATAATCTGACCACCACCACCACAACCACCAACTGATACTCTACTGGAAAAAATTACAGAAATCCAAGATAAGACCATTTCTTCTTTATAGAGTGTTGAAATGGTGGTATTCTTGAATGATAAAAAGTTTCAATCTGGCCACTGGTAGTCAAATTGAATATAAAGGTTAGCACCATTTTCATGTAGGTCCAACCTGATTAACTTGATGCATCTTTTGGTTAAACCTCAATGCCAATATGATGACCATTATGGGTGAACAATTAACATATCAATTTCTTACAATCAAGTCTGATTGTTGCTTATTTTCATTCACTCCAATGTAAAACAATAACCACCTATCCATGCTAACTGTAGCTCTTTCATTATGTGACACCACAATCCTTGCCTCAAAACTTGATCCAATAGATACAAAGCAACTGACAAGCTTCTTGCTGAAGTGGGTAGAACAAGTCTGAAACATCTCCTTTACACTGATACATGTGTACTCAGTGACTTGACTGAACTGACTAGATAAAGAAACATTTTGCAGAATTGGTGAAGGAGATGATTCCAAATCACTTGAGTTACAGTCATGTTGTTCATTTCAAGAAGATGAGTGGGTGTTGTCAACAATTTTCTTTTCACCAACAGAAATAAGTGCCTATGACCCTGTGTGTGTGTGTATGTGTGTATGTATATGTATGTATGTATGTGTGTATATATATATATATATATATATATATATATATATATATATATATATATATATATATATATATATATATATATATGGTTGTTAAACATTTTTGCTACCACACTTTGATTTATTCTAGGCAAGATTTTTCTTGCACAAGGCAATTGTACTGCTTTAGTTTTGAAGAGCATAATGCCTTCCAAATTTAAGTGAATTAAATTATTAAATCACTTGTCCCATACAAAACAAAGGGCATGGAGACCAATGTGAGTAATGCATCTGATCAAATGGAACATCAGGGAATAGCCCTGAAGGCTGAATTAAAACCATTGACCACTAACAGGTAGTCTGTTTATAAGTAGTTTTTATTTTATCTTATCAAGGATGAGAATGGCATTATGACCTGAGGTCAAGTCTAGGCTGCCAGTAATTGCCTTACTGAAAAACAACCAATATGTCAACACCTAAAATGGAAGAACCTCACCACTGACAGATTTTTGAAAGATGAAAAGACCATCAAGTGGACATGGGTATCAATAATGTATTGTATCATACCATGAATTATATTTATGTGTGAAACAAGTAATCATTTCACCTTAATGACCATTGCAGCAACTATAGTGGATCAAAGATTGGCACAGTTTACAGTTAGGAGCAAATAAATAACTTAAAAAGTCTTTTGGTGTGACCATCCATTCAAGAATAGTAGCAATAAGATTTTCAAGGTGGAATCCATGATAACTGGCAAATTAGGCATAAGGAATATTATTTGTTCCACTGATTACTCCCAACTAACAGACCAAGATCTGTTAATTCAAATGTGACCTCAGATCAGGCCTGTACTGTTTGTCTGTAAATTAGCTTGATCAATTTTTTTTTTCACAATTGAGTAGGGAAGAGAACCAACATTGTCTGGTACATGTTGACCTACATAATATTATAGTCTTTGGGGGAAATGGGGCCATTAAACAAATTTTGGGGTATTACCTTTATGCAAACAAATAAAACCAGGACCTTTTGTTATCAATTTGTTTACAAAAGATGCCTAAACTTAGTACATTCTTATCCAAAGCCTATCCATAAACTTAGCCATCTGTGAAGAAAAACATGGTAGGACAGTTGGTAATTTTATGTCCTGCCCTGGGCCAAATGGCAGAGACCAGACTGCATAGTGAAAACACACACACCCACGCCTACCTACACCAACAAACACTTCTAGAAATGGATTAAAAGAGGTCTGAACAGATTTACTGGCCTACAATTCTTCCCTACAATCCTGAATTCAAAATTTCCTTTAGGTGATTTAAATATTTCATGCATGACCATCAAGTAACAAAGAAGAGTCCTCCAAGGGACTGATGCCCTATTGCTCAAAAAGATTTTCAGGGAATCCAAGATAAGACCATTTCTCCATCTTAACTACAGTGTTGAAATAGTGTCTTACATGCGTGAAGTTAACAGGAGTTTCAATCTGGCCACTGTGGCAGCCAAATTATAGGTTGAGATTGGCACTATAGGACAAACCCAATATCATTCAAGATGAACAGCAACAAAATTTTCAAGATGGCATTGATGGTGGCTGGCAAGTCAGGGTCAATGTTAACTCTTTCTACTAATTACCCTAACAAATGGCAGAGACCCAGATCTCCTGGTACATTATGTGACAGCAGATTTGGGTCTGTACAATTTTCAGTAACAAGTGAATATATATATATATATATATATATATATATATATATATATATATATATATATATATATATATATATATATATATATATATATATATATATATATATATAACTTAGCAATTAATTACCAAAAGTAGATGATCAGACAAAATGTTCTTTTTCTTAATCACTAGTCCTCATATTAAAAAATTGAAAAATATATGGTATATAAATAAATATTTTGCATTTATTCAATGATTAAAGAGAAAAGTACCAATTGGAGAAAAAGAGACATTAAACAGCTTTTGTAAAAAAAAAAAATGCCTTTATGCAAACAAGAAAAATATTGACTTTTGTACTCAATTTGTTTACAAAAGATGTCAAACTTAATAATTCCTTATTTGAAAACTATCAATGAACTTAAATCATCTGTGTAGAAATAGCTGTAGGGCTGTTCAACAGCTGATATTTTGAAATGGTTTCCTGCCATTGATCCTAGATCAGACTGACCAATAATTAAATCACAAACATTCCCCTTGTAAGGGATTACAAGATATTTAAAATATTTACCACTTCACAAGCCTTCAATATGATTCAAAATTTGCTTTATTTGATTTAAAAATTCCATGCATGAACATCAACAAACAGGAACCTCCCCCACCCAGGGATGACACTTGACTGCTCCTAAAGATTTTAGATGAATCCAAGATAAGACCATTTCTTTTCAACTGCAGTGTTGAATGGTGTCAGATATTCTGGAGTGATAAAAGGATTTTCAATCTGGTCACTGGCAGGAGACTGAATGTAAGATTAAAATCAGTGTTGTCCAGTGTTAAAGTCCACCAGACAACTAAGATCAGTGATTATTTTAAATCATCAATAATTTCATTTATAAGATGGATTAGGGTAAATAGGATACAGTATCCTTGCACTGAACATAAATTTGGGACAGAATATAAATGCATAATTTTCTTCTCAGTTTTATTTGAATAGTGAACATATTGATAATAATAATAATAATAATAATAATAATAATAATAATAATAATAATAATAATAATAATAATAATAATAATAATAATAATAATACAAACAAGAACAACAATGATGACATTCAGTTCATGGTACTTGTTCAAAAACAAATTTTTAAAAGTGAACCTGTATACTTTTAAATTTTTCTATTTGTCCGTCTTTTCTTACAATGAATATTGTTAATTCATTCTTTGATTCATCACATTCACATATCTACTTTCTTAATTACCAATTAATATGTACATACTTCTGTCTGTCTTTTTATTGTGCCTTCCTTTTAAGGATATGATTGACTAGGGAAATCCAAAACTAAATGAAATTATTAATGATAATCTCAATAATAAATATTTAGAAGAACACAATCATAAGAAAATCTTAATATCACATATGTGTAATCCAAGTGATTTATCCAAGGTGATTGAATTGCTGGAGATTATTTAAATTATTATTAAGCAAACACAATTGTGCAATTGAAAACTTCAGGCATTAACTTTACATAAAAGCCTGTGTTCAGTTCTATTACAGAAAGTTCATGGAGCTTTAATATAATGATCTTTTTCTGAATGTGTCTTTTAGGATGGTGGCCTTAATTACTGAAATAAAAATATTAATTTTTTTCAATTTCCACTTGAACAAAGATTTGTAAAAACCTTTCAGCTGAACAGAAGAACTTCAGTTATCTGTCAGCCTATTAGCAGCCAGTCTCTGTTAACTGTCAGGGCATTGTATGTAAAATATCAAAAACTGATACATGTACATATAGATATCATGATTTTTTTGATGACTTGATCTACTGTAAATTTTTAATGTACATATTCTATTATCCATCTATTCTCATATTCATCATGGTCTAGTCCTGCACCCTGACTCCTGCACCCTGATGAATAATCAAAGTTCTACTATACAACAGAGTGACTTTCTTTCAGGCTGTAAGACAATGTTGCTCCAGAAATATCAACTTCACTTAACTCTGCATATTGAAACTTAGCTTTGTCAGTAGGGTTTAAGACATTACACAAATCTATTTTTAAGCATGAGGTTATTACTTGTTGCATCACATCAGCCCAATTCAGAGCCTGACCTATTAAGCTTATATAATTAACCAGTATCATACCAAGCATTTTTGTTTTAAATTTGGGCTATTAATCTGTTTGAGAGAATTAGAACAATATGCAACTAAAACAAAGTTTAGGTGCAAGACCTAAAAGTGGTAATAATAAACAGGTGGTTTTTATATTCAAGCAATTATATTTGATTTATGCATACCTGGGTTTAGCTATTAGGTGGTCACTGTAGAAAATATGACTTAAGTACAGGTTTATAAATGAATTTGTTGTTGAAGACTGGATTTTGAACCAGACAGCAATACAGTACAGGTAAGAGAGTGTTTCTTGTCACCGTCCATGATACTTGGCTCATTATCTAAATGTGCACAGAACTGAATAAAAATGTTCTTTTTTCAAAAGTGTGTCCACACATCCAGTCAAGGAAAAAATGATCAAATTAACACTCCTCCTTTTATATCCTTGCCCAGTCTTGAAACAACATAATATATTGAAATAGTACTGAACTGATTTTATTTCTCAATCATTCATTAACTGACAATATGGATATATGATTTTATTCATAGGAACACATTTTTTTTTTGCTTCAATAACAGACTGGCATTTATCCACAAAACAGCAAGATTATTTATTTGTTCAAAGATTCTTGAAAGCCATTCAGAACACACAAATTGGTCCCTTATTTATGTGAACTAATCTATTGAATATAATATTATTTATGTGGTATTAGTAAACTAATGAATTGAAACGCCCAATATGTAAACGCAGACATTAGATAAATTAAACAATACCAAAGAATCTTGTCTAAACAATATAAAATTTTGTCATTTTATTATGGAATATGTGAATCTGTTTATTAAAATAATTTTCTCTTTAATTTTCAGTTTATAAAGATGGAAATGAATGTGTTTTCAAGGGACTGTTGGAGATAACAAAAAGTGCTGAGCTTAGCCTCGTTTTGGATTTGTCACAAATGTATGAATACATTCTGTGAATGGTCTATTGATATAATAAACTGGGAAACTTTGAGCAGGATGTCAACATCAAAAGATATTTAATATAAAAAAGATTTTTTTTCTCTAAACAAAAATTCTTTTCAAACAGTTGCACTTGGACCAACTTTCTTTCAGAATATCCCATGTGGCCATCATACTTCTATATGTGGTACTTGTCAAGCATGTCATTAAAGGATAAAAAATATATATTTTTGTAATATATAAAAATAATTTGTGAAAAATATTATTTTGTGAAAGAAGAACGATTGAGTTATGAAAAGGAAAACCTACCATTATGTAATATAAATAAATTTTTAAGATTATTAGGGAATGTATGTACATTCCATCCTGATGAAACTACCAACATACTGGTACAGTGAAAAAGTCCATGCTATGTATCACAAGAAAATGTACTGCTGTAACCGAATCTACTAGGCCACATATATAGATATTATATGCTTAAAAGTGGTGTAAAACCCCAAAATACTAACAATAAGCAACCACTCCAGTGGCATGAGTGGTTAAAATGTCGCCTCTGATACAGGTTTTGGGTTTGAACCAAAGCCGAATCATACCATATACTTACAAAAAAGGTACTACAGGTAGGCAGGATAATGTGACTGGGTGGGACATGATAAAATGTGTCTGTGGCATAATAACCTAGTGCTAAACATCACTATAAACTGCCACACTACAGATCCCAGTGCTAAACATCACTATAAACTGCCATATTACAGATGCCATAGCAATACAACTGAAATAATTTTAATAAGCACATTGTACCACCTGTTCAGGAGAAATAATTCTTTAATTTCTCAATTGTTTCGAAACATGAAGTATATATTGCTGTATTTCTGAAACACTAGAGCAAGTGCATATTTGGGTCTTATATATTACTAGACAATTTATTTTATAGTAAAATCCAGATCCTGGATGTCCAGCACACAGTGCATTGCACTCAAGTATGTGATCTTGACCCAAAGGTAAAGGGGTGACTGATTGTGTCACAAAATATACTTTCTTAGCTTCATAATGATTAATTCCAGAATATGTTGTTATTGTGGTAGGGTTAACATCATTTTTCAGTACAAGATAAGCAGCCAGTATAAAAAATGAAGGAAAAACCTGGTTAAATCCCAGGAAGAACCACCAATCCACAAGAAGCTACAGGCAATCTGTCTGGCATAACCACACTGGTTGAACCTGAGACCTAAACCCATGCAGACAGGGCGGAGATGGCAATGAGCCCTAATGATAAGTGCTTTAGACCACTAAGCCACTCAGGGCCCCCCAATATATGAAAATTCATCAAGGCATTTAGGTATTATAAACAAATGAGAAAAAAAAACAACTTAAATCTTCTATGACTATGACTTTGACCCTAAGGTTAATGGGGGAAAGCTTATGTGTCACTAGATAAACTGTCTTAGCTTCATGATTCATCTTGAGTATGAATAAAATCCATAAAGTTGTTGAAAAAAAACTAATGGAACAAAAACCACAAGCAAAAAATTAATGCACTACTGTCACCTTGCCTCCAAAATAAAAGAGGCCTGCCATTGTGTCCCAGAGTGGTCATTAACTTCATAATGAATCATTTTTGTATAAACTAAATATATAAGAGCACAAGGAATTATATACAATCAAAGAACATGAAGCAAAAAACCAACTTCAAACTGCTCAGTCTGTGACCATGATCCAAAGGTCAAAAGGACAACCATTTTAGTGACTGGGTAGTCTTAGTTTCAAAATGATTCAAGCTAAATATGAACAAAACCCATCAAGAATTTCAGAAACTATATCCCAATAATATTCTTTAAACCATAATAAATTACTAACAATGATGAATGTAGAAAAAGAAATTCTGATGGCAACCACTTAGGGGTCATGTTTTGTCCTAGGTTATTTTTTTAATCAATAATTTTATCAGCCAATCAGATGAACTTTACATGTTCACATTTGGGAGACTAAGCAGTATGACTAAAGATCATCATTGTCTACCAAACAAATTAATTCACTTTCAGAGTTTTGATAGCTGAATATGACCCCTAGATATATATATATATATATATATATATATATATATATATATATATATATATATATATATATATATATATATATATATATATATATATATATATATAATATGCATAAGTGGTTTTTTTTATTATTTGCTTGATGTATTTTTATTTGACATAGTCAACAACTTTAAAATAACAGATTATTCCATATAATCTATATTATGTTGCAAATTTATAAAACTGGTTCTACTGAAGTTTATAAATTCTATATTTCTAAAATTAATTTTTGTAAGCTTATTAATGTTTCATAAGAATGAGAACTCTCATCACAGCCAAACACCTGTAATTCTCAACAGACATTGCATTTTACTCTACCTGCATTACTATCAAACTGATATTTCTGCCTCTTAGCTGCTGAATTGTCAGCTAGTTAGATGCAAGAATACACCTTTAATTTCTGGATATCACCCTTACTGAAACCACCCATGACCTTGATGATATAAGCCAATGTTTCAAATTTTATCAAAATCTGTTAATAACTATGGCTTTCAGAGGAGTATCAATTTTCAAACTCATTCAGACTTTAATGATAAAGATATATTCCAAGTTTTATCAACAACAGATCAGAAATATGCCCTCCAGATTGGTAACAAGCAACTAAAGATGGGCAGATGAACAATTTACCCACAATACTTTAAGCTCTTTTGGTCAAAGGTCAAGTTTGGAAGCTTGCAAAATGGGTAATGTTACTTAATTTTGCCAATGGTACATAGCACCATCCATTCAAGTTTCATGATGGACCTGTAATTGTCATAGAAACTGAGATAAAAGCAAAAGCTTAACATAATCACTGGTGCACAAAAAGTGGGTCCTTATGATCTATTTTAGCAAGTGATAGAGAGTACCCCCAAAAAAGGGTAGAATGATAATTCAGTTATCATGACAGAATATCATAAGTGTGTAAGATTGATTAGTAAAACTAAAAACCAATTATTGGAAGGAACCCTTTTAGCCACAACTCACATCATTGATTGTGCACCACAAATTATACCTAAAACATGAACATGAAGACTTACATTATACTGATGGTTATTTATGCAGAAAACAATATTCCCCATCATTATATCTGTGGTGCAATTGATTAGCAATATTGTATGTCATTCCTGATATTGTAAGTCATTCCTGATATTGTATGTCATTCCTTACGTTCTTATATTCTGAAATGTCAGCATGAAATTATGAAATCAGGGTACATGTACATGTACTTTATTATTAGGTCAATTTCATCATAGTGAAATCAATAGCTTATGCAATTAAATGCCAAAGGGAGCAATTTATGGTATTAAAGTAATAAAAGAGAAGGGGGTAACCACAAATTTGAAATTACTATACAATTATCAGAAGAAAATGAACACTCAAGATCTTTCTTTAAAATCATAGAGGACAGGATGTATGTAGACTGAGAAGGTTTGAGGATTTTTAAAGACCAGTCTGAGGTTGAAGCAAATGATGAATGTTGATAGTTCTGTAAGATCAAGGCTTTCTATAAAAAAAACAACTGCATGCAGTCATATAATTACTCTGAAGTCTATATTTTTGTTCAATACTACAATGAACTCCCCACTAATGTCAGCTCTCAATGTCTTTGGCAACCAAATAATGAGGGCTTTGAGTCTTAAAATTGTCAATGGTGACTAAAGGTTTCAAGCAGATTATGCAATGATTGCTGAAGTTGGACAGGTACTTGGAGCACTGACTGGATTACCACACTGACATTTATCAGCTTTGTTACAGTTGTTTTCCATAATCAATATTAAGTTCTAATATTGTATATACTGAACCCACTTTTAAGTTAAGTCATACATGCTTGTAATTTAAGTGCAACTGCAAACCAAACTATCCAGATCTACCATCACATCATACACCAGTAGATCTGCCATCTAGGTGTCAGCAAATCTGGTCACTACAGTTTTTTAAGAGGAACCCATGTAATATAAAACATTAACCCTTATGTGCCAATACATTATGTGAAGGCAGATCTGGTCCATATTGTTTGCAGTTGTACTCAGCTTTTAAGCAAGTATAGATAACTGATTATGATCTCTATTTCAAACCAATTAACACTTATCAAATTTATCCACCAGTATTGGAGCCAAGGTGGCAACAACCATTTTGGGAGTCAGGTTTTGGTGACCTCTAAATTAGACTTAGCAGTGTGGCTGAAGAGTATAAATGTGTGCTTAATAATTTCATCCACTTTCAAATTTCTGAAAGCTTTATTTCCACTGGTTAATTCAAAGGTCACCAGAACATGATCTCTAAGTGGTTTCTGTAAGATCTTCATGTAGAACAGTGGAGATCTTATTTTCATCAGACTGAAATTCATCTCAGTAAGTTCTATTCAATGAGATCAGTGAGAATAACCTAATTATAGTTTTTAGTTTTGTTGGTCTTGATGGCTCTTTTGCTTAAACATGTTTAGGAAATGAGAATTCCCTTCCAAAAACACATCAAATTAGCTGACTCAAGATGGTCTGGTGGGTATCAAACCCACAACCCTTTGATCATAAGTCTGATGTTCTACCAAATAAGCTACATCTATTCTGAGTCACTTTTAATGTTCCAGTGTCTACTTTTGGCTTTATGAACAAGAGAGTGATTGGAAATGAGATCTGGGTCCACCATTGTGAGAAGGAGACCTGGACAGTTATGTGGTCAAACTTGCTTGTCTTTACAAATCACTCACATCTGTCTGCTTCAGTTCCAATCTCAGCTATATTGGTAATATTTCCCCCAACGAAATATAACTGCAGTGTAAAATCTACCATGTGCTGAAAAATGGCTTTAATCCATCATACCTCACTAAAAAAAAAACTGAGAAAGGTTTCTATATATGCTTTGCTATTGAGACAACTCAAAAGATGTCCAGTAAAATTACCAACAAACAAAAAAACA
Organism: Potamilus streckersoni; assembly: GCA_016746295.1. NCBI lineage: Eukaryota > Metazoa > Mollusca > Bivalvia > Unionida > Unionidae > Potamilus > Potamilus streckersoni. The sequence continues at coordinate 3,263,229 of JAEAOA010000432.1, forward strand.
AAAGAGACATCATACTAAGAGAAGCAAATAATTTATTTACTTGTCCCAGTCTACACAAATTAAAATTAAATTTATGAAAATGTTTATATTATCCATCTATAATGTGTTAACCTGAGATAATCTCTTAACAAATTCATCAAGTTTCAACTAAAGAGAGGTCAAGAGGTGGGTAAAGTAATTCTGGCCAATCTCTGTTCTCATCTCTTTGTATTTAACACTGGGGAGTTAAATGTGGCAGTTCAACTGGCCAAAACTGACCACAGGTCAAGGAGGTGACCTTTTAGTCCTGAAGGGGTAAAGAAGTTTATTATCTGGCCAGAGGATAAGGTGCTCTAGCAGTCTGCACTTCTGTAGTGGACAATGGTCACTGCCACTGAAGTATAGCTATCTACTCCCTCAAGTAATGCATATTTGATCATGATGACCACAATACAGAAGCAAGCTTCACAAAATTTTGTCTCACCACCCCACCCAACCCAACCCCCTGTTGCTTCCTTTATTTACCAGCACCTTTAATGCAACATGATCACACTTTTAAACTACAAATTTTGTCTCATGTTAAATAGGAAAAAATAAAACAAGTCACATTAAAGAAAAAGATCAAAACAAAAGGAATACAAGAACTTTCAAAATCTTTATTGATTAATTATCTGCCTAATTTGACCCAGCTTTGCTAGCCAAGGTTCCAGTGTGTTAACCCTGTCTACACCTTGATGGATCATAGAGACATTTCAGTGCTTTAGGTCTGTGAATTTCATTGGATGCAGCAGTAAGCCACCAAATCCAACCAAAATCAAGCTGTTCAAATCTGAACACTGCACCAATAAGACAAAAGCAGCACACAAATGAAATGAACTCACAAATCAACAATTTTCCACTGATGGTCCAAGTAACAGCTTCTCTCTGGTACACAGTCATACTTTTGATGTTAAACTTACCAAGTATTCTTCTGAAGGCAATTGCATCCACCATTATCTGCCTATACACTGCTGTTATATGCTGTTGGATAGTTGGCATTACCTACTAAGAAAGGCAACTAATAAAATTCAAAGGATGTGGCCTGGACAAAGCAATGATATAGCTGATCAATCTGCCCTGGTGTAGATAGTGTTAGTATATCAGAACCTTGGCTAGGGAAGATGCATTTGGCCATAACATTGGTTTTCTGTGTCAGGAAAACAATTTCTTCAACAATTGTGTCCTACTGAGAAAAAAAATTAACTCACAAATGTAAATGTGTGTATTTCATAAGAAGGATCAAAATGGTTTTCAACCTATCTGATGAATTTTTTTTAAATAATCAGCTATTGGACAAGTAGTGATCATGTTTAGTTTCAAATACTTTTCATGTATTATAATAAACTTTAATTTTGGGATAGATATTCAAAAAGCACTGCAAGAAAATACACACCATTCTATACATTTTGAGACATTATGGTCTATTTAGACCTGTTGTTCTTGCTCTTTTGGGGTTTAATGCCATTTCTTGGTGTTAGATGGGCTATACATGCTGACCATTCTGTAACCTATGGTCAAACTTGTACCTGGACCTATGTAAAAATATCAATCTTTTAAAACACAAAGTATGCCAATGTTTCACAAATATTCATCTTGTAATGTCCAAATAAATTACATTCATGCACATTCACATCTTTCACCAATATAAAAGATTCCTTTTTTTCTTGCACCTATGATGAATTATAGAAGCAGTGTGGTTTGCAAAATATCTACCATGAATGTGCTTCTCCAGCCCTATGGTCTCAGTGTGGTAAAAACCTAATTTCCATAACATTAGGGAAAGGAAGATTCTGGGAATTTTCAATCTCTATGTCCGTTTCATTCTGAACTTACCTCAGCTCTAATGTGGGGGAGTCAACTGGCGTTGGAGAATCCACAAAACATCCTAAAATAAAATAAGTATACCATTTATTACATACAGAAAATGCACCTGCAATTGAAGTCAACATCAAGGATTCATGCTATGTAAGAAATAAAAACCCTCTCCTTCAACCCTTCACAAAAATGTAACCATTCGATTAACAGGCAAACTTAAAATAAAGTGAAGTCATAATTCCATAAAATTTTCTAAAATTTTTTTTTACAAATCATACAGTTATGTGACCAAGATATTCTTAATATAAAGAATGATATCCAGTTATTGGAGAACTGTGGTAGCTCAGTTGGTAGAGCATCAGACTTGTAATCAAATGGCTTGGTGTTCAATACCAACCCAGACAAGCCAGAGTCAGCAAGCTGGTTGTGTCCTTGAAAAAGGTATGGCAATTAGCTCCCATTTATACTTATAATACAGCCAATAAAATGTTAAAATGTCATAAAAACCAACCAATCAGCCAACCAATTAATGGACTCCTGACTCCAGCAGTTTTAATTCAACCCTTTAGGCCATTTCAGGCTGCTCTATTGAACTGAACACAAATCTCATCTTGGACACTACATTATTTGTTTTGCACTGCACAAGTTATTGAAAAAAAAAAATATGCTTTCACTTAAATTTGGAAAGCATAAAGTCTAATTCAGAACATGTCCAAGTGTGGAAGATGAGATGACTGATCAGATTCATAATATTGTACTTACTGCAATTGCAAAACTGCCAGGGCCACGTGTACTTATTTCTGTCATTTGAAAAAGTTAATTAGAAAATATTGAAAACACCCACTCACTTTCCAGAAATGAACAAGGTGACTAAAGCTCATGCAGCTTTGAATTCGCACCTTCACCAATTATTTGCTTCAGTTGCTGATTACATATAGCAGTGTAAAAGGAGACACTCAAAATTTGTTCCCCATGTACAATTTAAAGAACTTTACTTGTCAATTTAAAAGCCACTTTTGCACAAAGCTTATCTGTTGCTTTTTATCTACTTTGAGTTGGGATGCAATACTTAGTGTTGTGCAGTGAATAAGCTACAGTTAATTCTGATTGATTACACACCCACCCCTACCTCCAATTTGAAGAAACAATAACTAACAATCAGAACTGAATGAGACATTTAACTGCATGATAAGTGGGTTTGTTGATATTTTTTTTAATCTGGCAGAAATTCATGCATATGCCTGCAGCAGCCATCTTTGATGATTCTCAAATTAAAATGTAAACAACTAATAATTATTCACAACTGCTGAAGACTGAACATATTTAACATAGGTATTTATATAGAAAAGGCATTGATGCACCAATTAATCAATTAATCATTCAACCCTGTTGATTTTTACTTCCTATGCTAATGATTAGACAGCATGTTCTGCTTTAGTGAACCATCAGTTTGGTTTCAATCCATAAAATCATTCAAAAGTTCTTGTGTAGAAATTGAGTGCTAGTGATTTAGATTTTTGAAGTAGCTTTAACAATTTTTCAGTCATATTTCTATGATTCCTGCAGTGTGGCAGTTTATAGTGATGTCTAGCATTGGGGCATCATGCCACATAATGTCCCACCCAGTCACATTATCCTGACACCAGGCCTACCAGACCTAACACTAACCTCTTAATGCTGAGCACCAAGCGAGGCAGCTGTTAGTACCATTTTTAAAGTATGACTTGGTCTGGGTTCAAACCCACAACCTCCCACAATAGAGGCAGACGCTCTAACCACTAGGCCATTGGAGTGGTGGTGTAGAAATTGAAGGGCAAAGTTCTAAATCAAACAGATTGCCAAAACTCTTTAAATTTTACCACAAAAAAGTTTGGTTATGCATGTGGGCCAGTTATTGATTCAAAGCCATACCACTTGATGTAAATGTAACCTGATTAAGCAAGGATACAGGTGTGGGTCAGGCTGAACATACCCCACTATGGCTTTTTTGCAAAACTTCATATCAAATTTTATTTCAATTTATTAAGTCCTTCAAACATTTTGGAGCAGAAAATTACAATTCAGACCTTTATGATGCTTTCCAAACTCGTAAGAGAAAATTTAGCATTTGCTATGAAGAATTGCAGATCAATATGGTTTACTCTGAGAAAAGAAACCACAGATAATTTGGCGGCAAAACTTACATGTTCTAAGAAAGGACAAAGCTTCAAAAAAGTAAGTTATTTGCACGATTTGTGCAGAATATTATGACATTATAATTGTGATTATTTGTAGTATGTATACTTAATTACTAGAATCATTTAGTATATAAAATTAACCTTGTACTATTTCATTTACAAGTGAATTTGAGAAATGGGCTTGACACTACATAGAGAATTAGATGCAAGGAAAATTTATGTATTTTGTTAGCTTGTGGTCAGAATTAATTAATTCAGTATTATGTTACTTCCTAGTAGACCAGTGCATTTATTAATGAGTTATGTTAGAATTTACATATGCTTGAAATGTAAATTTGGAAACAGGGTTCACATAAGATTAATTATGGATGTATGGATACAGTTGAGCATGGATATTTGAATATTTCTATGAGTTGTATGGTAAAGAAATGTGTTTAATTATTGTGATGTTGTTCAGTATAGGAATATGTATAGATGTGGTGGAATTTATTGATGTATGTATAAAATGTAATTGATACTACCCTGTATTGTGACATTTATTTTACCATACAAGAAGTATGGGTATCTAGAAATTAAGGATGGAAGCTAGGACAGCCAATACAGATGACTCCAGTAGGAGTTCTGGAGGGAGCATACAAATTATTATGCCTTAAATCAATGACAAAGAAGAATCCATTGTCAATTTCCTGGTGTAAATTTGAGAAACTGGCATGCATTCTTAATATTCTTGAGCATCATGCTGATAGCAGAGCATGGATATTTGAATATTTTCATACTTTGTAGGAGTGTTCCAAAAGAAATGAGTCTGATTATTGTGATATTGTTTAGTTTAAGGACATTAGGTATAAGCACTGATGTAACAGAATTTATTTATATAGGTATAAGAAGTAATTGCTACCACCTGGAATTATGATGTTTGTTTTACCAGACAAGAAGGTACAGGTGAAGGAATGCCTGACCAAACAAATTTAATAGCCATTATCTGAGGATAGGCTGTCTGTAGGGTGAGATGAGAGGACTAAGGAAAAGATTGTACTGTCCTTGTGTTTTCATGGGGGAAACTTTGTAGGAGACAGAATTTCTGAGTACACTGGGTCCCAAGTCTTCCAGAGTTGGAGATGAAATTGAGACTGTAGCCAAGACAGTCAAAGTAAACAGAGGAGTAGTCATGGGAGAGAAAGTGGAGAAGGAGTCTAAGACAAAGTGGAGAAGTGAGGATAAAGTCCAGAAGGAGAAGGAATTTGTAGAAAGCAAGGGAGGAAAAGAATGAATTGGGAGAAACAGGAGAGAGAAAAGATACAAATGATGAGTAAAAAGACAAGGACAGGTGGAAATCAATCTCACATGGCTAATCAAGTGATGCAATAGGCTTATTAAAAGGTCCAGAATGGAGTGTAACTGGAAATAGTAGTAGTTTGATTATTGAATTATTAAATTGTTATTCATTGAAATTCAACTTTTTTTGTATATATAACCATCTAACTGTCAGCATTGCTGACTGGTGGCTTAGAGCTTTACAGTTATCTTTCACTGAAATTCACTACCAACAAAATAGAGCCTGGTGGGACTTCTATAATTAAATAAAATATTGGAAGCATCCTACCCCAACAACATACAGCTTTCACATGGCCAATTTGTTATTAATCCTATAAGTCTTTAAAAAGTTTTTGAGCAAAAATGAAACAAGTCCAAAGGGGCCTATACTCTAACAAACTTTTCCTACAAAATGATAAAAACTAACTCTGATGTAGAGCTCAGTATAAAGACTTGCACCAAATTCCATTTCAATCAATTAGAGTGTATTGTCTTGTAAGTTTACAGATATGGGTAACACTATATATGACCTACATACATTTGGGAGGGAGAAGCATACTAAAATTATAAAAAAAATTATCTCCACATGTTCATATATGTCTGCAATTCTATGTTTCATCAATTATTTTTCAGCAAGATACATAGTTTAAGAGCCTTGCCAAAAATATACCAAGCAAAATAAACCACAATAAAACTATACCCAATCCAGATAAGCTGTGGTTAGTTGTTAGTTGTGCTTTTAATTGCACTTTGAGGGCATATTAGCTAATATGGCCCAAGGCAAGGGAATCCAATCCTTTTTTTTATCCCTACAAATCCTTTAAGGAGGGAAGTCAAAGTCCACTAAACCTGAAATTCCAGGGATGTGTATGATCTCCTTAGAGCAGCACTCCCCTAAGGTGTGTAGTAACAAAATGTTAAGCAATCATTATGCAATTAGCTAGAACAACACAAATATCCCGGTAGGATCACATAAGGAAAGTTGGTTATACCCAGTATTTTGCCCCAGGGTGTAGTGTTTATTCCCACATAATACACTCTGGTCAGAAGGAGCACAAAGAGAAACCACATAATATACAAAAAGGAAAGTGCTATGTGAGTGATATATATATATATATATATATATATATATATATATATATATATATATATATATATATATATATATATATATATATATATATAGTGAAACACCCTGTTGAATTCATTGATCTGCTGATATATTGGAGGGACTGGTGATCTAGGTGATCTAAGTTCATTTCTTTCTGCAGGTACAAAGGACTATCATTACACATATGTGTAATACATGGCAGATTTTTGGGGTTTTGGATACTGCATTACAAAAAAGAAGTACTGTGTTTACCCACAAAACTATATGGTCTTAAGTGTAAAAAAAATGAATTAAATATACAAGGAAAGCTTGTAGGCCCATTTCATGCTTATTTAAGACACTTGATGTCTGCTTTTATCACAAAAAATAGATGACTAAGAAAGTTAAAAATATGAAAATGCTGAAACCTCAATTACAAGAAACAATGCATGAAGTGTTGTATGGAGTTGGAGAACTTTCCATATTATGCAATTTTTTAACATAATTTTAAAACTTTATCATAAAGAAGATAGGTTTGTTTGTTCAAATAATTTCTCCATATTGGCCTGGTTTTCAAAAATTCTTTTATTCTTTTTTCAATGCAATTTTGATAGTTTTTAAATAAATGACTAGATCCACATTATGATTTTGTCTTCCTTCTCATTTCCTCTGAAAATTAATCCTCTGATTTTTTTTAAAAATCTACACTGGAAATTGCATCTGAATGTAATTCAAATTCATAACAGCCAATAAATGAGGAGCAAGGTAACAGCTGTCAGTAAGTATAGTACAGTGTATCCAGATATGCCTTTGTCTAACTTGGGGGCATGTGATCTGACTGAGCTAGCAATCCCTTTGTGTATCTTGAAAGCTGATATGAGACTTGAAATAGAAGGTGAAGAAAGTTTAAAATATTCACACAAAAAGGCACTAAATATAACTGAGACTCATGGAACAGGTGAATCTCTCTAAATCCTTCAAATTATGAAAATAATTTAAAATTTTAAGGTAAAGATAACAGGTTTTCTTTGTTCAAATTATATGTTCACATATTGGCCTGGTTTTAAAATCTTTTATTCTTTCTGGGGGGGGGTCTTTTGTTTATGGGTTGGGGTATTTTATTTTGCAATTCATCAGTTTTTAAAAAACTTTCAATGACTAAAGTAAAGATTCACAGAAAGATGTCTTCCTTCTTGTGTCCTCTGCAAATTATAACCCTATGAAAAAAAAAAAACCTGTAAAGTGTGGAAATTGCATCTAAATGGAATTCAAATAATGGACAACCGATAAAAGAGGATCAAGGTAACAGCTGTTGGTAGTTCAGGGTATCAAGATTTTCCTTTGTCTAAATTTAGGTCAAGTGATGGGATTGAGCTAACATTCCCTTAGTGAATCTTAACTGCTGATGTGGTCCTGAAATAGAGGGCACAAAAGTTTAAAATATTGTCAACAACTGCACTGAACCTTATTTACAAATTACCAACCAAAAAAGAATCAAAGAACAAAAGAACCTCTAGAAAAAATACCACATATTATTAAAATAATTTTAAAACATTGCCATACAGAAAACATTTTTTTTTGTTCAAAATAAATGTCCCTATACTGGCCTCATTTTTCAAAATCTCTTCTTGTTTTCTGTTTAATTTTATTTTATTTTTGTTTCTCCAATGTACATTTTATACAAATTTTTAAATGACTTCAGATTCACAGTAAGATTTTGTCTTCCTCCATGTATCCTTTGCAAATTATATCCCCATTAATGAAATTTTCTTTTTAAAAATTCTAGATGTGAAAATGGCATCTGAATGGAATTCAAATATTGGACTGCCAATAAATGAGAAGCAGGGTAACAGCTGTTGGTAGTGATGCATCTAGAATTGCCTTTGTCTAACTTGGGGTCATGTGATCTGACTGAGGGAGCTAGCATTCCAGGTAATGTGAGGCTTAATGCCAAATTGGGATTGAAACTCACATTAAATGGGTCAATGAGATTCTTTGACCCTACAGTCAGTTCATTCACAGGACTGTTTCATTCAGGGTTGAGGTTGGACAAAGAACAGGTTATTGAACTGCTGGCTTATGCAACGAAGTCTAGTTTCCTCAGTAGTTTTATATATGAGCTAAATAAATTTGGTTGATGGTCCGATATTTTTAAAGATAATTTTAAAAACAATCACTGACAAAAGCCAACATGGACTGATATAGACTGCTGACTCATCCATCAAAAATCAAACCTAGAAATGTAACCCAAAACTTTTAAAATGAGAACCATCAACAAGTTATTCCATTTTATATTTAATTAAATGACAGCCAATAAAATGTTAGTTAGACTATCCTGAAAGTTGTAGTCCAATAAAATGTTAGTTAGACTATCCTGAAAGTTGTAGTTAGACATTGTTCTTGATGGTATAAATGGAACACTGTGCCTGACCTGGAGTACTAGGGCACACTTTCATCATAGGGTGGCAGGTGTTAGAGATATTAGACAAAGAAGTTATTCACAATAAGATTTGAGCTGCAAGCAAGGGAGTAAACACTGCCTGATGGATCCTTTAAGGTCTACTTCACTCCTACATAAGGAGATACAAACACACAATCTGGTACCTTAAAGAATTAGTAAGTAATGATTCAAACAAACATACTGTGCCCCACACACACACACACACACAATGCTCAGAGAACAAAGAAAGGTGAATATGTCACTGACCATTCCTTTTTACGAGTAAAACATGCTGTTTTAAATTTTAAACCCATGTCTATATTGTAAAAGCTAAATTTCTTGGAAAGTTATTCATAAGAGTTTCTTTGGTGATCTAAGGCAAGTTATGATAAAAATCATTACACTGTATATTGACCATGAAAGAGATGTACACCATTATGCATATATTATAAATAAAATATAAAATAAGCATATTGGCATCATTATTATAATGTAATATATGAAAGGCCAACTGGCATTATTAAAATGATACAGCATGATCTATGATAAAAATCGTCTAAGGCAATGTACACTGACCATTAAAAGGATAATACCAAGACAAGTATACACTGATACACACACATCTATACACACATACATATGCATAGATATGAGCTTTCCAATGTTATTCAAGAACAAAAATTGCCCAGGTTGTTGATTGATAACTAATTATTTTCTAAAACTTATTGAACAGGAACATTTTCAGCTTGTATTAAAAAAAAAATTCATGTCTGGTGACAATTTTATACTGTTTGGAAGTTCATTACAACACCATGGAATAACAGTTTTAAAAAATACAATCCACATTAAACAACATATCACTATAAGGAACTGATGATTCCGTTTTATTAACATGTTTCATTTTTAGTATCGTTTTAAAGGAGAAAAGGTACCTGAAAGTTTGACCTTTTTTAAAATCTAACTTGAGTTTCCCTTAAAGACTCAAAAGCTATACTAAATAACAAATGGCATTTCATTCAGTATTGATACAAGAGTAAAAATGGTCCAGTACACTTGACAAGAAACAGAAGCTGTTATGAAATGAAAAACAGTAGTTTGTGACTGACATCTATTTTTGTTTCTTTAAGTGTTTACCATGCCTGCTGTATTACACTCCAGGTCTTTTAAAAGCCTTATTTTATGATGAAGATATGTCAATTAATAATGTAACAAAAATATTTTTTTTTTACAAATAATTAAAAACATGTGTTAAAGAGAGCAACTAGTTTTGTCAATGATTGTATTCTCCACTGAGGCAGTAAAATAATCTGCTTCATAAAAAAAAATTGTAATTACTAATTATTTTAACAAGTCTAACAAAAATATAACATACTGCTATGGTCAATCTGGAAAACATGCATTTAAAAGTCCAGATGTGTGATACAGGAATGATACAGTGATGATAAACATTGTGTTTAAAAGTTCACTTTAACCTTAATTACCTCCTATGTAGTCTCACAAAATGCAATTCCAAACCCTACAGAGCACAATGGCTTCTTGATATCTCTGACTTTGACATAATGATTTTTTTTAAAAAAATTGATGCATACTAAACATAACTGTTGCCCTTTCTGACTTTTTCACCAAAAACCTGAACATTCCCTTTTATTCTTCTGTAGTATTAAAACTTCTAAAGAGGTATCCATGCTGACATGTCACTTTTTGGATGCCATTAGAAAAAAAAAAGCAACAGCTCTACCATGCAAATATTGTGAATAATAAAATATGCTGTTTATAGTGTTCTTCTTCTGAATAGTTAGTCTGGCTCCCTGATATTAATAAGAAAGCTGGAGTTTAATTAAACAGATGAGCCAGTATCCAGAATCGACTGCAAACACCCATTTGCATAAATTGTACTTTTATTCCTCATTTCCGTATTTTAAGGGTCATTTCCAGAAGGCTTGCAGCAAAATCATAAATGTTGGTAGGTCAAGTATTTTACATACTAAATTCTTTTATAATCTATTAGTAGTCTTGATATACATGATTTCTCTTCTTCAATACTGTAATATTTTCTGCAGATTTTATATGCTGTGGAAATTATTTCCACAACTGTACTGGCAGCTGATCTTACACTGCTCTGTTTGTAGTTTTGGTGGATGAAAGTTTCCATTGATGTTGACTTCAGCTAATAATTTGTTATGTTAATCTGTTACAGCTCCATAAACTGAGTTATGAAAATCAATTCTTTCATATACTGTAAAAAAAGAACAATGTTCTTCTGTAAAGAATGACTTTGATGCATAATCAACAAATCCATCCAAATTAATGCCCACTGCTTTTTTTGAAGTATATATAACCCCTCAAGCTTAGATTTGACAGTTTCCCCATACAGTTAAACAATAATACATTGTTTAAAGAAAATATGAACTGAAATACAAAATAGGGAGTTTTTCAAGGTAAATATTTCTTGACTGTACTGAGTGCAGCAAAACTTATATCTGACATTGCCTACCTGATGATTGTTTATTGCATGAGAGAATTGTTTCTTATAAAAGATAACGTTTTTAGTGTTTATGAAATCCCTAAAATCATCTATTTTGTTTTACATTAATTATTATTTTATTTTGTTTTTCCCAACTTTGAAGTCTAAAATGGTCAGTTTAATCTTGTTATGATATCTTCAGTATCAGAACTAGATGTACACAAGGTTGCATCATCTGCAAACAAATCTTTATTTGTGGACTCATTATCTAATGGAAGGTAGTTTACATAAATAAGAGAAGAGAAGAGAACAAAACAGAGCCTTGGAGGACCCCTGAATGAATAGGGTGAGTTTGTGAGCCAATATTGCCTAAGGTTGCTTGTTGAGACCTTTGGTTTAGGTAAAATCAAAACAAGTTTAAAGAAGAATTATCAACCTGAAACAGTTGAACTTTTGCAGCCCAATTTCATGATCAACTAGATCTAAGACTTTTTTAAAGTCATGGAAAACAAACCATGTCAAATTACCACTATCCATTTCTTGGCAAAGATCTATTAACATGACAAGTTCTGTTTATACAAAAGTGTTATTTTCAAAATCTTGATTGGAACATAGAAAGTATGTTTCTAAAAATTTTACAGGCCTGCATAGCTAATTGCTTTTCAATTTTTTTTTTATAATATAGGTAGAATGAATATTGGTCTGTATTGCACAAGATCATCCTTTTTTCTTAAAGACAGGTGTAACCATTGCACATTTTATGGATTCTGTAGAGTTACTACTCATTATAACTCAAATTATAATGTAAGTTAATGAAGCCACATTATTACTGGTACAGCAATTTCAAGAATATATTGACCAATGCCTAGCCAAATCAATACCAATCAAGAGTGACATATCTAAGAAAAGTTGTCAGTAAAATCAACACCTAAACTTATTCAATTGTTATTTCTTTCAGCTCAGCCCTATTCTTCATTTAAGAAACATCCATAAGTGCACAAATATCATATTTAATATATTCATGATTTATTTTTGGAATTTCATCAAGTCCCTGAAGGTGTTACACAAGTCCACCCAAATCATGGAAGTACAATTCAAGTGCAAATTAAAGTTATGACTCTTTCCTTTAGCATCACTATTGTGTGCATTTGAGCAATGCTTGTATTCCATTGTATTTACTTTGTAGCCATCACAGTAATAAAAGTACTTTGTGTAACAAAAATTTCAAAAAAGTGTACACAGTACAATACTACAGAGAACAAAATCTTGATTTTAGGGACTAAAGTTTTTCCAGTGTAAAAATCTATCAAATTTCCTAATCTTTAGGAAATTTGAAAATTATAATCTGTTACATAATATCTGTACATCTGTCTGTCTGAACTGATTCAAACAAATCTTAATTTCTCACCTGATTCTGTCGAGTCTGAGTGATCAGGTGTAGGGTTGCCAGAGGAGTTTGGAGTGTCAATACCAGACAAGGACAACTTTCTTCTAGGTGTCCCTCTGTTACAAAAAAATAAATATACATATCTGTACTTTGTATACATATTTCAATTTCATTTTAAAAACATTAAATAAAATAGAAACAAAAGGGAAAAGTTACATCATATCATCAAGTGTCAATCAAATAGTTTACAATAGGCACCCAAGGCCAAAATCCAAGATAATGTTCAGTACACAAATACTATAAATTATCAATGGCTAAATGATGGAAATGAACAACAACCATATGTAAAACTAATTTGTTTCTTTTCCATCAGCATTCACAATGTATCAATAAACTTTCAGGTCAAGAACTTAACATCAATTTATTTGTACCCCTAAGGGCCAGAAGACCAAGATATAATTCAAAAGAATATTCACTAGTCCTTCCCATATATGCTGATTGGCAACAACTAAAAAGTTAATAGCCTTTGGAATATGGAAATTATAAATGGAAATTATAAATATTACTAGTCTAGGCTACAGAACTAATGCAATGGATTTGGTTTAAAATTAGATAATGAGAATGCATCAAAGATAGCCAATACATTTCCTGTGATCTCTGACATGAGGGCCTCAATTTGTGTCATACCCACCTCATGCCCTTATATTACAAATTGTTAAAAATGTTAATTGAGAAAAGGAATGGATTATTTATCTTGGCAGGGTTTTATCAAGATTGCATAATGGTGGTATTCAAACTGAGTTATAAATAAATGTACACAAATCAACTGAATGCTTTAAAATAAGATATTTTATCTGAAAACTTACCTTTTATTAATCCTTAAGTCCATCCTATGTTCACATAATTCTAATTTTTACAAATAATATTTCTCCCATAATTTCAAGTTCAAGAGTAGACTGCTTGGGTCAAAATTCAATTCTTAAATAAATACCATCCAAGCTGAGAGAGAAGAAAAACTTTTACATGGTAAATCAAACAAAAAATCAAAACAAGAGTTATGGATTCAAATTTGTCACAACTGTCAAATGAACCTTTTATCCAATCAATTATTGTCAGGCATCAAAGAACTAGAAACCTTACTATATGGACAAGGAAACAAACAAAAAAAATCAATTTTCCTTGTAAGTTTGGTGGACTGATCAATAATCACTGTCCCTTTTCAAATAAGATATATATATATATATATATATATATATATATATATATATATATATATATATATATATATATATATATATATATTATAAAGATTCTGCCCTGGGGGTAGTTGACCACACAGACCAGTGGAAAGCAGTTGAAAACATGGTAGGCACCTTCAGCATAAGCTAGCACAATTAATGGTATGACTTAATGGACAATACTGGAAGAATTACTAGCTATCAAAGAAGATCACTGCCCTAGGGTGGAGATCAGTATTAGATATATGACAGCTGCTGTCAAGGTGTGACTTCTATAGTGGGAAAGAAACAATTGTAAAAGTTTTATCTATCAATGTCCATTTTGCTTTCTGTACATTATGCTTTTGTAATATTTATTACAGAATCTGCATGTCACAAGAATTTTGACACATCACAAAGATCATGACAGTTATGAAATATATAATCTTAAATATATCTATAAGGAATTTATATATCATATGATCTTGTACAAAATCCATTGATAACTAATTAATCATTTCCTTTCAAATCAACTGAAATAAGATTAAAATTTAAAAGCAAGTAAACATCACAAAACTCCAGATAAACAATTTATTTATGTATTTTATGAAACAAACTAAGCAAAAATGTACCCAGAAAATCTTAAATGTATAAAAACTCATAACAATTTAATTGTTATAATTTGGTCTATTTACTACCAGTGTATTACTCTTATATAAGCATACCAATTTTTTGTTATTTATAATAGTATGTTTTATCAGTATAAAATATGCTCTCTGGACAAGTTCTGGATGATTTATGCATCTGAAAAGAGAATACTTGATCAGTGGGAGAAATTGTACTCATAATGAGTCATCTTCTAAACACACCAGGAATGAGTTTTGGTCAGTGGCCAGTAAACTATTAGATGCATTTGAAGATTAGCTTCTTGATCAAGAATCAGTTCAATATCATAAATTTCATCTTCCCTAGCCACTGGTCATCAGTAGAGAACATTCCACATCAACCCTTATCATATGTAGCCAAAATGAAGTTATCATTTAGACCCAATTACCTGATCCATCAGGTTTCTAATATGTGCTTTACATGATGTCCACATGAACTGACTACAAAGGATGACAGGAACAAAGGTTTTAATAGAATTCACTAATGCAACATGTGGTATTGTCTACAGAGGATGCATCCAAGAACACAGCAAAGCAACAGATGACTTAGTTACATTGATCAATTTGAAAAAATTTGAAAAAAGACTGATCAATGACCTTTGGCTAGTGAAGTTGCAAAAAAGAAAATATTAAATATATATGGTAAAAAAGAACCCGCCTTCCCTAACTTAAAACCAGCGGAATAGGAAGCACGTTTTTTTGTTGGACTAAGTTAAAAAAGTTAATCTACTATCATAGCTATGTCTCCAAGTAATTGTGAAGATTTTGTCAACTGTGTTTTGATCTCAGGCTTGTGGAAGTATCTGTTGTATTGTTACAAGAAAACCTGCTTTGTTTAATAGTTATTTTTTTGTGCATCAAGTCAAATAATGGAGGTTGATTAAAGAAACATTAAAAGGTATGCAAATCCTATCTGCTTAACAGTTAACATGTGTAAAGGTCAACTCGTTTCAAATTTAAAAAAAGCTGTTTCACAGATACAGTTCATATTGGAGAAGCTAGTTCCTGACTTTGAAGTGAGCTTAAAAATCCTAAATTTGGTACTCTCTAAGGATCAGAAGAGATTTCACTATTATATGCAATGAAACCACAGCATATGTATTGTTCTACTTGGACAATTTGCAGTGTTGATGGGTATTTGACAAAATAAATCTCCCTAGATGGGGGGGTGTTAAAAAGGACTTGTTTTGATGTGAATCAACAGCAATAAAAAGCAAATGTTACTTATTTTCAGAGAGTGGTATCTTGAAGGTAAGAAAAATTTGTATATATTAAAAGCAACTATATTGGAGAAAGTCTTCAGTAACACTTATTCACTACATCAATTGTAAAACTAGCATCAAGTCATCATCATTACCTCCCCATGTCTTTATCTATGCCCAACAGAGATGGCATCCCCATATTGTTTTAGGATACTAGGTATCCTGTTCCCTTCATTAAAGGGCAGCATGTTTCTGGACTCAACAGTGTGAATTATTGAGCAAAATGTTTATACAACCTGCAACCAACCCAGGGGCACCCTGGAAATAAGTGATCCAAGGTGCTGCTTACCTTTACAGATCACTAACAGATCACCTCTGCCTATATTGGTTCAAGACATTAGCTAAGACAGCATGGGTAGAAAAGAAAGATGCCAGTAACATCCTGTGGGTTGGTGGTTCTTTCCAAGGTTTCTCCTCCAACAGATATATTTTCTTCCATTAAAAATGTACAATTATATTGTGTGCTGAAAAATTGCATTAAACCCACAAAACCAGAAATCAAAATACACAAAACCCATACAACTTTACTAACTACATGACTCATCCTTAATATAATGCAATAACTGGTTAAAAATTGAGGGGGTGGGTGGATTTGTGTAATTTAAAATTTTAAGGTAGGTTTAACATTTTGTCAGTCATATTCAATGATGTCTGCAGTGTGACAGTTTATAGTGATGTGTAGAACTGGGGCATAATCACCAGTAAGATTTTAATTGATTTAAGTGTGAACACATGATCCCAGATTACTAAATCTTCAGCAAATACATTGTTGCATTTATTCCAAAATAGTGTTGAATAAAAAATGTATACACAGATGTCCAGAATAATTCTTTATTGAGGGGAATGATTACTAGAGCATGAAAAATTCAAATACCATTTTAAAAGACTCAGGACAGGAGAACAATAATCATAGCCAAACTCATGAATTTATTTATTCCAAAAATTTTACTTGTCCAGCATTATACACTCTGGATCATTTATTGTTGAATCAAACTACTGCAAAATTTTCTACATTTTCCTTGTCAACAAATACAATCATAACATGAACAGTGGACATGGTTTTTTTTTAGAGGACAAGTAAACTGAAGAAAACTTGGCTTTAGTCTGAAAATAAATTTATTTAAATCATAATAGTGAGAAACAAATCATCTAAATAAGTTCATATGATATTCAGTTTCTTGAATAAACAATCTGATTGCCTAAGGGTATTTGTGACCCAGGTCCAGTCTATTTTGGTATTTTTTTAATCCTAATGACCCACTTGGTCAACTTGGTTGTGGTATTTGTGACACTTTTTTGCAGTTTTGAAATGAACACTAAACATACATGTAAACAAAAATTACAGTATGGGTTTTTAAACTATTAAGGTTTTAGAACTCATGATTGTCAAACAACATACCAGTGTTTCAAGGTAAGGCAACCCTGGTAGGAACAAGAGTCAAATTCATAGATGACTGCACATCTAATGACCTGACGCAGTCTATTCAAACTCTAATGAACTGTCAATTAGAACGCTGCCTAACATTTGAATGAAAAACTCAAGCATGAACAAATCTTTATAGATAATACAATATATTGACAAAGAATACATATTTCTAAATACAGTAACTATTTTAGTTTTAAACAAAAATATATAAAGCTATTCAAATATGTTGATGACTCTAGGGTGATGAGAATAATAAAATTAACAATTAAAAAAATGTAATCGTTGGCAGAAAGGCATCTATGGGTCATAACCGCAATTTTTCTATATATGTAATGTTTCTCACCTTCCAGTGCTCAATCCACTCAAATTAAGAACCAAGTTTGTCATGGGCGAATTAACACTATCGCTATGGCATGTCCGTGAAGGTGACAGCGTCAAGATATTGCTTGTTGCAAGAGTTCTCAGTGCAAAATTTGACAAATGCATTGGACTTTTCTCACATCCAGTCGACATTTTGGTCTCGATAATTAAGTATGCAGATTTTACAACCAAACTAATTTTACAAGGTTTTCTGATATTTCAGTCTATAAAAATTCGACGCTCGGTGTACATCAAGGCGATTTCTTCAGAACAAAACCCTCTATAGCTTCCTTGTCAACACAATTGCCTCGGTCGTTGCTACATTACATGTAACCTTGCTTCCCTTCAAGTGCACGCGCTTTGATCTTATGCACTTGTCACGATGGTAACTTAAAAGCACCCCAATTTTCCACATTTGGGGAACAAAAATGTGTCAACAATTCTCCCGGAGCTATTTCAATATTATGCCAGTAATTGGTTCCTAAAATTTATCTGATGGTGAACGGATGTGTCCAGGCATATAGACCGCCGCCACTGAGTTTGAAAAACAACACAGTTTCAGCCAATCAGAAGGTAGTTTTTTAGCCTGTGTAGACAGGAAGTCTCGAGAGAGGCAAAAACTATTAACAGTTTTTCATTTGCTGTATTTTCACTAAACTAATATAGAATCAAAACAACATAGCCATTTTTTTCGTTGTAGAATGCATCGTTCATGATTTAATTTCTTAGAGAAGATATGAATATTCATGAGTCTGCCTACCATTAAAATTTGCGCGTGCGTGCACAACAGTTGGCGCGAAATAAATACCAAAAGCATTTTGAGGTCGGATTTAACGGATTGAAAATATTTATATATCACTGCATAGTTGTTTAATTTATTTAACTTGGATAGTAAACATACAGAATGTCCGCGCAACTAGAAGTCTTGAACAGAAGTCAGAGAGAAAGGAGAGAACGAAGGTAAATTGCCACAGCAGATTAATAAAAAAAAAATTAAATCTTTTGATGGCAATAGGAATTCCGGTTGCACTATGTGCTTAAATGGCGGCGATTAGACAGTATAGTCCAACGCTAATTTATCGCGGCAAACGGAATTTTCCGATTAATTTTGGACACGCGTCATCTAGCGGTTGTTTACATATGTAAAAGTGTAGCAAGTAAGGACGCAGATCTTATATCGCAATTTCCTCTAAAATGTCAACATTTTTTTATAAGTTTACAAAAAAAAAAAAAAAAAAGAATGAATATTACTTTTTTGTAAAGTGCATGAAATTACGTTGATCACCTTATACAAAACTCCCGTCAAACTTGCTACACCTGCATTGGATTTGATTACGAAATACAGTGTATCTGATGTTTGATGAGTTTAGGTCATATCCTAGTTAAAGTTGAAATTTGATTTAATGGTAGCCATTATGAACCCAAATTGATAAAACGCTGCTAATGAGCCTACTTATCCAATATAAATAGGAAAGCAATAAACTATTTTTAAAATTGGTAATATTTCAATAATATTCAGGGATGGTCCTGGCTTTCAAAAAGTTGCACACAAAAAAATCGCCAACCTCAATAATTTGCACAGGAGTCCAGTTTTATCAATAAAGCACGACGAAATATCTTACAACATGAAATCACCTTAACAGTATTATAAATTAACAACAGTTAATTTATAATACCGTTAACGGTGATTTCATGTCAGAAATTATGTTAAACTTTGTTGATAAAACTGCAGACTCCTGTGATATTTTGTAGCCAATTTTCAAAAAATGTTGCCAGAACAAGCAGTGAATATTTTTCCAAGTCTGCTAATGTAATAGGCAATGAAAATTGAAAAAGATCAGATATTTATTACTTTAATGCAGCCATAATATTACAAAATAAATAATTATGAGTTTTGTAAGGAACTTTAGTTAATGACATTTTAATACCAAAAGCCTATGATAGTACTTTGCAATGTAAGATAAGAGACCTATAATGTGAACATCGAGTTCATGCATTTAGGAAGTAAATGCCTACCTTATGGCTAGCTTCACAATGTACATCTCTGTCAACGAGCAGTTTAGAAATTTATTTTTGCCACGATTTACATACTTTGATTTTAGTGAATTGCTTCCCAAATCCCAAGAATGAATGTTGTAGATTTTTTTTCTCAATAAGCAGACTAGGATATCCATTCCCACCAATGAAATTTACATGAGTTAACACATAGCATTAATGTACCATATAGAGTTAACATGTGGCATTAATATACCATATATATAATCCATGCCATGTCTTCTGATTATGATTTTTGTCCTCATCTTTTGATTTGATTTTCTGACAAGATCTCCCGGAATTGGAAAAAACCTGCTAAGCATAGGTATTTCCAGTAAAACAACACTTTGAGCAATAAACCGGATGTAATTCCATCCCATTGAGAATATTTTTAATTACTTTTGTTCACGTGACCATTAGACCTCTGGTGTCGTGGACATGTAGGTTGCAAGATTTGTGTAAGTCATGTGACTGAATGCAACTGGCAAATTTCAGGTTGACTTTAATCAACGCTGTAGTTTTGGCTGGTCTTTCAGCAGATTAAAAATATAATGAACGTTACGCTCCCTATATCTTAGAAAATAAATCATATTCCTATCAGTTTCATGCAGGTATATCATGATGAATGGTCTTTAAAGTTTGCTAGACCTTCTAGTAAGCAGCAGAATTGTGGGATTGTTATTTTGAAGTTCGTTTTCGTGTTTAGATTTCCCAATCTCTGTTTGGTTTTCTTAACCTCGTGTAATTTTTTACAGAGAGGAAGAAGATAAATATTCCAGAACAGGTCCACTGAGTCCCTTAAGGAGTCCCCTGAGGCCAGAAAATGATGTCAACTGCTTTCAGAATAGAGATAGACAGAGGCACTCCCTAAAATCAGTGTAAGTCTTTATGACTTTGAACTTGTCCCATTATTAGTAATTTTTATTTTGTTTGTTTTTTTTTTTAATCTTAAAGATATTATAATCTAAGCTGAAATGCAATCTACATTTAACAGATCAAGGTTCACAACCCAGAGATAAAAGTAATGGGGAAGGCTTGTGCTGTTGGAGAGGGAATTAAAGCTAAAAGTTGTTTATTTGTAATATTACAATTCGCTTAATAGTGATTAAAGCTGTTATAGGTTTATTGTTTGCTAAAATCAGGCATAAGTTTAGTTGTTTTTTTTTTTCACTTAAAATATTCTGCAATAATTGTTTTGTTTCATACATTTTAACAGATAAAAATGTTTGGGGTAGTATGCGAATTTGCAGCACTAGATAGACTATACATGGCAGCCAGTATAACTAGAGGAGGAAGAACCCAGGAGAACCCTGGATTAGAACCACCTGCCTGCAGGAAGCTACTGGTATGCTTTTTTACTTAACCAAATTAGCAGAGACCAAGACTTTAATCCATGTGACAGAAGAGAGATCAGTAAAGGCGAGTGCAATAGACCACTTTACCACCTGGGTGCCTCATCAATAAAAATTTAATGAATTTTATTATATATGGATTGCAATTGCAGCTGCAGAATATTATCAGGTTATTTCATGTTGGAGTTGTAGATGCATAGTACAATAGAACCTGTCTTGAAAGACCATCCTTTCTGCCAAAAATAATGGTCTCTGGAGGAAGGTGGTCTCCTAACAGGTCATAACACTATATAATCAGTAAATCTATGCAAGGAGACCATGGTCTCTCAAAACAGATGGTCTCTTTCAGCGGTGATCTAGCTGTACATACATGATTTACATAGACGTGTCACTGGTCCGTTGTTTTTCAGAGTGCAACAGGACATTCCTTATCAGATGAGAGTGTGATTTACTTGGCTTTTGCTTTACCGCTAGCTACTTTTCCTTTTTTAAAAAGAGTTGGTAGGTCTCTCAAGCCACCCGCTTTAAATATGGAAGGCCCTACCACAAGATAATTTCATCTTGGGGATGAATAAAATGTTGGTGAAATTTTTTACTTTTAATGGGTGTTGGTAGGATAGTTATTGAATAAAAGATGTTAAAATTCAAAAATTTCTTTCTCAGATGAGGTGAATATACAAGCACATGTACAGACTTAAAGCAAATAGTATTTTCTCTGGGCATTAATGATATAAAGTTTTGTCTTACCTTAAATATTGTATTTTTAGGAAAACAAAACGATATTTTGCTACTGACGTGTCCTGCAAGAGCGACTTCGGAACAGAATTTCCTCCCCTTGATGAATCTGAGTAAGTTGTATGCATTCAGCCAAAGGAGATATATTTATAAAGAGGAAACATACTCCATGTCCTACATGTTAATTTTATTGTAGTTTTTCTCTTATGCAAAATACAGACATTGTTGGTTTTCAAATGTATGTTAATGTTTTAATCATTTTTTACAATAAAAATACTCAACTGTTATGATTGCTTGTATCTAATACATACTTTGAAGTTGGTCCCCAAAGCAGTTTTTGGGCATACTCTTAGGATATTGTTTATTAAATATATTATGATCTACTGTTTTAAGCTTTGAGAGACATCTTTCAAAATATATTCTGTTTAGCTGGCATAACTGTTTTTAATCTTGTCCTTTTTTTTTCTTCTATATCAAAGTGAAATTTCCTCATTAAATTTCTTTGTACTACATTCATACAGGTTTCCCATCTTTCACTGAAATTCCCATTTCATGTTAATATTTTTCGTCTTTTTCAATATTATTTATCTTGTTCTTACTCTGCATGCTCATGCATCATACTAGTTGCACCATCAGCAAACCCGGGGAACATTCTCCATTGCTGCCACATTTTTTGGTAGTTATTGGTGGAGAAAGGCACAAAATGTTTCCTTGGCAACTCGACCAAGGTACAATACTACAAATAAATAAAAGATACCAGATGTATTCAAGTTAAAATCCCTTAATGAATATATACAAGAAAAAATAAATTATATTAAAAAACATTACCTTAATTTAAAAGTTTATCTGATGTTTTTGCTATACTTTTTTGCATGGAATACTTTATGAAAAATGAAATGTTTTTCGTGATGTGGAGAGACTTTGTATGATGGTTTTTTAAGAAATGGCTGGCAAAGATTACTTGGACAGTCCAAGTATGGAGTCTGTTTGGCTAGTTGTCCTTTTATAATACCCTAAGTGGTGTTAGGAAGTAAACATATCTTAGGGAGTTTACATGTGACATAATCTAGTCCTGAACCAACTAATGTCAGGAAGAAGTGGGATTTTTAGGTTTTGTTAACTGCAAAGTAGATATCTAATTTTGTCTACATCATGACATTTAGAATAAATGATGATCAACGGATTGATTTAGTCATCTTGCTGGACTTTGCTTTGCAGACATCATGGCACTAATATTCACTGTGATGGTGCACCACTTTGTGCAGTGTAATTTTCCTCTGATTTATGTCAAATTTTTACATTTAATTTCATAGGTGCCAAAGAAGAAAGCACCTGTGCTTAAGCAGCCATGTTAGGTTTTGGCGTTTCATCTGATTGTGAATTATTCCAGATGGATTTGGGGGATGGATTGATTTTGTTAAATATTTTTACAGCATTACATAAAATGGAAGGGACTTCATCACATAAATTTATGAAAATCAGTTATGCTATTTTCTTAAGAGATTGTGATGGATTTATACATTTTATAAAATTGTGGAAGGGGTTCATTCTTTGCACAGAATATTGAACAACATAATAAATTGGTTCTCTGGTGAATTTTGGCAAACAGTTTGGGATTAAAATGCTATTTGGTGTAGATTTTTTAATAGGTCATCCATTAAATGGGCTAAATTGTGTTCATGTCTCCTAATTTTGCTTGCATCTGAATGTATAGTTGACCAAGACAAATGAAATAACAGTTCACACAGATATGCATTCAGCTAGCCCCTGCATTGTTCAGAGGTTATTCAATACACTCTGCATCAATTTTGTCATTTATCTTGAGTTGTAAATTTCTAAACAAATGTACACTGATCTGCGTGTTTGACCAGTATTATGATACATGTGAATATCAGGTTTTTAAAAAAATAATTTTTTAAAAAGTTAAGTGGTCAAACTTTTTAGCTATGTTACAGCTTCAAGTCTCATGCACCTTAACCCAGAAATAACTTTCATCGTATGTTGCATGTTCAATGCTAGTAAGCCATGTAATAGCTTCATTTACAAATGTATTAGTCAACTTGGACTAATTTTTGAGACAAAAGCTGAACGGTTTTGTTTCGGTTGTTTGTTATTTGATCATTGCTTAATAAATTCATTCATTATAAATTTGGTCCAGCTGCAACTAACATAGTTCCTGATCAACTTTCATATATTTACCAGCAGCTGAGGATCTATGTTCTACAGAGATGGAAATTGTCTGGTTTTATTAGGAAATCCAGTTTTTTTATGCAGACTAATTTTCATTCTATTTGGGGGGTAAAATATCCAACGGGCTTTTTTCCTCTTTCTTTTTTAAAAATCTGAATATTTGTTTCCAGATGTAATTTGAGTAGGAAAAGTTAATAAAACACAGACACAGTATTCCAAGTCAATTTTGCAGGTGGGAAATGTTCATTGTTTGAATCATTCATTATGCAGTTTTGAGTAATGTCTTGCGCTTCTATGGAATTGAAATTTGAAATGTATGAATATATCTTAACTTTCCATTCAAATGGAATTGGTTAGGAGAAAAAAGGTTACAATAAGGAGCTGGGGTTTTTTTTATAATATATTTGGAAATTATAGGAACCAGAACATACCTGGTGCATGAGCTGCAAAGACAGTTCTGTATCAGCTGGGCGAAAAGTGCTCCCTAACAATGCTAAAATGAAAAGGCATTCTGGCAGTTTTTTTGGTCACTTTCATCTTTGACAACAGCAGTGACCACCTCAGTCCAAAAGAAAATGTTTTTTGGTCAACCGACCATCCCTGTTTTGTTGCTGACCTTAGCGCCTATTTCATCCCTTGGTTTTAAAAAAAATAATTCACAAAAAGGTAGGTCCCAAAATTGACACCTGCATCTAATTGAGCTGATTTAGTCCAGTACATAAAGTGCATAGTTCAATATACACACAAACACACGCCAGTCATTATCATATATGTTAAAAACCATATAATTTTAAAACTAATGCAAAAGGAAACACATTTTTTATTTACCTTACAGCAGGTGCACCAGGCTGTTCTGAAAACTTGAATAAGCTGAAAGTAGGGCTATCCAAATCTCTTTATAAGTGAATTGTCAAAACTTTGAGAGAGTATTATAGTTTATCAATGATAATAATAGTGAACCTTTACTTACATGTTTTGATGATTTTGAAAATGCAGTGCATGTTTTCAGCTGCTCATAAAATTATGCATTTTACATGTGCCCCAGAGATGAAAAATTGGGGGGGAGGCTGTTTTCCATCACTTGTAATACTGATTGTTCCTAACAAAGTTCATAGACCTAGATCTGCTGATAGTTTGTCATGGTAGTACTATATCTGTGCAGTTTGCAATTGGATCCAGTTTGTACATAAGTACAGTAATATTGATCAATATGATTGTTATTCCATATAGTATGTGTTGATTTATTTTAGATTTACACCCACAAAGTGGGGAGGGCCTACACAAGGTAAGAAACTGGACTGGTCAAAAGAAGTGGAGATAGAAGAGAGAAGACAACAAAGAACACAGCATGGAGATAGGTGTGTGATTAGCTGGACAGCTCTTTATATGTTATTTGGGAAACACTTCAAGAACCAGCTTGAATCGTCCGCACTTAAGGTTTCATTTGTCTTCCTCGTTAAACTGATAAAACTGGGTAGAGCACAGTACATTTTTTTTTTTTCTATCTTTACTGAATATGAGCTAATCAATAAAATATAATTGATTGAGGGTAGGAATGAAAAGAAATAAGTGGTGGGGTTTATCGTTGTGCATGTTTAGAATTATTTTGACGTTTTTGTCTTCCTGAAGTTTTTGTGCAAATCTTTATACAGTTGAAGAATGCATCTTTTAATGAGTAGATAGCCAGTATTGTGTTGACATGCTGTTCAGTCCTATATTGTATCCCAACCACCAAATCTAGAGGAAACATAATATTTTAATGTGACATGGAAAATTGTGGTACAAAATGCACTAGTAGTCCTTTAAAACAAGATCTTTTTCTGATTTTGACACTTTAAAATTTTTTCTGCACTGAACCAACGTATTGTCCTTGACACGTACATTAAAGCAAAAAACATTTTATCTTGGGCTCATGTGGAAAAAAAATCTGAAACTTTATCTTACTTAACTGTAGTATTCTCTCATCCACCATACCATATTTTTTTAGTTTAAATTAATAAATTGTTCATTGAATGACGTGTATTTGCCTATTTTCTATCCTTTTTGTTTAGTTGATTCAATTGCAGAATGAATTATATCTTCATTGCAATGAATTTATCCTTGAAAAGATGTTAACTCGCATCAGAATTGCAACTTGACTTGCTACCTCAACAATATTTTCATTGCTTGATACATCATTTTAAAATTTATTTTCAATGCCATCTTGCCACTTGTGTTGCCTTTAGCTCCTTTGGGCATTGCTAGCGCTAACAGACATAGAAGAACATCCATTAAAGACAAATTGTATGCATAATTTCTTCCTGACAAGAAGCAGCATGCCAATTGTGTGTGTGTGCACAGGAGGGTTGAAATGATTTAATTGATGAGATATTTTTTCCATATTGATAAAGAGGTGAAAGATTAATAAATGACACCCTATACGTGTTATTTTAATCATCAGCACTTATAAATAATTGTTAGTCATTCGCCTTTTTATTCATTCAGCTGAGAATTCATCTGAGACTTTCTTAGCATGATTATGCACTTGTTTCAGTAACAAAGAAAAACAACTAACTAGTCACAAGACCCACTTGTCTTATTCAAATTAATTAAACACAAGGTGACTAACTTGCAGTCCTAAATGGGCCATCCACACCTCACCAATTCCATGCTAATTATTTTATCCCATAGTTATGCTTCAGCAATTGATCACGTGTCAGCATAAAAGATATTCCAGATTTGTACATGATGTGTATGATTTAAGCACTTTAGTATTTTAAGTACTTAAGTGGATCGTTTAATAATTATGTTAATTTTCTCATCTTTAGTTACACTGAATATTGGGGCTCCACTTCCAGTCTGTTATGCTGTATTTTATGTTGCATTCAAGTCTGGTGGTGATTATTGTGCGTTCGTGTCCAGGAAAAAACAACCACAAATTAGAACTGAGCTTATTTACTTGAATGACACGCCAAAGTATTAATCCAAACAGATATGAAGCAACAGAGAAACTTTGTGCAAAATTATCTTGTGAACAAAATCAGCGGCGGGGGGGGGGGGGCAGATTTCAAGCTGCATGAGTTATAGTCACCTTGTTTATTTGGAAAATGGTAGGTGTTTACCATCATTTCCTTTTTCACCACAGAAATTAGTGTGTCTGGCAGTTTTGAATTTGCAGGAAGTAAAATTTGATTCATTTGGTTGTTAGTCATCTCTGCTTCATACTCAGAATTGTGCTTGATAAGATTTTCTTTGCATTAGAAAATTGCTCTCTATTTCTTCTGTTTTGACATGAAATTAATAATGTTTTAAATGCATTCACACAAAGGACATGGTGACAGACAAGTCCTGCACCTTATCAAATGCAACAGAGAGTAATTGCTTAAAAGATTAATAAAAAGGTAGACTGTTTGGAAGTTATTTTTTTTTAAATCTTTTCACGGGTGAGATGGGCAAATGAACTGACAAGTATGTGTCTTTATATAGTCTGCAGCCGTTATAATCAACTCGTACAAAACGCTACCACACTACCATCAAGAGACCTAGAAATCAAAAGACCATCTAGTCGATATGTGTATTATGTATGGTATGATGTGTATTTTGAAGCGTATCAATATGTGGCAAAGGTTTTTTAGCCCCTACTGCATAGGGTCAAGATTTGGGGGCACAAAAAAAAATATCGGGGAAAATCTGCAATCCTGTATTCTATGTGCAACAACACTACATGCATGTATTCGTGTGTACAGACATACAGCCAGACAGCCATACTTTTCTTTATGATGACAGCACAGTTTTAACAATCATTAATGAAAGAAAGAAGCAGTTGAAAAAAATGTTTTAATTTTATAAATTTAATTGCCAAATTTGAAAATTTGCAGTCGGTGGCTATGTTGGCTTCTGCAAATGTGGATAAAAGATAAAATGGGTCTTACCTGTAGATCTAAATCATGCTCATAGAGTTGTACCCATTTATTAGAGAAACCTTTGATTTGGTATGTTTTCTGAGACATTCCATGGTGCAAATGTCCAATAAATTGAGCTGATCCTTTTCTGACCCCACCTTTCTCAAAAGTGTGTGCGTTTAAATTATGTCCTAATATAACTTGCTGCCACTGTGCTAAAAATGATAAAGTTGATAACAATTTTATTTGTGAAATGGGGAATAGCTCAGATTAAATGGCATATATCAATGAATGTTAAACTATTTATATTTTGAAATATAAATGCAATAGCAAAACAATTTTTTTTTTTAAATTTCAAGCAAGTTTTCCCTGCATCAGCCTTGGTGGAATAGCAGTCGTCTAAGTTGTTTTTGTTAACCCAAATACCTCTTGCAACTGTAAAACTCAACCATTTACCTGCCTATGTAAGGTCAATAAAGAGAGGAAAAAAACATTTAGGGCATGATGCTATAAAGTGAAGAATTGTTTGTATTGAGATAGATTTCCATAAATATATACTTGTTTGTCTTTTATTCTGTAGGCATTTCATATTGATAACAATTTTTCTCATTACAGAACAAAAAGAAGACTAGATTTAAGGAAGGAAAATGAGAAGGCATGTGTTGACAAAAGGTATTTTAAAATGTTTTTGTTAGTGCTTGATAAATTTTGAATGTTACCTTGATTAATTAACCCTTTGTTTAAAAGAAATGGAGCTTTTATTTTGGCTCCGCAATTGATGTCCATGGACATTTGCTGCTTTAGGACTGCTCAGAAAGCATTGTGGCATCACTATTCACATTTTTGTGTTGTGTTTTTTTTTTTTTGTTTTTTTTTTTTTTTTGTTTTTTTCTTGAGCCACTCACTATACAGGGAAATGCCATCAACAATTTACCTGGTTCTTTTGGATTTTTTTCCCCCTCAACTGCATAATAGATTTTCATCGTACTTGTAATTAATTATTATAATTCTAAAACAATTACTTCTGTGACTTGCTTAAACTTTGGGGTCAATATTAGCCATAGAAAATTTGTCTGGCTTTGTCTTTTGATGAATCATTATGAGGCCAAGACAATTCATACATGCTTACCTTTTGACAGTGGGATCAAGGATGCATGATTAGTTTGATTCTGGGCTTGATGTGAAAGGTCTCTTATTTTAATGGGGTTTTTTGAAACATTTTGTTAAAGTTAACCCTCATCAAAACTATCCTGCATGTGTTAGGGAATATTTTAATTGCATTTTAAGGAAATTGTTTCCTTTTCATGAAATGACTGGTATTTCAAATGCAAATAACTTTAGTCACACCTGTTTTTAAGTTTAAGACTGAATTCAATACACATTTTTTTTATTTTTTTTTTAAGTTGATAATGATAGTTTTCTTTGTAACAACAGTGGGATGCAGTAACATCTAGTTGGTCTGTGTATTTTACCTGTAACGAATTCAGTGAAAAGGACTCAACTGTAACACTTGCATACTAACCAAATGTGAGAATTGTGCAAAAAAATTGCTGTTTCTAATAATACCTGCCAGCCATTGCATGTTATCATAATCATTATGCTTTTTTTTGGTTTATTAAAAAATGAAGCTATTTTAGTTTTTCATTGTTTGTTCGCCATATAAAATGGAGACTATTCTAATACAAATACTGCTGCATCAGTAAGAGTACATTTGCCCATCGTAGACTTGCCTGAATTTCTGTTTATGGCAGCTGCAGAGGATTCATTTTCCCAAATGCAGACAAGTTTCTTCAGTTTGAAGTCTTGTTTCACCATTTCATTATTTGAGAAAAGGATAACAGATTAGTCTGTACTTAAAGATTATGACACCAGATTTTAAGCAAAAAGTTTTTGTCTGTGTGACTTGTGAATGTTTTATTTGGATTGAAAAATGTTTGAGGAAAAGTATCTTTAAATTTTAAAGCCTGTTGGATCGGTTTTAAAAAAAAGACATCACTGGTGCATTACAAATTTACAAATATGGGATTCATGTGACACAACAGTCAGGTTGAGTACATTATCATGCTGCATTTTGATTGCTTACTGAAAAAAATGTCGACTATATAGTGACTGTTGTATATGCACATGTGTTTGTTTATTGCTGCAAAAGCTGTCAAATTTACCACAGAAAATGGGGTTTACAGAAATCTCACCAATATTCATAGATTTATAATTTCAACAAATTGACTTTCCAGTATACTTAGTAACTTTAATCCCTACAGAGAGTTTATTGATCCAGTTATCCTTGCTATCTTTAATCCATGCAAAGAGATTAGGGATCTGATTTTTCTTACTATCTTTAATACCTACAAAAATGTTAGGAATCTGGTTATCCTTACTGTACTTACTGCTCTATGTTCCGTGAAGTCATGAAGTTTTTCTTACTATCTTATGCAGAGATTAGTAATGTTAATATCCTTACTATCTTTAAATGTTCTGTGAAGTCATGACAGCCAGAGGACAAAAAGTAAAATTATGTATTTGCAATTGTGTTTTACTCTTAGATTATGAAATGTACTTGAAAGAGTACCAGACAGAATTTGATCTTGTTTTATGACAAGCTTTGTAAACAAGGACCATTTTGAGCTAAGACTTCAAATGAAGGAAAAAGTTATAAATTGTAAAATGTCTGACATAGTCATATGGCAAAGAAAATCAACTTGACATAACAAAAAGGTGAATCCTTGATTACTAAAGAGAAATCTGATTTTAAAAAAATCAGATAAACATCTGTTCATGGATACTGTGATAGTTGCGGACAGATGTTACAAAACTAGTTTTATTGACAAGGCCATTTTGTGCTTTAATTGATGATCATAACATGAACTTTTAAATAACATTGGTGAAAGTATTGTGCCATAACATGCCTGTAATTTTTTAACGTTATTTGTCACCTTTCATACTTTGTGTAATTATTACTCCTGTTGATGTAATTCCCTTTTTGAAAGATCACTCTTACAAATTTCACAATGCAACTGCAAAAGGGGTGGTCTTGTAAGATGTGAAAGGTTGTAGAAACAGGGCTTTCAGGGACTTCATTAAAACATTGGCATTAAAACATACTGGATAGTTTTTACTGTATGTTTATACATTGCACTGACAACAATGTTTCATCCAATTATTCTTTTTGTTATAGGTATGTGCTTGAAACTGATGAAAAAGTCCTGCGTAGACGACAGAAAGATGTGGATTATGGAAAAAATACTATAGCTTATGATAGATACACAGAAATGGTGCCAAAGTAAGTTGTGGATGAATCTGTTGTGTCCCTGTCTCTGTTCTGCTAAAGCATGCATAAATGGGGTTATTATGATTTAGTTTTTCATTTGCAGGAGATAAATCTTTTTCCATACTCCTTTTGTCTCATATTTTTCACATCCGGTGGTATTGTCCAGTGTGTCATGGTCATTGTTAAAGATTTTAAAAGACATTTTAATCCTCAGTGACTATATCATATAATCGCTAACAAGTTAAGTCAACCTGCAAATTACATTTACCCTGACCTG
The DNA here is from genome assembly GCA_016746295.1 of Potamilus streckersoni. Lineage (NCBI taxonomy): Eukaryota > Metazoa > Mollusca > Bivalvia > Unionida > Unionidae > Potamilus > Potamilus streckersoni. The sequence continues at coordinate 3,294,601 of JAEAOA010000432.1, forward strand.
CCAGCCTACAGATCAAGTTCTATGTTGTGTGTTTAACTAATTGTTCCTTAGAAACTGCAGATCCCAATCTGTACATTATGGCAGATTTTGGTCTGTGTAGTTTACAGTTGAACTTGTATTTGTACATTGTTTGTTGCTGCAACTTTAGTTGATTGTTACCATATGTTAACCCTTTCTCTCGTAGTGCCAGCTAAGCAGTCAATAGGACAGTAACCCAGTAAAGATGTCTTTGAGAAAATGCATTGATATATGTATACTTCTAGCTTTTTTAGTGAATAACAGCAACCTTTTTGTTTACTAGTACATGCAATTGTCCGTTCGTGTGCTATCAGTTCCACTCAGTGTTGGACTTGATGGTCACTGTAATTGCTAAATAGTGTTTATTTTTGTTGGTGTTGTTTTTGGGGTTTTTTTTACGACTAGCAAGGCTTCTAAAATTTGATTCCGTCTACAAAGATGAGAGCAGCCATTTCGGGGGCGGGGGGGGTGATTATCAGTATAGGTTTCATCTAATACACTAGCTAATGCTATAGCAGCCTATAAAATTTATAAAATACCAGAAAGCCTTATTTTAGTCGCACAGATATTTCCAACTGGTTGTGCTATGAATTCACCAGCTTGAAATGAGGTAGAGGCATCCAGAAGTACATTTATGGTGGAAAGGATTTATACAAACTGTTGGAGTTAAGATTTGCCTGGGTATGGATTGGTGGGGGAAATGATTCAGACATATTTTGCATTGAGTTTCTGTTTTTCCTATGTAAGAATTTATGGAGAAATGATTCATATTTACTGTACTATGAGATTCTATTTTACCTCTGTAAGAATTTATGGGGCAAAGGATTCATAATTCCTTCTTGGAGGTTATTTTTTTGCCAGTGTAAGCAGAATTCTAATGTTCATGCAAGATGCTGCATTCTGTGAAAAAATGTTCAGCTTTTCAGGGGTATGGATTTTTTTTTAACACTAAAATGCTACTGCAAAAAGAAATTGCATTACTGAACTTCTGGTCATTCTGTTTTAGTGAATGATCAATTGTGGGGTTTTCTTGCCATAACTGACATCAGGATGATTATGAGTCTGTTCAGGTTTTGTCGAGCCTGCATTGGCAAAAGTTGACTCGTACCGAATGAAGGATGGATCCAGTAATTATATGATAAAAATCCTGCATTTTAGAGGATGTGCATAGGTTTATAGATCTTGCCAGCACATGTTCACACAAAGGAAACAAATGGGTACTGTCCCCATTATCATTTGTTCCTTCTGTATGGGCTAGTTGTTTTAGAAACACTTCAAAATAATAACAAAGAACAAAATATTTGGGTTTCCTGTCTTGCCTGCTTAAGCAAAAGTTGCATGTTCATAGCATTGTTCCCAGGTGAGGCACCACAGAACCTTTGTCTTTAAGCATAGTAGACTCAGATTCAAAAGTACTGTATTTACTCTTATATACAAGTCAAGTCAAACTACAAACAACAAAGATCCTGATCTCCTGTAGGGTAATGCACTTGCAGATCATGGTATAGCTTGTTTGTTCTACTGATTACCCTTATAAACTGTGCAGACCCAGATCTGTGAATATAAATGATATACATTTTGGTTCATGCAATAATATAACCGGACTAAAATAGATTCTCTCTAGTAAAGGTAGATACTACAGTATTGCAATGATTTTAGAGAGATAGTATTGAGCAGACTACTGGCTGCTTATGAATTCACTGCAAAACAGGGTGTACATTTGCATATTTCTTATTGTTGCCAGGTCCAAAAGAGTAAGGGGACAACATCCAAGAACACCATGTAAATTCCAGAAGTGTAGCCGTCGTTCCTGGGATGCACAAGTGCGAATCTGGCGTCGATGTCTGCACCAGTGGGATCCCCCATCAAACAAAGATAATGAGCCATGGTGAGTAATGAACTATTTGTATTAAAATTTTCAGCTTCATCTGCTGACATTTAATAGTGTTTGAAATTTTTTTTAACCAATTTGCTTACCAATTGCACCTTAATTTTTGTACATTTTTTTCTATATTAAAATGACCACAAATTTTTTGTAGTCTATCATGCTCTGATTAGGGTGGAAAATGTCTTAAACTGAAAGTCCACAAAAACTTTTTTGTACAAATATTTATTCATATAAAGTGTTATGGATTGATGAGCTATATTTTATCAAATGGCAGGTAAAATGTGGTATGATACAGTATTCATTTTACAGGCCTATGTTATTGTTTTAAAAGTGAGTGTTTTTGATGGGGACAACTGTATTTCCCTTTACAAACATTAGTCCATCAAAGGCGTGCATCTCGAAAATTGGATGCACACTCATATTTTTAAGGATTCACACTGCATGTGTCAGGGTTTAAATGTAGTTGTTATGATGAGCTTACCCTAATTTTGCGAGCTCATACCAGTCTGGTTCTAGTGTAGACTTTGTTATGATGGAAGAATCTGATAAGAGTAGATTCAGCAACACATCATCCACACAAAGGAACATTGATACTATTTCAACTAGAAGAAGACCTACACAGGAAAACAACATGTACCAAGAATTGTCAGTGTGTGCATAGAAATCCAAGTGAGGAATCCTTTCAAGAATGGGTCAAAGAATTGTAAAAAAAAAAATTTTAAAAAAATTGCCTTTGGTTAACATGTGGCATCTAGAGAACACATCAAACAAGTCATTTATTTCAAAACAAAGCTGGAAGCTTACTAACAGATATTCAAGGGACAGTGGACAAAGCCTCACAGTGCAGTTGAGATAAATAGTGCACATATGCTGAGAAAAATATTCCTGGATACAGTTTTCTTGGTGAAATCAAACATTCAGTGAAATCTTCCCACCCACCCACCCCAAAAAATAAACCAACAATAATGGTTGCTCAGACCTACAGAGTGAGCCCCTAACATACAAGAAGCACATGATTGCATCTGAGATGCAGGCATCAGGGAGATGGTTCAAAAGACGGTCCATGCATCAACATACCCAGGATTTCTTGTGGATAAGTATGGATATTGCTGTGCAAAAAAAAATGGTTATCTTTTGTGAGACTGTTCATGGTGGGATGGCAAACACTGAATATTTAGCTAATGTGAAGGTGGAAGATGGAGATGCTGAAATAATTGCAAATGCCTTTATAAGATGTCAGTATGAATAAAACTAGGAGTCATCGCTCCTATTTTGGATAAAAATTGTAGATCCAACATCAAACGTTGCAGTCCAACAAGCATGTTGCGCAAACTCAAAGTGGCTAAATATACATTGTAATGCCAGGAATAGGGATATAAAACATTGTCAATTTTATATATGTACATCTTAAAGTAGACGTCGTATAACATCCACAAGTCACATCATAAAGTAATTTGCTTAACATCTTGTGCCATTTTCTTTAAAAGCATAAACTGGTCTGCTACTTAACTAGCTTAACAATGTATTGAATCATTGAGGCAAAGTTCACATTTAAGAAACCTGTTGGGTTTTTTTTTAAGAGGTTATAACCTGCTATAAATACAAAATAAGGAAATTTCTTAACAGCAATGATCTTAAGCAGATTCTCAAATTTTGATGAGCGGATGGCAATACAAGTATGCTGTCAAATCATTTGCTAATAAACAAGTATCAAGTATGCATATGAAAATATTTGGACATTGTAGTTTTAAAAATATCAGGAATGTTTTAAAAAATTATTATTTTGTTGACAACATTTTTGTTTTCTTTTAACCTGTCAATAAATCAATGATAAAACCTAGGTTTTGATGACAGTGGTTTAAAATTATAAGGAACATTTTTGTTATTCCATGAAGAGCAAAATGTAGAATCTGGACACTTTAGGGAATTCTCTGACTGATGTAAAAGACAACTTGAATAAAGTTTGCAAATGCAGTATAATGTCATCCTACAACTATTGAGATGGTTCTATAAAGATTGATGCAAATTTGTGGAAGATGGACCACATTCTGAAAGATGATGTGATCAGTGAGCAGGAAAATGTTGTGGATGGGAGGGGTGGGGTGGATTTGGCACATTTTTTTTTTCAGAAGGTTTGGAAACCATGTGTGGTGTATGGCAGTGAATTAATTGTAAGAAATATATATTATATTTATATTGATTTTCTTGTGTTATGAACATGTCAGTCTTAACATTGAGTAGCATTTTAAAATTTTATATCCTCTCCATTACAGCATTGTTGATGTTCATTTTGGAGATAATGCATCAACTGGAACAAGTTCTGAGTGCTCAAGTGTCATGCTTGATGCTGCTGAAGATGTGGAGAGCGAACAAGTGTCGGATGCAGACTCTGAAAGTTACAGCCAAGCATCTACCTCACCAGGAATAATGCTTACCCCTGAGGCACAAAATAAATTCAAGTATCAAATACATGGAGCCATCCAATCTTCAGAAGATTGCTCATTTCCAAAACCAGTAACACCACTATCAAAACCTCTAAGATTTGAAAATCGTGAAAATGATGATGGTTTTGTTTCAGGTATTGAGATTGAAATTATGGCTGAAGATTACCTTGACCTATAGGAAGACAGAAAAACTGGATCTCTGTGGAACCTCCATATTTTTGTCTGTTTCATGAAAGATTTTTTTGTGAATTTGATTTAATGTCTAAAATAATGTCATACTTTCACTTGACTTTAATTCATTTTGTTTTGCATGTCACTTGATTTGGATTTAATGACTTGATATGTGGAACATTTTTTCTTGGAATAGATGTTGAAGAAAACAACTTATAATTGATAACTGTGTCATCATCTGTAGATATTGCTTATGTTTACTGTTTTCGTGCTTGCAGAAAGTTACAGGTTTACATCAAATTTTATAATTCAGAATATAAATATCACTTTTCAGAACATAAATGCAGCTAGATCTTAGTACAGTTTGTTTTTTTGTATGACCACGAATAAGAAAGTGTTGGAATAATCCAATTCATTTCACAGATTATGTATAGTGTCTTGAAAACTAATTAAATAGTTTTTGTTGGAGTGATCGTTTTTGAAAGCATTCAGATTTTAACCTTGTATTCATACTAGTTGTGTTTTGTGTTTTAAGTATCAGCACATACTGCATGTATATATGTATCTCTAAATGTTGTCCTTGCTTTTAAAAGAAAAAGCCATTCATACGCTTGTTTTGAGTAGTGATGGGTGAATATGGATGTTTGACTTATTTCTAAAAAAAAATTTTAAAAAATTTATAAAATATTTTTAAAAATAGCAAAGAACTGATTATTCTGCACATGTAGCAATTGAAATTTTTGTGGTTTGTTTCATGCATATTTTATTCATATGAACAAGATCTATTCATTACATCTGCACATGCAGACAATCTTGACATAAGTATTATTTTCTTCACATTGTAAGCATATGGAATTTATATTAACAACATTACTGCTTTTTATTGTCCTACAGAAACTTTTACATTTTAAAAAGTCGTGATAGGTATCTGACAATTTGTTTATTTAATTTATTGCTGGTAAAAATAAAGTTTTCAGTTAGAAAAGTTACCTGGATGGGTAATTTTGTCTTTGATTCTTGGAGGTTTCTCAGGCAGTTGTAATGCTGTGCTTTGCAGTTCGTGACCAAGGTAACACAAGCGCTTGCTAAATCCACATGCATTTTTTTTTACCTATCTCTTATGACTTTACAAATGAGAATTATAGATGGTAGCATATGGCACTTGTTGGGGGGAAAAAAGCTTTTTTCAAAGCTTTTGAGAGTAGTAATGACGCTGCGCCCCCCCAAAAAAAAAAAAAACTAGGGAAAAAATCTCTCTTGTATTGGCCTCGGATCAAGCTGAAGAAGCAGTGTGATTAAAATTAGAATTCCACTTTCCTTGGTAAAGATCTGATGGCAACCACTGGTGACCTTTGGATTAACCAATGGAAATGCAGCTTTTAGATATCTGAAAGTGATTCAAATCGTTAAACATTGATACTCTTAAACCATGCTGTTCAGTCTTCTAAATGTGAAGTTGTACGACTTTATCTGATTAGCTGATAAAGCTAATAATTATGGTAATACCATAGATCACCAGAACATACCTCCTAAGCAGTCACTGCCAGATATTCATATAGGACTTTGGAGATATGGTTTTAATCTAATTGGATTCAGAAGCCTTATACTAATCTCCTTATCTCTCCGACCATCCCTCCATCCATCTCTGTCAATTTACATGACTTTTAACTGTCTTGGTTCTGCAACTTTTACATATATTTGATATTGTTAGGCAGGTGCATTGATTATTACATGTAGGTGTTTCAATGCTTTGTCTTTAGGGTCTAATTTTGATGGCATTTTTATCCATTTTCCTATTTTATATAAATCTCCATTACCACCAGAACTTGTAACAAGGATGAAGATTAATTTAACTTGTTATGATGCAGTTTATTGTGTTCATTGACCTAGAAGTGCCATATATACTTTTGTCTTGATTTTTATGTTGGAGTTATGGCTCTTGACAGTTATATTCATATGTTTAAGTTAAAGAGCTATTTAACATGTGCAATTTGGTATGAACATTGTCTTGTTGATTTACATGTACCTTTTATTGATTTAGTCTTTTGTCCATTTATGACCTTCAACAAATTCTTTTCATACAGAAACTTGCAGTGTTGCCTGGAATCAGCATAGCTCAAAAGCCATTAACAGAATTTGGTATGGTGTCATCTGGTCTGCTTCGTTTTGGACGTAGTTAGTTATGGCCTTTTCAAACTTTAGATCTTGACATGGGATGTTATTCGTATTGAGGATACCTTTATTCAATCATTTCAATCATTGTTATCTAGTAGAGAAGCCACTTCTCCTAACTTCAGTTTCCCAAACAAGTTCCTCATTGGAGTAAATTTTTCTAATAAGGGTATTCTCAATGGACTAGTTGCTAATAGCTCAAGTATGTTTTTTTTTTTTATGACAGGAAACTTAATCCTTGCTAACATGCGCAGATTAACTCCCCTTAAAATGTGGGAGATCTAGGGGGAGAATGCAGGTTATACAAGTGACTTGTTCTATGTATGAAAGTGATTATATATATATATATATATATATATATATATATGGCCTAGTACAGAACAAAGGTAAAAAAAATGTATTCAGAAACGGCCATTGTCAACTTTTTTGTAAAAGCTAAATGATGTTGAAGCCACATTTTTGGGTAAAATTGTGTAATGTATGTGTTATCTCTTGTTGCAATTATGTCATTTGAAGTGTAGATGTAGCAATTATTTATGAAGTAGAACTGATTTTTGTCCTAATTTTTATATGTAACAAGTCTTGATGTATTTTTGCTTTTTTTATGTATATAAAAAATAGGCTTATTAAGATATGTCATCTTAATGTTTAATTTGATTTGTGCATATAATAGAAACTTTTAAACTCTGTTTAATAGAGGTCCAGATTAAAAACAAATCACGTAAATTGTTACTTCAGGTAGGAAATTCTCTGAAGTTCTTGTTCCTTATTGTCAAATGTATCCAGGGGTAGATATGTTTGTTTTTTTCCTATCTTTCTGGGATGATTGGAAAAGGCACATGGGTTCTGCATTATGGGATTTTTTTTATTAAAAAAAAAACTGGAAATATTTGGCAGATATTTTCCCCCAATTAGGTTCTTAAAATTAGGACATTTTTTTTTCGTAATCTTTAAATATTTTTTCATTGGTGGGTCATAACCCATTTTTGATCCCCAGAAGAACTTTAGAAAAATCACTAACATAAGAATTGCTAAGGCATTTGCAATATAGCCATGTGAAGTTGATAAAGAAACTAAATGGATATTGTAATATCATGTGTGGGCTACAGTATTGTTCTTCCTGTGCATGTGATTTTTTTTAAAAAAATGCATTTCATTTTTTGATCGGCTGTGGGTTAGTTTTTTTTTAAAAAAAGTTTTTAACAACAGATTTTGTGACTCACCTCCAGATGTCTTTACGGTTGAGTGGTAGAATTTGCACAATGCAGTGCTTGGGTTCATTTAGAAAAGAAGAGATAAACATTACTTGGGAGTGGGTGGTTGTAATAAGGAATTTTCGAAACCATGCCTACTGTTACTTTTTTATCTGACATTTTTGCAAGTTTAATCTCCTTGATAAATGTTTGTGTAAAATTTGGTATATCTAGCTCTAAATAGTTTCAGAAAGCTGTACATTCCAAATTTCCAGTTTTTGTTTGGAAAGCAGAATACAGCTAGGGTTAGATTAGAGGCATACTGCTAGTAAAGGTAAATACAAGAAAGAATTCAAATTAAAGACATTTTCAAACAGGGTAATCTTAATGATTTTATTTTTAACATAAACAAGTTTCACAGTCAATCGCTGGTCTGGACAGAATATAGCATGCATTGAAAAATAAGCTTTTAAAAGTTTTCAGAAGGCAGCACCAAATACGTTAATCATATTATAATTATTAATATATGTAGAAATGTTTTATTTAAGAAATTATTTCAGAAGTACTTTAAATTTTATTATTATAATCAGCAACAGTCATGATGTATATTTTATATATCAATATTGTTTACGTTATCATTAAATACATGTGTTGCTCGTGAGGTAAGTTTGAAATTTTCATCAGAACATGAAGCCATTTTTATGTCATATTTTCCAGCATTAAATAAACATTATCCAGTAGTCTTGCTTGCAGTTATATTTTTTATGGATGGCCATGTTTGATAATTTGAGTGTATTCCATTTATTTTAAACACATTTTTTTACTTTTAAATTTGGACTTGTATTGCAAAGAATGTAAACAAAAAATATTACAACACCGCTGTGGGAAAACCTTCATTCTTTCTTCCACTAAGTAGATTTTAATGTAGTTCATTTCCATTCCATTTATCAAATCTGGGTTCGTGGTAATGTTTTTAAAACATGAACGCCATACCTGATCAAGTTTATTCAAAGAGACTATAAGAAAAAATAAAGGATTATCAAGGGGGAAAGTCTGTGATACTTTCTCCTGAAATTTTTAACCCAGTGCAAATTTTATTAGAAACATGGAAATAGAATCTGGAGACAAATTTGGATTTTCTTTTAGACCTGTGATAGTTGGTCCTAAATAGCATGGGTGAAAGAGCAGACTGTGATGCCTATAGCCCCCTCTCTACAACTCATTTAAAATGCTTACACTGATTAAACCTGGCATAACAAAATCCCTTGTGGCAGGCATCATGAAATGAAGCTGTCAATAACAAGTTCTATGTGGTTAAACCCTCCTTAGATGAATGGTCTGACAGAACCATCCATATGGAAGAGGTAGTGATGGCACAAATAAGAATTGATCATATTTATTTTACCCACTCTTATTAATAAAAATATGAACACTCACTCTTGCTATGAATCCTTTACCATGAAGCACTTTCTGATTGATTGTTTCAATCTCCAACCTACAGTTGAGCATATAAGATTTTTTTTTATACAGTAGAGGTTTTGTATTTTAAATTTCTCGATGGAATTTAACATTGAAAATATATCCTGCAACCTATTTTCATTATTAATATTCTTAACTAATGTAAACTTTCAGTCACTATTATCTTTCATTGTCTAATTCACCTTTATGCACACCATTTACATAACATGTCGATATGTGACCTTCATAGATTATCCACAATTTTTGTGTTTGCATTTGTAATTGTATCAGTCATTAATTATAAACCTCATTTAAAATGCTATTTTTCATAAAACCTTATTTGTAGCATTATATAGCCTTGAGTGCTATGCATCAGAAAAACACAATCTGCTCTTGAAATGATGGTCATATAAACATGGAGTTTTTACTAAAACACTTCTGGTTATATGTAGTTTATCTTAAAATTATGCTGAGCTTATAAATCTTATAACAGCCACATCTAAATGGATGGCCATACAATAGATTTTAAAACGATTCCCACTTCTTTATTGCAAAAAAAAATTTTCTTATATTAACATGATAATTTAACCTGATAAAAATGGTTTCCCAAGCAGCCTTCCTGAAAATTATGGGCTGAAACTAAATACTTGCAGCAATTTGTATCTGGTTCTAAAACAAACATAATAAAAAGTACTTATCTGATTTCCAATATCACCCTAGTGTATGTCTCCAAAATTGTGCCATCGCTACTGTGTGAATGGTGGTACTGCCGTATGGTTTTCAATTTTCATGTCAACACTTTTTTGCAATATGTTAGTGGTTGTATATGAAAATGGTGCAGATCTGATCACCAATATTATGGCACTTTTTTGTGAATGAGTTCTAAAATCCAGACCTTCCAGTATTTAACTTTTAGGTCAAGTCAGATGTCATTGCTTGTATTTTTCTAATTCATCAGACTTGTGTAGGTAGTGACTTATACAAATGAATTTTTAACAAACTATTTAATGACATTTCAGTGAAAAAGTTAATAGCACTGATATTAAGGTCAAAGGACTGGATGATTATTTCGCTGCACTGACTTGTGAGTATAACAGTACCAACAATTATGATTGAATTATTATAAAACTCAGTTTATGGGTTGTCCATAAAGGACGTCTGCAGATAATTATACCTGTTTTCCTATGTTATCCCCTCTCTCTCCTTCCTCCTCCTCCCTCCCCCCAGCTACCCATAAAGGACATCTGCAAAACATACACAACAGTACTCCCAAAGCAGCTGTTCAACACTGATTATCATAACAAAAAATACTGTTTGCGGATGTCTGCAAAGTCATTTACACACTCTCCCCCAGTTCGCAGATGTCTGCATTTAAACCAACCCAATCCCTCTCCCAACATCTTTGCTGACATCCTTTATGGATGATCCCTTATGGTTGTATCTGATGAATACATTGACCAATGCCACTTAAGTGTTTTGTTGTGTTTGGAGTTTTTAATTAAAAAAATATAGATTTAACTAAAGATTGATTGCAGCTATATCATGGCATTGTCTGAGAAAAATTTGGTAATTCGCTGTCCATAATGGCCATAACAACGTTGTACTACACTTAAGGTATCTTGTACACATGCTGACTCGAATATATAGGAAAAACAGTTTGCAACTACATTTGGGCTACTTTGGATTTTAGAAAATTGTTTTTGGACATTGTAGAGTTTGGAAGGGCAGTGTACATCAACATAAAATAAAATTATATACCCTAGCGACCAAGTGCAAGAGGAAACTGACATCAATTATACATACCTTAACCAATATCCGTAAGCATGAAAGGTAACAGTGCCTAAGAACGAACCCCAAACAATTAAAAGCAGACTCCAAGTATTACCTATTCAAGTTTATTATTTTTCTAAAGGAGAAAGTTTTTTTGACTGACATGTTGCTATGTTTAATTCTTTTATTAAATTTCACATTGTTTGCCTAATTATGAAACTATAAATATGCACCTAGGTCCACATTCTTTGGCAACAAAATGTTTAATCTGTATTCACGTCAACGTGTTGAAAACAATTGTGTGAAAAATAACATTTGTAACTAAAATGATATGCAATATTCATACGACATTCAGGCAGTATTTGTGATTTGTGTGTAGTTTGGATTTTAAAGTAGCTTTACAAATTTTCAGTCATCGATACGACGTCTGTATTGTAAAAGTTTATAGTGAAGTCTAGCATTGGGGCATCATGTCTCAGACATCTAGCATGTCTCACCCAGTCACAATATCCCGACACCAAGCCGACCAGTCCTAACACTAACCGTTTTTATGCTGAGCTTCTAGCAAGGCTATGACTCTGCCGGGGTTCGAACCCGCTACCTCCCGTAGTATTTGTTATGTGGAGTGTAAGAATGTACTGTACCAAATAAATAAAATCTCCATGAACCTAACATAATACATACAACTCCATCCCTTACAGAAAAAAATGTAAATGATTACAATTTTGTTACCACTTCCCACCGTCCATTTGGTAGTATTACGTGTAAATTCGTCAGATTCCAGATAAGTAATCTTGCGTATATTTAAGCTGTTGGCTATGGAATGCAGCATCACTTGCTTCGCATAGCGTGCATCAAATTTTCTTAATTAGGAACCAGGCATTTCAATATAACAGACCTTATGGTCCTGATTTAAATATAAAATTAGTAATATATTTATTTCTAAAGATTGCATCAAGTGTAATTTTCTAAGCTAAATCCGATCATATCCCCAACCCAGTAAAGCACAGAGAAACTACACAAAATGATGGTGATGGTTCAGATAAATTTCTCTATTACGAACTATAAAGCCATATATTAACCCACACTACAGGCTTGCCTTTTCTTCTTTTTTTTTTTAATAAATAAAATGTTTATTGGGAGGTGGGTACATGTGTGAGAGAGAGAGGAAGAAAGAGATTGTGCACAATACGTTGTTGTCGATGTCATCATTAGCTTACGTGGTCACTCTGGAAATAGACATTGAGACTTACTATTTTTTTTAAACGTTTTCATTTATTTTCGAGTTGGAATTCATCTACTGTTACGTTTTGTTAAATAGCACAAAACGTGGTTTGGTTTAACTACTTTAATGGCTAGACGACAACTGATTTAAACAGTAAAAACACGCACACTAGTTTATCCCGCTAATGTTATTAAAGGCATATAGGGTTATAATTGAGTGAGAGCAAAGAACTCACCTTAGGTGACCTGAATCTGTCAGACCAGTCGTAGCAGTAGAATGTTAATGCCATATCTACACATCTACTAACAAAATGTTCGCTATAAAATTGATTTAGCTCGTTATTCGAAATAAGTAAAACGATAAATTGTTGTGCAGTAGTTCATGTTGAATTTAGCAAGAATTTATATAATAAACTGCGTTATTAACATGTTTTCGATATGCTTTTTTATTTTCTTATTATCAGTTGTTGAATTTGATCATAATTAACATGTACGAACTTAATGCTTGAAAACTTTATATAGATGGGAAGTCGAATGAGTGAACATTATTTGCGAAGACCCTAGCGTTAACAGGGAACGTTGAAAATAAACAGGAAATAATAGGGATTTACAAACTTTGAAGCCAAAACCTCTTCCACCTCCAGCGCGGAGTGACCAGTTTTACAAGGGGTGCCTGTTTCAAACCGTGTAAATAAGAAACCGCCTTAATAACAATCAATTCTCAAAATACTGTTTGACAAGTTAAGTAAAGTCTTTCCGAATTAAATCTGAAAATGGCCCGGACAAAGCAGATTTATGGCTCGGGATAGAATGGACGATTTATGCTAAAACAGGAATAGAATCGACGGATATTACAAAATACATAAAGGAATTACTACAAAACAATATTTACAGGCAAACTTTCTTAAGGAAATAAACACTGAAAACAACTCGCAAGGAGCACGTGAGAAAATGGCAGTAAAGAAGGCCAACAAAGAAGTCAGAGACAGAGAAATACTTTTAAACAAAGAGGATACAAACAATACAAAGATCATACCTACCATGCACGTGCAGAGAAGGAACACAAGAATTAGATACGTTGCATGTATCACGAGAAAAAGTGACAGGAATGGCAACAGTGATATTAGCACTTCAAGTCCTAAATCCGGAATATGTAGAAAGAATTACTCCCTAAACCAAACTGGCCACAAAAGATACTAACCAACCGATACTACCATTCGGACAAATGCTACAGTAAAAACACCTACACCAATTTTGAGGAAAATAAAAAAGCATACGGGAGATCTTAACCTATCGGACATCCCTTTAGACATACCACTACAAGCAACAGTAGAAAAGTTTGAAGGGGAAAAAAAACGCTAGACATAAATGTGTTATCATCTTGACTAGACAGGATCTACAATTCACAATGGGACAGGAATATTGTAGATAGAAAAACAAGATGAAAAATGCAAAGAATGCTTTTTTATCTACATGGCTTTCTGATCAAAACATGGTATAAGTGATACATTTATCAGAGAACATGTAACGGATGTGGTCAGACAGGACATACTCCACACAAATGCCCCCAAAACTTAGACACACAAACATAAAGCAGAGAAGTACAACGAGTCACTACAACGTAACAATAACAACAAGCCGGAAAAAATAAACAAGAAAAAAAAGAAAGAACAACAACAAAACTCAAAACAGCAACAGTAAAAAACAACAACACAACAACATTAACTAATAAGACCAATGCCAGCACCAAGACAGACGACGACAAACGTGATGGTACCACAAACGGAAACATACAAGTGCAAGAGAACAATCAACAGGACAAACAAAAGTACAAGAAAACAAGAAGCAAGAAAAGAACAACCAGCAAGACCAAAGACAGAGTTTAAAAACACCCATAACAGCAAAAAAAAGGTAAAAATATCAGAAATGCAAAAAAGTTATCGACAGCAACAGAAGAACAAGAAAGAGAAAGAGAAAAAAGGAGAGCTAAAAGAAGGAATTGGACGAAGAAGAATATAGAATGTTTGATACATATCTTCTTGAAGATAATGAATGCCTGGAACAGGAAAAAGCTATATATATTTTTCAATAATATACTTTAGAACAATTATGTAAAAGAAACTACTATATCACAAACATTAAAATAGCAACAAAAAAGCAGCATACAATAATACGCAACCATTAGGCAAGTAGGGCCTTCCTAAATGGTCTGAAAAGATCACTTGGGAGAGTACCCTCCAAAATTAAAAAAAAAAAATCAGTGCAATTAGAGATAGATTTAATTGCCTTGGAAATATGTGGTTTAGCAATTTCGGGCGATTGACAAGGCAATATAAGTTAAACAAGGGTGAAAAAAGGGTATCAAGAAGAAGAAATTCCAGTTGGAATAACTTTGCAAAACCAAACACAACAAAACTGGAGGATAGTCATTGTACTGTGAATTAAATCGTGTACATGTATATTTCACTTAATTTGCATAATAGTAGGCATTTCATTTGAAGTGCGACAGTTGATGATATCATGTATATGTATGCACTGGAGAAAATTAACTGCTCTAACAGCACTTGTCGTGTATATTGAAAAAAATGCAATGCACTAAATTTTCATCTGCATTAACTGAAAATGCATATAAATTTATCTCCTAATGAAAATATCTACGACATTTTTCTTCTTCATCAATACACCCTTCCATTTTTTAATATTGCATGTAAACAAGGGTGCACACACATTTTTAGCATGTGAGCTACTTATAAAATGACTAAGCCATACTTATGTCACAATTGAACAAATATGGCATCTCCGGAAGGCTCCATAAATGGCTAGGAAATTTTATTAAAGATAGGACCTTCCAAGTTAAATTTGATCATACTACCTCTGCATCCTTCCCTCTACATAATGGCACACCCCAAGGTAGTGTCATTAGCCCACTCCTCTTCAATATTATGGTCAATAACCTAGCCAGTTACCTCCCTAAACAAATTCAATTATCTCAATTTGCAGACGATAGCTGTATCTGGCTAATCTGCAACCCCAGATTAAATAAAAATATTAAACTTCTCCAAAAAGGCCTAAATGCAGTATCAAAATGGGCAGACAACTGGGGATTCAAATTATCACCAAATAAAACAAAAGCAATCCTTTTCTCCCTCAAAAATCTCAAAAATCTACCAACATACCCGCAATTATACCTTCGAACACAACCAATTACCTTCACAAATCAAGCCTGGTTCCTCGGCTTATTACTAGACAAAAACCTCACCTGGAAACCTTATATCCAGGAAATAATACAAATGTGCCACTCAGATCTAAAACTCCTTACCCTCCTTTCCAATACATATTGGGGAGCTGATCAACACACACTCCTCCTCATTTACCGCTCCCTAATCCGGTCCAAAATTGACTACGCCAGTCAATTATATCAAACAGCCTCATTAACTTTACTTAAACAACTAGATTCCATTCAAAGAAAAGCTCTACTACTATGCACCGGCCTACTCCCAAATACAACTACTGAGGAGCTTTTAATAGTGGCAGGAGAACCTCCCCTACAATCTCCAACGTCACGAATTAATGCTTAAATACAATGCAAGAATCCAAACACATCCCCCATCAAATCTGACACGCCTTGTCTTGGACTCTTGCCATACAAAATTCTTTCCCAACCTTTCTCCAAAACCACAAATAGGACATGTTACTTACCAATTACAAAAACTAAATCCAGAACTACAATTATCTCCAGAACCAATACACTCTATAAACCTAACACCCTGGCGCAATAACTTGCCTAATATCCAACTAGCCATCACACAATATGGATCGAAACTAGTAAATCCATGGAAAATTTTGGCTACAGTCAATCACCTTTTAGACACATACTACACTACTCACCTACACATATATACAGACGGATTCAAACAAACCAAACAACCCATCTCTACAGCGGCTGCCTTTGTAATACCCTCTCTGGCCATCACCTCCTTCAGGCTACCACACTACTCCTCCATATATACGGCGGAATTATGGGCAATCTACCAAGCCCTCCTTTGGACTCAAGAGGATCACAGAACAAACTTTCTTATAATCACAGACTCCCTTAGTGTAGCCAAATCACTAGCATCGTCTAAACCTTCCAGTCAACCCAACCTACTAGACTCAGTCAAGACTATAATCCAAGGACTACATATTTCTGGAAAAATTGTTGAATTCTTATGGTCACCATCCCACCTCAACATAAAAGGAAACGATGCAGCCGACTTAGCAGCCAAACAGGGACTCGCAGTCACTAACATCGTCAATGTTCCTCCAAGCGTCAATGAAATCTATTCAGTTATCCAAAATTACTGCAATAAACAACGGCAAACCACCTGGGATAACTCCAACAAAGACAGATTGCTCCACAGCATCCACCCGAACACAGTCAGACAAACTATTACTCCCACTACTTTAAACAGACATGATTCACTCACCATCAACAGTTTTCTGACAGGCCGCACCAAACTTCCCACAAGCTTCGGGAGATTCCTAAAACCAACAATTCCACAACCAACCTTATTCCAATATTGCAACATCCCTAATACCTTGGAACATATCATGAACTCATGTGTACTTTACTACCAATCAAGACAAGAATTAAAACAAGCCGTACAAATAATTCAGGCACCACTAGACTTTCCGACCTACTTCAACAAGGTATCCAATCCGAACCAACAACTCACCTACAAACATGTGCTCCAATACCTCAAGAAAATTCAGATGTACTTTAAAATATAATTCAGATGGAAATTGTCGACAATATTGACAAATGTGACTTTGAAATATTATTGTCATTAATTCAATACAATAATACATCCACTCCTTGTTCAAATTATCATCTATACTGATAAAATATTAACCCATACTGTTCTTTTTTTATATATCTCTTTATACCCATTTAGTAATGTAGGTCCATTAATCCCACCAAGATCATCCATTAAACTACTACTTCCGCAGTTCTCCACAATGCTCAAAACCCCAACATTCAAATTCACAAAAAAACAACCTATCTATAGAAATCGGATGGACATATTTAAACCCAATGAAAATCGAGCCTAAAAACCAAACAAAAATAACATTAATCATAACAACATATACTTTTCATTAAAATATTATCACAAAAATTAATAATAACACCTAAATACAAAAATCTCACCAAATCGAACCAACAACATACCCCTCTATACCCCATTAATGTAAACATTAAACTCCCAATCAACAAATAACAGTACAAACTAAAAACACTCCATCTAGATTAATGACTACATTGATCAACTAACACTTTTTTTTTACACATCCCTCCGGAAAACGTTTACCCATCTCGATGAGTAGGTACCCGCCCCCATTAAAATTGTCATTTATAATTCCAGAATTATTCATATCCAGACAGATTGTGATAACAGTAATACCAATAAATAGATTACAGACAAACATAATAATTAACCGGCTACAATCGACTTCAAACATAAGAGGATGTATGAACATATGAACATTCAGTCATCAATCAATACTTCCAAACCAATGACATATAATCCTTCATAAACTTCTCTACACTCCCCAAGGTGATGGAATTGACCATCTGAAACCCGCTAGCAACTCCGCAAGTTCAACTCGGCATAGATATAGATAGCTGTTACGTCCTAGAGTCAGGCCCACTAAGAAAAGCACTTACGAAATTGCCTACATTTCAATTGCGACAGACTGGTGGTATCTGACTCTGTGGCAAATTCTTCTCTACTGCGACCATCTCAACCCAACAAGATAACCTCATAATCACCAGTAACAATTTACATCACAGCTACGCCCGGGAGTTCTAACTCAATCCCAAATCCCTATCATCTCCCCTTACAGAGAACTCCGGGGCAAACTTACAGGACTACTCTACGACTACCCACAACATATAGGAATCCACATCCTCAATGTTAAAACAAGAAGATATTCAGCAAATCAATAAGGGTAATAGGTAGCTCAACCTAATACCCCGTAACCCCACTACCCCCCGGACAACGCTACCCTTACTCGATGAGAGGGAAAACCCAATACATGTTTGTACTGTAACTGTCAAAATATGTTCGTAATCAAATCAATAAGGATTTTAGGAAGCTCGACCTAATATCCTGTAATCCCAAAACCCTCTGGACAATGTAACCCCACTCGATGAGAGGGGCAATCCCCTTCATGTTGTCATGTTAGTGTCAATATGTTTGTTGCCTATCAACAGGTGCCAGGAACCTATACTGGCAGAAACCTGGGTAAGATCCGAAGATCGACAAGCCAGTGTGGATTAACGATTTCTTACCATGGCTTGTCTGTACTACTACTGTTGTAATGTTTTTAAATGTTTCTCTAAATAAACAACATAGAGCTTACTTTTCGACTACCTTAAGCTCTCTTTAGAACAACAACTCTCTTGGCCCTTAAAAATCCCGATTGGTATTCCATTAATGAACTCAACACAACAACAACCTTGACGTCCAAAATAAAAACGGGACCCTACCGCCCACTCATTTGACGTATCATTAGACCTTTTTACGCTTAGTATACAAATCATAATACTGTTCCTTAAAAATAGGTGTATTCACAACTCAGGTTAATTTGACTCGTAGGAGATAAACTTATGTTTGGCTTCTTAAATATCTATATAAATATGACATCACTTAGTCATCAACGACTTTTGCTTGTTGCCTTTGTGTTTGGGCAGCTTTGGTACATACTGCGGTGTTCTGAACATGACTCTCTACCAGACAACAGCTACACCCCGGAGCCAATCAATCCTAAAACCCCTATAAATCCATTTACAGAGGCTCTGGGGTAATGTACTACTACAGTCTACACAAAGAACCCTCTCTCCTAACAGAATACAACCACCTAGACTTCCTGCCTTCTGCCTACAAATCATCAATCCTGCTACGTCCTGGGGTCTTAACAACTGTGAAAAGAATGCAAACTTTTCATATATACCAAATGGTGGTGTGGGGCCCTGGGGCAAATACATCAAATGATAAGCTGCTACATCCTGGGGTCACGCCCACTATGAAAAGAATACAAATATGCCTACATTTCGTATACCAAAATGGTGGAGTGCGGATCCTGGGGCAACTACTTCACTACCTACAGACAACTACAACTCAGACAGCCAACGACCTAGAACCTGCTACGTCCTGGATTCATGTTCACGAAGAAAAAATATTAAAATATACATACAAATCATATAAACCAAAATGGTGAGTCATGTTTCTGGAGCAATCACATCAACAACTAGTTCAACACGGACGGGGCTTTTGGGGTGGTTCTCCTGGCGTTCTTGTCCGGCTGCTGGATTGGGTAGTGATTTGGCTGTGTGATCAGTGTTGAATGTCGAGGTCTTAAGGTCTGGTACGAAGCGATAAGGCCCAGCCCTGGGCCAAGGTTCTTCACGTGGATCCGGGCTGATGGCTAACCACGGAAGAGGGTAATGGTGACCCACCCTTCGGGTGGGACCTCTGGTCTCATATGAAAATACGAGGCTTTAAGAGTCGTCGAGTAACCGCACGTGCATATACGACTATAATTGCTAACGAACGAATGAACTATATACCACAAAAATGCAAAACATATTGTGCACCTCTGATTGAAAATGATCCGATGACCACCCTGTAAGTCTATTAGGATTGTTTTTATACTGATGGTAATAGAAAGTAGCATCACGTGACTCCTAGTGTCTGCGTAAGAACAATAGGTAAATTGGTAAAAGTAAATACGTATCTAGTTCCTGAGAAAATGTGTCGCATGAACAGTATAGGTAGGTCGCAAGTACTAAACAGGCTGGCCTGGCAGTAGTTGTAATTGATCAGCAACGTGTATATTTCATGATGTGAAAACATCTTAATCAAACAATTTTAAAATGACTGGCAGAATGAAACCCATCAATACTTACATGATATTTCTTTTTACTCTTTTTATTGTTTCAAAGAAGACACACACACACTCTCTCTCTCTCTCTCTCTCTCTCTCTCTCTCTCTCTCTCTCTCTCTCTCTCTCTCTCTCTCTCTCTCTCTCTCTCTCTCTCTCTCTCGTGAAAAATACTATAATTAAACATAGTATATTTTGTGAAGCACCTACATTGCCTAAAAATCTTTACTCTGCCTATGTAATTGGTTTTAGTGGGCGAATCTTTGACTATTAAACGGAATTAGTTACAATTTAAAAAGACCACGTACTGCAGGCTGAGCCAACATAAATAATTTCCAGGAGCTGTAATTGCTGTCTACGATTACATCTTTTTTTTTTTTTCATGTGATTTATAACTGCGGTAATAAACTTGAATTTTTTCACGATGATATGTCCGTGAAGGACACATCGTGAAAAAGATAGAACGTAAATTTCCGGAAAACACTATGCGTGTAATATGGACTCTTCTTAAGCTGCTCTGGTCAGGACTGCATTTCATTAGGTAGTACTAAAACTTAATATAATACACCTCGGTAGAACAGGGTCCTTTTTAAGCGCAGGCGTGGAAATGGATTGTATTATATATCATCTCATTGTGAGGTACATGTATTGAAATATAGCAGTGGCAGAAATATTATATCGTCCCAGTGGCAATATCTACCATTATGTATGTTATTCAAACTTGTATTTCCAAATCTCTCTCTCTCTCTCTCTCTCTCTCTCTCTCTCTCTCTCTCTCTCTCTCTCTCTCTCTCTCTCTCTCTCTCTCTCTCTCTCTCTCTCTCTCTCTCTCTCATGCACATATTTGCCCTTTGAACAGAGAGCAGAAATAATTACAATGAAATAGTTTTTTTTTTTTTCAGGTTAAAACGGGTACGATTGATAATAATGAATAATGAGTGGAAATGCATCATTAATTTATAGGCATGCAGTTCCAATGTTTGTATATGCGTATTATTGCACATGGACGGATCATAATTTGATATGTCAATAGTCTACCAATGATATATACAATTTCCTGATAGCAAAAAATGTAAAAGCCATGTTATATATATATATATATATATATATATATATATATATATATATATATATATATATATATATATATATATATATATATATATATATATATATATATATATATATATATTATCTCTTCTACACTAAATTTTTATATATATATATATATATATATATATATATATATATATATATATATATATATATACACACACACACACACACACACACACATTATTACCAGGTATATAATTAGCACTGTTTATTCAACGGCATCCTTCGTCTGCCAGTCAGAGCTCTGCCAACACTAAGCTGTGACTTCCTACAGGGACTCTCTGAAGTTCTTTATAGAATTAAATTATTGTGAAAGGATTAAATACCATAATAATATAGAAATTATATTATTGTAAAAGATAACTAACGTAAATCATATGACATTATTTGAAAGAAACTATCCATTTAATGCAAGGAGTCTATAATTATTTATGAAACCATATACCTAAATATCATTTGTATGGGTTTCTTTTCTTTTTGTTGTTTTTTTTGGGGGGGGGTGGTAGAGGTATTTGTTTGTTTGTTTTTTGGGGGTGGGGGTGAGTGGGTGGGGTGGGGGTGGCTTTAACTAATATTTAATACACACACATTTAATGCTTGGTCATTGAGTTTAAAACATGTCATGAATCAATTCTAGTCTTACAATCACAGTTATATCAAATACTTCCTGACTATCTGGTGCCGATTAATAAGTTATTTTTATAGGAAGGTACTAAGTAATAATATCTTTAGGTGGATAGACTCTACATTAAACGATGAAGGATAATCCTTTTTTAAGTAATATTAAAACAGTTGTTCGAGGAAATGTGATGGGGGTATTCTTTTCCTTACGTTTCTATATAATTAACCTTATGTTGAAAAATTGTTATAGAGATTATAATAAAATGTAAAACAACAATATTTTAATTTATGCTTTTAGACTGCTATGATTAAGGAATACAAAATTATCGTGTTTTGGAAAAAGTCAAATAAAAGGGTTAAACTTTAAAATTACCAGAAAAATGTTATTTTCACGCTTGTCTGGCGTACAGCCATTCATAATTTTGCTTTTTTTTTCAAGTATATTCTATACAGATTCGTGTCACCTGATTTGGGGATAATTATGTACATCTTAATGTGTAAAACAGCAGTTTACCATGCACCTGAAGGCAGATCCTACATGCAGGCTGTAACCAGTTTGATTTATGTTGATGGTTTAGATTTTTGCTAAGTGTGGTCATCTGTTGGAGACCAATAAGGAATGAATAAATCCTTACAGGAATATACTGAAATATTTTTTGTTCATCAGTTATCGATTGACTCTTTACCATTTGAATTAGCATCGGTGGGGTTTTTCTAAAATCGAATTTCAGTGTACAATTTTACTGCCATCATTAACACATTAAGGTATTTTATCATCGTGGACATTAAAGCGTTCATATGAAACGCCCCAGAAAAGGCAGGTCACAGTAGCTTTCTTTTCTTATATATGTTTATTTTTTTTTACGTGTTA
Organism: Potamilus streckersoni; assembly: GCA_016746295.1. Classification (NCBI taxonomy): domain Eukaryota; kingdom Metazoa; phylum Mollusca; class Bivalvia; order Unionida; family Unionidae; genus Potamilus; species Potamilus streckersoni. The sequence continues at coordinate 3,317,471 of JAEAOA010000432.1, forward strand.
ATCAGTACACCCTAGTGTAAAATATTTGTATTTCTGATAAATCTGATATATATATATATATATATATATATATATATATATATATATATATATATATATATATATATATATATATAGTATGTTACTGAAAGTAGATCAGTGTTTCTTACATCAGTACGAGCAACACGATGTAGGTCATTGTAAAATTCTTTTCTTACAATAATGAATATTGTTCATAGATTAACCATATTAAAGAAGTTTTGTCATGCTGAGAAATCAGCAGATGTGGATACATTATAATTGTGAAACCTGTGAGTCTGAGTTTTATTTGTATCAGTCAGTATACATGATAGTAAATTGGATTCGTCTGAAAGGAAAGATTACACAGTTTACATCATCTTTTGTACTTGAATGTCAACTATCTCTTAAATCTCAGTTTATTTTCAAATTGTCTCACAGCAGACTAATTATGCGGGCATTTCTCTTGTAAAAGTCCATTTTATTTCCAAATGTCCCACTGCAGAATAATCAATAATTTTTGTTGTTGATGAAGTCCCCGTTTGTTTCCAAATGTCCTACTACAAGATGATGATAAAAGTATTTCTATTGTAGAAGTCCCCGTTTGTTTCCAATGGTCCCACTACAAGAAGATGATGAAAGCATTTCTATTGTAAAGTCCCCGTTTATTTCCAAAGGTTCCACTGCAGACTAATTAAGCATTTTTCTTGTAGAAGTGCCAGTTTATTTCTAAAATGTGCCGCAACAGAATGATGATGCAAATATTTTTCTTGCAGAAGTTCCAATTTATTTCTTTATGTACCACTACAAAATAATAATGCAAGTATTCTCTCGTAGAAGTCATAATTTATTTCCGAATGTCCCACTGCAGTAGGATAATGCACGTCTTTCTGTTGTAGAATATACAACTTGTTTAAATTTCCAAAATGGGAATAAAACTGTAGAATTACACGTGTTTTACAGGCGCTGTAAGAAATCGTCTTGTGGAAAACCCATGTCCAAAAGATATTCTATTTAGGAGGAGTAGTAATATGACGATTTTCAAGATAGCTTAAAGATACCAATACGGAAATACACTAGATGGTGATATTGTAACTTATTGGAAGAAGTAGCTTCCATTGTAGCCATATTTGAGGTCTAATTGGCACCATTTTTATTCGTGACTAGCTTGATATCGTAATTATTCTTCTGGTGAAAACCATATATTGATACATCTTCCCTTTAGGAGTAGCAATAACAGAATATATAGATGGCTGCTATAGTAGTCATACTACTGTACATCGTATGCACCGTTGTCATTTAACCCAACTAACCCTTAAAGGGATTCTTCATGTGAAACTCCAATGTCATTATAACTTTCCATCTAAGGGGTATTAGTGAAAATATTTTCAAAATGGCAATCTGGTGGCCATATTGTATATCCATTTAAGACATGCTTTACATCATAACAAGTGGCCATATTGGATGTCTTAAGTATGTGCAAAAGATATATATAAATAGTAATTTGCCGAAATGACTTAGTATTTTGAATATAGTACCACTGAGGCCACTCACCATGAAGCTAGAAGAAGAACCAGTCGAGTCAAATGTGGTAGAGAACCCACAGGACAGAAGTGGCACATTGGGTCAGATTTGATCTGACTTACCATTCAGGAGGAGTAGCAATAACAAGAGTTTCAACATGGCTGCTGGAATGGCCATATTGGATGTAAATTAGATACAACTAGGCATCATACTAATAGATTTATTCATATCATGCTCCATTATTTCTGATAGAGATGCAACAGCGATTTTTTTTTCCAAGATGGTCATTGTGGTAGCCATTTTGGATTTCTGAGTAGTCAATTTTTTTGTCCATTTATGACCAGCTAGACCATGCATTGAACATGTACAAAACGTTTCATTGCAATCCTCTAAGCAAGAATAGTGTCGTGTTACAACTGCATAATGTTAGTTTATGCTGCACGAAACTTGTATCAACAGTTTTCAGAACCAGCTTTTCTTAAGTACTATCATGTTACTGTTGCATATGTTTGCAAGTCATACATTTTAATGGTTGGGGTTGTTGTTCATTCTTCAGTGAAGGTAACACAATAAGTAATCAATCCTTGTAATTAAAGTTTCTATCTAATAAAGACAAGAATAATTATAATTCATTTAAAAGCTGTGTTAAATAGATTATTCTAACCTTGTCAAGCTGTACATGAATATATGCCAAATAAAAATTGTATCTTTCGTTTGCTTACAGCCAATCATAATAAAACAACCAGTTCCAAGGCAACATAGCACACATCGAAACTTGCTCATTTAATCAATACATGAGCAGTATCTTTTGAATTCTGTAGACATTGTGCATAAACTGAAATCCATGTTGGAAAATTAACATATATAAAACTGTAACACTAATTTCAATTCGTTTAATTACTCGTACCCTACACAATTTTGGAGTGGCGCAGAAATGTCCTTGAATGTGCACCCATTCACAATTAATTTAAAAAAGGTTTTATTCCTTTTGTGGTATTGTCTATCGTAAAGAGAGAGAGAGAGAGAGAGAGAGAGAGAGAGAGAGAGAGAGAGAGAGAGAGAGAGAGAGAGAGAGAGAGAGAGAATTCCGTTCTATAAGGACCTAAGTAACCACAACATTCGAAATGACGTCATTTTGTGGGGTTGACCAGAGGGTATATCAAATCGACCTTTCTCTAGAGGTTAAGCCTTGAGGGTGAATATGGCTGCATGTTGTTAATATCCATGAAGAACCAATTCTTAAAAAAAAAAAAAAAAAAAAAAACAGTTTTTTGTTTAAAATAGCCCTGATATAAGACAAATGAAAGGGCTACATACAGTTTAGACCGATCTATTTTTTTCTTAAAGCATCTGTGTGTGTGTGTGTGTGTGTGTGTGTGTGTGTGAGAGAGAGAGAGAGAGAGAGAGAGAGAGAGAGAGAGAGAGAGAGAGAGAGAGAGAGAGAGAGAGAGAGAGAATTCCGTTCTTTAAGGACTTAAGTATGCAAGAAGTGACCACAACATTCAAAATGACGTCATTTTGTGGGGTTGACAAGAGGGTATATCAAATCGACCTTTTTCTAGAGGTTAAGCCTAGGGGGTGAATATGGCTGCCTGTCGTTAATATCAAGGAAGAATCAATTCTTAAACAAACAAAGAAAAAATAACGAAAGTTTTTTGTTTTTTTTTTAAAAAGCCCTGATATAAGACAAATGAAAAGGCCACATACAGTTTAGACCGGTCTATTATTTTTTGTTAAAGCATCTATGTGTGTGTGTGTGTGTGTGTGTGTGTGAGAGAGAGAGAGAGAGTGTGTGTGTGTGTGTGTGTGTGTGAGAGAGAGAGAGAGAGAGAGAGAGAGAGAGAGAGAGAGAGAGAGAGAGAGAGAGAGAGAGAGAGAGAGAGAGAGACTGCACACTAGAAGATAGCATGACTTCCGTTATTTTAACATTTGGTCTAGAATTCATCCGTTCCATTACCCCGTTTACTTTTTGCTTCTCTGCTGTATCAAGGTATATTCTTATTAAATCCCGTTCAGAAATACGATTACCGTTTCTTTAAAATCCAAGAACCATTTTCTGTTTCAGATATAACAAAAAAATTCACGAGAGTCAAGGACAGCTTCACTGTTTTTATGGGTGAGTATGCTCAAGTCCTAACGATTAAAATTTGTAAGTTATTTATTCAGATTGAAATAACAACCGAAAATAATGCTATTTTTTATATAAAATTTCTTTCAGATTGTAAATGTATTATAAAACAGGAAAATATTACTAAATAGGCCTAATCCAGACAGCCATAGCATGTATGTCTAATCAAGAGAAAAAAAAGTCAGTTATTCAGTCCAACTGGATTAATTAAACCCATCTCTCTCTCTCTCTCTCTCTCTCTCTCTCTCTCTCTCTCTCTCTCTCTCTCTCTCTCTCTCTCTCTCTCTCTCTCTCTCTCTCTCTCTCTCTCTCTCTCTCTCTCATATGCAAGCTACTAAAACACGAAAAGCATCCATTTGTTTCTCTGTGCATAAGCACGTGAACACACTAGCATATTCCATATCTATCTGATTCTGTCCAAACATTTTTTTACACATTTTTGGAGCAACAACTTTTTTATTTATAATTTAATAGAAAAATGACGGCATCACAGTTTGTTCCGGATGACTACTGCCCGCTTAGGAAAAAGGTTTCCACTTCGATGAATGTAAACATTGCTAATAGTTACTTTGATAATTTTGTCCAAAACTAGGTCTGTTATCCATGGGGTACAAGTTCAAAGCATCAATTTCTATAGATGGTTGCATAGGAGTACATAATAATAACAATGAAGCAATGCAGTGAGATTTGACGCACAGGAGTATCGCTTTGATGTTTCGTGTTCGTCTGTGGATATTAAAGAATGGGGCATGTTACAGGAATAAACACTTGTATTTAAAACATCAAGGAAAGTACAATCAGCTTTTTTCCCCTAATTGCATGCAGTGTGTACACATTTTGATAGGCGTATTCAAAAAGATATTTCACAAAGAAGGTGGTTGTATACAACAGTCTAAATAAAGTTTATTTGCTAAAAGCAACAGCAGTGAGACACACTGGCTTAATGATTAGCATGCTGGATTCGAGACCAAAAGAATGTAGGTTCGAATCCTGCCATCTGATCAGCCTGGGTCAGTTACCATGGCGTGTCATTTGGAAAGTCACTTGACTCCAATTGCCCTGGTACTAATTGACCTACTTGTGTTGCTGTGCCATATAGCACCAAAACTATCCCAAATCAACAGTAGAAATTAATGACATCTCTAGATAGTCTTAATGAGTGCAAAAATTCACCATAACTATAGACTCATGGAGGCAAAGCATGGATAATTGGATTCATTTAGTGCTTACTAAGTAGGCACTGGATTTGGTTTATGGACTTTATTCTTCTGTGAAATTGTTAACTATCGGACATTTTTATATGGTGGGCAGCAGATTCAATGTTTTGGAAAGAGGGGCTTATATGAAACTGGCAGTAGACATCACAAATAAACCATGTCGCTGATATTTTTTCTATCAAATGAAACAATTTTTTCTCCCAAAATTTTCAAAATATGTGTTTGGGTGTAATTCAACTGTGAAACTTTCATAGTCCTCTCAAAGGGTTTTAACAGATTATGTAAAAAAAAAATATCTGGCATTTACATTTGTGGAATTTCAACAGTTGGATGTGAACTTTGAAAAACTAGCTCTCGGCTGAGATCAGTGGTTATCAAAATTTGGCGATGCATTACAGAGTTATTGGTGTCAACAAAATTCTGCTGATGACTTGTCAACAATTTTGGCATCTTGATTTAATTTTTGTATATTAATTATATTTAACTATAATGACTAAATTCTGCAAGATCCTGGTTGAATACAATGACAGAAAAGGCTAGGCCATATTTTACAGTGTTATTGCCATCAATCAACATAACACATTTGCAAGACACCAATATGATCTTTACACTTCAGACTTTTGGGCAGCAATTATTTTTTGCATTATTTTGAAAATTCAGGTAAAGTTCTCATTTGTTTACTTTTTCAAGCCAGTTATAAAGCCAGACATTTATCTTTTGGTTTTTGTTTTCCAACTGCAGAATTTTCAGGAAAAAAAGATGCTGGCCTGTTGTTTCCTGGTTACAAAGGACTTCATAGGGTAAAATGAGCTGCACTCTGGGATGAAAATCACCTAATTTTTTCTTTATCCAGTCGTAGTTTGTTTGCTTCCATTTGTATTAAAACGATTTCTTTGTACTAGCTGCTCACAGAACTGAATAATTTTCTTCAAGGGTTTAAAACTCAAGTGGAATAATATTACAGCAAGACGGACTTAACATTAGGAAAACAATTATGTTATCTATTGAAAATCAAATATGCTAACTTCAAAATCGGATAATGTAGGAGTAGTGGATCGGGAGAGTTGGATGGTTGTACCACGACTAAATATGGGATGGTGGATTGAATCATTAATATATCTAATGAATAAGAAGCTTGAGTTGAATCATCAATCTATATACCGAATATAGAGATTGCATTGAATCACCAATCTATCTACCTAATATGGAGGTTGCATTGAATCACCAATCTATCTACCGAATATAGAGATTGCTTTGAATCATCAATCTATCTACCCAATATATAGGTTGGGTTGCATCATCAATCTATCTACCGAATATATAGGTTGGGTTGAATCATCAATCTATCTACCGAATATATAGGTTGGGTTGAATCATCAATCTATCTACCGAATATATAGGTTGGGTTGAATCATCAATCTATCTACCGAATATAGAGATTGCTTTGAATCATCAATCTATCTACCGAATATATAGGTTGGGTTGAATCATCAATCTATCTACCGAATATGGAGGTTGGATTGAATCATCAATCTATCTACCGAATACGGAGGTTGCATTGAATCATCAATCTATCTACCGAATATAGAGATTGCTTTGAATCATCAATCTATCTACCGAATATAGAGGTTGCATTGAATCACCAATCTATCTACCGAATATGGAGGTTGCATTGAATCATCAATCTATCTACCTAATATGGAGGTTGAATTGAATCATCAATCTATCTACCGAATAGAGAGATTGCTTTGAATCACCAATCTATCTACCGAATATGGAGGTTGGATTGAATCATCAATCTATCTACCTAATATGGAGGTTGGGTTGAATCATCAATCTATCTACCGAATATAGAGATTGCTTTGAATCACCAATCTATCTACCGAATATGGAGGTTGGATTGAATCATCAATCTATCTACCTAATATGGAGGTTGTATTGAATCACCAATCTATCTACCGAATATAGAGGTTGCATTGAATCATCAATCTATCTACCGAATATATAGGTTGGGTTGAATTATCAATCTATTTACCGAATATGGAGGTTGGGTTGAATCATCAATCTATCTACCGAATATAGAGGTTGCATTGAATCACCAATCTATCTACCGAATATAGAGGTTGCATTGAATCATCAATTTATCTACCGAATATATAGGTTGGGTTGAATCATCAATCTATCTACCGAATATGGAGGTTGGGTTGAATCATCAATCTATCTACCGAATATGGAGGTTGCATTGAATCACCAATCTATCTACCAAATATAGAGGTTGCATTGAATCATCAATCTATCTACCGAATATATAGGTTGGGTTGAATCATCAATCTATCTACCGAATATATAGGTTGGGTTGAATCATCAATCTATCTACCTAATATGGAGGTTGCATTGAATCACCGATCTATCTACCGAATATATAGGTTGCATTGAATTATCAATCTATCTACCGAATATATAGGTTGGGTTGAATCATCTATCTATCTATCTAACGAATATGGAGGTTGGGTTGAATCATCAATCTATCTACCGAATATATAGGTTGGGTTGAATCATCAATCTATCTACCGAATATAGAGATTGCTTTGAATCATCAATCTATCTACCGAATATATAGGTTGGGTTGAATCATCAATCTATCTACCGAATATGGAGGTTGGATTGAATCATCAATCTATCTACCGAATACGGAGGTTGCATTGAATCATCAATCTATCTACCGAATAGAGAGATTGCTTTGAATCATCAATCTATCTACCGAATATAGAGGTTGCATTGAATCACCAACCTATCTACCGAATATGGAGGTTGCATTGAATCATCAATCTATCTACCTAATATGGAGGTTGAATTGAATCATCAATCTATCTACCGAATAGAGAGATTGCTTTGAATCACCAATCTATCTACCGAATATGGAGGTTGGATTGAATCATCAATCTATCTACCTAATATGGAGGTTGGGTTGAATCATCAATCTATCTACCGAATATAGAGATTGCTTTGAATCACCAATCTACCGAATATGGAGGTTGGATTGAATCATCAATCTATCTACCTAATATGGAGGTTGTATTGAATCACCAATCTATCTACCGAATATAGAGGTTGCATTGAATCATCAATCTATCTACCGAATATATAGGTTGGGTTGAATTATCAATCTATTTACCGAATATGGAGGTTGGGTTGAATCATCAATCTATCTACCGAATATAGAGGTTGCATTGAATCACCAATCTATCTACCGAATATAGAGGTTGCATTGAATCATCAATTTATCTACCGAATATATAGGTGGGGTTGAATCATCAATCTATCTACCGAATATGGAGGTTGGGTTGAATCATCAATCTATCTACCGAATATGGAGGTTGCATTGAATCACCAATCTATCTACCGAATATATAGGTTGGGTTGAATCATCAATCTATCTACCGAATATGGAGGTTGGGTTGAATCATCAATCTATCTACCGAATATATAGGTTGGGTTGAATCATCAATCTATCTACCTAATATGGAGGTTGCATTGAATCACCGATCTATCTATCGAATATATAGGTTGCATAGAATTATCAATCTATGTACCGAATATATAGGTTGGGTTGAATCATCAATCTATCTATCTAACGAATATGGAGGTTGGGTTGAATCATCAATCTATCTACCGAAAATAGAGGTTGCATTGAATCATCAATCTATCTACCGAATATATAGGTTGGGTTGAATCATCAATCTATCTACCGAATATGGAGGTTGGGTTGAATCATCAATTTATCTACCGAATATAGAGGTTGTATTGAATCACCAATCTATCTACCGAATATAGAGGTTGGCTTGACTCATCAATCTACCGAATATGGAGGTTGGATTGAATCATCAATATATCTACCAATTATGGAGGTTGGGTTGAATCATCAATCTATCTACTGAATTTGGAGGTTGGATTGAAACATCAATCTATCTACCGAATATGGAGGTTGGATTGAATCATCAATCTATCTACGAATTATAGAGGTTGGGTTGAATCATCAATCTATCTACTGAATATGGAGGTTGGGTTGAAACATCAATCTATCTAACGAATATGGAGGTTGGATTGAATCATCAATCTATCTACCAAATATGGAGGTTAGGTTGAATCATCAATCTATCTACTGAATATGGAGGTTGGGTTGAATCATCAGTAAATTTGTCTATTGAATATGGGATGTTGGATTGAATCATCAATTAATCTATCTACTGAATATGGGACGTGGATTAAATCGTTTACTGAATATAGAGGTTGGATTCAATCATCAATCTACCGGATATGGGAGGTTAGACTGAATAATCAGTTGATCAGTCTGCCAAATATAGGAGGTGGGGTTGAATCATCAATCTATCTACTGAATATATGTTGGATTGAATCATCGACTGAACGTGCGAGTCTGGACTGAATCATCAGTCTATCTGAATCTGTCTACTGAATGCAAGAGGCATGATTGAATCATCAATATATCTACTACATATGGATGGTGGATTGTTAAACACAAATCAGTCCACTGAATATGGGAGATTTGATTGAATCGCCAATTTATCTAGTGAATATGGGAGGTTGAATTGAAATCAATAATCTACTGAATATGGAAGGTTTGATTGAAATCAATCTACAGAATAAGAGAGGTTGGATTGAATCATCAATCAAACTACTTATTATGAAAAGTTTGATTGAATCATCAATTTATCTATCTATTGAATATGGGAGGTAGGATTGAAATTATTTAATTTACTGAATATGGGAGTTTTGACTGAATGGTCAGTCTATCTCTATATTTAACCATTTTTTTGCATATATCTGTTTCAATATTTAATCTATCCATATAACAACCTATGTATGCAGAGCAATATATCCATCCATATTTATCTACAGTTTGCATGCAGATTTAAAATCTGCCCAAGACATAAACAGGTAAATAACTATTTCCTTTGAATATCACTTAAGAAAGTAATACAAGATTTACATGAAGCTGCGTTTAGATGTGCTGTGTACAATTCAGAATTATGCCAAAAATCTTTCTTCGGAGGTGAAATGAAAAGAAAATTTTTTTAATTAAGTGATATTTTATTCAGATTTTATAAATCACAGATATACATCTTAATTCAGACAGCTGATAATGGATTTGCTTACCTTATGAAGATGTGACTATACAAATCAATCATGTTTTGGTGAAATATCAATAAATTGCACTTTTAAAAGTTTAAAATCTCTCAAAATGCAGGCTGGTTGCTAGTTTGAATATATTTATAACAAATATTAAAAACGTATAAAATGTTTTAAATGATAAATGCAAGCTTTACGAAATGCAAAAATGCTACTTTATCATATGATTACAGTGTTATTTACGTTTATATACCCAACAGACAATTGTTCTAACAGCATGCTAACATGTGATATAAAGACGTAAAGATGGAGGCATTACAATATTTTGGCATCTTTTCATTACACTCATCATGGGATAAACAGAATCGTAATGTTTCAACTCATTTAAGGTGAAATTCATATAACAACTAAAATCTTTAGATTGCCAATTAAATCTGAAATGAACATTCAAGTAGGGTCGAACACACATGCACTCACACATAATGTTTTCTAGCATACATGATTGCAGCTATATCTTTTCTTTTCATTGGCTGAGATGGCATCATGTTATCTGCAATCTTATGACATCACTGACATTTACATAGCATCATAATGTATCTCTTGTGGTGTCACACATCTAAAATGGCATATCATTTTGAAACAAGTTATACTTCACAATTTCACAGTGAATTATAATGAGGAACATTGTGTTTATTGGTTCATACCACATATTCAAATTCATAGTAAACGATACTGTAACTTTGCAATATTTCCATACGTTTGTATTTATTCTTGTCATGACACATCAAAGCATGAGACCCTAGTGGACATGAGATTGCTCACATGGCTAAAACTTGCTTGACATTTAGACATAAGATCTGTTGGCTAGAAAATAAAGTTTCTGTATCTTCATATATATTTGATCACACATTAGCATGCCAGAATGTTCTGTGTCAGGACTGATCAAATTCTATAAAGCAGTTATTTAGAAGAAATTAAAACTTTAGTAACATCAGCTGTGCTTGATTGTGAGAGTGGCATCTGATATATAATCTTAACATTGCCTCATGCCAAGAGACTTACTGTAAATTTGGTAAAATCTGTTGAGTAGTTTTTGCGAAGTCATTTAAAGGATTTTCTATATTTACCAATCTTATAGTAGATAATTTTACCAAAATGAAATATCTTAATGCCTGGATGCTTTCTGCTAAATTTGGTCAATTTCTATACCTTTTTGGGGAAGATCTTGTATTTAATTTGTTGGGGTTTTTGTACTGCATAATGGTAGAAAGTTGACTGACTTCTATTTAATAATGTATCAAAACACTTGTCCAGAAGTTTGACCGGTATTTGAAATAATGTATCAAAAGACTTTTTCAGACTCAATATTATTTGACATTATATCAAAACAATTACAAAGAAATGGTGACTGATTGGCATTTAACAGTATATGCAAAGAGGAAAGTTTATATCGTGATGAGGCAATTGGAATCAAATCCCAATACAGAAACATACCACAGACTGACATGGCTTGATCTAAACTTTTACAGTTCTGGACAGGATCAAACTGTACAGTTCTAGACAGGAATCAAACTTGTAGAGTTATGGACAGGATTCTGGCACATTATACACTGAACCAATGTGGCTCCATATGCAAAAGTTATTGGTTTCACTAGTGTCCATTATGAACAGGTTTTATTGTATCTCATACTTTCGAAATGCCCATCAATATGAGGAATACTAAACTAGATAGAATATATTCTGATTAAAATGGTAATAGTACAGATGGATTCTAAAACTTTTATTTTTTATTTGGCTAAGAAAATTTCAATGACTCAAGAGATATATTCTTTATGGAGAAAAAGAGTAACTATGAATAATAAAATGTTTGGACAACATCAAGGATTGAACTCCATACTCCACTCTACAAAAACAAATTAAATTGTGGAAATAGACATAAATCATAGACAGATATCCAAATTAATTTTTTTTCTTAGAGCAGAAATCATTTTCTTTCAGTCATAGTGACATTGACCACTGACCATTGACCTAAACACTGATATGGTTTTTCCTAACTCTTAGTGAAAGTCATTTATAAATTTTGATAACTGCAGAGAGTGGACATTTCAAGTTATTTGGTGTAATTACAAATGGTAACAGATGACAAACATCATGAATTCTATTCCCTGCCTTATGGTGGGCTGAAAAAAATGACCTTGCCCATGAAAATGTTCAGAAAAGATCTCAAGTTTGATGAACTATTGCTTTTTCCACAAGCAGATTTGCTTTGCAATGTGGATAAAATGCATAAGTTTTATTTTTACAAATTACTAAATCCAAAATATAATTAAAAATATGGGTGACTTACATGATATGAAAAGATGACAATGGTGTTAGAAATTTGGTACACAATTTCCTGCAGGCTAAACTCTGGTATTCTGATATACTTTATTATCAACAGTATCTAACAAATAAATGCAATACGAGATAAATCCGTCTAAATGCACAATATGATCAACTACATCATTTAACAAAATAAGTGAAACAAATTGATTTTGTACATTTACTCTCTTTTATCAAACAAAACATTTTAAATTGTTAACCAAATATACAACAAAAAGTGTACTTTCTTTACCTAACAGGTAACACAGCATATTGGGAATAAGAATAATTGCCCTTCTTTATCTACACACACAGCAAAAATAATATCGGAAAATGACTGACTGATCCAATCATGCAGACAATGCCAGAAAGTAAAAGTAAAATAAGTAAAAAAAGATGTTAAGGTCTGCTTTGAACATGACCTAACCAGACAAATAATTATTGAATGAAAAAAAAATCTGAACAATTCAAGTTCCAAGACTTTCTAACAATTCCAATTTTTTTATTTTATCTCATACTATAACAGGGACCTGTGTAAAGAATATTGTTCTTTATTTAGTAATTTAAGTTTTGATGATCGCCTTTCACAATGCAATGTTACTGTCAAAACGAAGACCATAAATACATCAAAAAATGACACTCACCAAATACTTCAATATTACTGAAATCATGCTCTCTACTAAATCAAGTTTGAAATAGTTTAGTGGAAAATAGAATACAATGCATTGAAATGAAATTAAAAAAAAATGAATCAGTCATAAATAATTGGTGAACAAGTTTATGACTTACATTTCTTGAAAGAATAAAGAAAAATTTTAAAAACATTTCATGCAGAATTTCATTTGTAAAAATGCTTTAAAACGTATCATGCCTCTTTATAAAAGAAGAATTTCATTTAATATTTTATCTAGAAAATTACAAACCAAAACCAATTCTGACAATAGCATTGAACACAATTTATTGATGAATGTTGCTTACTATGGGCAATTGAGAATTAGCTGGAGTTACATATTATCTAAAATATTAAACGATTTTGACTTAATTAACCATAATGTATTTGTATTTATTTTTAATAGTATGAACCTTCACCTTTATTTCTTCAATGGTTTAAGCCAAACAACTGTGATGGCAACCAAAAAGTTATTAGTATTGTGTATGCTCACTTACAAATTTAGTCAAATCACAAACTGCACAGACCTAGACTTTATGCTGTATAATGTACTTGCAAATCTGGGTCAATGTATCTTGTAATAGAGTAATCAGTAGAACAAACAATATAGACACTGATCTGCCAGCATATTATGTAACAGTAGATCCAAGTCTATACAGTCTGCTGATGGACTAGACTCATAAGTGAGTATATACACAATACACAAACCAAAGTCCATCAACATTTGATGGTCCCTATAATTCCTATTGTTTGAAAATGACTTGCACCTTACAACATTAAAAACATATCTATCTGTAGATGATGATACTATTTTGCAAAGTTTTATTTTAATATTAAAACTCTGAACAAACAATTGGGAAAAGATTAATGTCAGTTGAAAATAATGTCCAGTAGAATACTGATGTCCAGTTAATTATTGATGCTAACAAAAAATGTTTATCATTCCTTAGACAGACTAAGTAAAATTGCTACTGTAAAGATTACATGTGAACACAAATCCAAATCTGGATATGCATATTGAAGATAATCAAGCCGAGAATGGTGATAAAGAAAATCTGTCGGGTTCGTATTGATAAGAACTGTGACTTTGTAAGCAAGTGAGCTAGGTTTGTTATACAGTAAGTAGGATAGTTATTGTTTACAGAGGATATAAAATTATCAAACTACAAAACTATCAGAAATTATAAATCCTAAAATCTAATCTTTGAATTGGAATGGCTGAAATTGGAATACAGATTTGCCTACAACAAATCTATTAACATTCAAAAGACTTTGTCCACAATATTTGAACAAAATGTTTTAAATTTATAAAAGAAGGACAATACAAAAGACCAAAACTAAGACTGATCATTTCAGAACACCACCAATGAAAATGAACATATTAAAAATAATACTTTTCTCATTTTGCTGTACTATGGAATGAACTCATCCCAAACATTACAACAGAATCTGAACATTGACATTATCATAAAGACTAAAGAGGGGACACCCATGTCTTGGCATTCATTATTGAGACACTAGTGTTGTTGGAAGTATTAAAGCTTAGAGAGAAAAGTCACACCTGTCTTGCCATTCACTGTTGTGGGGAACATTAAAGCGGAGATTTTACCATAGTACAATTTTTATCCCTTTTCTTTATGAAAAATAACCTATAACTAGACTTTTTCATGAAGCATAATATTAGATGAAATTGATAATAATTAAGTTTTAAACCTAGTAATGGGGAAGAAACAGGTTTATTCCATTGCTGTATCAATTGGACATTTATCATATGTCGGAAACATGTTTATTAACCTAAAATAAATCCTAAACTACACAGGACATATACAGTGATCTCCCCTGGTACTATTATATTAACTAGTTTCCTTTACTAAGATTGCTAATTTATTATTCATGAGATGCCCTACACCAGGATTATATTTCTTTTCTCGAGCATGGATTAAACATATGAAAACTTCAAAATAGATTATGAATCCTTTCCAAGAAATGATTGCATTTGAATGAAATCAGTGAAAAGTTTAGTGCAAGTGAGCTTTTCAAACTAGGTCAAATCAAGATGGTCAACTTTGTCATCTGAGATAAAAGCCAAAAGTTTGATATCTGATATCAAGTAATGTTTCATTTTCTGCTTTAAATTCCTTTTCAATGCATGTATCATTCTTTACAATTCACCAGGTCTCTGGGGAAGAAAACCTGAAAAAAATATCAAGTATTTTCAATGGAATACAATGGGATGCAAAGCAGCTGATTGGCTCAATTAGTGTAGTGATAACTGACGGTCAATAAGTTGCAGCTTTGCTTTTCAACCTACTTCTTATAAAACCCACTGTATCTTAAATGATGTTGCCATTATACCTTAAATGAAGTTGCCACTAACCTGCAGTCTCCATCATACATTTTAATGACTTCATCACAAAAGAAGACTTATATTTTGTAACTTATTCAGCATTGTATAAAATGACTCAATCCTACAAGACTTACATTTTTGACTCATATAGCATTTTATAAAATGACTCCATCACACAAGATGATTTACATTTTATGATTTAATTGATATTTTATAACAGCAATTACATAAGTTCTTTACATCATTTCAGAAAACATGTACAGTACTTTTATGAAAGTGATTACAATAAGAAACTGCTTCTATAAAGTATCAATTAGATCTCTGGCATAATAGTAGCAATGAAAGACATATTTGTTCATTAGCAGTTTTATACCTTTCAAGATAATCAAGACCTGAAAATAAAATAGTCTCTATACCTAATCAGGAGTTAGCAATCTTAAGTTCAACCTTCTAGAATGATGCAAAGAAAATGGTCTCAGAATTTGTTTTTAAATCTGTGTAAAAATGTAGATGAATATTCAACAATGATTTCCAGCTACCAAATCAACCTACATACTTGCTTAAAAAAGTCAAGGCAATCTGTGAAAAAAGTAAGGTCCTGATCTGCCATAGCATAATGTATTTGCAGATCAAAGTTTATGTTGCTTGTTTTGCTGATTACTCCAAATAAACTGCACTAACCCAGATCTGTCAGCACTTATGTGATAACAGATCTGGGTTTGTGAAATTTGCAGCTCTACTCAACTCACAAGCAAGAATATAGTAGTGAGATCCTCTCCTATTACTACATACAAAATGACAACATTATGTAATGGATACTATAGCTGCCCATAATGCATTGCAAAAATGCAAGTGCACATGAAATACAGAGTCTTTAAATATATCCTGAGATAGAGTGAGAGGGTGCTACAAGTTCTAATATTGGTAAACTGTTGGTGTCTTCATGAGTGAAAATATGAGCAGTGTACCAAATATTCTGAGATAAAGAACTTCATGGATGCAATGGTACTAGAAGATACAGGACTTCATGGATGTAATGGTACTAAAAGATAAAGGACTTCATGGATGTAATGGTACTAGAAGATAAAGGGCTTCATGGATGTAATGGTACTAGAAGATGCAGGTCTTCATGG
This sequence comes from Potamilus streckersoni, assembly GCA_016746295.1. Taxonomy (NCBI): domain Eukaryota; kingdom Metazoa; phylum Mollusca; class Bivalvia; order Unionida; family Unionidae; genus Potamilus; species Potamilus streckersoni. Next base: position 3,333,996 of record JAEAOA010000432.1, read on the forward strand.
ATGTAATGGTACTATAAGATACAGGACTTCATGGATGTAATGGTACTATAAGATACAAGACTTCATGGATGTAATGGTACTATAAGATACAGGACTTCATAGATATAATGGTACTAGGAGATGAATGCTTCATGCATTAAATGGTACAAAGATAAAGGTCTTCATGCTTCAAATGGTACTAAGAGAAAGATGACTTCATGGATGTATTGCTACTTGGGAATTTGTATGATTTACAACGTATTTATAGTTTTAAAAAAAGAAACGAATAAAGACCAGTCTAGTAATCTAGTTGATGAAATGAACCAATCTGTAATGTTTAATGTTGGTCACACAACTGCCCTAAAATGTTTTTGTCTCAACCTTGCATACTAAATGACTTTGTGTTTGCAATGAATGTATATTGCACAATTTCAAATAAACATTTTGATTTAATAATATCAATCTGTAAGAATGTTTGGAGGGTTATACTCAAGGCCTCTGGTATGATACAATGACTGTGAATGAGTTGCAATGATTTATATCTATCAAACATAACAAGATTATAGATTAACTTCTGCCAACTGACAAGCACATGCACTGTAAACTTATAGAACAGATAATTCAGTTAAAATCAGTGTTATGTTGTTTTGAAATTAATAAACAAAAACTGCTTTGGACATCATTTCAGTCTTTACACAAAAAATACAGAATTTACAACCTGATCATGGTAAATATATTATGAACATATCAGTTAACACAGGACAGTTACTATATATACTCGCTTGAAGGTCTAGATGAACTGACAAGAACACAGATCGTGGTTTGCTGTAGCATATTACACTTGCTGATCAGGGTCTTAAAAAACTGCACACACCCAGATTTGCCAGTTCCACATGCAACTGCAAATATGAGTGTGAAGTCTGCAGTTGGATTCAACCTATAAGCAAGATTAGCAAAATTTCTGATGCATGCATTATTTGGGGTAGATGTGTGGTGTGAAGTGCAAGTTTCTTTTCAGAAAATATATTAATTTTTCTTCTATATCATATGTATCTGTGTACATGACTACATATGTCACTGCATTTGTGTGTGTGACTACATATGCCACTGCATTTGTGTGTATGACTACATATGCCACTGCATTTGTGTGTATGACTACATATGCCACTGCATTTGTGTGTATGACTACATATGCCACTGCATTTGTGTGTATGACTACATATGCCGCTGCATTTGTGTGTATGACTACATATGCCACTTCAAAGTATATTTTGATCTGTGTTTATGACCACATATGCTATTGCCAAGTATATGTTGATTTGTGTGTATGACTGCATATGCCACTGCATTTGTGTGTATGACTACATATGCCACTGCAAAGTACATGTTGATTCGTGTATGATTGCATATGCCACTGCATTTGTGTGAATGACCACATATGCCATTGCAAAGTACATGTTGATTTGTGTATGACTGCATATGCCACTGCATTTGTGTGCATGACTACATATGCCACTGCAAAGTACATGTCAATTTGTGTGTATGACTGCATATGCCACTGCATTTGTGTGTATGTGTATGACTACATATGCCTTTGCAAAGTACATGTCGATTTGTGTATGACTGCATATGCCACTGCATTTGTGTGTATGACCACATATGCCATTGCAAAGTACATGTTGATTTGTGTATGACTGCATATGCCACTGCATTTGTGTGTATGACCACATATGCCATTGCAAAGTACATGTTGATTCATGTGTATGACTGCATATGCCACTGCATTTGTGTGTATGACTACATATGCCATTGCAAAGTACATGTCAATTCCTGTATGACTTCATTAGCTATTAATAAGTACGTGTTTGATTTGTGTGTATGATTACATATGCTATTACAAAGTTCATGTTGAGCTGTATGACTGCAAAGTATATACTGATCTGTGTATTTGACTAAACAACTGCACTGTATATGATGACAGTCAAAGGTATCATTATAATTTGGTTGCATGTTTCCCAAAATGTGATCATAATTTAATATTTTATCAGAAAAAGATTATCTTAAGTTAACTGAATATTCATAATATGTCTGTAGATCAGCAGGCCAAAAAGCTGAGTGAATTTGTAGTATGGATGAGTATGACTGAATCGCTGTTACTGCTGAAAATATAAACTGAATATAGATCAATGTGACCTATAAGAATTTTTCCAGGTTGCCATTTAATATAAAATGAGAGTTAAATAAACTGTTGTCTGGTGAACATTATATGGGCTTTATACTTCACTAATTTATCACACAAACTGGTGGTGTAAATATTCACATTTCCCCTACAAATCTATTAAACACTGCCAAAAGAAAAATGAACAGGATAATGAGGCATTATAAATCTGCTGGAATTACTTAAGTAAATACAGTATATTATACAGTTACTAATTAATATTTAGCTAACTATTCTGAATTGTACTGTCATTATTTTATCTGCTGTGAGGTACACTTTTGCTGTGAACTTGAGAAAATATTCCAGCAGATGATGGAACTAACATCTGTCCTGAGTGGAATTCTGGTCGTAGCATGCCTTGCATCATGGGTGGCAGTGGTATGGGTCCTGTATACAGGCCAGGCTGTAACATTGGTGGTGGCATGAAGACATGGGGAAAAGCTGGATGAACCATATGAGACATGCCTGGCAGGCCAACAGCTGTTGCTGATGACACTGGTGCAGCAGATGACACTGACAAATACTGCTTAATACCATCAGAATACTGCAGAATAACAAAAAAAATGATGTGAAATATATCTTAAATTTCTGCACATTATGCACATAAATAACAATTAATTAATTACCAGAAATCAGAAATATACATTTCTAGAGGTAAAGGTTTTGAGCTATCAAAACAAAACATGTGTGCCCATGTGCAATGCTATGTAACAACAAACATGCAATGTGTTTTGATTGCTTTGTTACAACATAAATGTTTACCAAACACAAATAACACAAATAGCATTAAGTGATGAAGGAAGTTAAATTAATAACAAATTCAAAGATCTAATATGTATAATATATTTGCTTGTAAGTCGAGTCCAACTGCAAAACTACAATGACCCTGAACTGCTGTTGCATAATGTTCTATCAGGTCTGGGTCTTTGGAGTTTGTCAAGTTTAATTTGTAGAACAAATAATACAGACCCTGCTATGCTGCCACATTTTGTCATGCTGTTGTGTTTTTTGCAGCTGAACTCAACTTACATGTGTATATAAATGGTCACTTCTTTGAATAACTTGATACTTATGGTATGGTGAGTATTACAGTACAGCCTGTCTTGATAGACCACTCTTCTGGCAACAGGTCTGTGCAGGAAGACCAGTTTTCACAAACAGTAGGTTTCAAAAAGAAAAATGCTCATAATTACTGTACATATAATATTATTTATTCATAATTCTTGTTAATACTTACTCAATAAATTTATTTACAACCGAAATCTCTGACAACATAAATAATAAATGGATCAACTCAATAAACAAAAAGACGTGTTAAGAGACATGTCAAGGTGAAAAACTCACAAGATCATGACACATCCAGCCTTATGTGTGGGTTTTAAAACAGTAACACTGCTCATGCAACAAAGAATATAACCTTTAAAATGATCAAACAATTATCTAACTCATTAAGAATTAGCTAAAAACTTCATAAACACAAAGAACGAATTTCTCAGTAAATTATGTTTCTTCAAGAATATTTAATCAATCACATTAACGTTATGGAATATATGCTTCACTAACTCTTGAACCCAGCAATTCCAGAAAGACAAAAATGTTGACTTTATATATATATATATATATATATATATATATATATATATATATATATATATATATATATATATATATATATATATATATAAATACATACACACACACACACATATATATATACACACACACATACATTGTTACAAATATGTAATTAAATTGCTTGTATGTTGGTTTAAAAATTCTTTTTTTATTTTAATTTTGTTTCATTGCATTTTACTGTAATGATTATTTTCATAGTAATCTATACTTTATTAAAAGTACATTGTGTTTGAACACATTTTAAAAATATTTCATTAACATTAGTTTCAGCTGACCTGGTTCAGACACATGGTTACACCAAGTTAAAATGATTGGTCAGTATCAAGGTCACACATACATTACTTGCATGATCACCTGGTGTCAACAACCTTTGGGCACATGTGTCAAATGGCTTGTAGTTTAGTGACCACATGATCTATTAAGTGATCTAAAATTGTGTTTAAAACTATGCTTTTAGTGATTTTGATTTAGTCATAAAAGTAACTTCAAGAAATCAGAAGAATTATCTGTTGTGCCAATTTGGAGTTACATCATCATCTGCCATCTTAACTTTTCTGGGATTCGAACTTGGATTTATTAAGGACATTTTAGTGTGTGTATGAATTCTGTGATTAATTTATTATATTCACAAAATATAAGTCCTTTTTCATATTTTTACTGTTTAATGTAGGAAATTAAATTCTTTTTGTTAAAATTAACAAAGCTTGTTAGCTTCATTCTTTTCTTTGTTACTTTGAACAAGGCAAGATTTATAACAACACACATGCACAAACACACACACACATTAAAGGGAAGAAACACTAGTCTCTTACCTCTCCTTATCACCCATTGGTGGCAAACCAGCTTAATCTGAGTGATATATCAACAAAAATGATTGTATTTACATGAATTGTGGACCATTTTGCAGTAACATGATTGGGTAAATATTCTAGAAGAAATATAATATACTAAAAAATTTGCTTTCCCACTTCAATATATTTCCAAAATACATTAATGATAAGAGGTCATCAGTCTCAGTCTAGGGAAGAATGGCTGAGTTTATAACCTTTGTCTGTGAGGTGTAAAGACATAAATGATGTAGTCCTAATTTTTCTGGAATTTCTGAATGAAAGTGGTAGTGAAGGTTATATTCCTAAAGTTAATGTGATATGGAACATGCTCAAAGGAGAAAATCAAAGACTTCATGCAGCCAGTTCATTATATTTTGCAATTCCACAGTCAAGCAATACATTACAGTGAAAGAAGGTGAAAAAAATCTCTTGGTATGCCATTAATGGCATTGTTTTCACCAAAGATAAACATTATGAACCTTCAACTCTGCATTCATGATTGTTAATTCTTTAAATATGGAGTGGTTAATCCTTATGAAAATTTTTATTATAGCAGGTTTTAACAAATAAAAAAGTCTGGTTTGTGGTCTATGATTTACATCTTTACCTTACAAATGTAATGAAACCAGTAATCAGACTAAACTTTTTCATTTATTTATTTTATTAGTTTGAAATAATCTATACTTCACTCACAGATTCTACTCAACAATCATGGTTACAAACTAACAAAAAAGGTCAGTAACGTTTATATCTTGTTTATGATATGGTCAGTCACAGCAATGCTGAAACATATTTTGCCCCAAAACCCATTGTAGCTGGTTGTATTTATCGGGTGGTCATTCACACCAGCATGTTTATATTGTAAAAATTATCAAACACTACAATATTGCTCATAAATGGCAGGTGGTCACTGATAGAGGAGGTTGAGCAAACCATGTTTTACTGTTATATCCAACCACAGTTTCAGAACTGTCTATCTGGTTAGACCTTAACAATGAGAGCATATGCATGTATGATCTTTTAGCCACCAAATTTTACATGAATAAAATTTTATTGAAAACAAATTCACCTGCAGAATTCATTAAGATTTACTTTTCACTAATATTAAGAGATTAGCATTATTACTTAAACATCAATAAGTTTCAGATTTACAACAAAATCTGATATAATACATCAATTTCTGAAAATGAATAAGAATGGTGGCATAGCAGTCCAAGCTTTTGTATTTTTTTAAAGACATTGATGACTGCATTTAGAAATGACCAAGTATATGCACAGTCAATAAATTTTTGTTTTTCCCTTTAAGATTAATAAAGTTCTAAAAATTTTAAACTGACATTTATAATTTCTTTCTGAGATAATTTTTCATGAATTGAGCTTATTGTTACTGAAATATTTTTTTGCAAGCTTTTAAGATTGTATGCATTTAGAAAACTCAGTTTGTTTCAAGGTCATTAATTCATTTTGATTCTTAATAATGAATGAATCAGCTGACAACTCCAAAGGAAAGGTGTGTTCATGAGTTCATATCCAAATCTAAGACTTATACAGTACTGTATCTACTCAATTATAAGTCGAGGCAAACTGCAAACAACAAAAATCCTGATCTGCTGAGGCATAATGTGCCTGCATATCTTGATCTACATTGTTTATTATTCTGATTATTCTTAACAAATTACACAGACCTGTATCTGCTGGCACATTATGAGACTGCACATCTGGGTCTGTGCTGTTTGCAGCTGGACTCGTCTTATATGCAAGCATATATGGTATGCTTGCTTATCAATATTACAAGTTTTTGTTACCTTGCTGCCATTTTCCCTTGACACTGTGTCCATCGTCTCATGCTGTGGTCTCCTGGACGGTACAAGATGGCTCTCATGGGTTCCCAATGGGTATTGGTGTGTTGCATGGGACCTAGGAGGGCAGAAAGGCACATTAAGGGGTACATTTTTGCTCCCTGGTGCTTGAAACAAAAGAGAATGAGAATTTATCCTTTTTGGTGCCTCAATGGCATTGTTTGGCTTTGGCTTCAGTGACAAGTCCTGTGGGACACTATATGAACACTCATGGTTCTTTGGATCACTTTTGTTCTCTTTGTTGTAAACACTATTGGATTCTTGCTGATTTTGAGCCTCTAAGGCTCGTAATGTTTTCATGCTTAGGTCAGTTGGTTGGTCATCAGAACCAGCTACAACCAGTTTGTTATTTAATCCACTACTCGAATAGGGTGCATATGGTTGTCTCTGGCACTTTTCAGAACTTGAACTAACATGAAGTGAAACTTGATCTGTAGGCACATTAGGAATGTGATATTTGTGGATATTGCTGTTTGCATCCATCAAAGAGTACGATCTATTAAGACCATTTGAATGAGCAGGTACAATTGTGTCATGTGATGATGGAAGTGAACTAGTCCTTACTATCTGATGTGCAGCAATAAGTGATGGGGATGTTTTAGTTTCATCTCTATCTTGTGAAGATTGAGAAACATGTGGTGGTTTTACCTCACTGATTTGGGGGTCCTTTGGTGTCTCCTGATTTCTTTGCTTAATATGATTGGACACCATGTCATTTAATGCATTTAATGGTTTTGTTTCCATAGCCATGTGGCTTGGTAAACTTTGAACAGGGATGTTCATAGGAAAACCAAACTGTGCTGGAATCATAACTGGAATCCCCATGGGATGCATAGCACGTAGAGGAGCTGTCATTGGCATTATATGATGTGGATAAAACACAGATGGAACACCACTCAGAGGTATTCCATGCTGCCCAATAGACAACGTACCAGTCTGCTGTGTTTGGCTTTGCTGCTGCATAGGTACTTGTGGAACAGATCCACTGCCCATAATTCCTTGCTCAACTTTAACTACTGGTTCAACTTTCACATCAACTTTCTCTGAGAGAGTTGTCTCTATTGTCTGTGATGCTGCTGAATCAGGGTTCAATCTGATTTCTGTATCTAGTCTGATATTTGCTTCCACACTTTCATTGGACGGGGTTGTTTCCTCTTTTGGTAAATCTGTTATCTGTTTCTGAGCATCTTCTTTGTTTGCTGATTTAGAATTTTCGTCGAGCAATTCTCTTACAGTTTTCTGACCACTACCAGACTTTCGAATCTGAAATAAATAAAAAGCAGTGTTTAAACTAATGAACTGATCAGGAGCTATTCTGTATTATTGGTGAAAGCAAATGTGTATAAAACAATGAATGTGTATTAAAAAATAAATACAAATTTTAAAAAAGTCTTTTTCTGTCTAGAAATTATTGTCACACTATTAACCAAAAGATCCCTTAGAGCCGTGGTTCCCAATGCATTTTTGGCTGTGACCCTTTTTGAGCCTTACAATCCAGTTTCCAGGTCTTGCTAAGTTTTGCCACCATAAAAAAAATCCTTAGGACCTAACCCCATCCTTGTTAGCCTGATTTGGTCTCAACCTTGAGGATGGGAACCACTGTCTTGCAGGTTTCCTAAAAACAATGCCCACATTTCTTTCTGAAATTCAATAACATAAATATCTTATAAACACTTGAACATATAATAATTACAACACTGATATGAATTATGGAATGACTCAATGTATTTAATATATTTAAAATGTTATTAAAATCGTCATTTTTATATAATTAAATTCATACTTAAAAAAAGAAGACAAAAATATGCAACCCATGTGGACAGTCATATTAATATGTCTCTAAAATAAACTGTCACTGTGTTTACCAACTCTAAATACAAGAGAACCTAGAAATACTGTGTCTTGCCCACAAAAGAAAAGTCAGCCATTACAATATCTATTATGCTTTGCCAAATACATCAACAAAATATTTTCTTGCTGATTACATGCTAGGTAACATGCAGATATTTAATTTAGTTATTTAATTTGACCATTATAATCCTAAATTAACATATTCTGTCATGTACTTAAGTGGCAAATTATTCAAGGAAAGTGCAAAAGATTGAAGAGGCAATTCAAAAATTTTAAATTTACCTGCCCATAAACAATAAATCTTTAAGGGAAATTTTAAATGTTTCTATATTTACCACCTTACCTTGCCCCATATTTCGAAGACATTTTTAAGCTCAAAGCAACAAAATCTATATCATATTTACCTTAAATAATATCAGTAAAATTTGCCTAGCTATTTGAGAAACCAACAAAATATCATTAAAGTATCATAATTCAAGGTAACTATCAAAAAACTGGGACTTTAAGTCTGAGACTGAATTTAAAATGCAGTCTGTGCCTGACCTTGACTTTGATTTAAAGTTTGAGGCTGTTTTTCAAGTTTGAGGCTATTTTTCAAGTTTGAGGCTGACCTTGAGTTTGAGTTCAAGTTTAAGGTTGACCTCGAGTTTGAGTTCAAGTCTAAGCCTGACCTTGAGTTTGAGTTAAAGTTTAAGGCTGAAATTTGAGTTTCAGCTTTGACCTTCAGCTTGAGAATGAGTTTGAAGCTTTGAATGCTTTGCTACTAGTCACCCAACATACAGATGCTACAAGACTTCATTCCACTTGCAAGGATCTTGTAAGGCGGTAACTATAGAATTTTTGAGTGATGAATACTAATCAGAGAACTCTGAACCCAAATCCTATTACCTGTGAGCAAAGCACATGGTTTTGGACATTATGTTTTTCAGAGAATATTTACTGATACAATTGAACATTAGGAAAAAAGCTATCTACCTCCCAAAGCCTGCCCTCTCAATGTAAAAGAAAGTTTTTTTTCCATCAATATCATTATAAATTAAAAATATTACCTCAGTTTTAGGTCATGTGATAGGTCTATGAGGATGTTCACATGGTGGGATGGTTTTCACATGATCAGGAAAGTATTCTCTGAGAAATATGATTTATGAAAAAAAACGGATGCTTTCCTTAAATAGGTTCCTTGATCACATTACTGTTAGGAGAATAGGTAATAGGAGAGGGAATGCTGAGCATCCTTCCTATACCCATGGCATCATTTAATAAAAAGATAGGCTGGACTACCCTATATGTAAAATAAGCTGCTCTCACAAGCTAAAAGCAGCAGAGAAAACATCACATAATCTGTGACAATTATACCCAGCTAGTGAAAGGATTACTGACCTCTTTTTACCAACAAAACTTTTTATAAGAGCATTCAGTGAAAGCATTAACCCACACCCATAAAGTGGTTGTGCTGATGTCACCTCAGTTGGTGGTCATCTGGACAGCAGCCACTGGACACAAGATTCAAAACTTGCTGTCTGACTGATGCAGAGACAGATCAATCTGATTGACTTCCTGTCTGAATGATGCAGAGACAGATCAATCTGATCAACTTCCTGTCTGAATGATGCAGAGACAGAGCTGATCAAATATATGCTAATTGAGGTGGCTTAGGTTGATGATAAGGCCTTCTGCACTCAGATAATGAGGTTTTCAAACAATCTTCAAGGTCCACTTGTTGATCAATCTCCTGATTTATAATTTTGTCCTTCTCCAAATCTAATGGTATGTAAGTCATCGTTGAAAATATCAAATCAGATGCTCCTCCAAAACAACTTGGATTTTTTGTCAACTATATCTGTGATCCAGTGAAAGTTGAAATTCAGAAGTCTGGCAACCAACAATAGGCTGTCTGCAGGTGTTATCGAGGTAGCAGGTCAACAGGAGTCAAGAGGCTTGGGAAACAAGAAACCCTTTTTTTTGCCAGTCAGGCTGCCTTCCTTCCCTTCTGAGTGTGTTGCTGGCTCCTGAAATTTGATTGGGATCAAGACTGGCCAGTAAATAATCTCTTACTTATTTGTCTCCAATCATCTCCTCCATTTTGCCTCCAAACAGAAATGGTCACCCAAAAGGTGTCATCATTAATGTCAATGCCTGATGCAGTTTAAGTGGTGTTGAATGTAGATATGCATCTCATTGCACATAACCTGAGGCAGTCAATGCATCCATCATGGAATGATGTGTCTGAGGCAGTCAATGCATCCGTCATGGAATGATGTGTCTGAGGCAGTCAATGCATCCATCATGGAATGATGTGTCTGAGGTAGTCAATGCATCCATCATGGAATGATGTGTCTGAGGCAGTCAATGCATCCATCATGGAATGATGTGTCTGAGGCAGTCAATGCATCCATCATGGAATGATGTGTCTGAGGTAGTCAATGCATCCATCATGGAATGATGTGTCTGAGGTAGTCAATGCATCCATCATGGAATGATGTGTCTGAGGTAGTCAATGCATCCATCATGGAATGATGTGTCTGAGGCAGTCAATGCATCCATCATGGAATGATGTGTCTGAGGTAGTCAATGCATCCATCATGGAATAATATGCTGCTCTGTTTATGACTTTTGTAATTGGATCTCAACTCCCAGGCATAATCATTACCTAAATGTTTGGCAAGCAATAAATTGGTAATGATCCCAAGTCTACCTGATGACCAGGCTACAATATTACGCACAAGTCTGATGTAGCGTGAAAAAACATTTTTGCCCAAGTTATCGAAAATATGAGAATTTATTTTAAAGCCAAAAAATTCTTGTCTAAGGCAGAAAGATCATTATAAAAAGCATCTGAGTTTAAAATTAAATTTTTGTACCAACATCTTGAAAAGTTTGTTGGTAACTGGCTTTTTTGAGAAGCCTTAGAATTGCCATGCCTTCATATCCCATCATACAAATGGACAGCAATTTATTTAAGTTCTAACAAATGTGGAAGGTGACAGGAGTGTCTTTTCTCCTCCTCATCTAAGTGCACCAAAGCCATGATTTTTTACAGACTGTGTGGCAGTAGGGATAGGGCATGAAGAAACCAGAAACACCTGGTAAATTTCTTCCTCCACTAGTCTTAAAACTGAACTCTGTTCTCTCTATTGTCAGTTAATAATATGATAGACATTCTGGTTTTTCCTCAAACTCTTCTTACAGGTCCTATTTGAACCATGAAACTACTATCATCCTGGTGTCACAGTACCACCCAAATAGGCATGCCATGAACATGCTGCTAGCTGTATGATGCAAATGGCTGGCTCACTGGTAGAATGGTTAGTATGGGTGCTGACTATGCTAAGAGCATGTCTGGTACCTGCCATGCCACAGGCATGATGAATCCATTAGTAAAATCCTTATACCTGTTTATATTCAGCAGTCCCATATACCTGGATGTGCTATGCAACCCTGATATGACTGATGTACAGCTAATGGGCAAGAGTTATGTATAACTGGACACCTTGGTCTTCTTAACCTGCTGTGCAATGATAGCAGACGGTGTCATTGCATGTTCCAGATCAGGTACATCTTGTGTAGGTCAGGCAGGTGTCATGAGTGTCTTTGTTGACCTTCAATTTCTTACATTTCATTGCCAATATTAACTGAATAAAAATTTAATAAATCAAGTGTGTTGACAAAAAGAACATGTTAATGATCAAGTGAAGGAGAGCATGCAGTGAAAACATTAACAAAGCATGCTGAAGCAAAAGTTCAAATTAAAAGGAAGTCCATGAATTGGACAAATTCACTAACAAATTTATTAAAATAAAAACAACCTACAGTAGGTTACTTACTACACATTACCCCCCCAAAAAAATCTGAGATAAGTAGTTGTAATCATAGAGGTAAATACGGGAATTTCAGGTGGTCTACAATATGATATTGTCTGTAATGCAGTGAAAGCTTAAAACTAGTGAAACCTTCGGGCAGCAAGGGAGGGTAATGGGCAAGGTTTACTGCCTTGCGTTAGTATGATACTGATGTGACACAAAAATCAAATTCTTGTGCCACTGTTATGTTACAAATCTGTCTGTTACACAAAAGGATAAAATTTTAATGCCATTGTGATGTTATGGCTCTTACCATGACATGGTAATATGAAAAACCAAATTTAATGCCATTGTGACATTATGACTGTGGGACACAGTGACACAAAGAATATATTTTGATGCCATAGTCACATTATGATTCTGTGACATAAAGAATCAATTTTGATGCCATTGTGACATCATTACTTTGTAACACAAAGAATAAAATTTGATGCCATTGTGACATCATAACTTTGTGACACAAAGAATCAATTTTGATGCCATTGTGATATTAAGACACTACAGGTGACAAGAGTGTCACAATCAAATTCTGATTCTATCATCTCATCATGACTCCTCCCTGTGTCACAGAATCACAAATTTGCCACTGTGAAATGGCAAGACCCCCTGTGGCACAAAAATGTACATTTCTGCATTGTGGACAAATTTTCTAAAGCAGTCTTGTTTTTAATAGAGGACAATAATGGTGGTTTTACAGTAGCAAATATATATTTTACATGATCCACTTTGTATCACCAGTAAAACTCAATCTGTGATCATAAAACCCTCATTTACATCTCATATCCACATATAAATGACTGATTTTCTCTCACTATAACTTTAAAAACTTGATCACAGGCTCTCAGTATTTTTGTCTGTACTTAAGCAAGCATTCCAGCCAGAAAAATGCCAAACAATATGCTAAAAAAGCAAGACAAAATCAAACAACAGACAAGCGTGCTAGTCTAACCTTTTGTCTGCTGGCAAGAAATTTTTGGCGTATTGTCAATTTGTGCCACTGGTTCCCTTTTTTGTGTACTTCATACGTTTCCTATTAGAAACATGAGCAAATAGATTACGCGTCAATATTTCTTGCCCTTACTTTTGTGAACATCATAATTAAATATAATAAATATAATTTTGCTTGAAGGAAAGTAAAAATGTTTGAGTTCTTATTTTTATTATTTTTTTAGTAATTCAGTTTATATTGTTATTATAAATAATATTTTTTACTAGTCTTGATTGACAAGTCTGATGAGAAAAATTGTTATAAACAAAGCCTTAAAAAAAGGTCTTCAGGAATACTGCAAGCTTTTTAAAACTGAATTCTTTAGTGCTGCATCATATTGTCCACATTATTTTTTCTATATTACATGAGGACAAAATAGGTCATATTGTAACAACAAAACAATGATGAGATACAAGTATTTTTCATAATTTGAAAATAAATGTCTTTAGAAACGAATACACAGTCAAACCTTGTTGTAATGACCACTCAGGAGGACAAAATGTAGATTTATGGGCAACAGCCAAGTAAATGGATTTGAATTGAAAGATAAAGCTTGGGTAGATATATCTTTTCTGTCAATTGTTTAAATCAATTAACAATGTTAAGATTATCTTTTTTTAAAACATGATTCATCAAGATAAATACACATTCTTAATCATCAGTTGCTATAAGGTCTTAAGTACTGACAAATAACAGTCACTGGTTGAAATGGTGGTTGCTATATGCAGGCCAAAAACATGTTATATTTTGTCGATGTGCTTACTAACAGCAATCATGACTTCATTTCATCCTTGTGCCAGAATTTATTATGATACACCAATGGTGTTCTGAAACAAAACCTATTTTTATATGGTTTGAGATCTATAGATACAAAAATAACTTGTGCGTATTCAATCACTGATTATTCATTTATAAACTATGATTACTGAAAATAATTAGGAAGTGTAGAAAAATAAAGAGAATTAAATTATAAAATCAATGACATTGAGGTATATTATGGTCACTATATGGTGTTCACTTGGCATCTACAAATTTCCTGATCCAATTATTGCCCATCATGGACTTCATAGGCAGACTAGGAAAACTATACCTTGATCATAATCAATGCCTCATGTATTTAATACCTGTATCATGATCATAATCAATGTCACATGTATTGAATACCTGTATCATGATCATAATCAATGCCTCATGTATTTAATACCTGTATTTTGATTACAATCAATGCCACATGTATTTAATACATGTATTTTGATTACAATCAATGCCTCATTTATTTAATACCTGTATCTTGATCATAATCAAAGCCACATGTATTTAATACATGTATTTTGATCTTAATCAATGCCACATGTAATTAATACCTGTATCTTGATTATAATCAATGTCACATGTATGTATTACCTGTATCTTGATCATAATCAATGCCTCATGTATTTAATACCTGTATCTTGATCATAATCAATGCCTCATGTATTTAATACCTGTATCTTGATCATAATCAATGCCTCATGTAATTATTACCTGTATCTTGATCATAATCAATGCCTCATTTATTGAATACCTGTATCTTGATCATAATCAGTGTCACATGTATTGAATACCTGTATCTTGATCATAAACAATTCCTCATGTATTTAATACCTGTAACTTGATCATAATCAATGTCTCATGTATTTAATACCTGTATCTTGATCATAATCAATGTCATGTATTTAATATTTGTACTTTTATCACAATCAATGTCTAGTCTATTTAATACCTGTATCTTGATCATAATCAATGCCTCATGTATTTAATACCTGTATCTTGATCATAATCAATGCCTCATGTATTTAATACCTGTATCTTGATCATAATAAATGGCTTGTGTATTTAATACCTGTATCTTAATCATAATCAATGCCTCATGTATTTAATACCTGTATCTTGATCATAATCAATGCCTCATGTATTTAATACCTGTATCTTGATCATAATAAATGGCTTGTGTATTTAATACCTGTATCTTGATCATAATCAATGTCTCATGTATTTAATACCTGTATCTTGATCATAATCAATGTCATGTATTTAATATTTGTACTTTTATCACAATCAATGTCTAGTCTATTTAATACCTGTATCTTGATCATAATCAATGCCTCATGTATTTAATACCTGTATCTTGATCATAATCAATGCCTCATGTATTTAATACCTGTATCATGATCATAATCAATGCCTCATGTATTTAATACCTGTATCATGATCATAATCAATGTCATATGTATTTAATACCTGTAACTTGATCATAATCAATGTCACATGTATTTAATACCTGTATCTTGATCATAATCAGTGTCACATGTATTGAATACCTGTATCTTGATCATAAACAATTCCTCATGTATTTAATACCTGTATCTTGATCATAATCAATGCCTCATGTAATTATTACCTGTATCTTGATCATAATCAATGCCTCATGTATTTAATACCTGTATCTTGATCATAATCAATGGCTTGTGTATTGAATACCTGTATCTTGATCATAATCAATGTCATGTATTTAATATTTGTACTTTTATCACAATCAATGTCTAGTCTATTTAATACCTGTATCTTGATCATAATCAATGGCTTGTGTGTTGAATATCTGTATCTTGATCATAATCAATGCCTCATGTATTTAATACCTGTGAATAAGATGCATCTAAACACCAATTAGATTTGCCATCATATAAAGCACCATCTAAGGAATCTACTTCTAAAATAACAACCCTCATCTTCTGGTGCATCATGAACCAACATATCAAAGTTAATGTGATTCATACTTACTGCATAAACTTGCTTGCAAGTCACATCCAACTTCATAGAGCCAGATCTGTTGTCAAGTAATGGGCTGGCAGGTCTGATTCTATTCAGTTTGTTAGAAACAATCAGTAAAACAAAAACAGCATAGATGCTGATCTACACTGTTTGCAGTTGGACCCAATCTATGTATGTGCATGTTATATACAAGTTAAATTTATATTCATAATGATTAACTCTTATGAACTAAAAGACTATTCATTATAATCGGGGTCCACTACACCAAAGCACACAGGAATATTATCACTGATTATAATCTGTATTTACCTTTTTGTTTTCCTTGGCTTCTTTATCCAATACGTCTTGTTTTTCTCCATTCTTTGAATCCATTTTCACTAATTTCAATCTCTTTTTTCTCATCTTCACCATTCCCGTCTCGATTTTCTCTTTGCTTAGCAGATGATCAAACATAAGTTTCTTTTTCCTTTTCAAGATGGGTTTGTCTGATTCTCCCATCATATACTGCTCATATGGCAGTAACAACCTGCAGAAAAATTAAACAAATTCACTCCATGGAAATAAAGATGAGTTCAACATCTATGAATGCTTATCCTTTATTGATATAACACAACGAACGCCACCTTGTAATTAACACCTAGCTGTTTAGAGACGCCACTTTCTGGAATCAAGGCATTTTGATATCCTTTAAAAATGTCTCTTATGGTGAGGAGACAGGTCTATGACATATTTTGGTCTGAAAATTAAAAGGAAGTGCATTCATAAACCCAGGCTTCATCTCCATAGAAACACATCTGTATGCCCATTTTAAACAAGCACCATTTGCATGGTAAATCCTTTGTACAACATAACTGAAATATTCCCTCACATAAAACAGATCTTCTGTAGGATATTATGATGTCATAACACAAATGTGTTTACAAGACAAATCCTAAATAGCTAGAGAGACGAGACCACTGGAAAAAGACCTACCAAATACAACTGGCTGATAGTATTTTTGCTAGTAGAATTGTGACTAACAAATAAATATCTAAGGACTTAATTTATCTCAAGACCTTGTCAGCCATCATGAAATACTGTTTTATAAACATAAAACACTTGCTTGAACATACACTGAAACCATCTTCAATATTCACGAGTAACAATAATTTTCAAATTATTCACTGTGGCAAACATACTGGATGTAAGACTGGCATCAAACCACACATCATTAGAACACTTTTGGTGAAAACCCCATGCCAAAAATACCATCTAACCAGGAGAAGTATTGACAAGGTGTTCAAAATGGCTGTCATGGCAACCAGCTATATTTGAAATAAGATTGGCACCATTTGCATCTAGGACAAGCTTCAGACCATAAGATGTCTTTTGATGAAAACTCAATGCAATTTGACCATCAATTTTGGAAGAATAGCGACAAGAAGAATTTCAAGAAGGTCATCCTAGCAGCCATATTTGATGTCAGATTGGCATCATTTTCATTCAGGACCAACTAAACACCATAAGAATTCATCTAGTGGAAACTCCATCTTGTTACGACTTGAAGTAAAGATAAGACTTAAGACAGCTGTCATGGTGGCCATCTTCGAGGATGGATCAACCCCATTTTCATTTAGGACCAATTAAATATCATAAACAGTCTTCTGGTGAAAATCCTTTATTGATACGACTTTCCCATTTAGAAGAAGCTAAGATGATTTTCAAGACTGTTGCGGTGGTCGCCATATTGGATATCAGATCAGCGCGATTTTCATTTGGGACCAACTGGATATCATGTGAAGCCTTCTGCTGAAAACATAATGTCATTATGACTTTTAACATGGGATTAATTAGTGATAACAAAATGACTACAGTGGAAAAGTAGGAAAATCCATGTAATATTACACATGGCTAAATTTCCTTGCACAAAATAAATTCACCATTTTTCTTTGGGTACCAAATTTCATAGGCTACCAATATTCATGAATTTAAATAAAAGACCCTGTAAACAATGACCCTTGTACAGAAGCAATAAAACCCTTTCCCAACTTGAAATTTAGGTAGTCATAAAAAATATCTTCCAGCAAAACCACAAAAATTGATATCATAAAAAAATAGATGAATTCAAGGTATGGCCTTTTATGAATGTTCCATTGGATTCCTTTAGATCTGTCCTTGACAACAAACTAAGTTAAACAGTTTACAGCTATAATAAAAAGAAGCTGTTTTTTTTTAAATTCAAAACTATATTAAATTCAATGAAAACTCTCATATCTCTACTTCTAGTTTGCATAGTTATAAAGACAAATAGGATGCCAGATGGCAAAGTGGTCTAAAGTGCTCATCTTTATTGATCACTGCCATCACACCTCTGTCTGAATGGCCTTAATGTGATAACATTTTCAAGATGGCTGCCATGTTGGCCATACTAAATGTCAGATTGACACCATTCTCATTAGGACAAAATACATATCTTAAGAAATCTTTTAGTGAAAAGACTATGTTGATATAAGCATACATATAGAAATAGGATGATATTCAAGATGGCAACCATGGTAATTATACTGGATGTCCAAGTAGCACCATTTCATTTAGGACAACTATGAATGTGTAACATTACACGCCAATCCTTCAAGTAGTTTAGGAAATGTAATGACAAGAAACCTATGCTAATAAACAAATGGAAACCAGACAACATGTCATTCTCATAAGGTCTTCTGGTCTATGACCAGCAGAGCTAAAAATTCAAAGTTTTCTTGACTAAGATTATACCTTTCATAGTGTCGTCTGGTGCAGGTGGCAGCACTAGTACTACCTGGATTTCCTCCTAATGAGTCATACAAATGTTTCCACATGCGTTTCATTGTGATCTGCAAATGTATGATGTATATATAATCTACACACTCATGTGTATTCATAGAATTGTCAGAAAGATGACACAGACATGGAGTTTTATAGATATTTAATTATGAACTTCTCCAAAATCATCTGAGGTTGGAAATGTGTAAAATTATATCTATAGAGCATAAGCTGAACATAATTATAAGATGACTGCTACTTAAGTAAACTCTCATGATTGCATTAAAAAATTTTTAAATTTATTTCATTTTTATATTTGCTGTTACATTTTTACCTGCCTCATCTCTATTGACTACATGCATTAATTACTACATGTCATATCTCATATATGATGTTCAGATGATACTATTAGGAAAAGTATTTTGAATACTGTTTATATGATAACTATATTTTTTGTGTCTTCTCCCAATAGAGCTTGTATTTAATTACATGCATGTACTTCTTCGATTTAATCCGTTTCTTTCTTAGTAGAAAAAAGTCTGAGATAGAATTACTGTTGGAAAAATTGATCCAAGGAGTCAGAGCTTTTGAAGATGTAATTGGCAGATGGTGTCAGCAAATGATGAAGATGAAAAAGCTGATGGCAGTTTGATGACTCACAATGAAGCATGAAGACAAACAGTATAAAAGTATCTATCACAAATGGACAAAAATTGAATCACATACCTGTTCATAGCCTCCAATCTTCATGGCCATTTTGTAGAAGCTGTACAAATCAACTGTAAATGATAACAAAATAATGCATTAACTGTATATGAAAACAAAGTATTGTATTAACTATAAATGATAACAAAATATATAACTGTAAATGATAACAAAATATTGTATTAACTGTAAATGATAACAAAATATCGTATTAACTAAGACAAGAGCACAGTGAACAGCACATCATTTTTACCTGCCATGTTTAACAGTCTTCTATAGAAATTGATGATAATAGGTTTCAAAGACCTTGACCTTTGATCAAGGTATGCAGGTGTTAAACTACATTCAAATGTGTATAAACCAAATAAACTATTTTTAGACTTACCATAACATGACCTTTGTCTCTGAGAGCCAAGAATCCATAAAATCGTTTATTTTTTTTAAGTGCAAACCAAACATAAACTTTTGTCAAGGAACTTACCCTAAAACTAAAGTCATTTTGAAGAAGAAAAAAACATTGTGCCACAATGACCTTGCCCTTTTATACCAAATTCATTAGGCCTTTTCCATACATAAAGTGTGTATACTTTGGAGAGTAAAATTCATTTTAATTATGAAATATTTACCTGCCATTATTGAGTTTTTATATATTTTTCTGGAGCTAGTCTCTGGTCCATGGAGATTATTCACTTTTTTAGTTAGTAACTGAGGGTCTAGAATACAAAACAACCTGATCCATACCTCAGATGACTTCTGACATCATTCTTTGACTTGGACTGAGATTAAAGGATCCCAGAGGAAAGGAACTGAGCAATAGTAGCATGTAAGTATTACATAATTAAAATTAGTTTTACCCCACCCCACCTCTGAAAATACTACCTCATTACTACTTATTACTGCATTGCTGAATTGACCAGTCTGGTAGATGGTGACAGTCAAAGATGAGCTGTTAAGTGAACCTACCATTTTTTATCACTGCTATAATGCAGACTGGAAGATCTGCTATAACATTGATTTAATGCAAAATAATGAATCTAGGTGATCTACCCCTGGTCAACAAACCCCAGGGCAATTAGCGCCCATCAACTAGCCTCCAGTCAATTACAATCTGTGTCAATTATCACTATGAATCATAGCTTGAAGGAAAACAAATAAAAAAATCCAGCAATAAAATTAAATGATCACAGCATGATGAATTTTTGCTTTCAATAATAAAGAAAAAACATATCATTAAGTACTAACAGCAATATGTAGTGGTTCTCTGATCATTTCTAATTCTAATCAGAATTGAGAAATACAATAGTAATCTAATTTGATCTTGAATCATTGCTTCAATAATAAAAAATATAGATTAAGTACACTAATTTAATGATAGATGCAGAAATAACAACAATAGAAATAGGATTGAAAAATTATGATTGTGTGAGATTCCACATAAATAATCAATAATTGTTTGTTTGACATGTTAATATTTGGTAATGATTTATTCGGATGTTGCTAACTGTATGTGATTTTATTATGCAGACAAAACTTTTGTAGAGTGGACAAAATGCCTGCTTCATAAAGGAAGTGACAAATGTCTTGCCACATGATTTTTCAGTTTTTGTCTGGTATCCAAAGTTAATTTCTGTGTCTGTGAGTGTGTGTGTTGTGCGTGTTAATGCACAAAATCTGTTTAGCCTATGCTGACCCTATTATGACCTTGACAATTAAGTCCAGTTGTAATCATCAAAGAGAAGAACTCAATAGATGTGTGAAGCATAAAACTATCATAACATCATTAAGGCCCATTCCCTGTAAACTTTGGCTTTTGTATAGACAATGATAGAATATTAATCTTAGTGTTACATGTACTTTAGTCAACACTTCTTTCAGTAATGGAAACTTGACATTGGGAGACATGTATCCATGATAATCTGATTACTAACCTTACGTCATGATATGAATTAATTATTGGTTCTGGATACATTTGAAATAAAATGTGGCTCCTTGTGAGGGGAACATTTTTGTACTAATATGCTGGCTGATGGTTATGTTAGGAGGTTGGCCATTCATGAGGGGTATTTTTTAATACAAACTCATTGGGACAAAGGATTCTGGCCTTAAGAAGCAGGTGGCCACTGGTTAGGATGGGAGGGCATTTAATAGGGAAACAACAGTATTAACAAAACATTGCAAAAGAGACAATTTTAATCATGGCAATGTTATGCTCTAAAGTTATATTATGCTAAGGCATGTAGAGTGAGGTGCCCTTGACCAAGGATACATCAAAGAAGCCAATCCAGCCAGATCCATTAGTGGCAACAGAACACGCTCCCTTCAGGTTACAAGTCCTATGCCTTAACCACTAAGCCAGCATGGCTCTATTACAAGAATATGCAAATATTTCTTTTGAAGACCAAAGATAAAGTCTGGCCTTGTGATGCTTATACCAAAACATATTTTCATCTTTAATAAAACTCACTCTGTTTGAAGCCAAGACAAGGGATGCGCTCAATAGGAGTATTCCGATTTTTCATGAACTTGTGAAGGCTGATCAGGAACTCCTGCTCTTCTTTGCTCACTTTCTCCTTATCCAGCCGGAAACCATTCCTCAATGCTGATGCTCGTTTGCCAATCTGAGGAACCATTAAATTACATGGTAAAGACATTCGTGTAGCTAATAATATTTAGATTATAAACTTCTCAAAATGCTTGGGTAGGGATTTCTGGATTCACTACTACAATGAATTTAGTTAGATATGACCCCACAACCACTGATACACAAGAAGCTGACCTAAACACAAAAATGTATCAAATTCAATGAAACTCTAAGGTCATCATGTTACATTTTTTTTATATAAGATGGTAAAGACGCAAACAGGTTAACCAATATATCAATACACACATCAATGTTAAATTTGGGATCTGATTATTGTTAACCAATGGATCAAAATACACACATCAATGTTAAAATTTGGGATCTGATTATTGTTAACCAAAGTATCAATACACACATCGATATTAAAGTTCGAGAACTGATTACAAGCTGAACCAAAGCTTTGTTTCAGAAACTTTTTTAAAAAAATTACGCTAAAAGTTTTGTAAAAACAAAACTGGGTCTCAAAATAAGAGCCTTTGCAGCTGTAGCTTTGTATATCAAATTTTACATTACTTGCACCAATGGAAAGCTTCATTTTCGTTTTGTGTATGATAAAATACAATTTTAGTTTTTCATGAACTGTGATGATGTGACAAACATTATAATACAGATTTTACCTCATTCAAAATCCGTGATTTAGCTTCAGAAGTGTTCATTTTTCTTTCCGTAATAGTATGCAGCAAACATTTTCATTAATGGAGTCTCGGTCATGAGATAATTTCAAAGACTGAACTTTGCATATGATCCATGAGACCAAGCATAATTATTTTAATTTTAAAAAACAAGGCACAATATTAATTTTTTAAAAATCCTGTCAAGCCATACCCTGACTTTCTGTACAGGTGAGAATGTGGCAGTAGAAGACAAGGATTCATTGCTCTCCGAGTCCTCTGCAGAATTTTCCCGCTTCATCTTCCTCTTCCTTGGTCGACCTTTCAAGTTGGGAGCTAAAAGAAATTGGAGTAATTCAGTATGTTATTTGATTGCTGTTTTTTACTCTGTGAACGGTGCAGATCCATACACAGAACATGGTCTATACCATTCCAGTACTGCAAATCCTAATCTGATGGTAGATTAAAGTTGGCTGCACATAGCACATGAACAAGGGTTCATGGGATGCTGGCACACAAACACTTGAATGGTTATATGGTACACAGCAAAATAAAGTTCATTATACACATTACTTAATGCAGTCTGATCCAATGGTGGGAATGAACTTGTACCTTTCTGGTTGCAAGTCACACACCTTAATGACTAATGGTCCAGGTTCCACAGAATGCAGAGTGCTACCTGTAAATGTATTATGATGACACAGCACTGTACATCACCAGTGAAAAAGAGTTTAAATTTGTGGCATATTATATTATATCAAAGATACAGCTGAATACAGTGAATGATGTAGGAGGTATATGCTGTCAAACATTTCCAGCAGAATTCTAATGTTCATGCCGATGATGTCAAACAACTGCTGACAAGACAGGGTACAGTCAGTTCTCAGGATACAATCTTTACTTAATCTATGTACTCACTTATAAGTCATGTCGAACTGCAAACAACATAAACCATGACCTACTATTGCAAATATTTGCCAGTAAATTTGGGTCTACGTTGTTTGCTTTGCTAATTACTGTGTGCATTTCGCAGGTGGATCTGACTTATATGTGAGTAGGTATGGAATATAGTAATATTATAACACCATTTCATTTGATTATAAGTGCTGATGTAGAAGATATATGACCTAACATTGGTACTGATATAAAAGATATATGACATAACATAGGTTCTGATATAAAAGATATATGACCTAACATAGGTATTGATGTAAATGATATATAACCTAAGATAGGGACTGATGTAGAAGATATATAAAATAGGGCTGATATAGAAGACATACACATAATATATGGACTAAGGTAGTGGAAATATGACCTAATAAAGGGATTGATATACTAGATATATGACCTAATAGAGGGAATGTTGTAGCAGATATATGACCTAATAAAGGGATAAATATAAATGATATATGACCTAATATAGGGACTAATGTAGAAGATATATTATATAAAATAGGGCTGATATAGAAGACATACAACCTAATATAGGGACTAAGGTAGTGGAAATATGACCTAATAAAGGGATTGATATACTAGATATATGACCTTATTGAGGGAATGATGTAGCAGATATATGACCTAAAAAAGGGACTTGTATAAATGATATATGACCTAATATATGGACAGATGTAAGAGATACATGACCTAATAAAGGGATTGATATACTGGATATATATGACTTAATAGAGGGAATGATGTAGCAGATATATGACCTAATGAAGGGATAAATATAAATGATACATGACCTAATATAGGGATGGATGTTGAAGATATATAATACAATATAAGGACCGATGTAGCAGATACATGATCTGATATAGGGACTGATGCGAATGATATATGACCTAATACAGGTATGTGTGTGTGTTTATGTGCATGATATTTGGATTTTTAACATAGCTTTGAAAAAAATGTCAGTCAGGTCGCTATGATGTCTTTAACGTGGCATTTTACAGTAATGTTTAGCACCGGGGCATCATGATGCAGACATGTAGCATGATGTCCCACCCAGTCACTCTATCACTGAATCAGGTGACTGACTTCATTGCAAATTAAATTTTTTGGACATAATTTTACTAATCTCTACTGAAAAAAAATTTTTGCAAGAAAAACAACTGATAAATTAATCAAGTGAATTCTCAAAATTATTTCTCCAGACAAATCTTTTACTTGATGAACACAAGACTGACCAGATGAGTCATGAATTACTAAAGACGGGATTTCCAGAATTACATGGTATTTATCATTGTCTCTAAGTAAATGTAAATGACCAATGTTTTACTCTGCTTGATGTTGTAGGGACAGTTGTAAAGAGGACCTACCATCTGATCTTGCTTATAAGTCAAGTCCAACTGCACACAACAGTCCCTGATTTGCCTGACCATAATGCAGTGATAGACTGGGGTCTACTTTGTGCCCTAATATTATCCCATATAGATCCAGAATTGCTAGCACATTATGCAACAATATATCAGGGTCTGTGTAGTTTTGCAGTCATAAATAGGTATATAATGTAGTTACAACTAGATAACATGGTTTTCTTATGTCAGTGGTAACTAAATTACCGAGATGATCACATCGATGCTCAAAGTCATCTAGATCGGGATGGTCATAGGTGTTTCTGCAGAACAGTACTCTGTTGTTGGATGTATTAGCAATGAATCCACCAATGGCACATACAATGGTATTGCGCAGCCATTTATCTGGACAATTCTCTAGTCTCTTAAGCATGGCACGATATCGACAATAGCGAGAGAAGCTCATAATGGTCACTTCTGTTGATGATGTGTCAGGCTTGTCTCCTGTAAAGATTCATGCAATTTTAGGATTAAGTAAAGGTCTTAATACAAAAATGGCAAGGTCAAACTTTTCATTACAAGAGGTATGAAGAACAAAATTATACCTATTTAGATTCATTTGAGAAAAAAAATTACATGTTGCATATTAGTTGTGGAATATATGACAGTCTTAAAAATAAAAAAAGGATTTGAACTGAACACACTTTGCTTTCATTTTCTGCCTCTTTCATATACTCAAGCCTTTTTACACCTTTGATTTCCTTAATAAACCCACATACTGTAGGATTATTAAGAAAATCATATACAGTACCATATATATATATTTGTGGTTAAGCTATTTTTGCATATAAAACACCCCCAACCACCCGAACTGAACAGGTAAAAATTAAAAAGCACAAAATCCAGACAAAGCCAAGGCATAAGTCCAGCCTTATTGAAAATTTTTTTATTCCTACTCCATTTGAAAGGATAGTCCATGTAACATAGGGTTTCATTACAGGAGGTACTGGGGGTTCAGGTTAGGGATAATGTCTCATCTTTAACAATCTAAAACAACTATACCTGTCCAGTAGTCAACAAGTAGTCTGTACTTTATCCAGGAGATAAGCCAACCTCTCTTCCTCCAAGCATTCATTTTTTTTTAATTATCTGGCTTATAGGCAAGCGTATATGGTAATTTATGTACAAAAAGTGAAAGTTCAAAGAAAATGAAAAATGAATCAAACAAGGAAAAGTGACCAAATGGATAAGTGGTATAAATATTCTAATAATTATTCAATTGCACCATGTTAAGCCACTGTAACCCAGAACAACTCAATTAAATAAGCAGAACTATGTTTGTTAAACAACTATGCAGCCCCTCCCACAACTGCAAAATTTTAAAGTTCCAAAAACCGACAAAACTTGAAAAATTCATTTAAATGGAAGAAAACTAATCTACTCAGGTCACATATCATGATATACAATATTACAGGCCTACTATATTTGAATGTAATAGGTCAAGGGCTTTGTTTTCGTAGTTTCATTTTTCTAAGACATCTTTCTCTGCAAAAGGTCAATGCCCAAATATTGCAAACAAAAGAAAGTCCAAACATTTTACCAAATGCACAACTGTCCAAAGTTTAATCAGGATATTGACATACATGTAAGTAAAGAAACCAACCCAATTTCATTTCTATTGGTCAACCTCATGTAAGTAAACCAACCAAATTTTATTAGTATATTAGGTCAACCTCGTGTAAGTAAACCAACCAAATTTCATTGGTACAGGTCAACCTCGTGTAAGTAAACCAACCAAATTTCATTTGTATATTAGTTCAACCTTGTGTAAATAAACCAACCAAATTTCATTTGTATAGGTCAACCTTGTGTAAGTAAACCAACCAAATTTCATTTATATATTAGGTCAACCTCGTTAAAGTAAACCAACCAAATTTCATTTGTATAGGTCAACCTTGTGTAAGTAAACCAACCAAATTTCATTTGTATATTAAGTCAACCTTGTGAAAGTAAACCAACCAAATTTCATTTGTATAGGTCAACCTCTGTAAGTAAACCAACCAAATTTCATTTGCATATTAGGTCAATCTCATGCAACCAAATTTCATTTGTATAGGTCAACCTCATGTAAGTAAACCAATCAAATTTCATTTGTATAGGTCAACCTCGTGTAAGTAGGACAACCAAAATTTAATTTACATATTAGGTCAACCTCGTGTAAGTAAACCAAGCAAATTTCATTTGTATAGGTCCAACTCATGCAAGCAAACTTCATTTGGAAAGGTAACTAGTGCTAAAAGTATTTTTCCTGAATTAGTCCAAGTCAAATCAATGCTCAATAAAAGTAATAAGCAAATACACAGAAAATTTAAAAAGCATGAAAATCTCAACATGTCATCTACAAATGTACACAAAAACGTGCCTATCAGAACTTCATTTGTCCATGTCAAGTGGTGCTAATGGGTGAGCCCAGGATGACTAGATGTAAGGCTATACATAGATGGCTGAATGCATATGAATTTATGCATGGTACAAGACAAACAAAATGCACAGCTGTGCTAGACCTGAAGAATAACACCATGTCAAACAATTTTTGTTCCTGGGTAATAAGTGTTATTTTGTAATTGCTTATGCCTAAAAGTATAGTTAATGGCTATTATTCCCCACAAACTCTGCTTTTGTGACCAGGACAAAGTTATTTGGAAATTTACCTATTTCCAATGAGAAAACAGGTTAAATTTGTCTTTTTGTTCACATAAAGTCAGAAAAAACAACATATGAATCAAAATTAATATGTATTTATACTAAAGTAATACAAAAATGACCAGAAAAGATTTAAGAGTAGTTTGTTGTTGTTCTGGAGCTTAATACCATTTTTCAGCACTCGATTGGCTATACATGGTGGCCAGTACTAATGATGGAGGAACAAACTGTGAAATCCATGGAAAGAACCACCGACCCACGAGAAGCTACTGGCAAGCATTCTCACATATCCACATTCATCAAATCTTAGACTTGAACCCACACAGACAGAGGTGAGATGGCAGTGATCCGTAATGGATAGCGCTTTAGACCACTCAACCACTTGGGGCCACAAGTATTTCTTGGAGATTTACGATTATACTGTAAATCACTTTCATGAATCAGCCCCCAAATGTAGTCTCCCATCATGTTCATGTTATACTGTCCTTGGTAGCAGCGTTCAAAGTTCAGTACATCCTGGTGGCAGTGCTTGCCTTGCTCATCCGAGTATGCTTCCATGTTCTCCTTGAATTTATCAAGATGAGAATCAAGAATATGGACTTTGAGGGACATCCTGCAGCACATTGTGCCATGGTTCTTCACCAGAGTCTCAACCAGCTCTACACAGTTTACATCCTTGTGATTGCCCAGAAAGCCACAAACCACTGCGACAAAGCTATTCCAAGCAGTTGTCTTCTATTTACTGGTGAGCTTCTTGGTGAATTCATTGCACTCCAGGATCTTTCCACAGCAAACTTGGTCTGCTGTGGCCAGTCCCGCCTGTGGTAGTACGCTTGGTGTTCCTGGTGTTCCACAGGCAAAGATAGCAAGGAAACTTGGTAAATCTGACTTGGAGACCCATCAGGAATGCCACCACTTTGAAGTCTCCGATGACCTTCTAGCAATACCTATTATAATTCAAGGTCTTGATGCTGTTGTAATCCTCTCTGAGGTGCACCAAGTGAGCCATGGAAGAGATGGGTATTATTCCCATTATGAAGCAGCATGACTTTTAGACTCCTGGATAAGCTGTCAATGATGAGGCACCATTCATTCTGGTTACAGACGATTCCGATTGCCTTGAACAGACTAGTCACACTGTGGCAGAAGCAGAGCCCATCTTGATTGTTGATGAAGCTAGAAAAAGCTTGATGATGCTTCCTTTGATCTACAACTTGCACGCTTTCATCCAACAAGTTCCAATGCTTGAGACTTGAAGTCAAAAGCTCAGCATTGGACTTGGTGAGACCAAGATCTCTGATTAAGTCATTGAGGTCTTTTTGGTTGGGGCAGTATGTGTTTCTGTCCTCAGCTCCACTTCTGAAATCGTCAGGATCTACAATGTTTTCCTCGCTCTCTGACTTGCTGCTCTCTCCCAAGGAGTGGGTACAAGAACTGAGGGCACCAGGCTGATGGATGAAGGAAGGTTTGGATATGTAATATCAGGTGCATTCTTGCCAGTCCGACATTTGGATGAATCCACTATGCAGAAGTAGCAGTTGTTTAAACGGTCAGTGGGGTCACACTAACATCTTTGGATAGCAAACTTCATGGCTCTCTTTTTCCCTCTGTACCATACTAGAAAAATATTTATTTCACCATTGACTAATGTGTAAGAGATTCTCGCAACATTTTTCATATATATTTTTTTCAATAACATTGAAAATTGTAAAACATTTTAATATTAAAAACATTTATAATTTGAACAAATTATATAACATAAAATTCAGAGCAACAATTGTCCATCTTACCTTCCAGAGTATTTGTTGCAGTGCTCGCAGGTGACATGAGATGCCTAGGGTTTGTCTTGATCCCCGACAAGCATGCCGAAATATGCCTTGTAGGCTTCACACATCTTAGCAGAAGCTTCCACAGAGTATTTTTTCGCTCGTATTAATAAACTGGCTGCAGACAGCAAAATGTATCTGCCTGATGCTTGCAGCCTCTTGATGCCATCTCAGAAAAATGCAGATATGCATCCACTTAGGCAGATGGAACTAAACTGAACTGGTAGGCTTAATTCCCCTGTATTTATGCTACTATTCATATTGCTGGAAAGTTCTAGAAAATTTTAGAAGTTATTCCAAATTTACTCAACAATGAATCTATCTGGAATGTTCAGGAAAATAGGTAATTTCAAAATATCACTGTCCTGGTAACAAAAGCAAAGTTTGTGGGGAATAGGTAATTTCTATACTTTTGAGGCATAAGCAATTAGGAAATAACACATACTACATATACCCAGGAACAAAAAAGAAATTTGTTACACAGTATAATACAAGTTTCTTTTCATCCATAAGTTTGATATCTTACCAATTTGTTCTCTTTCCTTATCAATGTCGGAAAACTCCAATTGGTGACCAAAAGAGAAGGAGCGAGCTATCTTGTGTTGGGGCACTTCTACAGGGAGGTCACTCTCACAGAATGCCTGATGCCCATCAGTCCATGTTACTCCAAATGTTATCAGTGGTACAAGGTCTTCGAGTTTAATCACAATCTTCTCTGATAGGGACAAAATTTCATCCTGAAATTGCAATACAAGTTCATTTAAGAATTATTTTCCAACTACAATATTACAAATTTGACTAAAAGCATGATATATTACCTAGAGGAAGTGTTATATGTTGTATGACTTTATATTAGAAATGTGCCACATAACAGTGATACCCTCACAAATATGGTGCCCTTGACCCCTGATCTTCTTTTCCATTTGCAAGGTCAAAGTCAAACAAAGGCATCAAATTTTGTCTGACAATATTGAAGACTGAATTTGAATTTGACCAAAATTTTCCTACTCTCAAGCTTCATAAAAAATTTGGTTTTCAATCAATAATTTCCTGAAAACATTACTGAATGGACAATGAAATAATTCTAGACATACATGTATGGATCAGTTAAATAGACATAGATAATACTACAACCACACAAACATGACAAAAAAATCTTTTGAAACCTGACCAAGTCATACCAAGGACTAATAAAAATGGCACAAACAGCTGTCTGGCTTGGTATTTAGCATAAATAGGTTAATATTAGGACTGGTCAGTCTAGTGTCAGGATGTGACTGGGTGAACATCATGCTTTGTCTGTGGTATGATGTCCCAGTATTAGATATCACTATCAACTGCCATATTGCATGCAAACATCGTAGCAATAAGACTGAAAAATTTTTAAAGCTATGTTAAGCCCCCCCCCCGCTCAACCAATCTACAATGCTGATATCAACATGACTGATAAATTATTTCCAACTTTCATTTTTCAACCTCAGTAAAAAATATAACTGTATAATATCTCAAAATTATTCAAAGCTGAAACTGAAAGCTGCACTGATCTAGATCTGTCATCACATAATGTGTAGGCAGATCCCAGTCTATGCAGTTTTTTAGGAGTAATAAGGAGAATATAGGCCTTGATCTATCGGCACATTTTACAACTGCAGATCAGAATATTTGTTGTTTTCAGATGACTTGACCTGTCACACATACTGTTAACTTATGCTGCATGTACAATAACTCTAGATATTTTAAGGAAATTTTTAAAAATAAATATTGGGATTATAATGTTTCATGATCATCAGCCATAACTGAAAAAATATCAATAACAACTACATGGATAAACATGACTAAATTACCCACTTCTAAAAAAAGATGATCTCAATAAAATAGAAGGACACTGTTTTACATTGATCATAATGATCCATCTAATGAAAACGAATTGTCTGTCAATACAACATTACACCTTACAAACCAAAAGAAAAAAGCCAATTACAAATATATGAACTTTTAAAACATGATACACAATAAGGTCCACAGTTTGTTAGTCATAGTTACTATTTTGATGAGTCACTGAAAATAGTAGCTACTGACAGAAAACACATCTATGTATCTATTTGGGTCAATACTTAAAAGCTAACTTGTAATTTGAAAAATGAATAGAATTTTCATGTGCTCAATGCTTAAGTGCTTATTGTCAACAACATGCATAATATAAATCAATATATCCGAAAACAGACTGTCAAGCCTGAAAATTCCCTGGTAGTTTTATCTGATCTTGTGTTACCATCTTCTACACGTGATGGATTGATTTAGACAAAAAGTGATATTCTGACTATGTGCTTTTTTCTGTCTGTTTTTGGTTTGTATATCTGAATCAACCTGAAGTCTGTGCTTATGTTTCCTTTTTGGCCTACATTATTTTAAATTCATTTAGTGACCTAATGACAGATCTTGATATCTGAATCCAAACTTTTATTTGTCTTCTAATAAAAAATTACCCAATTTCATCATCAACATTATTATTATTATTATTATTATTATTATTATTATTATTATTATTATTATTATTATTATCATCATCATCATCATCAGGATCATACATTTCATGGCCAAGTGCATGTATAGTATTATAAGAGTTGCTTCCCTTGAGCTAATCTATTCCCATATAAGAGTATAGGGTCTATAAACTGAAGAGGTCTCTCTCTCTCTCTCTCTCTCTCTCTCTCTCTCTCTCTCTCTCTCTCTCTCTCTCTCTCTCTCTCTCTCTTTATAGTCATGATGATTAAATGATGTGTAACAAAAGACTTATTTGATCAGCAAAGTTGAATTGTAACCAGATACAAGGCATGCATGGTAATAATTAAGTCTCAAGAAAATGACATTTTTTAAGGCAAGATTTGCAGTCACTACCCTCCCATCACTACATGTAAGCTTCATACTGGAAATCTTTTGCAAACTTTGGCCAAAAAGAGGGGTGGGTGGGTAGGGGTTGTTTATCAAATGAGTAGGTACATGTATGCTGCTGTGAAGGCTCTGAACTTCAAAATCTGTCAATTACTTTGCTTTTATACTTTTGCATTTTATATCCCTTTGTACCCTGATGTCCTTAAAATTTAATTTTCAGTTGTTTGGTTTCTTAATTAGGATAAACAACCATGAGCTGTTTTGAATTTTAATGTCAATTTCAGTATAGTTAACCAGTCCAGGGTACTTGGAACTGATTTTAGAAGTTGGTTGTTGCATATAATTCTCTAAACCATCTGTTCATATTATTTTATAAGCAAATTCTTGGCACAACAAATCCTGTAAATTAATTGGCATGAAATGTAAGATAAAATTTATGAGCTGTTCAGCCAAGCTATGCTTCCCAACAGACAGAAAAATGTTGGGAAAACAAAACTATAAAATTGTTCAATCTGGAAATGTAAATCCAGTTTAATTGCAGACAAGATAAACCATGATCTGCATTACATAATGTCAGTACAGCTAGGTCTATGCCACTTGCTATACTGACACTCCTAACAAACTGTAGAGATCCAGATCTTCTGGCACATTATGCAGTGCTAGATCTAAGTCTATTCAGTTTGCATTTGGATCAAATTTAAAATGTGAGTACACAAGGTACAGTGTCTATGGATTTTAAATACATAAAAACTTGTGAAAATCTTTACTATATGAATATTGATAAATTGTATCCTGGAAAGAAAAACTGAACAGTAAACTTTGGACACATTTCAGAACAATCATACTAACATATTTTAACAAAACAAATCCTGGTATGAAATGTTTTGTGAAATGGCATTTATTTTTACACACCTTGAAGAATGAGAATAGTGTAATCTATTTTTAACAAAGATATCAGACACACACACAGAGTGATCCCTCTCATGAATGGCCCCCTGACCTTCGCCTACCCATTCTCTTTATGGCTAGAATCATTTATGAGTTTGTGTTCAAAAGTACCCCTCAAGAAAAGCCACCATTCTAATGAGACATATTAGTGCACAAATGTAAAATTTACCTCTCACAAGTGGCCACATTTTATTACTAAGATATGTCTAGAACCAATATTTTATTATGGTAAGGTAAGTAATCTGATTATCTTTGATTGACTTTCCCCAGGTCAGTTTCTGAATACAGTATCAGGTTTTTGTTACTGAAAGAAGTGTCAGCTAAAGTAATTTATACTACTAAGATTCTTATTATATCATTGACCCTGACCTTTTCAGGAAATGGGGGTCAGCAATGTTTTGATAGAGCTTTAGGCTTCACACATATACCTAGAAACAATCAACTTTGAACAAAATAAGGTACCAGACAAAGAATGAGATATCACATGATATTTCCTGTATCACTTCCTTTATAAAAAGATTTTTCATGTACAAAAGTTTTGTCTGCAAAACTGAATTGCAGTATTGTACAATTAGCAATATAAGAATAAATCATTACAAAACTTTAATATGTCATTATGTAAATGAAGAAATAATACTTTAAAAGAAAAAATAAAAGTTATTCAACTAGGCGAAAATGGGAAGAGTTTACTTGTCAAAAGATTTTATATTGGGAAGACTAAATTAAACAAGATCGTAAAAGATAAGGAGAATATTATCTAGCAGTGGGAAAATGGAGTAAATGGAAAGAGAATAACTAAATACGAAACAATGTATTTACCAAGATTTAAATAACATTTTTCAATGGTTTTGTAATGTGCATGCCAAAAATATTTCATACACATTTCACACCTAAGAATAAAACCTAGGGTAATCTTGTCATATTCTGACCACTGAGGTCATTGACATGAGATCAACAACTTCATTATTGTAGCTGACTAATGTGTCCCTAACAAGGTATGAGAAGCAGTCTATCAGGCTTCTTGTAACAAATTTAATTATTCAAAAGGCATACCATTAGTTCTTCTTGCAGAAAAAATGATTTTATTATGACTATATACACAGGGGGGGGGAATCCGGCTGTATTGTGGCTTATTCTGACCTCTTATATGTGTAATTCTGACCACCATATAGGGATGGTACATATACAAATTTCATCTGTAAAATACAAATATTTGTTTATCTTGAGAGATTTAAAAGCTTTTAATTGTTTTTATTTTTTCAGATAGAGCATACCTGTGATTCTACAGGTGGTAGGCCAAAAATACCGTTTTAAAGACTGTCTACTGCATATACCCTTTAGTTAGTCGAAATCTACCAGTTTTTAAAATTTTACAGAAATTTTTTAATTTTCTTTTTAAAAAACAGTTTATTTTACAAGTCCTATCAACACATTAGATAAAGCAGCCTGAACCAGTCTACTGGGAGCCAGAAATAATAGACCTACAATATGACTGGTGCAATCATGGGCAATTGAGTAGTGGGATTACAATTGTAACCAGGTGGACACAGGATACCTTATTGTTGTAATTTGGAGAGTTTAAGGCCAAATGTGGGATGTTTGAGGTGTTATAAGTAATAAAAGGGTCAAAGGTAATCCCTGATGACCATATGTCTTCAACTAAAACTTGGCCAATCTGTTGTAAAAGGAAGATGATCTGTTGTAAAAGGAAGATAAAATGGAGATGGACCAAAAATGGTCTGGGAAGAAACACATGTATTTTGATTTGATGTCTTTTAATTGTTCTTGTACTAATCATGATGATTCAAAATGAATATTTAAGGCAGCTTGTATACTTTTTTTCAATTCATGTTGAAATGCCGAAAAGTCCGCTTTCTCCCAATGCTAAGAAGCCACCAGCTAAGAAATACTACAGCAAGTTTAACAATGCTTGGATACCAGAATTTAAGTGTGTGCAGGCAAGTAGCAAAGGTCCTGACTTTGCATTGTGTCTTTCATGCAAATTGGATTTTAAGATAGCCTATGGAGGAAGAAATGATATCACCAGGCATATACAGACACCATCACATAGAAGCAACAATTCTTCTGTAACAAACACACCCACATTGAAGGCATTATTTAGACTGGATAAAAAGTGGATACAGTGACATTTGCAGAGATTGTGTTTGCAAATTTTGTGGCAGTGCACAATTACCATTCCTCATAGCAGAACACTTTACTAAACGAATTAAAGCCATGTTTCCTGAAATTTCACAAAAATTTTCATGCCAGTATACAAAGACAACATATATTGTCACTCAGGCCCTTGCCCCCCACTGGGACAGTAGAGTTGAAAATATGTGTAGGAGTCAGAAGTTCAGTATCATGAATAATGAATCAAAAGATGAAGGAGATGATAAAATGTTGAATGTTCTAGTCCGTGTGTATGATTGAACAGTTCAGCGTATTTCAACCAGATACCTTGGTATTCCAACATGCAACATAGGCACAAGTGAAATGATCTTCAGATCCCTCAGCCAAATTTTTATGTAATTTTTAAAAATAATTTTATATTTAAAGAAAATAATGTAATATGTCATAGCCATTCACATTTTACACAAATGAAATAATTTTTCAGAAGCAATAATTCATAATGTAATTATTGCAAAAATGTTTTTTACTTTTAATATTTCACAACATTTATCAACTTACATCATTGCAAAACACGGGGCGCAAAGAACTAAGTTATTGAGAAATATGTTGTGAACTATGAGGGTGTGATAATTTACAATGATTATGATTATTTTACTTTCAGAGACAGAGACAACACCATGGCAAACTGCATTGAGTTTTCCAGCAACAACTGCAATGTGATGATTGGGAAGCACAACATTGTTTTGTCCAGAATTAAGAATGTCAACCATAAAGTGTTTGATGTTGGTTGTGTGTGCCATTTGGCAAATATTTTTGCACAAAAAGGCACCAAGATCTTACCCCTGCCAGTAGGAGAGCTTCTTAGTGAAGTGTTCTTTCACTTCTATTACAGGTATTGAACAGTGAAAAAGATTTAGAATTGTTAACGTCAGGCTTTTTTAATCTGTGTATTGTAATCATTTAACTTGCAACTTCATATTTAACAAATTAAAAGTATGGCTTATCTATTCATTATATGTATCTTTCCAGCTCAAAACAAAAAGGTGTTGAAAGAATTTTGAAAAGTGTGTTGGGCATATGCTGCAGTAGTGGCCAGCCTTAAGAAGTTACTTTGAGAGCCATCCAGAATGTGAAAAACCTGGTGGAGTCAAGAGGTTCTATGAGAATCTAATCAATGAAGAGATGTGGTTGTACTTTGCCTTTCTAGAATTCATCCTACCTATCTTGAATGATTTCAATACAATGTTTCAATAATGTTACAATAAAAATGTTACAATAAATGTTACAATAAAAATGTTACAATAAATGTTACAATAAAAACCCCAACAACATTGCTCTGCTTATTTTGCATATATGCAAAAAAAAAGATGTGAAGGAAACTAATACATTGTTAATTTGAACATCTTTTTAGGCTGGTGAATCAATGATTGGACATGTAGAGATGACCAGGCTGCTAAGAAAGCTTATAGGAAAGTCTGTATCAATAAGGTCATCACCAGTGAACCAGATATTACTAAAGTGAAGTTCAGACTTCTAGAGAAATCAGCATAAAGACAGTATCCTTGCTATTGGCTGGAAAGCCAGGGAATTCCTGAGCCGAAATGAAGATCTATCTCCAGAAATTTTGAACAACTTCTTTAGGTAGGTCTAGTTCTATAGATAAGGGTTGGACTGAAATGATGTCACTGAATTTCACTATATAATACATGTATTTCATTTTAAATTTCAGGAGTGCAAGAAAGTTTTACTGTGAAGTGGTGGGAAAAATGATTGAGAAGTTTCCATTTGATGATGAAATTCTACAAACCATGGCCTATCTGAATCCTGACACAAAGAAGGTCTCACCAAATGAAAGTCTCCATCTTTTAGATTAATGAACTATTTCAAATATTCTTTCACAAAAATTATGTTCAAGTACTAGATAAAATATATCTCTGAGTTAAAAATGTATTACTTAATATTTAAATTTAAAGTTTCAATAAACTTTTAATATCATGTAATTTTTAACTGTTTATTTTGAGTCTGAATCTAATTTCTTTAAATTAGTGGTCAAAATATGACCATGTTACCTTATTATTTCACGTTACCTTGAAATCACTGTTTTTAAGTCAAGAACATTTTAATAATTAATGCTACTTTTAATTGAAGATATTGTTTTAAGTTAGATGTAGCTTTCTTACTATACACACATGTACCTACATATCTCATAAATATAGTCCCTCTCTCTTAAGGCCACCTGTCTTATAAGGCCACTTTCCTGGTGCAGAAGGGGTGGCCGTATAAGAGGGGGACCATTCTGTATGTGTCTATATATATATATATATATATATATATATATATATATATATATATATATATATATATATATATATATATATATATATCCAACATGAAAAGAATATGCAATTTGTTAGTAGTAATTAACAGAAAAAAACCCACATCTGCTTGCCCATTATGCAGAGGCAGATCATGGTCCGTCTTGTTTGCAGCTGGACTAGGCTTGCACTCTATATGTGATATCAATGAAAACCATCTTCCATTGAGTAAATAATTAAATGTGTCTAGTCATGTACCAAAGGATTTTATATTATATGCTGATGAACAAAAGGAAATCTGTTTAATATTACTGCAGTTAATAAGAACTGTGAGGAGTCAATACACAGATCGTTTTACAATACTTATGATTTTAAGTCTGCAATTGAAGACATTTAAAAATTTATTATGTTTTATAAAGTGATTGGAAGCTGGAAAAAAATAAATCAATCAAACTATAACCCTCTTCCGTTGTTCATCAATTTCCTCCGTTCTGTCAGTTAATTCCATTCAGTAAATCAGTAACTCTTCATAAGAACTATAATCATGGTACAATAGAGTGCGTCTTGATAAGATGCCAATGAAAAAATCAATGCCTGGAATTCGGTGCAGATTAGCTCTAATAGAAAAACTATCTCAATTTCATGACATGAATACATGCACTACATTCCTGAATGAACACTAAACAGTTGTTATTGATAGAAATGAAATATAATTTTCAGATCTAAGACATGTGGAGGATATGTTACTGATCTGGAAAATCAAATACAATTAAAATACTTTTTTATACAACTGAATCTTGTGTCTTTTAAAATGTTTTTCTCGATTATAAACAAAGTCTTAAATAGTATTAGGGGTTAACAGATCACATGTTCTGCGGTCTGGGAAGTATTAAGGGTTAACAGAACACATGTTCTGGGGTCTGGAAAATATTAGGGGTTAATAGACCACATGTTCTGGGGTCTGAGAAGCATTAGGGGTTAAGAGACCACATGTTCTGGGGCCTGGGAAGCATTAGGGGTTAAGAGACCACATGTTCTGGGGCCTGGGATGTATTAGGGGTTAAGAGACCACATGTTCTGGGGCCTGGGATGTATTAGGGGTTAAGAGACCACATATTCTGGGGCCTGGGATGTATTAGGGGTTAAGAGACCACATGTTCTGGGGCCTGGGATGTATTAGGGGTTAAGAGACCACATGTTCTGGGGCCTGGGATGTATTAGGGGTTAAGAGACCACATGTTCTGGGGTCTGGGAAGAAGCCTCTTCTCAAAACCCAAGAGATTCTTTTGGGTTCAATTTATTCTTTGGATGATTCCATTATAATAAATTTCACAACTCCTAAAATATTCTGAGAAAAAGCATACAGAAGTAAAATCATTTTTGTCCTAAAAAAGGAAAACATATACTGATGTATTCTTTATGAATTATGTTTTCAATGTCAGAGAGGTTAATCTTAAATGCAAGTTTTTAAATATGTGTTTCTCAACTCTGTGAAAAAGTAAACCATCACAAATTGATTACATTAACCTTTAACCTCTCAACAAATAAAACTTTGTTATAGATACAAATGTACTCAGCATGTTCCTGGGGTTGATTTTCCTTGCAACACCATTGCAACTAAATATGCACCTCTGTGGCAAATTTTAATTTGACAGCAATGATTTACTATAAGTCCAGAGGAACTGATCATTTAAAATTATAGCAGAGCCTAAACTATTAGCACCTCCATTCTGTAAATGTTTTCATTAGCCTGACTTAAAACCTGCCCTGCCTTGTTTTTCTTATTTATCCATACTAATCTTCTAATTTGGAAACAAATGCAAACTCCACAAACCCTAAATGCAGATCTGGCTCTATTCTAGTAATCAGCAGAACCAACAACATGGTCTGCCAGTACATTCTGTGACAGCAGATCAGGGTCTAAGTTTAATATGGAGAACAGGGAGTACAAATATGATTTCAATGCTATCACTCCCATTATGTGTGAATTCAAATTTTCATTCATTTCATGATCATAATAGAATGAAGGAATAAAAAAACGGATCTTTCTTGTGAAATCCACAAGACCATGTGCCTGATCTTTGAATTAGTGTGAAAACAGATGGATGGACCATATTTCCAATTCATAAGTGGAAACAATTGAATGAACCTCATACACAATCCATAAATTTATGTGGAAACAATTGCATGAACCCCATTCCCAATCCATAAATTTCTGTGTTAACAATTGGAATGACCCCATTTACAATCCAAAAATTTATGTGGAAACACCTGGATGAACCTGATTCCCAATCCATAAATTTCTGTAGAAACAATTGGATGGACCCCATTTACAATCCTTACATTTCTGAGGAAACAACTGGATGAACCTGGTTTGGGAATCTATGAAAACAAATGAATGAACTCCATTCCTAATCCATAAATGTGTGTGGAAACAACTGGATGAACCCCATTCCCATTCCAAAATTTTTTATGGAAACAACTGGACAAAACCCATTCCCAATCCAGAAATTTGTGTAGAAACAATTGGATGAAAACCATTTCCAATCCATTAATTTCTGTGGAAACAAAAGGACCATGTGCCCAATCCATGAATTTGATGAAATTGTCATTTAAGTAAAATCCACAAATTCATACCTTCAAAATATAGAATTCCAAATATGTGTAGCTTTAGTATTCTCGTGTCTCTGAACATGTTCAAACAGCATAAAATTGTCCCTGAACATGTTAAGAAAGCAGAACATTCTAATCTCTCTGATCATAGATAACAGAACATTTTAATATCTCCAAACCTGTTCAGATAACAGAATATTTGTTATGTCTCTGAATGTGTTCAGATAACAGAACATTCTATGGTCTCTGAACATGTTTGGATAATGGAAAAATTCTCATGTTTCTGAACATGTTCAGATAACAGAACCTTCTCATGTCTCTAAACAAGCTTAGATAACAACATTTCTCATGTCTTTAAACATTTTCAGATAACAGAACATTCTCATGTCTCTGAATATGTTCAGATAATAGAAAAATTTCTCATTTTTCTGAACATACTTAGATAAAAGAACATTTTGATGTCTCTGAACATGTTCAGATAACTAAACATTCTCACATCACTAGACATTTAGATAACATAAATTCTACACTAAATAAAAGGAACAATGCTTGAAATAGTGGTAACAGATCAAATTGTCCTAACACTTTAAGCTGTCTTAAAATGGATAAGACTCTGCACAGAGTTAATCATTGAACTTCATTTCATGCATTTAATAGAGGCATTTCTTCAAACAAAACACCCAAGGGATGAACAAGATTGTTTTGCATTTGGAGGGTTTTAGCTGTCAAACATCAATTTATACTACCAAAGTAATTTCCTATTCAGACTGTTGAAACTTCCATTGTCTTTGGAGTGTTCCGAAAACACTGGTTTAAAAGTGACAGCAAATGTATCATCACTTGTCTCTCATTTTGTCTGAGAGATAATGGTAACACTACAAGGCACAAGTCCTTTGTCCAATACATTTTCAATAATTTATAAATAAAAAAATCAATGTTCTTAGAATAATTACTCAAAGTTCTTCTGTTGTAAAAAGCTTTTTAAGTGTAAATTATATCAATATTGCTGCTGTATACTTGACATACATACTTTATACACTTGGTTATAAGTCCAGCCGAAAGCAACAAGGATCCTGATCTGTTATAGCATAATGTGCCTGCTGACCAACATCTATATGGTTTGTTTTACTAATTACTCCATACACTCTGCAAGATCCAGATCTGCCTGTGCAATACATGAGGGCAGATCTGGGTCTGTTCAGTTTGCAGTTGGACTCATTTTATAAGTGACTGTATATGGTATTGATTGTCTAATGGTTTTAGTCCATGCCAGGTATACAGGGAGATAGCAAAGAGTAACATGTCAAAGGATGATGACCACAAGGGTTGACAAAGAGTGATATGTCAAAGGAAGATAGATAACTCTCAAAGGAAGATGACTACAAGAGATAACATGTCAAAGAATATTACTAAAAGAGCAAAAAAGAAAGAATACTACAAGAATTTGCAAAGAGTGATATATCAAAGACAGACAACTACAAGAGATGACAAACAGTAATATGACAAAAAAGTTGACAAGAGATGGTAATGAGTGATGTCATATCAAGATGACAAGAGATGACAGAGTGGTATGTCAAAGGAAGATGACTACAAGAGATGGCAAAGAATATGTCAATGGAAGATGACTACAAGAGATGGCAAAGAATGATATGTCAAAGGAAGATGACTACAAGAGATGGCAAAGAATGATATGTCAAAGGAAGATGACTACAAGAGATGGCAAAGAATGATATGTCAAAGGAAGATGACTACAAGAGATGGCAGAGTTATATGTAAACAAATAACTATACAAGACAAAGAGTGATATATCAAAGGAAAATGACAATATGAGAGAACAAAGTGTGATGTATGTTGAACAGCAAATAAAAATGAATGTACCAATAATTATGAAATATAAAATGTAAATATGAAAAGCACAAAACATTAAATTTTCAACTAAATATCAATTTATGCTTTTAATTAACAGCTTAGCTAAATGTAAAAGAATTTAAATAGTTTCATTTATCAGCAAGATAAATAATTACTACCAATGAATTAAACTTATTAAAAATGTTAAGCCACATTTTTGAATGACAGTCATCATTGTATCATACATTGGAAATGCAGCCACTCTGTTAAAAGGACAACTTTTGTTGCCAATAGCACGCCATTGTAATGACAGATTTATCATGACACATGGCATACAGATGTTGCCATGGATGCAACTGCACAAATACAAATATACCATTGCATAATGTGCCAGTAACTATGGGTCTCTTCAGTTTATTTGGAATATTCAGTAGAATAAACAATTCGGAATCTGATATGCCAGCATAGATGTGATGGCAGATCAAGGTCATTCTCATTAGCTGTTGAACTTTACTTATAAGCAAATCTAGACTGCACTTGAAATATAAAAGCAGTGCCATAATGAATTATTGATCAATTCAGCAGCAAGATTAATGAAGCATAAAAGAAGCCTGATCCAAATGCAAATTATAATTTTGATTTACAATTTATTATTGAATGTAAAATTAAATTCTAATTACAAAT
Organism: Potamilus streckersoni; assembly: GCA_016746295.1. Classification (NCBI taxonomy): domain Eukaryota; kingdom Metazoa; phylum Mollusca; class Bivalvia; order Unionida; family Unionidae; genus Potamilus; species Potamilus streckersoni. Next base: position 3,377,024 of record JAEAOA010000432.1, read on the forward strand.
AGTGTTCTACATATCAAATGTATGTCTATATTTTTTCTTTTAGATGCAAACAACAAACATTATTATCAATTGTATGAGAAATTTCCTGTTCATCTAAATTCTGGCTTATGTTCCTTAATATCTAAAGTTGAATTTGCCAAGACATTCTATATTACAGCTACCAGATGAATAAAATAAAATCAATCACAAATCATCCCATTTTATCACTGATAATGCAATGAGCCAGTGTGTTCATATCAATGTCAGTGTGTTAGCATAACTGACAGTGTGTTAGCATCACTGCCAATGCATTAGCAACATTGAAAGTGTGTTAGCATCAATGACAATGTGTTAGCATCATTGGCCTTGTGTTATCATTGGTAGCGTATTATAAATCATTTACATTGCATTAGCAACATTGGAAGTGTGTCAGCATCAATGACAGTGTGTTAGCATTATTGGCAGTGTATTATCATCATTTACATTGCATTAGCAACATTGGCAGTGTATTTGCATCAATGGCAGTGTATTTGCATCATTGGCAGTGCATTAGCAACATTGGCAGTGTATTAGCATCATTGGCAGTGTATTAGCATCATTGGCAGTGTTATCATCATTGGCAGTGTATTATCATCATTTGCAGTGTCTTAGCATCATTGGCAGTGTGTTAGCATCATTGGCAGTGTGTTAGCATCATTGGCAGTGTGTTAGCATCATTGGCAGTGCATTAGCAACATTGGAAGTGCGTCAGCATCAATGACAGTGTGTTGGCATTATTGGCAATGTATTATCATCATTTGCATTGCATTAGCAACATTGGCAGTGTATTTGCATCAATGGCAGTGTATTTGCATCATTGGCAGTGCATTAGCAACATTGGCAGTGTATTAGCATCATTGGCAGTGTATTAGCATCATTGGCAGTGTGTTAGCATCATTGGCAGTGTATTAGCATCATTTGCCTTGTGTTGGCAGTGTATTAGCATCATTGGCAGTGTGTTAGCATCATTGGCAGTGTATTAGCATCATTTGCCTTGTGTTATCATCATTGGCAGTGTATTATCATCATTTGCATTGCATTAGCAACATTGGCAGTGTATTTGCATCATTGGCAGTGTATTTGCATCATTGGCAGTGTATTAGCATCATTGGCAGTGTGTTAGCATCATTGGCAGTGTGTGAGCATCATTTGCCTTGTGTTATCATCATTGGCAGTGTGTTAGCATCATTGGCAGTGTATTTGCATCATTGGCAGTGTATTATCATCATTTGCATTGCATTAGCAACATTGGCAGTGTATTTGCATCATTGGCAGTGTATTAGCATCATTTGCATTGCATTAGCAACATTGGCAGTGTATTTGCATCATTGGCAGTGTATTTGCATCATTGGCAGTGTGTTAGCATCATTTGCCTTGTGTTATCATCATTGGCAGTGTGTTAGCATCATTGGCAGTGCATTAGCAACATTGGAAGTGTGTTAGCATCATTGGCAGTGTATTTGCATCATTGGCAGTGTATTAGCATCATTTGCATTGCATGGCAGTGTGTCATTATGACTCATCAGTGTGATCACACCATATTAAGTTTTGTTAACCACTTTTAACAAAGGTTTTTTATGAGGATTATTTTTATGTGCAATGTCTTTCACATTTTGCAAATACAGAACTTGCTGCACTATGGAACGAGTTTTCCAGCTGTAATGTAGTGTGCTGAAATACTTAAGGTTATAAATAACTAGTATATGTATTAAGTATTAGATGTAAATTTGTCTATTAATGAAGGAAAGTGACTCACTGATATTTGTTAAGGAACTAGTAATTAATTATAATAATTATAATTAATATGATAATTATTATCCATTCCACTTACAAGCAAAATTAAAACAAGAGTTTCCTGAAGGGACTGATGCTCTACTGGGCACAAAGAACTTTCAGAAATTCAAGAGATGAAATTTTTTTCTTTTAACTGCTTTGTGTTGAAACCAAATCTAATATTTTCAGCAATAACAAGATTTTACTATTAGCTGCTGTGGTGGACATATTTGTAACATTTTTATTTTGGACAAGCAGACATCATTAGAAGAGCTTTGGTGAAAACTCCAAGTCATAATGGTCATCCATTCAGGGGGAAGGTGGTATTGACATGATTTTCACAACAGCCATCATGGCAGCCATACTAGATGTATGACTGGTACAATTTTCTTTCAGGATCAACTAAGTATGATAAGACATCTATTAGTAATTGATATAGCTATCCATTTAGGGGCAGAGATAGTATTTTCAAGATGGCTGTCATGATGGCCATATATTGAAGGTCATTCTTTCTTAGGTAGGATCAACTAGACACCAAATGAACTCTTTTGATGAAAATTTCATGTCAAAATGACTTTCACTTTAAAAGGAATAGATAAAACAAGATTTTCATGATGGCCAAAAACTGGATGTCAGAGCAGCACCATTTTAATTTATGATCATTAATTTAAAATCAACAAAATAATATAAAGTCTCTTAGTAAAAACCATATAATGAAATAACCATTCATTTGCTGGAAGTAGTGATATCAAGAGTGAAGCCAGCTCATGTACCAGTCATCATAAGAAGTCTTTTAGTAAAAACCTCATTTTGATATGACCATCCAGTCAGGTGACAACAAGATTATCAAGGTGGCCATTGTGTGAAGGATATAATGGATGTCACATTGGCAACATGTTCATTTAAGACCAACTGAACATTATATGTCCTTGGGTGAAAATCGCATGTCAATATAACTTTCTGTTCAAGAAAAGTAACACTGTTAAGATGACTACCATGGTGGTCATACTGGAATCCAGGTCATCGTCATTTTCTTCTGGAACCAACTGGACATCATAAATAAATATTTTCCGTGACATGATCATCCTTGCAGCAACAACAAGTTTCTCAAAAAGGCCACTATCTATGGTAGCTTTATTGAATTTTCGATCAGCTCCATTTTTTTTTAGCAAAAAGCTAGACAAGAAATCTTTTGGTGAAAACTCCAGGTTGATATGACCATCCATTTAGAAGGAGTAACAAAAAGATTTTCAGAATGGCCATGTAGTAATGGACATTAGATCAGCACCATTTTCATTGAATACCAACTAGATGCCATGAGAAGCCTTTCGTGAAAAAAGCCTATGTTGATAAGACCATCCATTCCAAGATGGCTGCCATATTAGCATATTGGATGTCAGATCAGCATCATTTTCATTAAGTAAACATCACAAAAAGTCTTCCAATAGAAAACTCATGTTGATAAGGCCATCCGTTTTGGATGAATAACACGATCTTCAAGATGGCCATTGTTGCAGCCATAATGGATGTGTGAGCAGAATATATTTTTATCTAGGACCAACTATACCATGAGAAAAAGGTGTGTGTAAAGTTTCATGGCAATCCTCTAAATAGTTTAGCATGATAAAAACTTGTGTCAAAGTGATGGACAAGACTGCAAGTTAGAAAGGGTTCAAATATGGAAGGGCAATTATTGAACTTCAGAAAATGCAAGAAAATTAGATACAATGGCTTTACATAGGCATGGCTAAGATATATCTACCTACCATTTTCACATTTCGGTGAAAATGGGCCCAATATACAGCAGGTGTAACAATCGAATAAGTAAGGAAATAGTTACTTGTACTCAAAATTAGGTTGTACTGATTAGTTTTGATATGGCAGGAAAGATCACCTTTATATGCATCTACATAATAATATTCATGACTGCATGTGAAATAGGGTTTAAGACAATATGAAGCTGTAACAGCTAGCTGAAAATAAAAAATCACTTGAGAACAAAAATGGGTCACAGTGACCTAGTTCTGGTATGGTTGAATCACTCTCATTGAAATGTATCTACATTATAATTCTAATACATGTAGGGGAAGTATAACTGGATCATTCAACTTTTTTATATAACGGTTGAGTAACTTCATTGAGATGTATGAACAAAGCAATTTTCATGAGTGTAGGTGAATTAGGATCCAAGATATTGAGGATTTAACAAATGAATAGTTCAAATATATGAAAATGAGGTCACAATGACCTTAGATATATCCACATACCAATTTTCATGAGTGCTGATGAAATAGGATCTGAAATATTGGAAATTAAACAAAGAAAGAGTTCAAATTACACACAATTCATGTAAGAAAATTAGGTCATTGTAATATAGTTTTAATATAAATGACTTGCTCATCCACAGATAGAACTGTTTCAATTTTCATTAATGTAGGTGAAATGAGCCTGTGGGCAAAATGCAATATTTTCTCCCAATTTTCATGGTGTTATCCTTTCTAAATCATATCCTCAACAAATAAACATATTCTCTCTCTCTCTCTCTCTCTCTCTCTCTCTCTCTCTCTCTCTCTCTCTCTCTCTCTCTGAAACTTTACATATGATATACATGTACTAATAAATAACTGCAACCATCTAGGAAATGTGGGAGATAAAAAAAAGACTTGTGTTACATACAATTCAGTGAACCTAACAATGATAGTTGGCACTTGTGTTATAATTGATCCTTACAATAAGGGTACTGTAAAATGATCTGTGCTATCATTAAGCTGTACAATGTGGGTTGTGACTTGTGTTATACTTGAGTCAGCTTTAGAATGAGGTTTTTATTTGAAAACAACTGTACTACAATAATGTCCAAAACTTCAGTAATTATTATTTAAAATCATTTTATTACTGGTTCTCATGAAAACAAAATCTAAAATTGAAAACCAAATTTAAACAGTAGTAACAAAATGTTGAAGAACATGCCTGTGTTATAAAAAGACAGCAGTATATGGGGGGGGGATTCATAGTGAGAGACTATCTATAAATGCAGTAATCTCTTAGTATAATTTAAAGTGTAATGCATTGAGTGAGAGAACATTATAATGCATGTATCAACAAGGTGACTGAAACAAACAAAAAACCCAGTGTCAAATGACAAAAGTTTTCTTTTTATGAGCCAAGGAATCAAAATGAAGTTCAATAAATAAAGTAGGGAATTGAAATACAAATATGACCAGTTTAATTTGTTCCATGACCAGATGTTTTTAGAAGAGTGGCTGTATTTATTGTTATTATGGCACTCCCATGTTTTATATTTAATGATACATCTTACAATGTAAAAAAACTTTAAGTGAAATACATAAAACTCTATGCTATCATCATAGAGACATTATTGTACACATGGTGTATTAATTAATCTGCCATCTTACAAAATGGCCTATGCCTTGGTTTCAAACTAACAATGTCATAACTGGATCAAACTGGATGGAAGATAATAAACAGTATAGTTTTCTACCTTTTGTTTCTGTTAACCTCTACTCAGACTCAAGTCCATGTACTCTTAACAAAAACAAAATAAATTTTGGTCCCAAATGTCAATGTTACACTAAAATAAGTGTTAACAACTAAAGCAAGGTTAAGTAAATCAAATCCCATATAAAAACATAGAGACACACATGGCTACACCAAATTTTCACATATATCTATTTATCTTTTTTAATTTACTGGCATAAAATGAGTTGTCAAATCATGAATCACGAAGACATTTACATACCATATAGACTGGATTATAAATTACATTGACTGCAAACTGCACAGACCCAGATCATCTGCTACTCAATGAGCCAGCAGATCTGGATCTATGATGTTTACAGTTGAACAAAAATTTTTAAGGTAATACAGATGAGGCATTTGATCAGTAATTGCATTCTAAGATGTATATTGTATATAGTGTTTTCCCCAGTAAACCAAAACCCCATAAGAACAAATATTTACTTTGGGTCTCAGGTCTTGAAAGGTACTGTATGTATGTACTTACTTATAAGTCAAGGCCAATTGCATACTGCACAGACCCAGATCTGCCATTGCATATTTGGTCAATAAATCTGGGAGTATGTCATTTGTTAGGAAAAATTAGTAGAAAAAAACACAGAATCTGATCAGCAGGAGCATTATGCTATGGCAGATCAGGATCAGTATTTTTTGCAGTTTGACTTAACTTGAAAGTGAGTATAGATGGTATCAAAATGCATGTGTTTGTACAGTTGTGGACCACAAATTTTTGGAGCAAAGCAATTATCCCACTGCTTTTAAAAAATAAAGGGATTAGTAATGTAAAATCCCCTAGCCCCCACCACTACTTAAAAGTAAGTATAGATGGTATCAAAATGCATGTGTGTGTACAGTTGTGGACCACAAATTCTTGGAGCAAAGCAATTATCCCCCTGCTTTTAAAAAATAAAGGGATTAGTAATCCCCCAGCCCCAGGCACTACCCCAATATAAATGAAAATTTGTGTTTGCCCCAAGATGTGTACAATGGCTGTATAATTTTAACACCATTCCTTGGGCTCAGGCTAGTGGTGTTAAAGGTGGCTTTTACAAACAATTATTTTGATATCATTAAGATCTCAATATTGATACATATCACCAAAACAACCACAACCAGAATGTTGATCTGGGTTTTATTTACACACTTGGTCTTGCCCCTTTTATGGATTTGTGCCTTAAAGTCATAACTTGGAAACTGTTCAGATTCCCACCTATAAAAATGTAGGCTTAAAGGACATTTCATGGACATTCCAACATAAAAGCACATGTCTAACACAGGCTTTATATCTTGCACACTACCATCATTGGAATACAGAACTTGACCCTTGACTTTTTTTTAACCTGTATCAAGATCTGGACACTAAAACTCCATGTTCACTGACTGGACCAAAACAGATAAATACTGACATAGTATTACCACTAAAACCAGAGTCACGTCACACCCTTAATGACACACCTTGCTGTAACACCATGGCAAGCAATGACCTTGTGCTCTCTCTCTCTGTAATTCAATTTATCTTTGTTTCTTAAAGAAAATGTAGTCTCAAGACTGCTCTAAATGTTTGCAACAATAATAAAAAATGAATGGTCAATTCTTTATATATATATATATATATATATATATATATATATATATATATATATATATATATATATATATATATATATATATATATATATATATATATAATACTTGATGAATATTCCTGTTAACTCTCATATATCATAAAAAAAGATAATAACATTTTCAGTAAAGTTATGTACAAGATGATAAATTTTCCTGTTTAGAACAAGTTCATGTGAAATACAATACTCTATACTGCACATCAATAATGTACTTTACACTGCACATCAATAATGCATATATACCATAACTGATTTTCTGGAAATATTTAATTCAATAACAACAACAGGACAATTTTTTTAGATTCAAATTGCAATATCCAAACAAGCAGGACTACCCATTTTGTTTTGTTTATTGCTTTTCTCAGGTTCACGAATTAATAAATATAGTTTTAATCCCCTCAAGGGCACCTCACGGGCTGCTTCAGTATATTACACGTGATACTGTGTGTAATCACTACCAGCTGAACACATCAGGAACTACATTTCAAATTAATCTATCAACCCCCCCCTGAAAAAATAGGCAACTGAGTTTTATTACTGGTACTAAGAAACTGGAAATTTTAAAATTAATATTTATAATTAAAAAACATAATATTTATATAAAATGCTCATTTTCTATATAATTTCAGACAGGCATATAATATCAATTCTGAAGTCTTGAAACAGACTATAAGTTGACAAGCCATGTAATTGCAGTTGCATTTCATTAAGAGTTGTACAATATTTTCATATTTCATTTGTATTTTGAGTTTGAGTCTTCAATCACTATATAATTCAAAACAGTTTTGTCAAATATTTATTTTATGGCCAATTAAATAATTGAATGTAAAAAATACAATATGCTGGTTTTTTTTTATTTAAAAAAAGTCCATATTAGAAGGATAGATCCTGGCTGTCATTATCCTAAATCAATTGAATAAACATGACTTCTGTCTCACACATTTGTGGCAACAGGAAACGTGATATTACATATGCTGGTAAATAATGACTATAGACTGACTTGTCATTATTTGTGAATAAATTCTACCAAAGTTTGAAACAATTCTGATATTATCAAGAAGGTGAAAAATGCAAATAGCTTTTTAAATGTGAATATAACTGCAATTTAACTATAAATATAATAGCAATTTTGTTTCTTTGTGTACAGAAGAGAGATTAGATTGTTATATATATATATATATATATATATATATATATATATATATATATATATATATATATATATATATATATATATATATATATATATATAATTGCTCAAGCATAAATTATTCTAAGATAGTTCAGTTGTCAAAACTAAGTGTGACATATTTAGGGGGTGTGTGCATGTAGGAGTGCAGCAATTTCATTTTCAATACAAACAACTCTGGTATCAACACAAAACAGATTTTGATACTTTGTATCCAATATATTTCATTGCTAGAATGCTAGAATGCCTGTCTTTGAAATATGTGAATAGTTTTATCTTGTGTGTATTTATTGGGGGTGGGTTGGGGCTATTCTGTTTTACTTTGCAGATGAGCTAATATCAATTTGTGTATGAATACTGAGAGAGAGAGAAAGAGAGAGAGAGAGAGAGAGAGAGAGAGAGAGAGAGAGAGAGAGAGAGAGAGAGAGAGAGAGAGAGAGAGAGAGAGAGAGAGAGATGCAAATATGCCATTAATTATATTTTTTATTCTAATGGTCCTTGAAAAATCACTTAGAATGAGCATAATAGTTTGAAAGGATTTTCTCCTTTAAAATTACAAACAATAATGACCTAAACAAAATAATGACTTAGAAAGGCACAATTGAATGACTGAACCATGAAATAAGCAAGACCTGATATGTGTAAATATATGTTATTCACTAAAGACTTTAATATCTACTTATCCAGCACTCAGTGTAATTGTATATATCAAATGATACTTCTATTCAACATGATATCTCAGGCTGATCTATTGCAAAATTCAATGATCCCTATATGTACATGAATGAACAACTACACACTAAGGTTGTTGAAAATAGTTACCAAGTGTACTTGCTTACAAATCAGGTCCAATTGCAAACAACACAGACCCTGATCAGCTGTCACATAACGTACCAGCAAATCAGGGTCTAATATATTTTTTTTTTCTATTGATTAGTACTAACAACTGCATTGACCCAGATCTGATGTGCATTATTCTAGATTTATTCAGTTTACAGTTGGAACCAACTTACAAGCGAGTAGACAACTCACATAGCTTAGTGGTAGAGAGTCCACCTCAGATACGGGAGGTTGCAGGTTCGAACCTTTGCCAAGTCATTCCAAAGACTTTCAAAAATGGTACTAACAGCTGCCTCACTTGGCACTCAGCATTAAGAGGTTAGTGTTAGGACCTGTGTCAGGATAATGTGAAGGAGTCAAACATCATGCTACATGTCTGTTTGGCATGATACCTCAGTGCTAAACATAACTATAAACTGTCACACTGCAAACATTATAGAGATATGAATGAAAATTTTTTAAAGCTATGTTAAAAATCTAAATCACACACACATACAAGCAAGTATAAAATATTAAGCCAAGATTTTATTTTTGCTAAAACATGGTTTATAGAATCCATGTGATTTAACAGCTGTAGAACATCTCTTCCTTCTCTCACAGTCAGTATCCAATAGGATCAAATATTTGATCCTGCTTCAAAGTGAGCGGTCTAATCAATAGGTGTTAATTAATCAATAACATCTATTTGTTGTCCAACCTGGCATATTTTTATGAAATATTTATATATAATACTTGTACAAGAGAATTCATAAAAAGCAAGATAAGCTTGTAAATTGGTTTTAGCATATTAGAAGTACAAAAATATGAATGTGTACCAATCAATGTCCAAAGTTCAACATTTCGAAAAATTGGAAAAATTGCTGTAGTGGCAAGTAAATCAGGTAACTTCCAAATAATAGGAGTTCAATATTCACCTGGGCCAGCCCTAGTTGTCTGCCTCAGGGTGTCCTTGGAAAGGGTGATTAGCTCTCATTTCCTTCAGCCAAAATTGTGCTAAAAGTATCATTAAAATCAAGAAAACCAGGGCAAAAAAAATTTTTGAACATGCATGCAATTATACACATACCAAATTTTATTTGTCTACCCTGAGTGAAATTTTTCTGATTCATGTAAACATAGTCTTTGCCAGAGTCCTGAAAATGTTAACTAAAAAATGGATAAACTCCTGTAATGGCCTGAGAATTTAATCAGGTCATCTATGCATGGATGCAAATATGCCTGCCATACTGGAGTTTATCTGAAGTGGTTTTTATGTAATCTTGATAACAATTTTCTCCAAGAAATGGACATATAGACAGAACCAAATCAAGTCTGCAAAGTGCAAAAAACCCAAAAACCCATCACATAATGCAACAGTACATCTTGGTTTTGCAATTTGTTAGGAATAAATTATTTTTTATATTTTCATTTTTGTTTTTTACCCTGGGGAAAAAAGTACTAGGGTCTGCATAGAAATACAGGAATAGTCAGCCAATTTTTTTTTTTGGTTTAGCTAAATAAATACCAGTGATTAAACAAATCTCTCAGTTGCTATTATATCCTTTTGAACTGTTTAAAAATGACCTCCATGACCTCAAGTAATTGCAAGGGTTTACCATTAATTAATAGTAAACTTTCATCTATACTATGGGACAAAGTTACCATTGTTCAGATTCTGTTAGCAAAATATTTCCTAGTAATGTCTAAGGGAAAATGTTTGTGGTCTATGGTTCACTGCAAAAAAAAATACCTATTACTAAATTACAATTACTTTATCAAAAGATCATTTTATACCCTCCAGTCTTGTGTGTATAATTTGTGTTTATCACTCAATGTTGCAATTAAAGGACAGGATATTTGTATGTCCCAGTTTAATTTTAATTTAATCCCTATTTAAGTTTGATTTAATCCTAAAGTTTCATTTAGGTGTGATTGAAAAAAAATAACAATGGATTGTTTCAAATTTCCAAAGTGAAAAAATGCCATTGCAAAACAGATATTGGAAATGAGTTCTTCAAAGGGAGTGATGAACTAATGACTGAAACAATTTCCAGGAAGTCAGGCTCAGCCTCTTTTTGGATTTTAACCACAGGGTGCTGAAACCATTATGGATACCCTTTTGTGATAACAAGGCTTTCAAAATGGCTGCAGTGGCAACCATACTGGATGTAATCACCACCATTTTATTTAAAACCAACCAGAGATCACTAAAAGTCTTTCTGTGAAACCCCATGCATTCATAATGGCTAACAAAAACAAGATTTTAAAGATGTTTGTTGTACCTGCCATACTAACTGTAAAACTAGCGCTATTTTCATTAGGAAATCTTATGATGGAAACACCATGTCAAGCAGCAATACAAATATTTTTAAATGCTATCTTGGCCATTCTTGATCTCAAATCAGCAACCTTTTTCATTGAGGACAAACTAATGGTAGTCTTTTAGTGAAAATCCCATGCAGATATGAACATCCACCTTGGAAAAGGAGGAATAACTAGATTTTCAAGATAGCCAAAATTTAGATGGCTACCATGGTAACCATATTTTATGTCAGATTGGCACCATTTTCCTTTGCAACACACATGACATCATATGAAGTCTTTTAGTGAAAAAAAATCTTGATATGACCATACAATCGGGTGGAGTAGCAATACCAGTAACAAGATTTTTAAACTGGCCAGCATGGCAGCCATAGTAAAGGACAGATAGAATAAAACAAACATCAAAAGAAGCCTTCATTCCAAAAACACCAGGTCAATACGACTTTCTCTTAAGAATAATTAGCAAGTTTCTTGATGCCAGATCAGCACTATTTGCATCTGGAACAAACTAGACATCATGTGAGATTTTTTTTCAGTTAAAACCACATGATGATATGACCAGCCATTCAGAAAAAGTAGCAATAAAAAAAATTTCAAAATGACCCTTGTGATGGCCATATAATACAATGTGGCACTATTTTAATTTTAAATATGGATGTCAAACAATTGTAAAACAATCTAATCTATTGGAGTGAAATCAGACAGATGCAGTAAGAAAGTTTAATGTTTGAAGACATGTTTCAAATATTGTACCCATAATGATTAGGAGAAGAATAATTCATACTAGCAATTTGAAACAATATTTTTGTCCCCATTTTTATGAAATAACATTGGCCTCTTTGCATTCTATGGAAAGGGATCAACTTTGGAGTAAACAGTTAAGATAAATATCAATATAATACTGTGTGAGTACCTTCCTTAAGTAGCCATGAAAGGATTTCATTAGCCTGGTCAATATCTAACCAAAACCCCTTAATCAAATGATGTAGACATTTTAAACTGCACCATCTACATCATTATTGCCAAACTGATTACCATGAAGGCAAATGTCAAGAAGGCTTGGTAGAGTCATCTACAAAGAATTCTTCCAAGAAATATTTATTACATTGATTTGTTTTATCAAGACGAGTGAAAATATTATCTAGCATGTGTCAGGAATGGATACCGGTTTTTATTTTGCTTAAAAAATGTGTCAGCTATATTCCATCAAACTTTTAATCAAAACTAACATCCTGAAGTTGGTATAAAAAAAACTTGTAAAAAACACTTAAGTTTGGCACTTTTAATATTTCTTAATTTGACCCAGTGTAAAGAAAATTTTATCTAAGTGGTGGATTTGTTTCCATTGCCGATTAGTTTTCTAATAATACTGTACATCTAGAGAGGATCATTCAAATGAATTGCTATTAATTTGTCTGGATTAGTTATCTAATAATACTGTGCATCTAGAGAGGATCTTTCAAATAAATTGTTAATTTGTCCAGAATAGCAGGATATTGAAAACCTTTCATCACATCTGCATGTGAGCAAGAATATCAACTACACCATTTCCAAACAATAAGGAAATTCAAAGGGTTATCCTATTTTCATATCATGTGCCCTTCCATATTTTGATAAAGGCAGCAAATGACGGTAACTTGTTTGCTGTGGGATGCATCCAGTGATGATATTTCAACTGAAACAGTCTTTGGTTTTAAGTTCAAATATAACAAATTTGACTTTGTATTTAAAGTTTTGACCCATATTTATATAATACTGTATTTGTATGGGAAAATATAAACAAGTTGAGTAATACTGCATGACCTTGAGAGTACAGTATTAGTCTGAGAAAAAAAAGAGTACATATTTTGCCATACAAAATGCAGTAACCTTCTCTATTATATACAGCACTTGTTTTGTTTTTCTACTTAAGGCTTGAAAATAAAATGAATACATTGTAAGAAAAAAGGTAACTGAAGTTACACAGTATTCAAAAATCAATACACAACCATAGATTCATCAACCTACTTTAACAATATTAATGCACACATAGCACTGCCCAATGACCTCTGAACTTCGTCACATGCTTGACACTAGTTTTAAAAAATGTTTGTTTGGTCCACTTAAAATTGAAATATAGCCATATTACATATGTATACACAAAGAAACAGCTGTTCCAGTTGGTCTGGAATGTATGGATTTTGTTTATCTGTTGATCCAACTCAATTTTGATTTTCTGCTAGTGATGGACTGAATTTTTTTTTATAGCTCAGTAAATCTATATGATGTACATTTGGGTTGAGTAGTGGACTGTCACTGGATCAACTACACCTCTGTTGCTGTTTGTATAAATTGAACTGAATGAAAACAATATTGCCAGGACAGAGAGATTTGTATAAATTGAACTGAATGAAAACAATATTGCCTGGACAGAGAGATTTGTATAAACTGAAGTGAATGAAAACACTATTGCCATTGAATTTAAAGACTCAATGAACAATAAGCTTTCCCCAATCCTGGAGTATAAATACCCAATGAACAACAGAACTTTCCCAATCCAGGACTTTAAAGACAAAATGAACAATAGGGCTTTCCCAATCCAGGACTTTAAAGACACAATAAACAATAGGACTTTCCCAATCCAGGACTTTAAAGACACAATGAACAACAGAACTTTCCCAATTCAGGACTTTAAAGACAAAATGAACAATAGGACTTTCCAAATCCAGGACTTTAAAGACACAATGAACAATAGGACTTTCCAAATCCAAAACTTTAAAGACACAATGAACAATAGGACTTTCCCAATCCAGGACTTTAAAGACACAATGAACAATAGGACATTCCCAATCCAGGACTTTAAAGACACAATGAACAATAGGACTTTCCAAATCCAAAACTTTAAAGACACAATAAACAATAGGACTTTCCCAATCCAGGACTTTAAAGACACAATGAACAACAGAACTTTCCAAATCCAGGACTTTAAAGACACAATGAACAATAGGACTTTCCCAATCCAAAACTTTAAAGACACAATGAACAATAGGACTTTCCAAATCCAGGACTTTTAAAACACAATGAATAATAATCCTGAAATTTATACACCACTGTAATTTTGTTTACAAAACCATGAAAATTTATATCCACAAAAAGATATGAATTCAGACTATATGCTGTTCTTATAACCGTATCAATTTCATAATATGCAGATCCAAATAGTCAGGTCTATAATACAGTTAGATATACAATATAAATGTGTATATTTAAGTGTACAATACACACATCTACACAATTATCTCTACAATAAATTGCTCTACATAATTATATCTATCATGTCATTATTAGTTTCATGATAGTAACAAAATTAAATTTATGGAAAAGGTACATTAAACAGTCACTATCTTTTACTTACATATATAAGAGTGGTATTATAAACAAATACTATTAATGTTACATTGGTTTTTTTTTTTTACATTTCTTTTACAACTTTTGCTCTTGTGTACACCAATCCATTATACCTTTTTTGTATAATGGTTTCACCAGTGTATTTGATATAATTGCCTGTACATAGATACTTAAGGGCAACAAGGGAAATGTTTTTGTACTAATTGTGACACTCATAAATTATTATTATTGTTATTTTTATTGTTATCATCATTATTATTATCATTATTACAAGGTACCATCTATACTCATGTATAAGTCAAATCAAACTGCAAACAAGGATCATAACTTGCACTTGCAGATCAGGGTCTATGTTGTTTGTTTCATTGATAACAATCTGCACAGACCCAGATCTGTTAGAGCATTAGGTGATGGCAGATTTAGGTATGTAGTTTGCAGTTGGACTCATAAGCTAGTATATACAATAATATTAGTCACTGAAGTGGTAAATTCAGTTCAGTGACCAGCTGCTAATCTATTACTGATGGTCATCCAGGCTAGTTATTAGGGATTAAGGAAGGGCCTCCCTAAAACCTAGGGCCAACCTATTTAAGTTGTTCTTTAAACTAGAAAGGCAACTTATACAAATCTACTCTGGTAATAAATTCTCTACATTTTCCGACATATCTGCCCAGTAGGCATACATGGCAGGGGCTCATATGGGAGAATAACTGATAATTTTTTGTGTGCATGTACTAGCTATTAGGAGACAGAAAATAACAATAAGTATAAAATGAATATATGTACAAAAGTAATTAATACATTTAAAGCAACTGCTTAACATAAAAAAAATAAAATAGAATAAAAAAATATACTTTTGATCACTAAATTTTAATGAGTATAAAATTTGAGTGAATTCAGTGAACAAACTAATTTTAGCTAAAAAATATGTTCAATAAATTTGTGGTAGATTTTCTATGGTTTAAATGCCAATGATTACAGCATGTAGCTATGGCAATATAATTGTAGCTAAAGTTCATAAGCACTGTGCTAATATTACCCATCAGTGATTATAATAAGTATAAAACATTACTTCATAAATATACCATGACCTGACTTAAATGCACCAGAGAAAGTCAAGCTCGTTACTCCAAATCAGGTGAAAAATTACCTTATAAGTTGAGCCAAACTGCAAACAACAGAGATTCTGCTTTGCAAGGGAATAATGCACCTGCAGATCAAGGTCTGTTTGTTTTACAGATTACACATAATAAACTGCACAGAAACAGATTTGCCAGCACATTATGTGATGGCAGATCTGGGTCTGTAAGTTTGTAATTAGACTTCTTTTATAAGCAAGCATCTAGGGCAAAAGAATGTGCAAATATGGTGAGTCATATTTTGAAGCCCTGCCTTCCCTTGCTAAATCCCTGCTATATTCATAAGCACCCCCCACAAACACACACACCTTCAGATACTGGTAGGAATTTCACCCCTAAATTGTCATTTCTTTAACTGACTGTTATATATCCCTGAAGGTTTGTCAAAGATTTATATCACCTACAGTTGCCCTAATAAAATGAGTAATCTTCCATAACAGTACACCTTTGGTTTAGGTAGATTAAAACTACAGCCATTTTTAAACATTTGCCCCTTGTAATTCCCAAAAGTTTGGTGTCACTTATATTCCATATTTACCATAGTTATTGGGCACTAGATACAATCAAGTATTGTCAAGATTAAAAATTTAATAAAACCTGACAATAATAACAATGATCTTGTGCTACAAGTAATCATAAAATGTATACAGTGAATTTTTTCTTTTATCTGAGTTGCAATTGCTTTTTATAAATCACAGCTAATTTCCTTTACTGAATATGAAAAGTAGTGCAGTCTAGTGCAGGAAGAGCAGTTCTTTAAAAATATCTCCTGCCACTGGCATTCCATATATACATGAAGCACAAAAACAAATTTATCAAACAGAATAACTCAATACTCCATTTTAACATAAATAATAATGTTTATCAATTTTATGCCTATGGGTATAAGGTTCTAATTTACACATTAGAGGAATAAACAACTTTATAATGGGCTGCACCTAAAAAATTGTGGGCAGATGTTGAGCTGGCTTGAGGGAGGAGGGGAAGAATGTTTCAATCAAATCCACTTTCTAGCTGAAAAGCAGTTTAGGACACGTGTACTAATGGTATGGAAAAATGGGAACCAGCCTGGAAATGGGGGAACATCTAAAAGAGTATATATAGGTTTGGCTGGCCAGGATTGGTTAATAATGTAAGTTATGTTTTAGGAAAAAGAACCTTTTGAGAGCTTATACTAGTCATAAGAGTAACAAAAACCCCAAGTCATGTTTTATTAATGGTATTTTAGTCCTTGAACAGTCTTTAGTTTGGAACACTCATTACTAAAATTAGCACTTGACTCTTTGGTGAGGAATTTTAAGCATATGTTTCAAGGTCCAGAAAATGCTACAGTTCATATCCTTCCATCTACACAGAAACTGACATCCAGGTTTCATCAACACTGATAAATACAGGTTTGATCATGAGCACTCAGGAATTTTAAGTTATTGAATTTTTAATATCATGGTGTTTGCATAGGTTTACTATGGGGGAACTGAATTAGTACTGTGAGTCCTTTAATGTAATAACAGATAGACCTGCATATGTAACAACAAATAGACCTGCATATTTCAAATAAAGTGAACCAACCTTTAATAACTAAACCCCTTAGAAACAAATCCTGAAATGGCCAATGAACTGAAGAGAAGTATTACATTTCCATGTGCAGGTAAATAGACACAATGGCCCTGTCTGTACAAAAGTCTGATTGCTACCTTGATTAACAGACTTTACCTGACACTTTAAACAGTTGTAAAGTCCTGAAGACTGTACAATTTTTTTTTAAATTTCAAATGTGTTATGTATGTACAGGTGTGTGACCTTTCCAATTTATATGCTGCAGTAAAATGTGTACCCTACAATTTATGTTGTGTTTTCATTGTTGCAGTCTTCCTTCACTAATATCTCAACTGCACCAGTGGCTTAGTAGTTAGTCTATGCCTTGGATGCAGGAGTCATGGGTTTGAACCCTGGCCAAGTCATACCAAAAATGGTACTAACAGCTGCTTCGCTTGGTGCTCAACATTAAGAGGTTAGTGGTCGGCCTGGTGTCAGAATAATGTGACTGGGTGGGACATCAAAATAAACTGTCACTGCAGATATTGTAGGGATATGAATGAAAATTTTTTAAAACCTTAAAAATCTAAATCACACACACACACACTATCTCATGATATTTGCTGCAGTAAAATGTGTACCATACAATTAAAATTTTTAAAAATTAAAAAATTTTGTCATATTTAATTAGTACACACAAGGTTAGTTAAAATTTTCAGAAAATTTCATCATATTTTCTTGAAAAAATTGTAGACTATTGTGACACAATATTTATCACATGTTATTCCAGGTAGCCATCTTAATACACCTTTGTTGCTGGGACAATGTAATATTTAATACCATCTATACTCATTTAAAAAAGTCAGACCAAACATCAAAGACCTTGATCTGCCATAACACAGAGTGCCAGTAGATTGGAGTCTATGTTGTTACTCCTAATAAACTGCACAGACCCAGATCTGCTGGTAGGTTATGCAGAGGCTCATCTGACTCTGTGAAGTTCCTAGCTGGGTATAACTTATAAGTGATTACATAAGTATTTACCAGAAAGGTTTAGGTTAGGGTACACTCACCATCAAACACACTTCTCAAAGATAATACCGGCAATATTTTCAGTTCATCACTTTTAAGTTACATAACTGTAAAACCACAATATTTAAGTGTCATAACATTTTTGCTAATACAATCAATTCAGCAGTTGAGCATTGCTGGCATTGCCTTTATCTATAATTTTCAAAGATATTTTGGAGAATGTGGCTCTTGTTTGAATTTTGTGTTTTACATTATTCAATAGGTGAAATGGCAGACTGAAATGGAAGATGTCATAAGGCATATTTAGAGGATTATCTGCATCAGTGTTTTCAAATAATAAATGATTAGGAGTCAATGAGAATTATTAATGAGAGCAAGTATACGTTGTTATAATGCACTTTGTTCAGTATAGCATACATTTTGGTTTTCCTAGCTAGTGGTACCTTCATCTAGACAGTGCCATTTTGAAGACACAATCAGCATTTTACTGGCTATACCATACAAAACATGGGAGCAAAGTCTTTGTCCTGAGAACACACAATAATGCCAGCAGACCTGGGTGGATATAATGAACAGTGATTATAAGTCTGACACCCTGGTAGAGGTCAACATAATCAATCTTATTCAATACCCACAAATAAATAGCTTTTTGAGGTGGACTACTTAATTTTCCTTCAGGAAGTCCTTTGATAACACCTTAGTGCCTCTGGGGTTCAGAGAGGACTTTTGACCTAATCACATCAAAGGAGCAAGAAATAAATCCCCTCTCCTATTCAGATAACACCGGAGGTAGCTATTTGATTGGTCTCAATTTTTCAGCCTCTTTCTGATTGCTATTAAATATGTTCAATAAAACCATTCACCGTCAATTAAATTTTCTTTCCTTTACAAGTTTTAAATTATGTAATAGAAATACATGTATCACATGTTTCAATAAAGCAAGTATTCAAAGTACTTTGAAAAAAAAGCTTCAATTAGAAGAATGCTTGCAAACATTTGTTTAGTATATTTTAAAAACTGAGAGTTTTCTCATAAAAAAATCTTTACATGATTAATGAGAATGTTTAAATCACAAAATTAATAACATGAGTGAAAATTATTTCAAATTTATTCCTTTACATTTGCTCTATTTTATGGGCAGTCGAAAGTTTTGACACTGCTGAATATAGCTTCAAATTCTACCAAAACTCATAACACTGAAAATATTAATAAATAGGTATTACTTAATTTTAGAATCATTTTATATACAATAAAATGCAACTTGACCAACTTGTTTATCTCAAACCATTTTTTTTATCCACTACTGAATATACATTAACAATCAGTTAAGCAGATTTATTTAATGACTGGAATCTTTTAAGCTTCACCTAACAATCAAACGAATCTACCATATGTACTCACTTGTAAGTCACATCCAACTGTAAACTACAAAGACCCAGATCAGCTGCTACCTAATACACTGACAGATTTGTGTCTATGTAGATTGCTATGAGTAATCAATAGGTCAAGCAACACTGACCCTGATCTGCCAGTGCATTATGCAACAGAAAATCTGAATCTTTTTTGTTTGCAGTCTGACCAAACATATAAGCAAATATATATGCTACTTTAAAAATCCCATTTAAACCAATTCCAATTTTTAATAGAGAATTCTAAAACTGAATTTTCCAGAATCAACTAACCTAAACTAGTGAAAACAGTTATGTTACTTACTGACTATGCAAAGTAACAGCATAGAGCAGTGAAAGACATTAAAACAAACTCCACATGTGAAAATAAGAAACAATACAGGAGTACAGTGTACATTGAATTTTGTTTAAAAGTAAAATCATTACTGAATGTATTTGTCAATACCCTAACATTTCAAAAACATATCACAGTTTAGAAACATTCAAAAACATATCACAGTTTGCAAACATTTCAAAAACATTTCACAGTTTGCAAACATTTCAAAAACAGTCACAGTTTGTAAACATTTTAAAACATGTCACAGTTTGTATTACTCATTTGTAACTTTTTGTATGTTTTTTTTTTTTGAGGGTTTATTTTTCAGGCAAGTGTAATTTGGAATCAAAAGATCTGGAGATATACCTAACTGAACATTTTCTGATATACATGTATATCAAATTACCAATTTTTATTACAACATATATGTATTTTCTAGCTGTAAACATTCAACAAATTATTAAACACTGCAGAACTAGCAATGTTCTTTTCTTGTAATTGATAAGTCAGATTTAAAATATATAGCTATATCATCTATGAAGACACAAGTTTTATCATATGTATGTATGTATGTATGTATGTATGTATGTATGTATGTATGTATGTATGTATGTATGTATGTATGTATGTATGTATGTATGTATGTATGTATGTATGTATGTATGTATGTATGTATGTATGTATGTATGTATGTATGTATGTATGTATGTATGTATGTATGAAACATTTTACAGCACCTCATCACCATAGTTGTTACATGATACCAACTAAATGCCATGTTAAATAAAAGATAAAACCTTCCAAATACAAATCTAGGCCTTAACAAGTACAAGATAAACAAAAAATAATATAAAATCTTTAAAATCAATATGGATTTTCCACAGATCTGAATCTGTCAATACAAAATATGAATTAAACATACCATATATATATATATATATATATATATATATATATATATATATATATATATATATATATATATATATATATATATATACATATACAAATACATAATTGCCTGTATGTATATACTTGACATACATACATACATACATACATACATACATACATACATACATACATACATACATACATACATACATACATACATACATACATACATACATACATACATACATACATACATACATACATACATACATACATACATACATACATACATACATACATACATACATACATATACTTGCCTGTATGTATATACTTGCCTGAGTCCAAATGAACAACCCAGACCCTGATCTGTCATCACACATATGATAATCATTTTCAAACACAGTCTGGTTATGCTGATGTCATTTTTCTACCATGAAATGAGTGTGAATAACTTACAGGACATAAATTAAAATTATCAGTCAAGCATAGCTTGATTTTTACCTTTTTTTAAAATAAATAATAATAATTAAAAAAAAAACAGACATGGTCTAAGTCAGTTGACTATGAAGGGAGAAATATATTTTCCTGTATTATCTATTTAAAACAAAGAATATATCTGTCTTACATTCCTCACGGTCAAATACAAAACATCTTTTATTCACAATTAGCTTGATTTATTAGTGACCAACCAATTAATTTACAAGAAGGTGGTTGGTTGTGGTGGTTTTGCCAATCATCGTAATAGTTTTATTTAGAATTTGGGGGCTAGAAATTGTTTTCACTCTCTTAATGTTTTGTTCCCTAAATACTTAAAAATTATTAATGTAACTGATTGGGGCACTTCTGTCATTATAAACATATGCATTTAAATCTTGTGTTAAGTGGACCTCACTGATTTTGAATTAGTAACATATATGTAGCTTCCTGGTAAATTCCAACTTTATAGACCCAGATTTACTGGTGCAAAATGAGTCAGCAATTCAGAGTCCATGAAGTTCATTAGAATCAATCAGCAGAACAAGCAACACAGACTCTGACCTGCCAGTACATTATGGGATGGGAGATCAGTGTTTATGTTGTTTGCTGCTGAATTGTATTTATAAGCTATATGGTACATTCAATTAAAGCCTAAATTGCATAAAATGCAAGCTTAAATTACAAGTTCTAAAATGGTCACTTGAATCTACACTATCTTCAAATACTTTTTCCTGAACAAAGCCTGCTGTTTACTACAGGAATTGTCAGTCAATACATTACCTACAGACTAGGTGATGTAGTTGATCCTTCAATGGATGTCATATATCTGTCATCATCGGTTATGGCTCTGGCAAACACATACCCTAGAGTTGCTTGTAAGTAGAGCCCAACTGCAAAATGCACAGACCTAGATCTGCACCACATAATGTGCAAGCAGATCTGAGCCTTTGAAGTTTGCAAGAAGAAATGAGTAAAACAATCAGCATAGACCCTGATCTGCACCACATAATGAGTAAGCAGATCTGAGCCTTTGAAGTTTGCAAGAAGAAATGAGTAAAACAATCAGCATAGACCCTGATCTGCATGAGCATTATGCTATGGTGGATCATGATCTTTGTTGTTTGCTGTTTGACTTATAAGCAAGTACATACAGTATCTATAAATAGCAATAAGTAAAAGATAAAGGAGCATTAGCTCCATTCACAAATATCTGTCAGTTGATGCCATTAAAACACTTGTGTGTTCCTTAGTACTTTCAAGACTGGACTATTCAATTCTGTCTGGTTCATCTCAGTATCTACATATCTACTTCAGAAAATTCAAAAGTTCAAAACACTGCTGCTGGGACTATCCATAGATCCAGAATTAAACACAAAATTTGTTCTCTGTGCTATGTTTCACTGAGGGGCTCCAGTCCAACATACTTATCTGACCTCACTCATGCAAGATGCTTACGATCATCTTATTCTCAATATGAAGTTGAAATCGTATGGACAATGTTCTTATGCATACCAGGTCCCAGCAAAGTAGAACAAATTGCCCACTGCACTTAGACACAAAGACACAGGGATCTCCTTCAAGAGTGCCCTTAAAACCCATCTATTTCAAC
This sequence comes from Potamilus streckersoni, assembly GCA_016746295.1. Taxonomy (NCBI): domain Eukaryota; kingdom Metazoa; phylum Mollusca; class Bivalvia; order Unionida; family Unionidae; genus Potamilus; species Potamilus streckersoni. The sequence goes on from JAEAOA010000432.1 coordinate 3,400,109, forward strand.
TGCAAGAACAGTCATAATGACATAATAATGTATCCTTTTAACATATTGCCTGAAAAATTTACAGCAACTTTTTCTGTTTCTAATTTTTGTGGTGTTTGTTTTCATTTTTGTAATCATTTCATTATGTCTTTTTATATTCTGTTTAGGCATTGTCAAATGTTGTAATGGGCTTAGAGCATCTAAAGATTAGGTGCTATATAAAGTCCTGGTTATTATTATTATTATTATTATTATTATTATTATTATTATTATTATTATTATTATTATTATTATTATTATTATTATTATTATTTTTAAGACAGAACTGTGTAGTTGTTGTTGTTGGGCTTAACGTCATTTTCAGCACACGATAGGCTATATTCATGGTGGCCAGTATTAATGGTGGAGGAAGAAACCAGGAAATCACCGGAAAGAACCACCGACCCACAGGAAGCCACTGGCAAACTTTCTCACATATCCACATTCACTGAATCCTAGACTGGAACCCACACAGACTGAGGTGAGATGGCAGTGATCTAACTGACAGTGCTTTAGACCACTGGGCCACTGAGGCCAGAACTGTGTACATCATGAGGTAAAAACAGGCAATTACTGATGTGATATACAAATAAATGAATTTTCTTCTTCTACATATCATACATAATATAAATACATATCATACATAATGTAAAATAGATATCATACATAACATAAATACATACACATAATGTAAAATAGATACACATAATATAAATACATCTCATACAAAGTAGAATAGATATTATACATAATGTAAAATAGATATTTTCCATTAAGTAAAATTGATATTATACATAACATAAACTATATATCATACATAATATAAAAAACATATATGTAATGTAAAATAGATATCACACATAAAATAAAACATACATAATATAAAAAAAACATTATGCATAATATAAAATAAACATTTTACATACTATAAAGTACATATACATAATATAAAATACATATGATACATTTAAATATATATCATACATAATATAAAGTACATATAAGGAGATAATTCAAACAAAAGCAATGATGGAAAAATGCTGTCTTAAAGTTGTTAATATGTTTTTAGCTATGAGGACTAGATAAAAAAATCTAATAATGTCCCTGGGTTAATTATAATAGTTGTCTCTTGAAGATGACATCTGCAACTATTTTAACTTGTATGTATTATCAAAAATATAATTACATCTTGTGCTTATTTGTCAGGGAGTAAAACAAAACAAAACCAGTATTAACTTGCATAATGGAAACTCTGGTAATTTAATTACACTTTTTTTTACAGAATCAAAAGATGCAGAGGACAACAAAAAAATTAAATTTATTAGTTTCTATGTGCATTTGCTAGACTTGGGCTAGCAGTATACTGATAATTCAATGTCTTGTTATTGTTATTTTTGTTTTAAGTATAAACACAAATGTAAGTGCAGCCTGTGCCAAATATGTTATGACATTCAACACATCCTCCCCCCCCTAAATAATGTGTCAGAAGTCCACAAGCATTTATTATTATTTATCCCACTGTGTGTGTCTGTCTGTCTCTGTACCTTTATTCAACTTTCTAAACAATACTATTACATTATAAATATAAATAAGTACTGTAGTAGCATTCTTAGGCACCTGAACAACAGTGGCTAAATGGTGTAAATTAAAAGTTCAAAAAAAAAATACTGCACAAATGTTTAATGGGATAACCCTTCAAAATAAATATACACAAGAAGTACAATATAAAAAGTAGGTGGCAAGTTCCACTTTTAATTGACTATCACTTTCAAAATGAACATTCTTGTTAACTCATCAACACAATCTGGCAGAGGTTGAATTGTGCCTTGAAAGGACATCCCTTGTAATTTGACCTGTTAGGATTGTGTGCAAAATGTGCCACATTTAGCATTCCAAACAATGGATGAAGGCAACCCATGCATTTACAATTGTATCCACTGTTAATTAGATTTCACTGTGGTCTAAACAACAATGGCCAATTTATTTTGACTGATTGAAAATAAATATATCCCAGGCATATTTTGTTTAACTGGACATTTTTTTAAAAACTTCTAGTCTTATGTAGATAATCACATATCAAGTCTTTTTCAGCTGGACTTGTGATCTTGTTATTGGACTGAAAGAGACTTTTGTGTAGATATATATGCATGCCAGATTTCAAGTCTTTTTGAACTGGACTTGTGATCTTGTTATTGGACTGAAAGAGACTTTTGTGTAGATATATATGCATGCCAGATTTCAAGTCTTTTTGAACTGGACTTGTGATCTTGTTATTGGACTGAAAGAGACTTGTGTAGATATATATGCATGCCAGATTTCAAGTCTTTTTGAACTGGACTTGTGATCTTGTTATTTTCACTGAAACTAACCAAGATTTAATGTAGATATGCTCCTCAGATTTCAAGTGGATGGTTACCATATGAACTCACTTAAAAGAGACCAACTGCACAGACCGAAATCTGCATTGTATTATGTACCAGCAGATTTGGGTTTGTGCAATTTATAAGGAGTAATTAGTAGAAAAACACAAACCCTCCTTTGCAAATGTATTATTCACCAGTAGAATAGGATTTATGTTGTGTGAAGTTCTATTCGATTATATACAGTATGCATGTCAGATTTCAAGTGGATGGTTAAGAACAAATCACACTATGATGATCTACAATTGCAATTTTCCTGAAACTTGGCATGTGAGCTGCTGTGATTAAGCTCCATGAAAAGGAGAAAAAATAAATTAGAATGTTACTGATTTCCTTTTTCAGATACAGCTGCATCATCTATGAATAGCCATGGGACAAAGTAACAGATTGATAAATAAAGCTAAAACTTTAGCAAATATGGTTGCTTTTGGACATAATTTTTGTTGTTTTTTTATTGTAAAAAGTGAATGTTTCTGTTTTGTTTAAATAATAATTGTGATAGCTATTGAAAGTATATATAAATTATCTTCTGCTGATTTTGGATTTCAGGAGAGGTGCACACAAAACATAATATTATAAAATCAATAAATGCAATTTTTTAAAATCTGGAGATAAAACAGTTACCATGTTTTCCTGTTTGAATGTTCCCAGAATTATCTAGACATAACCTGAATATTCATGAATGCTAATTACCTTAATGCTTTTTTATTGGTCCATGTTGGTATTTATTGTCAATTCCCCTGCACCCTCCAACCACACCCCTGTACTTCACTCAAGCACTGTGAACAGTGTTATTTAAATATAATGAACCAGAATAATCTTTTTTAGCTAGCACTATAACATGAATGGTACATTATACATCCACTCTGTGTTTAATAGTCTACTATGTGGATAACTGAAATTTGTTCAAAGAAGCCACAACTTTACTTTCAGCCAGTGACCCTGACCCTTGACATAATGCCCCCCCCCATTTAAATGCTTATTCTTTAGCCAAAGTACAAGCCATCCAAAAACTTTGGTATAGGTCTGTGTTGTTGAACTAATGTTTTTGTGCTGAAACCATTTTACTGTGACCTTGACCTTTGTCCTTTTGCCCACAAAATTAAACACCAGATTTCTTAAACAAAATACAAGCTATCTACAAAATTTTGTCCACATCTGCTATATAGTGCTGCTTTTTTGTTTTTCAGCTATTCAATTCTTTCAGTTACTGTGAACTTAATCTTTGACCTTCTGACCCTGAGATTGATAGGTTCTACTTTATCCTAAGTGTAAGCCATCAAGTAGTTTAAGTTAACTATTGATAGTGGAGACTTCAAGCTAAGTGTGCAAAAAATTATTTTCTTCTTTCGTTCAATAACATTGACCCTTAAACTTTTGGCTCCAAAATGTTAAGTCTCTTCCTTACTCCAAGTACAAGTTATCCATTAAATTTGGTAACTGTAGACATTTCAAGTGTTTATGTGGAAATTAAACTGGTGATGGATGGATGGACAAACATCACAACATAATATATATCCTATGATAGAGTAACTTTCTAAAAAACAAAACAAATTTCATGCAGACATTTATTTCTTAATTTTCACATGTATAAAATATTTAAGAATAAATTACAAAACTGCTAGTATTTCATCCAACGGTCCTCAACATATAACATGTTTGTTGGCGAGTGCATATGTAAGAAAACTGTTATCAATCTGTATTTTAACAAATTAAAATACCACAAAACATGTTCTATTTTGCATTGTAATTAAATGAAATAACACAGTAACTATATGCATTTACAACTGTTAATATCATTTTTATAAGTCTTTGGTATGTTCCAGCTGGGGTTCAAACCCATGACTTCCTACATCTGAGTCAGATGCTCATAGTCTTTGACAACTGGAGTGATAAAAATATCTACAAGAAAGCTTGCAGAATAAATGACCCAGTAAGTGTAGCATAATGTACCTGCAGACAAGAGTCTATGTAATTTATTCTGCTGATTATTCCTCACCAACAGCACTGACTCTTTCTGCACATTATGCAACAACAGATCTTGGTCTATACAGTTTGCAGTTGGATTCGACTTGCATGCAATTATGTACATTATGTATCTACCAACAATCCCTCTGACCTTGCACTGCTTTTTCTCCCCCTCTCACCTTTAAAACTACAAAATCTCCATTAAATGTCATTCTGATAAATAAGGCTTAGAATTGTCAAATTATAGCTGGCTTATAATAATGAAAGTAAAGCATTATGTTATGAAGATAAGAATTTAAGTCAAACTAAAATAAATCATTTTGTTCTTATTTTGTTTTTGCATTGGACTGATCAATTAGAAAATGAGGAAGATAAAGGAATGTACATTTTATATCCTGACTGTCAGGTGCAACCAGGTGTGAAAGTTATGAAAACATTCTCATGCTTCAACACCAACTCAATTCATGATTTTCACCTGTGATCAGTCAGTGTGATCAGTCAGTTTTTGACATAAACTAAGGAGAGGTTGGAATTTGAGTTGAATCTTGTTTGATCATAATACTATTGTTATAACCTCCAAGCTGACTTCCTTACCTTAACTTAATCACACAAAATCATCCGAACTGAAATTAACTCATTTTATTTTTTTTCTGAATCTATTCATTGCACTTAGCACAAACTGCAAAATAAAAAACATGTCACTTTTGGTTAATTGACATCTCATAGTATGTGTGTGGTGGTGGGGTACTTACTGCTACAAATTTTAATAAAAAAATTATATAAATATGAATGTTTTGTCTCTTCTATTGTGTTGCCTCAAAAGTGCTTGACAAGTATCCAACAATGTGATGCATTAAGTATTATGACTTAAGATCACTTTATGTTAGGCATAAACAAAAATATGACTTGTCTTTAAATACACTTTCTGGGAAAAAAAATGATGCCAGGGAATATACAGTTACAAAGTTCACCTAACTTTGCTTTGATACATTTTCCTTGGAATTTCGATAGATATAATAAGTCCAAATGCAAACTGCACCAACTGGGTGTGTGCAGTATGTTAGGAGTAGTCAGTAGAACAAACATAGATCCTGCAGCAACTTAGGATCTTTGTTGTTTGATGTTGTTGTTGTTGTTTGATGTTGTTATAGGGTTTAACACCATTTTTCAGCACAAGACAGGCTATACATGGTGGCCAGTATTAATGGTGGAGGAAGAACCCTGGAAAACCCCGGGAAGAACCACTGACTCACCCACTGACTCATGAGAAGCTACTGGCAGGCTTTCTCACTTACCCACATTATTGAGTCTGAGTCTGGGCTGAACTCATGCAGACTGAGGTGAGATGGCAGTGATGGTAATGGTCATCTGGTCATCTTATACCACTTAACCATCACAGGCCCCCTCTTTGTTGTTTCAGTTTCACTCAACTTATAATCAAGTATATGGTATATAAGTATTTAAGTATTATGAAGTTTGTGAATCTTGTAAATTTTGTCTATTAGCAAAGACACCCCCACTACCACCATGTGTAACTGTGCCTACCCTTTCCTAACATGCTGATAACTGAAATTGTTCTACCAGTACAAAATCTAGTTAAATTCTTGTTATAGGATAATGTTTCGGTTCTTTCATTTTTGCAGCTATTGAATATATCACTTACTTTCAACCCTCTGATTCATTCAAATAAATATGATTATGGGATAATTCTGAAGAGTAGAGAATAATAGGATTTCATGCAAGAAGCCATCCATATCACACATGCTAAATCTGCCTTTGTGCTTTGGAAAATAAAACTTGAACAATGAGGTCAATCTATGATTTGGACAGACACAGAAATGGATAAGCACTTAAAATTATTTCTATGATCAGCTACCATGTAGAAGGTTCAACAAAAAAGGCTAAACTATGCAATATCCTGGTTGAGTATTTCATTTTTTCTTCATTAACAGGCTTAATTAGAATTACAGTCCTTGCTGCAAATGGACTTTTGAGTCCAGGAAAGTCTTGTACATGTACTGCATATGAAGCTACATAACTTGTCTGGTGGACAGGGTAGGCATAAATAAATAACGGTGTTCCATTCACAAAGAAAATGAAGAACCAAACATTTTTAACAAATTAAATGAACAAGATTTCTTGTACAATGAAAATGAAAACAAGGATGTTTCATACAAAGAAAATAAAAAAACAGTGATGTTTTGTACAAAGAAAATGTAAACAGAAATGTTTTGTACAAAGAAAACACATAGGGGGTGTTTTGTACAGAGCAAATGGCAACTGGAATGTTTTGTACTAACAAATTGAAAACAGTGTACAAAGAAAACAAATAGGTGAATGTTTTGTACAATCTGCTACTCATTAAGAGTTAAAAATGTATTCTTTAAGACCTGATAAAGGAAGATTTTGCAAATAATACAATGGTAGAGGCATAGAGCTGTTACAGTGCTGACAGGTAATGTTTTCTTTTTGTCTTATGATACCATGGAAATGAAAGCTAAGTGTGATTCCCAAGGACAAACTAAGGAAGATGATCAAGGCAAATCTGGACTGGTATTTAACCAGCTACCCTCAGATTACAAGTCAAATGTTCTACCAAATGAGTTACCACAGTTTCTAAGTAAAGTAAAACTATATCCAGACATTTTTACAATTTCACTTCCATTATATGCAAATGTTTTTCCCTTCATTATATAACACATGCAAGCATTTTCCCATCTATTATATTGAATATGCAAACATTTTACTGTCAATTATATGGAATATGCAAAAACTGTCAATAAAAAAATTTCATGACAAAAATATTAAGAAAACCATATTGTTGCAAACTGAATGAAAATACACTACCAAAGTCATGAATGATTGAGGAAGTGAAGTGAGTGTACATGGATTGATGAATTGTCCAGATTGATGGATTACTGCATTTCTGTTCATGACACAAGTATAACGAGTATGAACTTCAATCAAATGCTACAGAATATGCCTATGAACTCCTACTTTAAAATAGTATTCCAGATGCAATAATACTTCAATGAGTCAATTATGTAACAATACTGTTAAAGTCTATGGAGAAATGTTTATATTGCAAATTTATTCAACCACTATAAAATTATGATTCAAAGCAATGCTGTAAATATTATAAACAGTCATTTTCACTCTCAAAGGCATTTTTTTTATTCCTTGACCCTTTCTTTATATAAGTAAATAAAACCCATCTTGGGTGTGTATGGCAATCTACTGCATGTAAATCAAGTCCTATTACACACAAACAATGCAGACCATGATCTGTCATTGCATAATGTGCCAGCAGATCAAGGTCTATGTTCATTCTACAGATTACTCCCAACAAACTGCACATACCCAGATGCAGTTGGGCTTGACTTATAAGTGACTACATACAGTACTTGATCAATAAACAAACATTTCTTATTGTTCAAGATTACAGCAAGGGTGGCAACTTTGCACAACACAATCAATCCTATAAGAACATTTCAGTGCCTACCATATTCACCATGATGAAAGAGGCTCCGGTTGGAATAATAAAAGATTTTATATTACTGCACAGATGTATGAAGTCCATTTTTCATCTTCTGTATATACCTATTTGAATACAGCCAGTTTTACAGACTTCAAAATAATAAAATTGCTCTTGGTCACTAGAAACACAAATGATTGCTAAAATCTGTCTCAAGGACCCAATAGTTATATTAAATCTATGCTAATATTCAAACTGCATATCTCAAGCTCTAACCAATTTTGCTTCATCCTTTTGATCCTTTCTTTGTTTGAGCTATTCTGATTCTAGTGTATAGAAGCTCAATACCTAGGTCCTTCACTATAAAACCCAATATATATGGAATAATAAAAGATATATATATATATATATATATATATATATATATATATATATATATATATATATATATATATATATATATATATATATATATAACTACCCCTCTTTTAACATGGGCTTATATATATAGATCCCACTACAATGTTTGAAAATTATTTATTCACTTGTACTGTGTATACTCACTAAAAACTTGAGTGCAACTGCAAAACTGGATTAAGTGCTGGCCTATCTGGGCCTATGCAGTTTGATAGGAGTAATCAGTAGAACAAACTACACAGACCTTCATCTGCAGGTGCATTATGGCATGACAGATCATCTTTATTGTTTGCAGTTTGCCTTAAGCAAGTATATACAGTACATTAGTCTTTGACTAATGATAATCATGTCATTTCACTACTTTAGAGTCTATAAGCATTAGTATGTCACAGCCTAGATGACACATACCTCAGTATAAGACTTCCTCATTATAATGCCACTCAATTTATGGGTCTGATATGTAGAGTTATAAAGAAGTAGCACTTTGACTGACATAAATCTTGGTGGATGAGGAAGTAGGAAATAAACCTCACACAGCTAAAAGCACATAGGTAATGATTATATAACTTCATTCATTCTTTGTTGCATAGTCAAATTTAAATCAAATTTTATGAGTACATTTCTCTCAGCAAAAAAATAACTAACTTGATTAGTAAAAGGCATGTAGTTTTAAGTATACCTTAATTTATATTTCATTTTACATGTAGTATCTATGTCTACCAAGTTCATGTCCACTTCATGACTTAAAATCATGCACTGATTCAAGTTTCTGTATTGGTCATTTTTTTTCTTGATTAGTAATATGTATAACAGTGTAATGCTGTGCTCTCTTCAAACTCCCACATTAATTTCATCAAAGTATGTTTACAAATGGTACTCAGGGTTCAACTAATCTTTTGCTCAAGAGACAATGGGTTACCTGAAGTGTATTTCTGGGACATTGCACACTGAACCCCAGAATGCCCAGTGGCCTGCTAAATAATAATTATTTGTTTTACACATTTTTAGAACATAATTATACAAGAGTCCCTTGCAAGGACTGATGCTCTGCAAGCCAATGATTATTTCCAGGAATTCTTGACAAAATCAGTTCTTTTTTATTGCCAAGTGTCCCAACCATGTGATATTTTTTAAAAAATAACAACAGTTTTAGATTATCAACTATGAAATCCATATTAGAAAAAAACCTCTGTACTTTTTTTCATTAAGAACTATCCAAATACCATTAGCATTCTTTTGTTGAAAACTGAAGTTAATATGACCATCCATTCTGGAAGAACAGTTAACATTTTCAAGATGGCTACCATTGTTAATATACTGGATAACAGTTCAGAACCATTTCATTGAGATGCAACTGAACATCCTATTATATTTTTGTTTTGTTTTACTTTTTGTAAAATCCAAATGTTGATCTGACCATTCATCTAAGAGGATAAACAAAAACAGGTTTTTCAAGACAGCATCTTGTTTGTATGACTTTTGTTTAAGACCAACATAATAAAAAGTGTTTTAGTGATTTGACTTCCACTCTAAAGTAGTAGTGAAAACAAGACCATTAAGGTGGCCACTGTGCTGGCCATATTGAATGTCCAAGCATTTAGTATCAATTAAGTCCTGGTGGAGTTCAAAGTTTTATTGCAATCCTCCAAGTAGTTTAGGAGGGGTAGAGATAATAATATTGTACTAATTGATTGATTACAGGTGTCTGTCATCCAATAAATGACCTGTCATTTTTTTCTAATGGTGTATGACATAAGAAACAATAATGTAAAATGGCCCTATCAAAATCCCTGCTTTATTTCATGAGTTTATGATAACTACAGATTTCTTAAAAGCATAATAAAATGAAGAACCAGGTAGAAAACCCACCTGTCCACAGTGGTAACAGTCTACTATGGTTAAGTTTAACAGGAACAAATAATAATGAAGTGCAAAACTATATACTGGTTATATACCATGCCCAATTAATTGTAAACAACAAAGACTCTAATCTGCACTGGCAGATCTGGGTCTATGTTGTTTGTTCAATTGCATTATGGAATGGCAGATCTGGGTCTATGTTGTTTGTTCAGTTGCATTATGGGATGGCAGATCTGGATCTCTGCATCTGGATCTGTCTTAAATAGATATACACATTTTATATGGATCCATGATATACTTCCATGCACAGAGTGTACAAGCAATCAACATCATTAATTAATCAGACATTACTGTCTGGTGAATCCTGCAGTGTTTGGCAAGTAATTACACCAAAGCTAATTACCTATACAAACATAAATCTTGTCTTGCTTACATGGTTATAGGGCAGAACTTTCAAGAGTCTATTTTTAAAAACCAAGGGGTTATGTCCCTTAGTGTAGGCATGAACACAGGGTTGATGCTTTCATGCATAAAATTTTTATGCCTATGCCTGGTATATATATATATATATATATATATATATATATATATATATATATATATATATATATATATATATATATATATATATATATATATATATTAGAAGGTGTGGATATCAAAAGCTGTTTGTTTTATTCAAGCGGTTTGGTTTGATCAAGGGTAGGGAAACACAACCACCCCCACACCCAAGAACAATCATCTACTAGTACCAGTCTAAAATATGTTAACACCAGGGTCACTGATTACATATTGATGCAACAAAGGAGTTACTTGAAATTTATGTAAAATCAGCCCCACATCTCTCTTGATCTACTCAAAATTGCAAATCTACTGGCATAATTGACTCTCAAATAGATAACACTGTCTAGCTATAACAGTGTAGGATAAGTTCAAGTGTACAAATGTATGTGTTACATCTCAATATTCCCCACTTTTCTTCAAATGCATAGGAATAAAAATATTAATAATGTTGAAAAAATTCCATGCCAAATCAAAACATGAAAAGAGGGATGTCTTGAGTTATAAATGTCATATTCAAATTGATTTTGTTGGCAAATGAATTTAAATTTGCCAGACCCTGTTGATAATATTTATAAAATGTTTATAATAAAAATACCTGTAGATCAATGCCAAAAAATTGGGAAATTTATTAGATTTTGTTCAACACAGCTGATGTTCCATGGAATATAACATGGCAATGTACCAATAAAATTGTCTTTCAAAAACGTACTGATGATAAAACAAATTTGGATATATAGCAAAGTACAGCAATTCTAATATAAGTAAGCCTGCAAATGTACTTAATATTTAATACAGCTGAATTTTCAATACATTTCTTTGTTGTTGTATATAACTGTTAAAATAAGATTCACTCTGCATTTTAAATTTTTTTTTCTGAAAATATAAAAGTTTTTAAATAATTTCAAAGAATACTAACAATAAACAAGCTGTCTGGTCAGTACTGAGTTCTAATCAAACCATTCATATTCACAAAAATCTGATATCAATGGTATTTCTTGTGTTCTTTGTGTAGAATTACTATAATATCAATGAAAAACACCAAAGGATAATATGCATATCATAATGAACACCACAACTGTTAATTCTGTTTGACATTTTTCTTGCCTGGTCGGGGCCCATTGCTTTTCCATATACAGAAGCAAATTAAGTTCAGCCCAGCATATTATAAACACACTCACATTTCATGTACTTATATTAGATACATTTATCTAGCAACAAATTGTACTTGTATTTATGTACTTGTATTAGGTACATTTAACAACCAACTGTACAAGTATTTATGAGGTAGTAGTGATAGCTAAATCAATAGAGTTCAGATGCATGATCCATTGGTCACAGGTTTAATACCCATCCAGGACAGCCTGTGTTGGCTGCATTGGCATGTTCCTGGAAAAAGCAAATAGCTCCATTTGCTTGAAATGATCAAAGTATGATTAATGCCCATAAAATAAAAGAAATATTTGTGAAAATTTGTTTAATAAATAAATAATGTCTTTTTTAAAGTCTACATACAATTTTCCTATTTGAAATCTTGTCACAACCACAGAAGCATTTTATTTTGGGTAACCTTTTAAACAGTATACAACTTCATAAAGCCACACAAGCTTTCCCCAACCCCCCATAACTTTTTCAGTTGACCCAAATGCTTTATTGAATGCAGCATCTTTGCAAACATTTATTTCTATTATATATACAAAAATTGTTTCTTTGTGATTCAACTAAATGTGATTTGTACATTTTTTTAAAGGATTTTACTTGAGTCACCAAGACTCAGTGATTATCATGCAAAAATCATAATCAGAAGGACATGGGTAAGATTCAAGCCAGGAGCATGATCAGAAGGGCATGGGTCTGAATCAAGCCAGGAGCATGATCAGAAGGGCATGGGTCTGATTAAAGCCAGGAGCATGATCAGAAGGGCATGGGTCTGAATCAAGGAAGGAGCATGAACAGAAGGGCATGGGTCTGAATCAAGCAAGGAGCATGCTCAGAAGGGCATGGGTCTGAATCAAGCAAGGAGCATGCTCAGAAGGGCATGGGTCTGAATCAAGCCTGAAACATGATCAGAAAGGCATGGGTTTGAATCAAGCTAGGATCATAATCAAAAGGGCACATATCTGAATAAAACTAGCAAAACAAATGTTTATTATGAAAAAAAAAGGGAAAGGAAAATGAAATTTTGCATAGTATGTTAGAGCTTGAGTGATTTACAGTTTCCAAAATATTCAAAGGGTACAAATAAGGAAAAAGGTGGAAACCTTTGATTTTGATATGACAACATTCAGATGGCAATGTCATGGTACACTGAAAAAACAACCTTACACAACATATTCAGAATACAAACAAATTTTTCCCATTAAAGTAGAGCATGGTGCAAGTAAAACATTATATATACTTGATATTTTGTTTTTATTTTCACAATGTACCATTCTTTTCATTTTCACAATGTATCAGTTTTATTATTTTCAATGTTGTTAATTTCAATATATAAAGCTGCTAATTTTTAATTTTGTTTCCTTGGTTATCTACTTCAATCATTTTATTAGCATTTTCAATTACATCTACCATCACAAGTTTATCTTTCAGGCTTGACTTTTAGTGCTTGTGTTCTTTCTTTGTTTTACAAGCAATCTTATGAAAAAATCTTTGACAAATAATTTAACTACTGCACACTCTTTCTTTTTAGTGTACTTACAAACTAACTCTTCCATCAATTATTTTTCAAACTAATATTTAGTAACTACCATCAATGATTTATGACTCTGTGGTACCAATCATAGGTTATTCCCTTATGTTTCTGTTGGTAGTGGTTTGGAGTTAATGCTGTTTCTCAGGACATGATACATGGTGGCCAGTAAAAATGGTAAGTGAAGAACCTGGGAAAACCCCAGTAAGAACCACCAACCCATGGGAAGCTACTGGCAGCTTTCTCACATCCATATTAGCTGAACCTAAGACTCAAACCCACGTGGTCAGAGGTGAGATGGTGGTAATTGTGCCAGTGTTTTTTGGAATGTTACCCTCATCCCTGGGGTGGGATGAGGAAGAATGATTATACATCAATCTGAATAAATCATGGATTTTTATGTCACACATAGGAAAAATGGTATGCAAGGTCAATGGCACAAGCATCAACAAATGTCAGACTCAGGGAGCCCTGGACCATGCCTCATGGAAATTCCCTATCATTCCAGGAACTAAGGCAGTGCAGTAAGGTAAATACAACTGTTATTCCCACCCTATAATAATATATACATTGATTGGTTATGGACCATAAATTTGTACATGCAACTGACACTGACCCTGAGGTCCATCTCTACCCTATGTTGAGAGGACTATTCTACAACTATATCAAGACTCCCTGGACATGAAAAGACAATACACACAACCATGAATGGTCCCTGAGTATATTTCTACCCACAACCACTGGTCACAATGGACATTTTCAATAGGGTTCTTCATAGCCTTTAAGGTACCTATTATATATACTTGCTTACAAGTTGAGTTGAACTACAACTGACACAGATCCAGATCTGCTGGCACATTATGCATAGCAGAGTTTGGTTGCTGTTTGCAAATACAGACCCAGATATGCCAGCACTTTATGCAATGGCAGATTAGGGTTGTTGTACAGATGGTACTCAAGAGGCTCAAATTTCTGGGTGAAGGTCAAAGCTATGAAGCACAGGGATTTACATGTTGTTTACACAAAAACTTTAGTTTCTAAATGTATCCAATAACTTAATGGACCATTTTGTCTTTTGTCTTATTTAGCATTTTGGAGGCAAATTACCTCACTAAGTCAACATTTTATAGAAGCTCACTAAGGCCTGGAGGATAGGATATACCTGAAATCTGATAGCCAATTATGAGCTTAAATATATAATGGTAAGGTGTGAGAAGTACTTTTATTTGGAGCTTTATAGGCCTCATAGGTTTGCCAATCTCACTCCCCATCAAATCACTTGGATGATATCAAGGTGGTCCTGTCTTTAAGGCATTCAAGTCGTGTAGTTTTGAATCCCACTTAAGTTATGACCAAAATGATGTAGTTTTGAATCCCACTTAAGTTATGACAAAAATGATGCAGGTTTCAATCCCACTTAAGTCATGACCAAAATGATACAGGTTTGAATCCCACCATTTGATAAGCCTAGATCAGCCACCATGGAGTGTCCTCCGATAAGGAACACTTTTCTAGTTTCCTTAATATGAAAAAACCTTTCAAAAGCTTTTGTTGTGTGAAAAATTAAATTAAACCAAATCCTTAGCTCACTCACTCTTGTGTTTATTCTTAATACTCTGACCCTGGAGTCAGGGTGACATGAACATTTCTTTCCTGTGAACACAAGGTGAAGTTTTACACCATAAAAAAAAAAAAATTAAAAGAAAACATTTTCAATCTGGGCACACAAGAATTTTATTGTCCAGAAGCCTTAACCTTGACCAAAAGCCCTCAAACAACCAAGAGTCCCTGTAATGGACTGAATCCAAAACAACAAAATATTCCTGTAAGGAACTGATTCCCTCCTGGACAAAAAGAATTATCCAGGAATTCAAGATTAGATCATTACTTTATCTGCTGAGTGTTGAAGCAATTTTGAATAAAAAGATTTTACAATTAGCTGCTGTGGTGAACATCTTGGATATTTGACTGGTACCATTTTCATTTAAGATAAGGCAGACATCATTAGAAACCTCCAAGTGAAAACCCTATGTTAATATGACCATGTATTCAGGGGAAGTAGTGACAACAGAATTTTCAAGATGGTCACCAAATTGGATTTATGATTGGTACCACTTTATTTAGGACCAACTAGCTATTACAAGATTTTGGGGAAGAAAAAAACCTTATTAATATGGCCATCAATTATGGGGAAGCATAGATAATGACAGAATTCTTTCAATAATTTGCACCAGTTTTATCTGTAACCAAAAGAACCATACAAAACTCTTCTGTTGAAGAAGTCTTTTAATAAAAACCCCTGTTATGATATGACCATGGGTCCTTTGACTCATAGAGGTAGAAAACAAGTATGTGTTCATAAAACAGAAATGCCCCACCAGTCACTTTAACATAACCCTGCATTAAAATGTGCACACAAACTAATCCTAAACCTATGTAAACATAACAAAAACTACTTCAGTGTGAAAGTTTGGTCACTGTGACCTCCAATGGCATGATGGTGTTGGATTTACCAATATGCATCCATACCCCAAGTTGTATGACTGAGTCATACATGGCAAAACAAATGACATAAATCAAAACTTGGCCAAAGTTTGACAAGGATTTCAGCAGTGTCCTGTTTCATCAGAAGTACCATGGAAAACTTAATTAAATTACAATCTCTCATCAGCCTTTAAGTCTAATTATTTCCTTTCAGGATCATACAAACTTACTTTTAAAAAAAATATCAGACTGTGTACTCTTCCTAAAACAGTTAATTCATTATATACAATAAATAACATAATCAGGTAGGAGAAGCAGACAGTAATGAATAATAAATGTATGGTACTGATGTCCATATATGGCTAGCATTGAATGTGTCTAACACACTGTAACCAACTAGACTATTGTCCAACAAAAGCTGCCCTCAATAACCAACATTGTCTGAAAGTTTACATGCCTTTTCTGTCTAATCAAGTTGAAAATATAAAAAACTCACATCAATAATCCCAGTGTATTTTGGTAGGTCACTTTCATTGTGTATGTAGTACATGTGACTTTGTGGGCAATGTACATGAAGCACACCCTAGTCCTGTAGTTTTAGTTGTAAGTGTGATAATCTATGAATGAGACACACCTGTACTAACAGTGTCATGGTGTTACTCCAAGGTCACTTTAAGATTGCTACTCCCACAAGCTGATTCTGGTTTTTAGGAAGGTAGACTTTGAACCTAAATTTGAAAAACTTATAAATAAATAGAATTACTCTAGAATTTGTATAAGCAGTTTATAGCATTCCCTATAAATTAATAGAATTACTCTTAAAATTTGTATTAGCAGTTTATAGCATTTCCTATCTGATTTTTTTTAAGCGTGCTAAAAATATGCACAAAATATGCTGTTTTTATATTATAACTTTGTCAGACTGTTACATCTCATGAAATTATTTATAACACTATATGTAATTATCAGCATGTCACATCCCATTATATGTAATTACCAGTCTGTCATATCTCATCAAATGCCTTGCAATACTAATTACCAGCCTGTCACATTTAATGAAATGAGTAAAAGCACTATATTACCAGGCTGTTTAAAAACTTATATGTAATTACCTGACTTTTAACTCATGAAATGACTACAAGAACTATATGTAATTACCAAGGTCTTAAACTCATGAAATAACAAAAAGTACTATATGTAATTACTAGGCTGTTAAACTCATGAAATGAACTACATGTATATGAAAAAAGCCAAACTGTCACATCTTAATTATTCCTGGACTTAAAATCAGTAAAAGTGTATCCACTAATCAGAGGCTAGTAAATTAATTACCAGCCAGACTAATAGATTCCATCAACCTATAGTTCTTACCAGTCAGCTAGGGAAGTACTAGTGAGTTCTTTTCTTTTGGCTAAACTGTGTACAAAGACACAAGTGATTAGCTTCAATTTTAGAAATATTGTCATAAACCAAGTTTTTAAAAATATTAATTTAAATGATGAGGATAAATGTAGTAGTATCTGTAAGAAGGGAATAGAACACTTACTGCATGACTGCTCATTTACCAAACACTTTTGGAAATAATTTGCTGAATCGATCCAAACTTACAATCCAAACCGTAAAATTATATGAAAATTGTCTTTATAGGAAATAGCAGCTTTGATGATCTCATTTAATTTTGCTTGCAAAATATGTTAAATGCAGAAGACATTGTACATCAAAAGTCCCAAATCTCAACTATTGTAAAGATTGTGTTATATCATACAAATGCTGTAAAAATATGTAAACAAAATGAATAACACAAACGATGAGTTTAAGAAAAAGTATACCCAATTGTCAACTTTTCGTACATGATTTGTTACATTTTCTTTACTTTCACATCAACAAACAAACAGGCAATTTAAAACACCTTGGGGTTTCATAAGTGAGTGGTTCTTTGTTTACAATAATTGTGTGTGTATTTATGTACTGCATGTACTGTATGTATGTATGTATGTATGTATGTATGTATGTATGTATGTATGTATGTATGTATGTATGTATGTATGTATGCATGCATGCATGCATGCATGCATGCATGCATGCATGCATGCATGCATGCATGCATGCATGCATGCATGTATGTATGTATGTATGTATGTATGTATGTATGTATGTATGTATGTATGTATGTGTGTGTATGTATGTGTGTATGTGTGTGTGTGTGCATAGTGCCTAAGTTAGTGAACATATGTAAAGATAAAAAATAATTTAAGGTACTACCCCATACACCAGCTCAGGTGGTGATGTAGGGGTACATGTAAAATCTTGTTACTTTATTTTTAATTAATAGGTCTAGGGA
The DNA here is from genome assembly GCA_016746295.1 of Potamilus streckersoni. Taxonomy (NCBI): domain Eukaryota; kingdom Metazoa; phylum Mollusca; class Bivalvia; order Unionida; family Unionidae; genus Potamilus; species Potamilus streckersoni. The sequence continues at coordinate 3,418,342 of JAEAOA010000432.1, forward strand.
AGATTGATCAGGACAAATAAAATTTCTAACTATAATAATCCTTCTAGCCACAAAGAAATTTATAATAAATTCTAGGACTAGATTTATTACACTAGATGAAATTACCTGCAGCTCATGAAAGGACTTAAAATATCACATATGTAATAACCATGCTGTCACAGCTCATGAAAGGACTTAAAATACCACATATGTAATAACCATGCTGTCACAGCTCATGAAAGGTCACAGCTCATGAAAGGACTTAAAATACCACATATGTAATAACCATGCTGTCACAGCTCATGAAAGGACTTAAAATACCACATATGTAATAACCATGCTGTCACCAATTAAAGAAACTGAACACTATGCAATTACCAGGACTGTGCATCTCTATATACCACTTCCTCATTCATGGAGGTGCATAACAAATAATAGTGTGAACTGCTGATGTTTTGCCATGTGCAGGTTGAAATGCTCTCATTGACCATTCATTTAATTGTAGCACATCTCATATGACTACAAGGTTTGGATTTGTGTTTTGTGGGGTTTAAGGACATTTTTCAGATCATGACAAATTATACATGAAGACCAGCATATTTGTGAAGGAAGAACCAGGAAAGACTCTTGAAAGAAGCACTGACCCATGGGAAGCTACTGCCTGGCAAACTTTCCCCCAGATCCCTGTTGGTCAAGCTAAGTGAAGGTAAAACAGTCTGACTCAAGGGACAGGTGAAATGTTTGAATGACCTGTGAAAGTGAGTGCCAAACAACACTTGGCCAGTTGATGCCGATAGTAGCATGAAACTGGATGACAATATAAATGATAACTGATTTTCAATGATATACCCCCCAGCCCCAATATAAGTACTGGCATAATTGATATTTTACCATTATCATGTTTTAAACATTCTCCACATTATCTACTTTCTACTTTGATTACCTGGACAATTCAAACATTTTTCACCTTCGAAAAGTATACAGGAGGAAATTCACACCTGACCATTTATAATTGGATGTAATTGTACACCAGAATAATGAATACTGTGGAATGATTGCAAACCAACTTAGAACTATACATGTACCATTTATACTTGCCTATTAGTTTAATCCAACTGCAAACAACATAGACCCTGGTCTGCTATTACATAATGTGCTAATAGGTCAGTATTTATGTTGTTTGTTCTACTGATAACTGATTATAAACTGGAAAGACACAGACATGATGGCACATTTTGCACCAGATTATCAGGGTCAGCAGTGATTCATAAGTAGGTATATACAGTATTCATTGAAAAAGTGTGAAGTCCCTACTATTTAAACAAGATTTTACACTTAACTATGAAAAAAAAAAAAAAAAAAAAAATGAGCATGCCTGTTCCCTGTTTGGAACCTCTCCCAAGAAACATTGGTATACTGTATTCCCAACTTTTCCAGGTCCCTTTCAACAGTTGAAAGTGTATCATGTGACCCAAACATTGCCCATGGGCAATATCAATGTTATCAATGATAAAATGATCATCAAATATCATATTAATATAATTACATTTTTTCCTTCAAGAAATATGATAAAATATTTAAGTACTGATATAATAATGCCAACTTTAAATATAATACCCTCAATATGTATTAGGTTTTAAATAATTAAAAAAATCTATTCAACTTTTGGGGCATGATAGATTAATTTATACATTTCATTTAAAAAAAATCAGTTTATAACATTTGCAAAATGCTGCAGTTAATAAACCTTCTGTGAAGCCAAATATAAACATCCAGGGCATTACAACCAGTTATCACATTTGCAATCATGTATTTGTATTTATGGGAACAAAAAAAAAAAAAAAAAAAAAAAAATGGTTCATTTCCCATTCACCAAATGGCTATTCACTCTGACAAATCCTCTGGAGGCACCAATTGGGGAAATTTTAAGCATCCCTTCATAACCAAAACAGGAAATAGCAGAATAGATTTCACCACATTAAAATTTAGCACTATTCCTAAAAGGAAGCTTTCTATTGTCTGTTCACTTAAGTACTGCACCTTTTTGTATATAAAAGAAACTTGAGCTGTTTGGAATGACAACATAATTTATTAAAGTGATAATAATTAAATATATTTTGTAAACAAGTGTTTACAGTATAAACTTGATAAAGTCCAACCGCAATCTCTACAGACCCAGATCTGCCATCACACACTGCACCACATATCTGGGTCAGTGTTGTTTGTTAGGTGCAATGTGTAGAACAAACAACATAGGTCCTGATCTGCAGGGGTCTAAGGCTACAACAGATCAGAATCTTTGTTATTTGCAAATTGACTTAACTAAAAAATGAGTACATACAGTAAATCCACACTTGGACGGGGCATGCATATCTTGGACCAGTTTTGATGATGACATATCAGATGATGAGATCCAAAACAGAAATTATTGATCTTCCTTTAGTCTATGAGTAATATTCTGCCTTAAATTGTTTAAAGAATTATAATTTATTACAAAATTATTGTAATTATATGTTCCAATATTATTGATAATTTGTATATCCAAACTTTTGAAAACAAAGTCAGCATTACAAAATAGTCTGTTACATAAGTACATATAGGTACACTGTACATAAATTTTGCAAATTTGGATGATTAGTATAGTATATTTAGTATAATGTTACATTACCAAAAATATAGGTTTTGACATGCAAACTTCTTAGACCCATAATGTGCCAGCAGATCTAGTTCTATGCAGTTGGTTAGGAGTTATCAGTAGAACACAGACCCTGATTTGCCATAGCATTATGTGCCAGCAATCTAAGTCAATTCAATTTGTTAGGAGCAATCATTAGAACATCAAAACATAATGTGCCAACAGATCTAAGTCAATGCAGTTTATCCAGATTAAACAGCAGAACAAATAACATTGATCCTGATCTGCCAACACACTATGTGATGGAAGATTAGGATCTAGGTTGTTTGAAGTTGGACACAGCTGACAAGCAAATATGTATGGTAGTATGATTTAATTGTTGTCTGCAAAATCTGCATCATTTCCATAAGATTTTTTCTTTCATGTGTTTCAAGAAATTTTAAAAACACACTGATCTACTATATCAAAATGTATCATATGAAAACATATAGTGTAGGAAGCCATTCATAACCCAATGGAATGATGAAAACCATCCTGAAAATTTGGACCTGAACAGTTTTGGTTGTCAACAAGAAATCATTAAAGTGAATGGAAGTATTTAGCATGTTTACAGTAATCTGAAATTGACATATTATAAGCTGTTAAATCCATACCTAGCATTAATTTGAGTCCTTGAAAAAAAAAAAAAAAAACAACAACATTGATTTAGTCAGAATTAGGAAGCATATCTAAATACAAAATTTATAAAATCCTCTTGTCACATGATGAAAATATTAGTCAAGTTCTTCATGACTGAATGAAGGCATTGTTCTTTCTACTTAAGAACCAGTAAAACTGAAACAAATGACATTTTATTGTGCATTTTAAAATCATATATACATCCCTTCCTACAAATAATGTATGAAGTATGTGAGCAATCAAAGTACAAGTGATCTTGAACAAAGGGATCAAGCTTTAATTAAGAAATTATGTGTGTCTGATGGAACATTGTGAGCAAGACACTAATTATGTGTGACATCTCTCTTTGATATGCATTACTCTGCACAGTTTTGAATCTATACAGTCGTAAAATTACCTAAAGGAAATTTTTAAAAATCATGTCTGCAATTGCAGCTTCCAAATCTTGTGGAAAACCCTGTATGTATTTCGGAGTGTAAACTTGCAAGTCCCACACTTTCAGAAGGAAGAAAAGGAAAATGAAAAACTACATGATCATTATTTTATTTCATACCTGGAACAAAACCTCAGCCTTATAATATCACATAATTGAGAAACTATTTTTCAGTAACTATCCATAACAATGACATCATTCTGCATTCTTCATGAGAGTTTTTTGAATCAGTTTACTTTTTACTGTTCTTTGACTTAACAAGTGTATGTGTGGCATTCTATAATTCAAAGTCTACTAGTATGGGATGTTCCTCCATTACTATGATTTTTTTGGTCATTTTATTGCAATCATAATTTTTCACATCATTTTTGTGAGTTTTGTCAACAGCAGTGGGATTAGCTATCTGTTTCATAACAACCCTCAACAACAATAAAATGTTCCAGGTTCAATTCAAGATGGATACAGGCCAGTATCCTTAAGTTTGTATTTTTAATGTGGATGGAAGCACTTTGCTTTCCAGTCTTATCAATCTTGCATTTTGTATGCTTTTAACTTTTTAAATCACGAGGACTGCTTCTTCTACTCAGGTCTCAAAGTTCTCACATTTGTAGTTCTGCTGCTATTTTTAGCAGCATCCTTCACCAGGGCTGACACAAAAATCACCAACATAAAAGTGATTTGACAGACACCTAACAGAGTTCATGTTCTTCTGATATTTAAATCACGAATCAAATTACAACTTTCATGATAGTGATTTGACAGACACCTACAAGAGTTCATGCTTTTTTTATATTTAAATCACCAATAAAATTACAACTTTCATGATAGTGAACAACTTCATTTAGAACATTTTGTTTCTAACAATAAGTCTCTCTTAACACAAGATAAAATGCTGCAGATTACTAACAAGTTTGCTGGGAAAGGTCAAAAGGTCATCAAAACCTATTCCTTTAATCAGTGACTGTCAGATTTTTGACTTGTTATAGGAAGATCTAGATTTTAACCAGCAGCAGCATACATGTTCAAGGTATTTGGGGACAATGTTCTCAACTGGTGCCCCTACATTATTACCATGGAGAACAGTTGGTTGCCAACCTCCACTCTTAAAAATAAGTTTATGAAGAAGTTTCCCCATTTCACTAGAAGAGGGTGAAATACAAAAAAAATTCTTTAACTCCAAAACAAAATGAGCTCCTAATGGCACCACATTCACCTGGTACCCATGGGCAATTGTGCCCCTCCCCTCCAAGCTGAATGTCAAGCTGCCACTCATTTTTATCAGACTGTTGCAAAATAATGCATGAAGAAGTTGGTGGAGATGTTGTTTTAATAGTTACAACAACTAGTTTTCTCTCTGAGTTACATCAGCCAGACACCTAGCCACCAACTTCTATCATCTTGACATCTTCCACCAATGTCTTCTCTGGATTTTCAATCCATAAATCTGGGTTATCATTTTTATATTAATGAGTTGTTTTTCCTATTAGAATCAATATTCAAGAACTACCAACACATCTGTCGGAATGCCCTTTTTACATCAAATGAGAATCCCTTTAAAACTTGTGCTCAACTGTGTTCAAAGGAAATAATGTCCTGTTCCTTGGTGAACATTATGCTAATAAAAGTGCCATATAAGTTACCTGTCATGATTGGACATAAAAGCAAACAGTTCTAAAGTTACAATACATTATCTGACCTCTATTACACACAACTGCATATTGAGTTTACCTGTATACTAGCAAGATGTTACTAGCTGTGTTAGGAACAATCTAGCAGTTATCTATGGTAAATTCAACTTCTTTGAGCTTAACTTCTGTGGCTAATTGATAAAAAAAAATAGAGTTGTGCATATATTCTGATGGAAATGGTTTTCATGGCAAAGCACTGCAGTTCAATTTGCAGTCGTAGCTATGGCAAGCAAAATTAAAAATTATTCATGTAATAAATAGCTACCTCAGAATAATTATCTCTCTCTCTCTCTCTCTCTCTCTCTCTCTCTCTCTCTCTCTCTCTCTCTCTCTCTCTCTCTCTGTACAAGCAGTGCAAGGTTGACTAGAGATTACTGATCTTTGGGGCTTAATGACCTTCACCATTGATCAATGTATATATACTTCATCTAAATTTATTGTTTTGAAACAATTTTCTGTTTTTACTCAACATAACCTTTACCTTTGGCCATGTGACCCCAAAATGTAAAGGTTTCTTTTTGACTCTAAGTACAATTCATTTGGTCATGAAACTTAAACAAAATTTTATTTAAATGAGCAGGAAACTGTGAACAGTTACATTAAATATGTGACATACTTTCACATACTAGTAGCAACACCACCCTAAAAGCAACTTACAGACTCATCCAACTATTGGAAAAATGGAAACCAGTCTAGAAATGGGTCAAGATAAAATAGAGTATATATGGATTTTTCTGGACAGGATTGGTTGAAAATGAAAGAGTTTAGTAAAAAGAATCTTTTGAGAGCTTATTCTATAACTTGAACTAAATAAATAAAAACATTGTTTTATTGATTGAATTTCAGTGCTTTTACAGACTTGACTTTGAAACACTAAAATCAGCACCTGACTCTTTGGTGCATAACTGAAAAAACTGTTTCAAATACACATAGATCCAAAAAATGCCATGGCTCACATGGAAGCTATCATCCAGGCTCTGTCTATAGGTTTGATCATGAGTACTCAGAAATTTTAAGTTATCATATTTTAATATCATGATGTTTGTATTGGTTTACTATGGGAAAGGAATTAGAACCCTAAGTCCTTAAGCAGTAAAGTATTTCCCTCACGATAAGACCTGGGTGTCAGCCTGATACATTTGTCAAAATGCAGGAGATGGGATTATTAATACTACAAAAATGGAAGACAGACCTATCATGAAACATGGTAGTCAACTGTGATAGCATGCCTAAGTATGCATCTATAACAAAATGGAATGTTTGGTGGCATTAACCACAGTGAACATAGGTCATTTAAACTATATCAAATCAAAGTACTTACTGTTTAAAATAACCACCATTTGAAATAATACCAAAACATTTTAAATGTCATGAAAAACTATTGAAAAAGCAGTGAAGTTATCACTACAAAACATTCCATTGCAAAAATTAGGTTTTTAGTATAAACAAAAATTAAGATTCTACAAACTTTTGGGTTACTAATAGGAAAAGAGCAAATCATTATATTTACCATATTAAAAGCAACATCACACTGTGCACTTAAAATTATTAGTTCAATATCTAGATAAGTTTTATGAGATAAACCTTGTCCCCATCACATGTACTTACTAAAAGCATTAGCTCCCTTTGAGCATGCTGAAAGCTCTCCACTTTGGAGATGCATTTTTTTCTATTTAACATGACTACAGTGAGTAACAAAGTCCTGTCATAATGAAACATTTAGCACACAGTGTGGTAAGCTTCATAAAAATAGTGATGTTCTTGGCTAGTTTTTGCAGCTGCTTTTCTCCCAGGGTGACAGTGTTTAGTTAGCATGTGATGCTTTTAAGCTAATTTTGACCAAAAGAGGGGTGTGTGCTTGTTAAAGCAGGTACATATATTATGAGGAATATGGTAAGATTTCTTGTTATCTTCAACCAAATTAAAACATTGGAACAGAGAACTGAGCAATAAATAATAAGGTGTTACATAACACAAATGCCACAACACAATAACCTACCATATATACTTACTTATAAGTCAAACTAAACATAACATGCCACAACACAATAACCTACCATATATACTTACTTATAAGTCAAACTAAACATAACATAGGCTGTAATCTACCATCATGTATTATACCAGCAGATTATGGTCTGTTTATTATACTGTGAACTCCTAACAAACTGCTTTGCCCTTTATCTGCCTGTATAGAGGATAAATGCAGAGCTTAACCACATATATGTATGAATGCAGTTCTAAAAGGTGACTTTATTGGTTTTGAAGGTGTAACATCATTTTTTTCCAGAACATAGGATATAAATGGCAGCCTGTATATTTGGTGGAGGAAGAACCTCGTAAAACACCATAAATAACCAATAACCCATATGAAACAAAACTACTGACAAGCCTTCTCACATCCATGTTGGCATTGCCAAGATTTGAACCCATGAATACAGAGGTAAAATGTTAAAGATCTCTAAAGATGAGCACCAGAGACCACTTGGTGCTACCTGGGGGCTCAAGGAAAAGAGATGAATGTAGGGCATTTTAAAACATACATTGTGTAACATTTAAGACCCATCTTCTATAGGTATTTTATGTTTCTGGTGTTCTTTTTAACAATGATGGAAATGCCATCACACCATGTGGCCTCTTTTTTCATTTGGTGCTTATGGTATATCAGCACATGATGTTTGTGCTGAAAAAAAATAGAATGCAGTGCCTTGCTTGGAGACAAAAAACTAGGTTCAGAGGACTAGAACCTGCATCCTTCTGGTCACATGTCTGGCATGCTAACCTCCAAGCTAATGCAGTTCAGCCACATAGCCATACATATAAACCAATGCTTAATTGGGCAGGTTTACCAATTAGGTAGATGTTATGCTGCAGAATAACCTAATAATTAAAAATGTGGACAGTGTCTTATGGACGAACACTGACATGGTAGCTAAGTTTCAGTAAGTAGAGCTAAGTGAAGAGGATGTTCTTGGGGAAAGGGGGGAACTTCCATACAGTTTTTCTGTACATTTTGATGTGAACAGAGTGACACTGTTCACAATGTATAGTTCATCATGAGCATAACAATGTGTACACTCAAGGTTTGTTCCGTTTCTCTGCAAGGTACACTTGGGTAAATTTTATTAATAACAATAAGGCAAATTTGTAATCTACCTTATTTCACATTGGAAGCAGTACTCTATTACAAGTGTGCAATAACTCTAATTAACTAACATTTAAAAAAAATATTTCTTATACCAGAATAAATAATTTAGATTCAAGTAAACTATATTGACAAATATTTTCATTTTTACACTCTATTTTTATGGGGGCAGCACAGGAAACATGTTTTGCACAGGAATAATTAATACATTTGATACATAATACACTGTCACCTGTTGACAACAAAGCTCACTGGTGATCAACTAGATCTACAGGTAAAATACACCTGATAACTCTAATCTCTAAACAGACACTAGGGAGTATATTCTGAAACAAATCTAGTACACATGCAACAAAGAAATTAAAATTCATACCTTTCCTATTCAACTCTTAAAATGGCCTTTACATGAGCATAAAAGTATATTAGATCTTTGTTATGCTGATTATCTCTAACAAACAGCATAAACTGAGGTCTGCCAAAGTATTATGTGATAGCAGATAAGGGTCTGTGTAGTTTGCAGGTGGACTGGACTTATAAGCAAGTTTAGAAGTATTATGTTGGAAGATCATTAAAGTTAGTTTTTTCTTTTAAATTTTTCTAGTACTTAAGTGTGTTAGTGTATGTATGATCTGGTAGTAGAACAAATTTAGTATCTGACTGTATTTGATGTTTATGAGTGTAATTATTGTTTAATAAATTGACTTTACAACTGTTAATTGTTGCTGGAATTTTAATTGAGACAATTTAGTACTGTATCATCATTATTTGAATGACAAAAACAAAATGGTGGAGAGGAGGCAGAGGAAAACTGAATGGCATTCAATAATTAATTTTACAAAACAAATGTGTACATTTATTTCACACATAGCTTGAAATAAAAATGTTTTTTTTTCTCTGTTCTTAATGGGTCAACCTCTTTTAAATAAAACTGTCCTTTTTATGTTCAAACCTGTTCTTGAGAAAAGGAAGATGAAAACTGACACAAAAAACAACTGCTTGCACTGAAAAAAAATTGACCTTTCTGTTGGTGTTGCATGTCTACATTACTGCTAGCATTGGAGTATAACTTTATCAACAACAGTAATACATGATAGATCACAGTGGTACTCCAACTCCCTAGGCTAACATACACAGAGGAAGAACTTGTCAACACAAGCACATTAAACTTTCCAATTCAACTAGTGAGCCATAGCTCTATTGATGTGTCCTTGAGCAAGACCTTTATTTACCACCACACAAAATAACCTCCAAAATGTTATGTAAAACACAAAATGAACTACTTTTTCCTGTAACAAGATACACATTTCACAGAGAGGTCATAAAGCCTAAGGAAATAGAAAAGAAAATATTACAATGCTTAGACAATTGATACATCATTCTCTTTAAAAATAATTTTACCAGCTATTAGAAATTTTGATAAATATTTGAATTATTACAAAACTATTATTTATTCTATTGTGAGTGCTGAGCCCCCCCCCAACATGTACATTCCTATCTGATTTACTCATGGAACAATTTTTCTCAATGGAAAATACAAACATCAGGATACAGTGAGTAAAACCTCTGACATGCCATTTACGATTATATAGAAACAGTCTCCCACAATTTTTTGGATTTATACAAACCTTTAATCAACAGTTCATCACTTTAAAGGAAACACTGATGATAATTGTATTGAATAAATTTATTAAATAAAAACTCTCCAAAGCAAAGTAAGCAACATTATTTGCATAATATGAACATAATTTTTAAATACAACATATTGGTCATGCAAAAATATAATCTGAAATTGCACAAAAGACTCAACAATTCCAAGAACTGTAATGTGTATAGCAAATCTACAAACAAGTTTGATTTGTTTATAGTAATTGCTATTACAGTGTATATAGAAAATAGATTAAATCTTTAACTGCAAGAAATTTCTATTACTTTCTTCAATGCTATATACCAGGCAATGTTTTGTACATTTATCATAGCCATACAAAAAAATATACGCAAACCATTCTAATGCATCATTCCTCAATTTATAGAAATCTAATGGTAATGGAAATGTAAAAAAAAAATGTCTTGAAATTAGTATATATATATATATATATATATATATATATATATATATATATATACACACACACACACACACACCAAATTTATGTGGTTTATACAAGCTTTGTTTCTTTTTGGACTGTATCACCTAATTTATTACATATTCATACCACACATACATGACTGTAAGAAAAATTCCAACTGCAAAAGAGGATCAGCTATGGCATAAAGTGTGGTCTGGTCAGCTATGCAGTTTTTTTTTTTTTTTTACTGAGTAATCTGTAGAACAAACAACACAGACCCTAACCTGCAGTCAGTCACATTATGTGATGGCCGGTCAGAATTATTTGTTGTTGCAGTTTGACTCTATTATAAGTTCATACAATATTTAGTATAAATATTGTTACAAAATGCATTACAGAAAAAGAGAAAAATATTAATAAAAGAAGACAAAACTAAGTAATATTATTTCTAAACCAGCTCTTCCTCTCACATCTATAAACAAATACATCATGAAACAATTTCAGGGTGTAAAGGGCTCACTGGACTTTTTCTTCCTTTTTCCCCGCTGGAAGCCCCAAAATTTATTTGCTGTAGTGGATTTACATACATATTGCCTTATTGATTCAGTACTGAACAGGTATGTGAAACAGACTTTAACAATGGGCTCTACCTCATTATTTGCACCCCAAATGGTAACAACTATTACATTAGGCAAAAAGAAACCCACAAAAATAATTATCCCCAAGGTGTGTTTAATCTGCAATTTTCTGCTATTTACTTCTTACTCTGATACTTATTTTGCAACAACAATAACAACAAAAATAAAAAACTACGGCAATAATTCGTCACAAAATTATATATATATATATATTTTTTTTTTTTACAAAAGTAATCAGTATTGACCTGGAATAATTAACATAATTATCATAATATATCATAATATATGTCAATATACAAATTACCATTTTTTTTACAAATATGCTATTTAAAATAACAAGAATTTGGTATAAATAAAAATTGAAGGGTGATTTGTTTTTCCTCAGATTTTGAAAAAAAAAAGTTATAAGTATTCATTTATTCAGATGAAATATATTTTGTAAGTTTTGGAATAACGTTAACAAAAAGTCTAGCTGACAAATTTTCAATCGGAATTTGATGAATCTGTTTACATCATACCCAAGTTCTGTCTCAGGACTACTTGCTCAAGTTTAAAATTATATTTACACCTTGTGTATTTATTTCCCCCAAAATGTTCTAATTCGACTTTGCTAAATTTGTAACAATTTAAAATAATAAATAATTTTTTTAAAAAAAAAATTATATATGTACTTGTACTCACCTCACCATGATGACTTTGCCTACCGTCCGGTGTATCTTGGGGAAGAAAATATAGTCTGACACTAGATAAAGTGTGAGACGAACTTCGATCCTCCCATAATAGTTGCAACTCGGCTATGCATACAGGAATAGTATTTAATATCTTCGTGAAGAAAAATTCTCCGAGTGATACAATTTTCTCTTTTCCATCTTTTGAAAATTTGAAGGCTTTGTAAAACGTGTAGGAACCGTGCTGTCCACATGGCGTGCCAATAAGCTGAAAAACAGCCATAATTTAGAGATGGAAAATATCACGATGCGGTACCCCTCATGTATATACATACAAACTGATAAATTCGAGAGAACTGGGTCATTTGCTCAATATAAACAGCCTCTATTTACTGAACATTTCGCCAGTATTCCAACATAAAAAATACAGCAAATATAATAAAAATAAATGAAATTAACACGCATATATTTACCTTAACTTTCGGCTTCTCCATCACATAACTTTTAGCATTTTATATTTGTAATAACTTCGTGTACATGTTGCCTGTACAATAGTTTTATATTTAGACCCTAATTAGTGACGTCACGTACAGAGATCCATACCTCATTAACATAATATATTCAAAACGGGAATAACTTCACTATCTTGTAATTTCTTCATTTATATATCATATAAATCACTTAAAGGAAAGCTAAAAAATTAAAATGATGTTTTTTTGCTTAATATATCACACAAATAAAGAGAAATAGTGAAAATAAAATTGTTCCACTCATCATAGACTGGTTTACGACTAAAGTATCAATTGATCAGAGAACATTAAAGATATAACATTTTGAAGAACCAGTTCTTAATGACGGAAGTGAACTTTGCTCATTTCTATAAGTGTGTTGTGTTACTCCCCGTAATATAAGATGAGATTAGTTAATCATATAGTATGATAGTACAGTGCCAGTCATATTTAGGTAATTTAATATTTCCAAAAAGTAAGCTCATACCTTACGAATAATTATGAATTGTATAGTTAAAGTTTTCATGACACTTGGAGGAAAATCAAAGTTTAGCAACTTAGCTCCCTAATTTCGACATAACAACACAGTGATTGATAAGTTATTTAAAATAATTTTTTAAATACTGAAAATTCTTTGGACTTTGTAAAATTTCATAAGACTAAGTGCCAAAAAGTTAAGTATTTTGTTTAGTATACTTTCTCTTTGATTTTGGCAAGTTTTCAATGTTTTCATCTATGCCGTTTTTCAAAATCATATTAAATTTTAGGTTTGAAACTTAAGATCAGTGCTAAATTTCTCCGCCTTAAATCTGTTAAGCTAGATATTTTGTTTTCTTGTCTTGCTTATAGTCATTTTTGTAGTTATTTTAATTTTATAAACATTTTGAACCACTCCGGTGGCATAGTGGTTAGAGCGTACGCATCGGATGCGAGGGGTCGTGGGTTCGATCCCCAGTCCAGCCATACCAAAGACTTACAAAAATGGTACATACAGCTGCCTCGCTTTACGCTCAGCATTAAGAGGTCAGTGTTAGGACTAGTCGGCCTGGTGTCTGGATAATGTGACTTGAACATCATGCTACATGTCTTCTGCATGATGCCCCAGTGCTAAACATCACTATAAACTGCCATACTGCAGACATCATAGCGATATGACTGAAAAATTGTTAACCATTGTAAAAAAATCATAATTACATCAAATAAACATTTTGAATCACAATCTCAAATTTTATATTCTCAACCCTAATCCTAAATATTCAACATATCACTTGTTATTTATGTTTTATTGCTAGTCTTACTACCCAAATAATTGCCTTATATAGTAAGTTCTGATGTTGGTTGACATCAGAATGAGTAGTCAAATATATTGCACACTTGGCAGCCCATATGTACACTCCCACTTAAAAATTTGTTGCAAGTGGTAGACTATAAAAACCGACTTTTATGTAAATTAATCGTTTCCGTTTACGTGATGACATTTAATGTTTGAGAATGATTTATTCGGATATTGCTAACTGTATGTGATAAAATTATGCAGATGAAACTTTTGTAAAGCAGACGAAATGCCTTCTTCATAATGGAAGTGATAAGTATGTTGTCACATTATTGTCATGTACTCTGTTTTGTTCAAGGTTAATTTCTGTGTTTTTTCTCTGCACAAAATCTATTTTTAAGCCTGTGCCGACCCTCTTATGGTTTGACATGTCTGGTTGTATAATAATCAATGTTGTCAATTGCATGACTGATAAAACAATTTTTCTGCATTTAAACAAAATGCCATGTGTTTTTAAAGGCAGTGATCTTGTCATGTGATTCAATAGTCACATTTTTTTCAGTAGTAATTGGCATTGTTTAATGAAACTATACAAGATCTGTAGTAAGGCCAACTTTGTTGGGGGCTGACTCTGTAATGGGCCAAATATGTGATGGGGAAGTTTTTTATTTTATTTTATATGGGACGAATCTTTAATGGACCCACATTGTTCTGGGATGACTCTGTTTTGGACCATATCTTTTACGGACCAAGATCTCATGATACCTATATACACACATAACAAAATAAAAGACACTAATTATGTCCAATTTGACTTTAGTTCTCAATCACAACAAAAATTAATTACTGATTCTAATCATAGTTAAATTTTAGTATTATCCTTCATAAAAGATTAAAATTTTGGTATTATCCAGATGAATGTGTGAGATAGAGACAAAAAGGTAAGTGATGGAGTAAAATCAAGTGATGAATTTGTGAAATGTGCACAAGTTTTAAAAAAATGTATTTGTTTTTGTTCAATTTTGTATTTTGAGGTGCTGCTTCTGGAGATTATTATTACTCTACCTACTTGAAATAAATTATTATTACTACCCCGTTCTTCTCATGGTTTCAAATTAAGCTTGAACAAGTTTTCTACTATAACTCATGCATCCTTCCCAAATCTGTTGTCCACACTGTAAAAGTTGGCATGATATGAATTATGTCCCTATATGTGCACTACATATCAGTCAGTCAGTTAAACTATCAAAACTAAAATCATGGGCAAATTAAGGAGACGGCTAAAAGAAGAGAATGGAGTTTACATAGGTGCATTGACCACATTGAGAAAAACAATTCCAGTTTTGTCACTGCATCACTCCATATGCAGGATTCTAAATAATGTTTAATCCCAAAAAATCGATTAAATTTTCATTAAATATCTTAATTTCTATACCTATAGTCATTAAAATGATATATGAATTATAAATATAAACCAAATAGAGCTAATTTAATAATTTTTGGAATATTTTGCTAATGTTAGGAGATAATGCCACAGCTTCAGAGTCAATAATGGATCAAAAGTGAAGTTAGACTTATGTTTTTAGCTTAGCATTTGGTAGTTATTGTTGCTATCAAATACAAATTGCAATATAAGAGAAGGTAGAAGACTGGGTACTTAAGCAAAAATTATGCCCTGATAAATGGCACCTGGAAATATTTGCTACTAAGAGTTGTCATTTAAGAGAAAACCTAGCCATTGAACTTATCAGTATATTATCCTTGACCTGTCATGGTTCATGTCCTCAATTCTTTTTAATTTTTCAATTTAATTCTTGCCTTTTACTATTATGAGAAACTATTAACATTACAATAGAAATTGTTGAAATATGTCTTCTTTTTTATTCATTGAAAAATGTTTTTGAACTCTCTAAAATTTTGGCAAGCCACTATTATCATGAGCTATCATTATCAAGGAAATGTGACATAAGATTGGAATGTGACAGGCCATGGTGTAGAAATTCATTGTTTATGAGGTCACTGTGTTATAAATATTTGCATCTGAAATACATTTCATTTCTTTCAAAAGCATGTTGACAATGAGAACAAGTATAAATAATCATGACAAAAATTTCAAAGAGAAAGAATATGATTGATTTTTCAAATATTGCTTTTCATGCTGTTTAATAAAATATTTTATAAAATATATTTTGAATTTTTGCAAGATATTTTTTCAAGCTATGTATTAAAATATTTCAGTGAAAAAATTCTTACTGAGGAGTTTTGCATTATATATATATTTTTTCCTGCATGTTTTTAAGAAGGGCATGTTACAGTAACCAAATGTTACATCTTTACGACTCGAAAATCTCTATTGTGTGTTTCCTGATAATAAAAAAGGTAAAGGCAAAGGTAAATGAATGTGAGCATTGCCATGGCTTAAACAGCTAACTCTTACTTCAGGGCTATGACTTTTTGGCAAATATTTCATTAGTTGGGCATTTTCATTCAGGTTTCTTTGATTTGAGATGTATATTGTTGAATATTTCTTGTTTGACATATACTCTTATTGTCAATGAACACTTGTGTCACAGTTGATGTCAGGATCTTGATAGAAGCATTCGAGGTTGTGATATACATGGCACACAAATCAAGTATGGGCACAAATTTAAGATGGTCAGTGACAATCACTCCATATCAAGGCACAGAGAATATTAAATTTGGACAGTATTTCAGCCTTTCTTTAAAAAATATGACTGAAAAATTGTTAAAACTGCATTAAAAATCGAAATCACACACACATTCTTCTTAAAAAAATATACCAGTGCCTAACTTTAGAAAAGACACTTGATGGACTGAAGTGATGTATATATGTACCAGTTTGAAACTATATTACTGTCTTGTGTTGATGTGGAAATGTACCAAATATTAGTACTTCTACCTTCTTCATCAGCAGGGTAGTAAAACAATTCTGTATATGTCAATGGAGCAGCTGAATATTATTCACACCTGGTGTTTTTTTCAGCATATTGTCAGAATCTTTGAGGATATTGCCAATCTGAATAAAATGAGATCTTCACTACCTCACTGTCAGCTGACAGTGACTACTTAGGGGTCATGTTCTAGTGACCTTTGAATTAACCAATATAAATGCAAGTTTCAAAAGTACGAAAGTGAATGATTGTTTGGCATGTATTGATGCTCTGTAGCCACACTGCTTAGATTCCAATATGCAAAGATATAAGACTTAATCTGATTGGTTGTGATTATAGTAATAAAATAGGCCACCAGAACATGACCTCTAAGTGGTCACTGTCAGCTCTATACATAGGAAAGTGGATATGATTTAAATCAATAATATATATCCTTAAATAAAATAATGCCAGAAGTGCAGAAATTCACAGTAGAAATGTAAAATGGTATATATCTTTTTATAAGAATTTTGTTTTCAGATCGTCTGCTATATTAGTTCATCTGATACTACTACTATTTTCAATCTTCTTTCTTTGTGTTCCATATAAGGACATGGCATCCTTGTTTGGAAACAATAATATATGGCATGCATTTATTGAATAATGTATCATAATATCCAAATATGGTATAGAAGTAATTTTTGGAAAATGATTTATGGCAACAGTCTTTGTATAAAGTATAGTTAGTGGAAGTATTTAAATATATTTTACCTTTTATAGATTTAATAACTTTGTTATGAGCCAAATGATCTGAAAAACGTGATTCTTCATTGGTTACTTATTTCATCTTTTTGACAATATTGTACAATATAGTATCATTTCA
This sequence comes from Potamilus streckersoni, assembly GCA_016746295.1. Classification (NCBI taxonomy): domain Eukaryota; kingdom Metazoa; phylum Mollusca; class Bivalvia; order Unionida; family Unionidae; genus Potamilus; species Potamilus streckersoni. The sequence goes on from JAEAOA010000432.1 coordinate 3,435,828, forward strand.
TAGCTTCGACATGATCATGACATTGCATCTAGCAGGCAGTCATACAACATAATTATGTATGGGTTTGAACATCTTACTATCTAAGATGCAATGCCCTATAACTGTTTTAATCATATTGGCAGTTTGGGGGCAATTTTTAAGATTATCTGCCATGTTGTTTTGTTTGTCCCTTGAGTTGATGAAGACCACTCTAGTCATCCATGAGTTGGATATCTACCATACCATTCTAAGCAATACATGTATTATGTTATAACTTGGCTTCAGACTTTAAAACTTTTAGCCCTTTAACATCTAGAGACCTCAAGGGAGTAAACTGGCACAGTTTGTATATTTTATCCAATTAGCTGTGGATATGTCATGGTGACATAAAATGCTTTTGTGAATCAGTTTCTTGAATAACTTCATGTTGTAATCATGATATGCAAATATAGCAGACTAAATAAAATATGTATATCTGGTGTCTGCAAATATAGCACAGACTAAATAAAATATGTATATCTGGTGTCTGCAAACATAGCACATGTGCCACTGGTGGCATACGAGGCTTTTTGGAAAGGCATATGGTACAAATTGTAATTGTGTAGTGTATATCCTTAAAATGTTAATTAAATTGGTACATCAGATCTAAAAGGTTGATGATACCTGAAGTATATCATCAATATAAATCAATGTTGAATGTTTCTAAAGAAAATCTACTTGTGTATCTGACTTTTTTCTTACATGCAGTAGTAGCAATATTTTGGTATTCTGTAATGGGTTGACAATTCAGACTGAGACTTGTCGATGCACCATAAGATATGTGTTATTGTGGACATTGTTTTGTTACTGAAGATGAATTGTGTGCTTTAGTGATTGTTCCAAATATTCAGAATTAAAAGAACTATCATTTCAGTATTCATGTTATAATAGAGCAAGTAAACTCTCTAAAATCATGCCCAGCAATGGTCTATATTATTTTGTTGAAACTGGTTTAGCACATTTTTAAAAGGAATTGATTTGATCTTAATTAAACACTAAGTTACATGGTAATGCTTTGATCCTTGCAGTTTTTATATATATATACTGTTGTTTGATGAGCCTGTGGCCTGAATTACCGGAATAAAGAAACTAATGGAATCTAATCAATCCTGTTATTTCCAAAACCACTCCCTTGACAGGGAATCTGACCTTACAATCATTCATCTCTACTTGAGGCAAAACAATGAGGACTCTCCACTTATCATTTACAATTATATAACCATTCCAGACCAGAACCGAAGAAGGCTGTCTCAAAAGCTTCTCTATTATTGGACCTAACCTATATACCATAATGCTCACAACAGAATTACTACACATATTATTTCTGTTAATAGACTTTTAACAATCTGGCATTTCATATGTACTTGCTTATTCCAGGAGTTAAACTGCAAATTGCACAGACCCAAATCTGCCACTGCAATTCAGTCATACCAAAGACTTATCAAAATGGTACTAACAGCTGCCTCATTTTGTGCTCTGCATTAAGAGGTTATTGTTAGGACTGGTAGGCCTGGTGTCAGAATAATGTGACTGGATGGGACATGATCCTACATTTCTGGCATGATGCTCCAGTGTTGGACATGGTATAAGCTGTTAGCTGAAGACAGCATAGCTATAGCTTGTTTCCTGATGAAATAAATCCTGTATGTATTAGTACAATTATTTGTCCCCACCCTTAGCCAAAATTTCCTCTTGACTCTTGCCACCCTATTTTTGATATTTGGACATTTATGCTGGGGTTTATAAATGGACAGATATCAAAAATGGGGTGGAAACTTAACTAACTCCACACTTTGAGGCTGTAAACCCCATAAACTGTAAGACTAAGTCAGGCGTGTAGAGTGTTCTTTCAATTTCACTTGGCCAAGAATGCCAGACTAGTATGCATTGTTACATGTTACATGCTGACAAGGCTTATATGGTGAGGTGCTTATTTACAATGCCATGTTATTTTAGTCTGTGTTGCATTTGAAAATTTCATAGATTAATTTGTTTCTTGATTTTTAATGTAATTATATCCTGAAAATCTGGATTGCCATATGTTTGCTGTATGTTTGCTGTACTCTCTTATAAGTTGAGTCAAACTACAAAGATCATAATATGTCTTAGGATAATGTGTGTCTGCAGATCAGGGTCTGTGCTTTTTTGATCAACTAATTGCTCCTAACAAACTGCACAGGCCCAGATCTGCCAGTACATTGTACACAGCAAGATCTTTGTGCAGTTTGCAAGTGCTATTGTCATATAAGTGAGTGTATATGGTAACTAATCACAAGTCAGTATGTAGGGTGAGTTAAATACACATGTAGGGCAGGCAACTTGATACATATCATACAAATTATTACAAAATACACCCAGAATGTATTACAATAGTACCAAAAAATTTTCCTGTATCTCAGTTTGAAGATTTTTTTTTTGAAGACAAGATCACAAAGAAAAGTTATTTCCACATCCCTTTTGAAATGGTGTACTGTTGAAATGCATTGAAGCATAGTAATGGATGTCCCTTTTTACACCTCACTTTGAAAAAATCCACATCCATTCTTAGAAAAACCTGTTGGATTCTAGTGCTAATTTAGCTACATTCAGGGCTTTTTCACATGCTTAGAAGACAAAAACATATTGAGGTCCTTCAATACTTTTTGGGCCACTATTATATGCATCCTATAAAATCCTGTCTGCTTAAGTTTTATAATACAAGGACTTCATTCACCTTTTATTATACTCAATAATAGCTAGAAATTTTATTATGCTCATTAATGATAACTAGAAATTTTATTATGCTCATTAATGATAACTTGAAATTTTATTATGCTTAATAATGATAACTTGAAATTTTATTATGCTCAGTAATGATAACTTGAAATTTTATTAATCTCAGTAATGATAACTTGAAATTTTATTATGCTCATTAATGATAACTTGAAATTTTATTATGCTTAATAATGATAACTTGAAATTTTATTATGCTTAATAATGATAACTTGAAATTTTATTATACTCAGTAATGATAACTTGAAATTTTATTATGCTTAAGAATGATAACTTGAAATTTTATTATGCTCATTAATGATAACTTGAAATTTTATTATACTCAGTAATGATAACTTGAAATTTTATTAATCTCAGTAATGATAACTTGAAATTTTATTATGCTCATTAATGATAACTTGAAATTTTATTATGCTTAATAATGATAACTTGAAATTTTATTATGCTCAGTAATGATAACTTGAAATTTTATTAATCTTAGTAAAAACCAGAAAATAATATCCCATCTTGATGTTATCCAATACTTGCTCAATATAAAAAGAATTTTCATGGGTCAGATTACACAATCTACTTTTCCTACCCCAAGTCACTAATTACCCCCCTCCATGAATTGATTTATTTCCCATTTCCAAACACAGCAAATGAAATACATTCATAGTTGAGTCTTCAAGCTTTTTGAAAAGCAAATATTTTGTCTATTTTAAATTCTCAGCTATTGTACTAGTAGTTAGAGTTTTGGCAAGTCAGGTTAAGCAAGATATATTCCAGAATTGAATGAATGACAGGGCCGCACCATGTACTCATCATGCTCAGCAGCATGTCATTATGGTGATCATGGCACATATAAATAGCACTCTCAGCAGTTTCATTTCTCCAATTGCTTTATTTTTTGTATTTGCTGAATTTTTTGTTTACCATTAAGATGGACGTTAATGGCAACAAATTATATATATATATATATATATATATATATATATATATATATATATATATATATATATATATATATATATATATAAGAATTCAACATTTTTATTAGCAGTAAAGAAATTATTGACACATTTTTTATATCACTTGAAATCTTGTAAATGTCAGCAGTTGATTAAACCTTTGGTTGTTATAAATGCACAGGTTCATTAACATGTGGAAAATATGCAAATATACATTTACTGTTATGTTTCTTTGATTTATTTTATTAGAGTAAGTAGGCCTATGATCAGAGATGTAAAATGATGACATTTCACAAACCCAGTCAACCAATTGATTCATCATTGATTAGAACTTGGCATATGTATTGTATGTCTTCCTTCAGGTTATGTTTTAATGATTGTCATAAATTGTTAAATTGTGGGTATCATTTGCTTGTTTTTTTTCTTCATCATATTTGGAATGTGGAAGTGATCTCACACTTGTAATACTAGGAAATACCTATCCTGCACACATGGGACATTTGGGTCAAATTAATTAGATCTGAGGTTACTAATACAGCTGAAGTGCCAGTTTAATAAAAGTTATGTCTAACCTGTTTGCTTTTGCACAGAGAGAAAAATACATTGTATGAAAAATCATCTTCAAATAGTGTGCATGACTGAAAGGTTCTGGAATACCAGAATTTCCATAGACCAACTTGCAGATTACTTGTTGATATGCATTGTTCTTCATTCTTTTCCTTGTCACTGACATCACTGTTGCTTTAATATACATAAATAAGAACTTGCCTTCACTTTGTATGTTAAAATTGCAGTTTGAGATTTTATTTCATTGTGTTGAATTACCTTGATCAAGCATGTTTTCTTTGTGAATTTCAGAGAGAGAGAGAGAGAGAGAGAGAGAGAGAGAGAGAGAGAGAGAGAGAGAGAGAGAGAGAGAACATGCTTGATTAAGGTTAATGATAGAAAGTTATTCAGTTTTACATTTTGTATAGCCTTGCATAGTTCTTACCCCACATGGGTGTTAGTATGACTTTTATTGTTTGAGAATTATCTTTTTAGCTTCAGTAGCTATTTATTTAGCCTATCTTGATTCTGTTCATTGTTTTTATTACAGTTAAATTCTAATTCAGATTCCTTTTAATACATCTTGTCCAATTTTTATAATGGAAAAGCAGGCTGCACACCAGTTTTTCCTTTTATGTTTTGTGTTTAGATATTGAACACAATTTCATTCACAGTTCAGGATAGTTTCTTTATTATTAACAATCTCATCAAGCTAATTTTGCCATCATCAGTTCTCAGTTGAATTACATTTAAATTATCACTATTATTATTTGATTGTTTCTTTTATCATCAGTACTGAGCTTAGTATTGCTACCATTTTGCATTAAAACATCAGATTGTTTAAATTCTTTAGAGACAATGCCATGAAATGGCAAATTTTTGCTATTATAAAATTTGTGTAGAGGTAGGTGTGGGTAGTTATGGCAACAGGCAAATCCCCTGGAACAACCATACTTACCTGTCTTGTACAGACTGCAAGATGTCAAATGGTTGTTCCTTTTTCAGCCTTTTTCTCCATCCCACCAGTCTCAAAAAACTTTCTTAAGAAATATTTCAGTGAACTTGATACTAAGAAAGCTACAGGACTTGATCAGATTGGTCCACGACTCATCAAATCTTCTGCCTCTGCTTTTGTAGATAGCATAACATTCATAATCAATTTAAGTATTGCATCCTCATGTATTCCCAAAATATGGAAAACTGCAAAAGTAACTCCTATTCACAAATCTGGTCCTAAGGATGATGCTGATAAAAATCGGCCAATCTCAATACTACCAAACTTATCAAAATTGATTGAAAAGCATGTCCATGATTCATTCATATCATATTTAACCAAACACTTTCTGTTATACCCTAATCAATCAGGCTTTAGACAGAAACACTCATGTGAGACTGCCTTGATCTCCCTAACTGATAAATGGCTTCAAGCACTTGATCAAGGTAGAATAATAGGTTCTGTATTTGTAGATATCAGAAAAGCTTTTTACATGGTAGATCATGAAATCCTTTTGAAGAAACTGAAAATCTACCAATGTGATGAAAGCACAGTTAGATGGTTTACTTCATACTTAAGTGAGAGAACACAACATGTTTATATTAATAATGTTCTGTCTGAACCTGAAACAATTAGATGTGGAGTACCACAAGGCTCAATTCTGGGTCCGTTACTGTTTATTTTATTTATTAATGACCTACCACTTGTATTAAAGGACTCAGTATCATCTACAGATCTCTATGCAGATGACACAACATTGTCAGACATCCAAAACACAAAACAAGAACTCAAAATTTCTTTACAGAATGCCCTAAACAAACTAGAAAATTGGTACACATGCAATGGCATGGTGGTCAATACTGGTAAAACTAAAATATTACTTATCTCAACACGGAAAAAAAGAACAAAACTTGATAGCAATGAACTATGTCATGACATGGAAGGATAAAAGGTTGCAAATGGTCTGTCACATAGTCTACTTGGTGTTTTGGTAGATAATAACCTATCATGGACTGAACATATCAAACATATCAGTAAAAAAGTCAATTCAAGTTTATGGCTTCTCAGTAGGATAAGACACTTTCTCCTGGAAAAGCACAGAAAACTATTTTATAACAGTTACATACAACCCTATTTAGACTACTGTAATACAGTATGGGGTAATTCAAATGATAAAAACTTAGCAAAGCTGGCACATCTCCAAAAAAGAGCTTTTGAGTTAATATCAATCCAGAAAGAAAGCAAGGAAAATTTAGCTGGTAAGTTAAAAATACTACCTATTAAAGACCGAATCTGTTTAAGAAAAGCCAAATTAATGTACAGGATAGCCAATAATAGTGCTCCTGAATATTTACAATCACTATTCAAGTATATGCTACCTGGAAATACTCCCCACCTGTGATCAGTGTCTACCAAACATTACAAAATTCCAAACCAAATAAGGAATTATTTTAAAAAAGTTTCAAATACTCTGGAACTTTGCTCTGGAATAGTATTTCAGTTGAGATTAGAAATGACCACTCTATTTCCTCTTTCCAACCTAGTATATACAATTGCTTCAGAGATGCAGCAAAAATAAATAAATTCCTTTGAATGAGGGCCTCAAGGTAGATTAGTTCTTAGCTAATTGAGTTACCCTCTTTAAATAAAGTCATAATAATAATAATAATAAAGTATTCATTTTATATGTCAATTAACAGCTGATCATTGTAAATAGGATTCTGATTGGTCTAAAGTTTCTTATCCAGTTTATCTTTGCTTAATGGAAACTGATAGATAAGCATTATTATCAAACATGGCATTCCAACATGTCAGTAGAGAACATGGACACATAAAGTTTGGACAAAGAAAGCATAACAGTAGTTGCATTCCATTTAGGGTCACTGGGTGTCCCAGTCCTACAATATTGAATGATTAGTTGATCCACAATGGTGATGTAGAGTCCCTCAGAGTAGATATGTCTCATTGTTGGTCCATATTAACCAGTCAGGGTCTTTCACTAACCTAGAGAAAAATTGGCTTATTCCCCAAGATTTCATCTGTGTGGATGAGAAGACAAGATTTTGTCGCTGAAAGCCAGGGCTATGTTATCTGCTCATCTTTATCTTTTTTTGTTGGGAATCTAAAACTCCACAGCAGATTTGATTCCTCTAGGATAGCACTTGTGTTCTCTCCAGTTTCAGTGAACTACAAACTGTACAGGGACCCTCTACATGCTTGGGTTTTTCTAGGTCTGGATTTTCACCACTATCCTATATGGTAGACCCATCAGGACTGGTTTCAGTCTGGAATCCCAGTGCATTCCGCCAACCTTCACTCTTTTCTGTTCACTTTTGGCACACATTAAACTCCAACCTGCCCTGATGACATATAGATAATGGGACAAATTGCTACTACATCTATGTCACTTCTACGGAAAGAAATAGTAATGCCCAGCCACTCTCCTGCCTGGAGTGCAAGAAATGGTGATACTCTATCTATCCTCATCAGCTTCAATGTACACCTCCTTTCAGACAGTTATTACCTGTTATCTATGGACTTTAGACTGAAACCAACTGGCAAGAATTCCCTTTCCATTATTGGACAAAATCACTATGATTTGATTACAACCAGATCTCTTTCTTCATTCAGCCACAACTGAAGAAATATCACAGAGGTTTTTGACAGGCCAAGACATTGCACAATGATGTAAAGGGTGATCCATCTCCCTCTTTCTTGAGAATTAAAGTCCCAGCTTTGAATTACCATGTACATTCCCAAAAGTGTCCCATTAAACCACCCCAGTTGGATGCAACTTCATCCAAGTGAGTATTTGGACTGTAGCCTGGGCATGCCTTCTCATTAAAACAATTCAAGTTAGTGAATAGGAATAGAAACCTTGGTGCTTGTTCATCACCACAGCCTCTCACACTCTGACTTACACTTAAACACTTCATTTACTAAGATGGAAGAGGCCATGCTGAATCTACCTCCATCACTAACACTTGCAAGAAGCCGTGGCCAAGACATCCTAGCATGCACTGTGGCAATGGCTTTATTAATCCTGGCATGCACTGTGGCAATGGCTTTATTAATCCTGGCATGCACTGTGGCAATGGCTTTATTAATCCTGGCATGCACTGTGGCAATGGCTTTATTAATCCTGGCATGCACTGTGGCAATGGCTTTATTAATCCTGTTATGCACTGTGACAATGGCTTTATTAACAGAACTTCATACATGCAATGATGTTTGCATTGGAATCCTTGAATACTTGAATCACTATAAAGACCTAAGGACTACCCAATTGGAAGCCAAAAACCCTCTGATGGACTCATTCCTATCTTGGCTTTACAAGGATACGCAACATAGATCTTTCACATCTACTCATGCTCCATCACAATCTTCAAGGAAGAATACTAATGCAAATAGCTTACAAGGGCATCTGTTAAATTCTTCCAGCAAATCCAGATAAATTCATGGCCTAAAATGAGACCTCTTCTTTGGCTTGAATTCACTGTGGAAATTGCCAAGGAGGCAGCTCCAGGGATTTAAACCCTCTCCTGCTGTGTATTCCTCTCCCTGTAGGTGCTTGTCTAGGCCTGTTTTCTGAGGCTTGTTGAAGCATCAGGGATAATGGCTGAGTCCTGTCAACTGTGAGCAGGAGTAGTACACTTTGGTTTCAGGGACAAATTTCTGCTTTCAAGAACCCCAGTATTTTTTTTTTTGTAGTCCAGTCTGGTAAAACTAAAGGAAGAGGTGCACACTCCTTTACAAAAAGGAATAGCTGAGAGGTCATGACAGATGTTTCTCATGCATTCTACTCATGAATCTTCATTGTCAGAACGAAAAAATGGAAAGTTTAATTGTTCTTTCCCCACTAAACTGGTTTCTTTTGGAGGAACTTTTCAAGATGGACCACTAAATTATTCAGAACACAATGCATCCATCAGATAGGGCAGTTTCCATTGACATTCAAGGATGACTTTGCCCATCTCGTTATTTCCTCCACATTGAAAACACAGAGACTTTCTCCAATACAACAGCTCATAATTCTCCACCTTCATGTTTGAATCATCTCAGGTCATCTTGTTGCCAGAACAAGTTTTTAGGCCAGGTTGCTAATTGCATTATTCAGCCCAGTAGAACTTGGACATCCATGGTCTGTGATGTCAGGTGGAAAATCTTCTGTGAGTGTGCAGTAGGAAAACACATTGATCCTAGCAATCCCTCTATAAATTCAATTGTCTATTTCCTTTTCTTTTTTTTTGAGAACAGATGATATCAGTATCAACTATCAAGGGCTATAGAACTGTCATTTCCAGCATACTTAAATTCTTTCAGGGCTTAGCGGTTGGTTTAGATTTGCACAGTATTTTGAACTATTTTGTTTCCTGCTGTCTTATGTCCAGAAAGTCCATGAGGTTCAAGCTGTTGCTGTCTAATGTGCCTATCTAATTATTCCTTCAAGGATGTCATGAGTGTAGTATTTTTACAGTCCCATGCTAATTAGTAGAACAAAGAACAGGCATTTAGGCATTTTTTGCTGGGGCCGATAGTTGCTACACATGGCTCAGAGGAACACCAGCATTCTGTATGTGAATCTCTCCCTCTGAGTATATTCCAATTTGTCTGTTTTTGGTCAGTTTAACAAATCATCCTACCCACATAATTAACCAATTCAGCTACACAATAGTGACAGGTAAGTTTTGTAAGACATATCTGCCATTATAGGGATATACATCAATATTTCAACACACTTGCAGTGATTTGTAGATTTTTAAAAAACTTGCATCTATATTATTATTTTTGTTTTGGTTAAAGAATATTATTTGCTTATATTTCCTTTACTGTTGGATTAGGTTCATCTAAACAAATAAATTAACATGAAGACATTTCATTCTGCAGCAGATTTGTTCACCATTCAGAGGTCAAGAGCACAACCTTTACAGTGATGGTTTGAGTGTACTGGTAGGTTTGATTTCAGGCTTGGCCTTATTGTTTACATTTATCTTCAGTGCGGAGTTTGTTTTTGCTATTGGTAGTTTTAGTTCAGATCTGGCTCAGGTTTGTCAAATTAGTTGTCTCCCCTAATACAATATATGTATCACTTTTCCGTGAACATCAGCTCAACATAATAATGGCTACATGATGTTAACTAAAGGTAAAGTGCAGCAAATATAAATGCAATGGCAGATCTGGGTCTGCAGTTGGACACAATTTGTAAGTGAGTATAGTTAGTATGACCAGTATAGTTCTTTTATAGTCTGACAAGTAGATTCATTTAAATCATCTGAATGAAATTGCATCATTGTTCAAGAATGCTATGATTTAACTTATTATCTCGAATCATGCACTAGTCACATTTGCTGATTCTAATGCCTAGGTTTTTACAAAAGAAATAAATCCTTGTTGGCAGAAAGTTTTTTTACTGATTACTTGCTTGAAAAGTTTAGCATTTTTTTTATTGATTATTTCATGTACAGTTTTTGAGGGAGTACTCAGGTATATTGCTCAAAAGCTATTCCCATCTGTAGACTAATGGCTGTATGCAAGATCCATAGAAGTACATGAAAACCTTTTCTATCTGTAGACCAATGGCTGTATACAAGATCCATAGAAGTACATGAAAACCTTTTCTATCTGTAGACCAATGGCTGTATACAAAAACAATGTATCTTATGAATATTGACAGAAACATCAAACACAAAGGTGATTTTTTTTGTCGATGAAAAGATCAAGTAGGTTATGGATGATGCAAGAAACTAACATGTCTTTTGGAACCTATACGGGCATGCAGTTGGTTTGTAAAAACAGAAATTTATGAACACCACTCATGACTGAAGTATTCTTTTGTTTGCAGATACCACAGAACTACAATTTTCTCCATTGTGCAGAAATGGCAAATATTGTAATAGATGTTGTGAGCCATTTGCCAGCTGATGAACCACAGGGCAAATTTTCCATTATTGTTTCTGATAATAACACGGCAGCTGGAGTCATCCGTAAAGTATGTAAGGAAAATGGGATTCCTATGAAGTCCAGCTATATCTTATGTGATGCTAACCGCCAACAGTTACAGTGGTCAAACACCTTGAGGAATTGTGGCATCTCCACAGGTTCTGTACTTTACCTCTACTCAGAAGAAGGTAGGTAAACTTTTAAAAAAGGATTTTGTAGGATATGGAAAAAGAATGATTTAAGGGTTGATACCTTCCTAAACAAATTTACCTTATTTGTATTCTTTAAGCCATATCTTTTTTTCCTCTGCATCCCTGCTTTTGAATGCAGGTAACATGGAAGGTTCCTTGTATCCATAATTGTGTGTATTACTATCAGTGCATTATATATGTCCAGCAAGTGCAAAATTGAGCAGACACCCTTACCATTTAGACAGCATGCTAATAGATAAAGGTCCTAGTCATGTACATCAATATCTGACCTTGTACATATCATAGATGTACCCTGTCTATATAATAAAGTAAGTTAAAAATTGTTATAATGTAAACGGTGACATGAAAACCATTTTCAAAACAAGATGATCTGTTGTACATTGTTGAATCTGACCAGTGACTTTGTAGTAGTTATCATTTCTCTACAAATATAACAGTATGGTCGAGATACATGTATTCAGAAAAAGATTAAATTTATCCTGCAGGTTGACACTGTCTGTTCCAGAAATGGTGACCCTATCAGGTCAACAAGTGGGGTCATTTAGAAAAAAAAAAAAGCTTCAAATACTCTAAACCAAATCATGTTTATTCAAGAAATTCTTATTTATATAATTTTCATATGCACTCACATTGTGGATTTATTCATTTATGCAATAAATATTTACTTTTTCAACAAAATGTCACTGCACTCTTAGACTACTGCATGGTTTCTACAATTTCTGCATCTGCTAAAATACTTGAGTGTGTAGCAACAGATTCAAAGTATATATTGCTGGAAATGTGAATATTTATTGCAGAAATAATAAATCCATGACCTGATTACCAGTGGTCATTATATTAATGAGTATTCTCACACTCTGCATGAAATCAAGATAATACTGTGAAAGAGCACATGAACTTTTGAGTATCAGTCTGTCCCAACTCTTCAGTCAAATATTCATTAAAAATGAAAAATTCAGCCATCATCTAAAGACAGCTGCCCATCTGAAATAGCACCCATGTTTGTCTTTTATTCTTTGAGTTCCCATCACAGTGTGGTAAACATATGTCAGTGTGCATACCTTAGCAGAAGCTTGATGTAGTTATGCTTGGCTTTATTTCCTTCCATCTATCTACATGCTAGATGAAGGTCAATGTTAAATTAGTTTTGTATTTTTTATGTTTGATATTAAGCTTGTGTACTTTCTAGCTACATGAAGTATCAACAACAAGGGAGTCTGTTGTTACTTCAGAAACCATGCATTTTAATTTTAATAACATCATTTCAGTGAAATACATTTTTGTTGACATTTATTCGCAAATGATAAATTAGTACTTTCTCAAGAGTCTTAATTTGGGCAAGTTGTTTTTTGCTGATCAGTTTTAACATTCTTGCATTTTATCTGGTAGTATATGTTTATTTTTAATGGTTTACTTTATCATTTTAAAGATTTTGTGCATTTTTTAGGCTTTTATTTTTTAGTTGATACAATATAGCTAGTATTATACTTTTAATTCCAGTGTCTCTTTAGTGATTAAGGGGATATAAATCATTATATATAATGTTCTGATCTGGATGAATTATTTCCCTTTACTTCACTCCATCTTGCTGCCTTTACAAGTAGTTATACCAGGATAGTCAAAAACTATACCAGGAGAGCGGACATTTTTGTTATTATATTCTATGTATGTCTTCTTTGCAATATTTTGGTTTCCAGATTAACTGGCTGAAAACAGTTTTGTTAAAAAAGACTGGATTAGTTTGAGTCAATATTAATTCAGATATATTTTGAATGACATACTATCATTGTTTTTATGGTCTGTTTTGCAGATATTTGGGTTCAAAGGTATCCAGGTGGAAAACACTTTTTGATGATATTTCCTACACAACTGTGCTAATGTTGAAAAAAACTTAATTATTCCTAATGACATTTCTTTGTAATTTTCTGCTGTTCTCCTTTCAAGCAGTTGTCTATTGTTGGTAACTTTCTGGTGGAAAGTGTATTTTTTTAAATAAAAAATTCCATTATTCCTTGACCCTTGTAATAAAAGGCAACAAAATATTTCCCATGATATTAATGAAACCACTTGTGTTACATCCATGTGAGAGGCAAATTTTTTGTCATTCTTTTCCTTTGCTTGATTTGACACTGTAAATATTGGAAGCAGACGATATATGTATGTACATATTTAGTCGCGCATGTGCCCCTTTGCAGAAAATGGACTGGTCCAGAAACTGGAAATGGTTCTCAAGCATGTTAGTCTATTACATTGAAAACTTCTGTTAAGAATGAAACGTGCAGGCGATGACAGTGTTATGGCAATTCTTGTCACTTTCAGGTTAGAAAATGTAAATCAATGAATGAATTGACTATGTTCCTTGCACTTTTTATCAACATAAAGGTTTCCGTTATTGAAATAAGTAAGGGGGGTACAAATCAATGGGGATGTATTTTCGGACTTTAGTCATGTGCCTGATCTCACGATGACTTGGGCCTTTTCTCAGCTGGTGTTTAGCTTATTTTCTCATACAATGTTAGTTTTAGAAACTTAAGTTTTTATTGAAATTTGTCATGTGAAGTACAGTTCCTTTCTGTAAAAATTGAGTCACTGAGCCAAACTTGCTGAAGCTCATATTGCGATTTCATTTCTCTTCATACTTAATCCAGTGAAATACATGACTATAAAATACTAAGACTAATGCTTGAGGCATAGTTGCTAGTGAAACACTTTGTATATATGCTAATTGAGGCAGAATATTGAAGCTTGCACTTCATTGTTGTTCAGACAAGAGTACTGAATCAATATCATGTTTAGCAAGTCACCTTATACACATAACTGCTTTTGGAATTGTTGAATTAACCAAGTCCAGTATTATCAGAGCCAGGAATAATTTAATTCCAATCTTTAACACCTTTTAGTGTAAGCTTCATTTATCCATTCAGCTTATATCAGCTTCATTGATAATATTTTAAGTAAAGCTTAGTGGTTGAAATTGGTTCATGAAGAGGTAAGAAAGGATTGGTCTCATTGTCTTTCAATTTAGTTATAATCTTTGCATTTATAATCTTTGCATTTGGACAGGTGCTTAACACAATGACTCTTGTCATTGCTTGCTGATTTCATCAAGTAAAGTGCAGTTGGTCATGTGTATGGTACATGTATGGAATGAAATTTTCTGTAAAAAAGTTAATAGAGATCTAAGTTGATTTTTAAGCCATGCTATTAGCATCATGGCTGTCAAAATATAATTGTTGGTTGAGCCTTATGGACAGCATTTGAAGGAAGAGATACACATGTACTTTAATAACCAATTTGTTGCTTAGTATTCTTGATCGTGTCAGCTCCCTTTGGTGTTGAGTGTAAGTAATTTATCTTGACATGTGTTTGGTTTGTGCTCCTACAGGTGGAAGTGTTGTTTTAATCACTGAAACAAGCATCACTTTTTTGTCTTCTTAGTTTTATTCTTTTGTATTTTTTGTTTGATGTTAATCCATGAAATTAAATACATGCAGATACAGAAGCCTTTGCAAAATCATGAATATAAGTACCCACAAAGATTATTTTTCTTTTAGAACCATGAAAATAAATGATACTGCATTATTGGATACAATACTCAGTTAATTTGCTATAAATTAAAAGAGGATGGTTTTCCCAACTGTTCATAAGCAGCAAATAAATATTTTCTAAAAAATATCTTGGTCCCTAATATTGCAGCATACTGTGGTATGCAGTTTTGCATGGTATGCTCAGAAATACCATATTACACAATTATTTGTGGTACCCAACTCAACATTCATTCATTCATAAGTCAGATTTGTTCAGCATTCATTGTAGCCATCATGTGGCTGTTTTAAAGTCTTGTTATAACTACATATACTACTCCTGTTCAGATGGTTATATAAACATGGGGTTTTCAACTAAAGTGTTTATATGACGTTTCCATGGTCCTAATTGAAAATGGTGGCAGTCTAACATTAGATATGGCCACAGTAGAGGCCATCTTGAAAATCTTGTTATTTCTGCACAGTGGATGGTCATATTTCAACACAATACATTGTATGATGTATAGTTGGTTCAAAATGAAAATTGTACCAGTCTGACATCCAATATGGCCACCATAGTGGCCATCTTGAAAATCTTATTGCTATTATTCCATAATGAATGGCTATATCAACATAGGATTTCAGTATAATTTTTTTTTATGTCTTTTTGGTACCAAAAGAATTCTCATGATGTCTGGTTGGTCCTGAATGAAAATGGTCAAAGTCTGACATTCAATATCACCACCCAGGCAGCCACCATGAGAATCTTAGTTCTGCTCTTTTGTATTAATGGTTATTGACATGGAGTTTTCGTAAAAAGAATTGTTATGATGCCTCATTAGACCTAGTTGAAAATGGTCTGTATTGGACAATGATTGTGGCTCTCTTGAAAAAAAATCTTGCTGTTACTAATGGTCCTGAATGAATGGCCTTATTGTCATGGTGTTTTTACTCAAACATATCTTATGTCTAGTTGGTTGTAAATTAAAATGGTGCCTCTTGAGCATTTATTGTGTGTACCTTCAAGGATCAAGGAAAATGTTGGATTAGTGAGTTGCAAAAGATATTTGTTCCTGCCATGTCTTTATTAGTTAGACATGTCTTTATGAGCTAGTTGGTGGGTAAGAGCCAGAAAATGTCAAACTTTTATGATTTTTCATTTAGTCAAATAGTGTTGCACTCTTCCTGGCTCCCAGTAATCTACAAGGTATATTATTAACAATTTATCAAATAGTCACCTTCAGATCACTGACATGCATCAAAATAATCTATGACAAACCGATTGTTTTTGGTCGACAGACTCTGCCTATTTATTAGAGCTTCTCTTTGCTAGATTAAGAAATATGAAAAAAAAGAAATGTAGAAAGAATAACAATTTATATGTCACTTTTATTTAAGGAATATCAGCATACATGTATTAATCTCATTCACTTGTACTGGATTATTGCTGCTTGTGATTTACCTTCCCTTGTGTATATGTACAAACACAAGTTTCCAAGGAGTCCCTCACTCCTGTTGCTTTTAACTTTAATGATGTAATTTAATATCAGTAAAACCACACTATTTGCTATTGCATTGTTGGTACTTTTCTGGAAAAGACCCTGACAGTATGGTGAAAATTTGATATCCCATTAGGGTGAACTAGAACATTCCAAAGCATTTGATGATTGCCCTAAGTACACTACAGTAAATGTGCATTCATACTATCCCACTAGGTATCAAATTCCTCCAATGGTTTAATGATTGGTTGATCCAGTGTCCAGCTTGAGTCCCAAAAATAAATCTGTTTTACTGTTACTTAATAGTGACCAAGCTGGGTTAGCTGCCAAACTTAGAGAAATAAGCACTAACTCTGCCTCAAGATTTTATCTTCATGGGGATGAATTTCTGCTCAAATAGAGGGTTGCTTTGTGTTCCTCAGGACACTGTAGCCATGATCCTCTCAGCTGGGTACAATCAACTCGGGAGCAGACTTGGTTCCATAAGCAGACTGTACTTGTGTCCTCTTCAGTTACTCCTTTTGTTGGCATGGAAATAACACAGGGGTCTTTAAATGCTAGTTTTTCTAGGTGGGATCAGATTAATTGGTGGAGAGTTTGGGACTGGTATTTGGCTGGAACCGCCAAGCACTCATGCCACACCCCAGACCCCACTTTTACTTGTTTGCAGAAGTCTCATAATAATCAGGATGGAAGGACTGAATCTTGAGGGGTTATGGTCTTATAAAGAATTTACCCTCAAGAAAATTTGGAAATGAGGGCAATGTTTTTAGCTTGTCAGGGGTGCATCTGTTAAGTAAGAGGTCACTATGATAGTCACTGATGACAACACATCAGTGGTAGCATTCCTCAGGAGAACTGCACCTTCGCTCTGCATTGAGGTTTGAACCTCCTTCACTGAGCAACTTAAGAAGGAATTATCCTCCAAGTTTATCATATTTCCAGCAGAAGGAATACTTTGGCAGATAGTCTGTCAAAAAAATGGAACATACTCCTCACAGAATGTCTAGTCCACCAATCTGTTACAGACTCCTTGTTCCAAGGTTGAGGAACTTATCTAGTAGACTTGTTTGCCACCAAGCTAAACAATCTCCTGTTTTATATATCCTTATATCCGGACTCGAGCACATGTCTTGACTCCTTTTAGGATAATCCCACAGGTTCTACAAAAAGTCAGGCACTCCAACGCTGAGCTGAAGTTGATCACCCCTCTTATCCCAGCAATCATGGCTAAATGATCTGCTGGTAGACCTTACTTACCTTGGAGGAGGGACCTCCTGTCTTTGTAGATGATCAAGATAGACTTTTATGCCCAGTTAGTTAGGGCTTCACATTTTTATTTGGCAGCTTCTAAATGTAGAAAGAAGGGTTCAAGTGATTTTTTTTTTGGCTTCTACTATTCCTTGGTGGATTGCATTAACTATCAAGAGAGTTTACCAGTCCCTTACAGATAGGGACCTATCTTTGATGAAATTAAAGCCCATTAGGTTTGAGCCATTGCTGATTCATGGGCCTTTCTGATTTGTTCATCATTAGAGGATGTGATGAGAGCCACATTTTTGCATGCTCAAACTGCTTGTTAACCTCCAGATTGAAGGCATTTTGTCATTGTGCACAAATATCAATGCACAGAAAGTATCCCATGTGAATTCCATCCTACAGTTGTGTCCTACTCTTTAATGAGGATGAATATTTCTTGTGTTTGTTTTGTATTCACCTGGTGAGTGATCATCATCATCACTAACCCACCAAAATGAAAAAATTCAACTATCTAGTAGCAACAGGTAGAGTATTAATGATATTAAAATGTAGTTTTTGGGGAAAGATAAAACTAATTTTAATGATGTAATACTTGCATGTTGCTGTTGTCAGATATCCTCCACTTGCCTCACACAGTTTTCCCTCTAAGTTAGGCTACTTCCTCAATAAAAAGAAAGGATCAGTATGCATGGGCAAGAGTGGGAGTGTCTAAAGGCACTCCATTGTTATGGGAATCTTATAGTTTACCCTAATGGGATGATAAGATTCATCATGCAGTTGGGGTATTTTCCTCCCAGAAAAGTGTCAACTATACAGTAGCAGTGGTTAAGTATTATAATTTCTTCCCTTTACCCTTCCCTATCATGATATAAACATTAGATGTGGATAAATTTGTTGTGAAGGGTGTCCAACTTGTACAAAGCTGATGGATATATATAACAAAAGTTGTCAGATAATTTTGATTATGGCATGAACACAACTACACTCAGAATAATGTACTGGACAAATCAAATTTTAAAAAGCTGGTTGCCCAGGGACAACCATGGATTTTCAACATATTTCTATATTTTTTTAAAATATTGTTTTGTTTGTTAGACATTAAGCGTCAGGCAGCATTGTGGGGATGCAGTATTATTAGTACAACATCAGCCTTCTAAAATCAGTCACTACAGTTATACATCTTTGTGTGGAAGTACTTAGTACAGCTGCATCCCACAATGGCAGGGCATTTGTATTCTGTTATCACTTTTTGAAGTTTTGTTGGGATGATTTATTTTACAATTCATTAATATTGCATTCTGTCCTCTTTTCCAGAGGTAGGCACACAGTTCAAGCAGCCTTGCAGAATTAATACATGGTGGTTCCTGGCAGCACTCAGTCTCTTCATAGCAGGGGCTGGAATTACTGCCATATCTGTCTTGCTGTCAAAAAATGGAGAAATAATCTACCAAGTAAATGATAATAACATCAAGCAGTTTAATTCTGAAAAAAAAAATATATGTTAGGCTAGACTACCTGGTACTGTTTTTGGCATTAGGATGGGTGTTAGAGACCTGCCAACTCTTATGATTTTGCCGTAAGTCATAAGAAAATTACCCTTAAAATACTGATGGCATAAAAGCAAAAACTACGGAAAAATGATCAATCTGGAAAATTTGTTCATCCGTGTTTGATTTAGATCTGGGTTTCATATTAGAATTAGTGAAATTCGTCAGGAAACCAGACTAACTTTACAGAAGCACCCTTAGACGCTTTAAACTGCCACTGTTCATGCAAAGCATCTGCATGATCCAACTGTTATTATAGAATTTTTTTTAAAATGGCTTCCAGTAAATGATACATGTTTAAGACGAAAGGGAAAATAAGCCTCTTAAAAAGTGTTAATAATCAACAACAAAGAATAAAAGGAATATTCAGATTCTTGTGAATAAAAGCTGGAACGGACACGATTATGTTTTTGGACATCACATGCCAATTTAAGTATGACTCATGGCAGGAGATATGATTTCATCATGTGTAATGGAAAAAGATAAGAATTACGTCTCGTTGAGAGACAGCAACAAGCCATTGAGCAGCATAGGGGATTGAACTTGAGTTTGTGCAAATGTACTAGTGGTAAATAACATCTACACATACTTTACAATCTCTTCAGTTGAACATAATGTATATTTTTGCTGCTTGTTTTGAATAGCGAACTTTTATTTACGTTTTCAAGCTTTACAGTAGCAATTTATATTTTTTTACACCTTGCTGAAAACTGGTCAAACTTATGGAAAAAAATCAACTGCTTTACTGAAACGGACTCGTCAGGGTTGGCAGGTCTGATGTTAACCAAGTGAGCAATCTCAGTCCAACATTTCTCATACTCTCTCATTCCTGACTGCTCTAGTGGCCAAGTGGTTAGAGCATCTGCCTTGGATGCGGAAGGTCATGGGTTTGATCCTCAGCTGAGGCATACCAAAGATTTATACAAATGGTACCAACTACTGCCTTGCTAGGCACTCACATACATGTCAACCATTATGCTTTTTGCATAATCATTATGATCTTTTTCACTATATTACCCCTTTTGCATAAATATATTTGTATTACGCTTTTTCGGTATATCCCCCTCCCAAAATAATTAATAATTTGTTTTTTTTTTCATTTTTGTTAACATCCCACTAATCGCACAGAATGTATTCTAGAAAAGACAGCTTCTGTGTAAGTAT
The DNA here is from genome assembly GCA_016746295.1 of Potamilus streckersoni. NCBI lineage: Eukaryota > Metazoa > Mollusca > Bivalvia > Unionida > Unionidae > Potamilus > Potamilus streckersoni. The sequence goes on from JAEAOA010000432.1 coordinate 3,456,254, forward strand.
GACATAAAAGTACACTTGTCTGTAGACTAGCGGTGACTTTCCTTAGTGTTATATTCTATTTATAGTAGCTGCCCTATTTCCAAGAAGGCCTGTTTCTATTTATAGCAGCTGTTTAGCTTAGGACAGAACAGACTGGTTTTCTAATTTTTAATCTTTGCTCACATATTATTTGTTAAAAATAATGTGAGGTGCAGAACCATTCTTTAGGAATTTGGCAGTAAATATCAACCTATTTATTCAAGTCGATGTGAATGTTACATCAAAAATGTTTCTCAAATGATTTCACAGATGAATTAGAAAAAAAAAATGGAAAAAAATGACTCGGAGATGAATACATATATAACACAATACAGTTCCATTCTAGGGTAGCTTTGTGCCCATTGCAGGCTCTGTGGAAAGGATTTGAAAAATGGTCATAGTGTAAACAAAGACGCCTTGAAAAAGCTCGTTTTGCTAATCCAATACTAAGGTAACTTCTTTGTTACAGCAGAATTAAATTGTGGAAACAAATTTTATAAATGCAGGGGCGTTATTTACCAAACTCTTAATAGAACACTGACTACAACTAGTGGTAGAATACAACTTTGGTCCATTGTTCAAATGGATGCTTCCTGATGCCAAAATTGTGGAAAATATACATGTGTTTTGGACATATGCGTATTGAATTTTATTATGTTATATATGGTTTACGCTTTTTCTGCTCAGATTACTCCTTTTGTCCTCTTGGATTATGCTTTTTCCTCGACAGGGGTTGGCGTGTATGCACTCAGCATTAATAAATTAGTGTTAGGACTGGTCAGCCTGGTGTCAGGAAAATATGACTGGGTGGAGCATGATGCTACATCACTGTAGCATGATTCCTCAGTGCTTGACATCACTATAGACTGTAACACTGCAGACATCATATTGATCCAACTGAAAAATCATAAATCTGTGCTATAATCACCTGTAAGACAACAAAAGACAATATTATAATAATGGCTAAACCACTCTTTGATTGATGGGCTGGTTGTTACTTGTTAACCTGCATTAAATCTGGTACAGTGGTCCCCTTAAGTCATTCTTTATACCACTGCCACTCTATTAATTCCAGTAATGTTGTATAACAAAATTGGAGTTTAGTTTTATTATTGCTACTTAATTGGTTTTACTTAATTGTAGTTTGTTGATTAAGAGATGAAATTATTATATAGTTTCGCAAAATAATATACCATGTTTTAGCTTTTGTATACTTTTAATACACAGTCTTGTTAGAACGCACTCCTGTACAATGTGGCCTAATTTAAAACAGTCCATATTCATGGCTTTCATGAACATTAAACATGTCAGCTTAAAGGCTGGGATCAATTAAGATCAATTAGAATAATATACATTACTAAAGAGGAGAGCAACAGTAGTAAGCCAAGATTATCCTCAGGCAGACATAGGACTATTTCCCTAATAAAAAAAACCAATTTATTATAAATAACCCAATTTTTTGTCACAGTATGGAATTGTCATGGATGCTGGATCAACACACACAAGACTGTATATCTACAAGTGGGATGGAAACAAAAGACAAAAAACAGCCCTTGCACATCAAGTACACACCTGCCTTGTCCCAGGGGGTAAGGGCAGATAACTGTATAAACTTTTGCAGGTCACTTATATTCAGAATCAAAAATGTTATTTATTTTCCTCTTTTCCTTTATCTCACATACATAATAACATATAAGTTTTAATAGATGTATGCAAAATTCCACACTAATATTGCTGTTGGGGAAAGTATATTGTGTCATTTTTTTCTTTCTTTTTGTATTAGTTGTTACATTGTTTCAACAGTACATAAAATATATTATGCCAATGTGTTTGTAGTTTGTATGCAAGTACTGGCTTGATCAAGACATATAGCATTTATTGCATAGGGTAAGTATTTCTACCTTAAAGTCATAAGTTTTATTCTTTTAATAATCTAGTTGGAAAAAATTACAGTGTTTGTAAAAGTTCTTGCCCTGACAGTACATATAATAGTTGTATAGGGTTAGCATTTTTTTTAAATTTAATTTTGGAATTTTTTTTCCTTTTTCTTCCAGCTGAAAAAGATGACGTTGCAATATTTTTAAAGTACTTTTCAACAGTTCATTTTCTGATTAGAATATTTTCATAATATTTTTCATTTCAGAGAGTATTAACTTTGGCAGTATATCATTTTTCTTTTCAGGGAAATACTGCCCCAATGCTCACTTCTCAATCGCAGGATAGTATGCATTGTGTCTTGTGTATTAAATTAGGCACACCTTTATCCCAAGAGGGTATGAGAACCTTCCCTGAGAGACTCAGGAGGTTATGGAATCTTTTTCTTCAGGTGTCTCTCTCTTTGTCTTGTTAGAGAATAATAAAAAAAAATGAAAATGATAATAATAACAAATCCCAAATGTACCTGCAGCCATGCCAATGCAGTCAGTGCTAGATAGGGTCAATCCAGGGCCAATTATGAGGAAAGAAAAGGATAAGCTTAGGTTGAAAGTTCATCCAGAAAAGGGATGAGCACAACTGTCGCTATACCCTTTGTCAGATCAAGGTACCAAGTAGATTGCAACTCCCTGTAAAGAGAGAGCATCAGTCTTACACTGTAAGTTCTAAAGAGGGTTTCTCAATCAAATTAGAGTTGCTAAATGATCTTTGGCCTCAATCTTCTAGTACCAGTCAGTGAAGCTCCATCTGTCTGAGAACAGTAATCTGGTCGATACCACCAACACTAACCACACACACACACTGATGGCACTTAACAAAAGGGGATGGAGCAAGTCTTCTGTCCACTTGACTACTTGGAAAGTATGAGAAGTGTTTTTAGCTTCCTAAAAGGTCTGCTAGAATGGCCAACCCCATAACCAGTCTCAGGACAGAGATTGGATAATGCCTAATTTGTCTGCTTAAGGTAGTTAAAAAAGGCAATCCCATCATTCCATGCAAGAAGTTGACTCATAAAAAAGGTGGGTATGGGGTGATTTTCTCCTTTCAGGGGCATATTTCAGATGATTTTCACACAAGTTTTCTGAGAGGAGTAAAGTTCCTTAGGCTGTGGAAAGGGCAGACACACCCATCCCATGATTTAACCACTGGTTTAAGCTGCTAAATTTGATGTCTGTTGCAGGTGTCACCCCTTAAAGCCCTCCTGGATGCTTGGATGTCACAAGTGTAGATTTGTATGTGGGTTCTGACCTCCATGGGTGCTTGTGATCATGATATTGGTTACTATCACCTGTCATGCATTATCAGTGTCCATGTCAGCTGCATTACTGCCACTGGTATGTTGATTTGGAGACTTCCAAAGTCTTGATGGACCAATACAATAAATTGCTAAGGTCTACATCATCGTAGTTGGCTGTGCACCTAATACAGCCTCTCATCCCTTCCATGACATGCTAGGATTTTAAGGCCCAAACAGTACTAATCCCATACAGTGTTATCTACCAGTCAAGAAGCTTGTTGAGCTCAAACACCCCTTGATGCAGGCATAATGATTTCTGAAGCAGCTTCAATTTAACCTCCGAACTTGATAATCAGTGTATAGGATACTTAAATGTAATGTTATTTGGACTCCCCTCCATCCCAAAAAAGGGTGGGTCCAGCCATAGAAATTTGCTTGGACTCCTTCCCTCATCATCCTCAAAGAACTTTGATTACTCCTATTTATCAATGACTTTGTCAGACATTGTGTATTATATGGGGTCCTTGGTACCTTGAAGGAAGAATATTGCTTCAGTTCATGAACACTGCTACCATGAAACCACATCTTCCTTCACCAGGCCAGACTGTTGTTGGGAAGAGGTTCCCTTCACCAGGCCAGACTGTTGTTGGGAAGAGGTTTCCTTCACAAGGCCAGACTGTTGTTGGGAAGACGCTCCCTTCACCAGGCCAGACTGTTGTTGGGAAGAGTCTCCCTTCACCAGGCCAGACTGTTGTTGAGAAGAGGCTCCCTTCACCAGGCCAGACTGTTGTTGGAAAGAGGCTTCCTTCACCAGGCCAGACTGTTGTTGGGAAGAGGCTCCCTTCACCAGGCCAGACTGTTGTTGAGAAGAGGATCCCTTCACCAGGCCAGACTGTTGTTGGGAAGAGGCTTCCTTTACAAGGCCAGACTGTTGTTGGGAAGAGGTTCCCTTCACCAGACCAGACTGTTGTTGGGAAGAGGTACACACCCTTCTTCAGAAAGGCTCATTAAAGAGGATAATAAAACAGCCCGGCCTTTTTATTCTGTTCTTGGGAAATGTGAGAAGTCTTCATAATCAGCCTTTCCACCTTAATTCTTTGTGACAGTTAAAAATGAAGACTAACACGTCAGTCAAGCATGCAATAAACCCTCCAACAGGGTGATCTCCATCAATCATTAGATGGTTTCTCTCCACCCCCAATCTTTCCATCACACAGGAAATGCTGCCAGTTTTGCTGTCTGCCAGGAGGTATTCCTATCTAGAGTTCTTGCAATAGATTTGCTTCCACTCCAGAGTTTTCACAATGATGATTGGTATTTGCAGACCACCTGCAGCCCTATGGATTCCAATCTTCCAATCTTTGACAACTGGTTGATGGGCAATATTCTCAGATTTCCTTCTGAAGGACTTGTCTTGGTTGCTTACAGATCTTACCCATTCTCAGGATTTTGCTTATATGGATATGAATTTCTTCACAAACCTCATGACAGATGGCATTTCACGTGTTTGAATACCACTCCTTTCATTGTTTTGTTGTGTAAGTTTGGGGCTGACATTTGCAAGAGAGAATGTGGTCCTTAAGGGACTGTGTCGTTGAAAAGAAACATTTCATATGAACAACTGGATATGTGTCAGCCTTCTTGAGTCGACTGCATGTGGGTCTTGTCAGACAATATCATTAGTAACATACTGCAGGGTTAAGGAGGTATTTATCTCCCTTTTTCTTTGCATAGAAGTTTGGATCATTCTACATTAAGAAAGGGCAACTGCAGAGGAGATACTCTCTTAGTCCACAGTATTCCTGGCAAGAGGAATATCTTGGAGCATGGTGTGTTTAAAAGGTCAGTAGTTCATTTCATAATGTGCACAGCGCCAAGAAGTAGCAGTCACTTTTTTGACTGCAGAAACCTCAGGTGTACTTATTTATGACGAGTTGAGCCTAAAAATTGCCTCCACCATTTTGCATCTCACCAGTCCCATTTCAAAGGTCTGGGTACTGAATATCCTCAGAGTGGGAATGTTTGTTTTGGTGATGTTGCTAGACAACACATTTGTGAAAATCATGCAAAATTTGATGAAATTTGCTCATTTGGAAAGCAGTAATGCATAAGAACTCCAGCAAGTTAGTTCCGATTTAATTTGTGCGGTTTAAAAATTATAAATTTTATAAACTATTGCTCATTAATGTGCTTGTCATGATGCAAGTCTTGCCACCAGTAGAGGTCTCGAAGCACTTGTCATGACAGATCTTTGCAGGTTCTTCCATTTGGTTGTTGACTAAATTTTATTGATAAGTGTCTGACCCATGCAAACCTCCTAATGAATGAATCTTGACCAGATGAAATACTTTGTCAGTATCCACTGACAGTAGAACATAATTTTTCATAAATGTTTCTATTTGAACCCATGGAGATCAAAATTTTTTATGTGAACTAAAAGACTTTCTAATGATGCACCACCAGAGAAAACAGAAACATTTGAAAGAATGTTGTGTTCATAATATATAACTTCTTTCAACATTAAATTATGTTTTCCTAACCTTAATGAATTATAACATATTTACCTTTTTTATTTTATATTTTTGGATTACATGTTCACATTTTTTTGGGAAAAGTTTAGCCTCTTAAAGTTCTATTTACAATTTTTACCTTTACATTTTTAATATTTAATTTTTATCTTTTCCTGCACTATGATAGAGACATGATTGTGCTTGTATGCCAATAAATCCAGTACATTCATACTTACTAGCAAGAAATTATTTTGCACGAATTGCTTTTTTTGACATTCCTATAACTGAATTAAAAAAAGCTGTGCATTTTAAGTGCAATGAGGATTTTTTTTTTACCTATTTGTTTCAGGTAAGGGAATATCTGAATACTCATCTGATATGGCAAATCTGTCAGTCCAATTTGGATCCTGCCTTAATGAAGCCAAGAGAGTTGTGCCTAGCTCCAGACATAAAAATACCCCCGTGTTTCTTGGGGCCACAGCAGGAATGAGAATGCTAAAGTTTGTATCATAGTGGATGTGGGTGTTGATCGGCAGGTGCATGCATAAATAATGCTTGCCTTGTCTGTCTGCTTTTTGTTTTGGAAGGGGAAATATTGTGCCTTTCTGTCTGTCTGTACCTTTATTTGTCCATATGTCTACCTTCCATCCATCCATACCACTTTATTTCCATACAAACTCTACATGGATTACTTTTACTTTTCAACTATAATGGATATGCAGCTTGATAATAACGAGACCTTGGCTGATTGTCTGGATTTTTGTATCATCTTGAAGGGGTGGAGAATAGCCTCAGATTGTCTGATGGGAGAATGTGATGCAAGTTGTACTTATGTTCAGCTGAAAAGATTAGGGGTGAGATGAAAATTTGTCAGTACATTCTTGACCCCTATATTTTTCATTTGACACCAAGTTTTTTTTTTGACCCTCAATCTTTCACTACTAGGGGATACACTGCATTTTTCCATAGAAAAGTGTGAGACATTAAATTGGAACCATCGCTCCTTCCTTCTGTCAATCCATTCCACTTTCTTTTGAGCACAACTGCCTTAATTATTGTTATATTTTAACCCAATTTAGTGTGATATTTGTTAGTGATAAGACGTGAGATGAGTTTGAGTATTAGCATTTCACATTTCTTTAAATGCAGATATTGCCTCTTGCTTGGCACTCAGCATTAAGAGCTTAATGTTAGGACTGGTTGGCCTGGTGTCAGGATAATGTGACAGGGTGGGACATCATGTTATATGTTTGGCATGATGTACCAGTGCTGGACATCACTAAAAACTGCCACACTACAGACATCATAGCAATATAACTGTAGAGTTTTTAAAGTGATGTTTAGAATCCAAATCATAAACACACAGATATTGTGCAAGATTGATGGGTGGCCACATTCATTTCCACACAATAACTCTTAATTATTATCAGTAAAATTAAAACTAGTCTGCAGCTTTATATTAATGAATTCGAAGCAGAGGTCAATTGTCAGAATTCTTTAGCATTGTTTAGCAGTGTCAAGGACATGGATCAGCGTAGGATTTTGACTTTTTTGGTATACATTTTGATATTGATGAATTTGATTGTCAGCTTTTGTTTAATTTCTTGCTCAAGGTATACAGTAGTGCCCCTCTTGAACGGCCCCCATCATCAGTGGCCACCTGATCCTTACGGCCAGAATCTGAATGCACCAACGAATTTGTGTTCAAAATTACCCCTCACGAAAGGTCACCCAGCTAATGTGACCATCGGCCAGCATATTTGTGCAAAAATATTAAATTTACCCTTCACAAGCGGCCCAGGTTTTATTTTGTACTATGTATCAAGAACTGATTTTATTCATAGCGTGTGTTAAGTAATCCGATTTGTTTCTCAATGTCAGGTTTTTGTTCTTGAAAGAAGTGTTGACTAAAGTACATGTGCCACTAAGGTTAATATTTTATCATTTACACCTCATGAGAAACCACATTTATTCCATAAAACCGAGAAAGACTCAAATTTTAATCCATTCAAAAAGGAAAGTACACGTAATCCAATTATCGTTACCGCATGTTATCATAAGATGTCTGATTTAGCAACTGATAAGATTGCTCTTATTAATAGTAGTAACAGCTGAGAAGTGGCAGTATTGAGGTACAATTCAGAAGTCGGCGGGGAAATGGTTTAATATCCTTTATGGCTTCCCTTTGTAAGATGTTGGGCTTGTTCACTTCCATGATAAGTGAATATTACTATTCGAAATAATTGTCAAGTTTACAAATCCTAATGGGCTGCGAGGTGCTATTGTTCAGGTAAAATAAGCATATGTACCTTCTCTCACTTAGTGTCAATAAATGTAAAAACAATAGGGTACCAGACTGCAAGTAATGAATCACGTGAAATTGCTGCCTTATAAAACACATGGCATCTTGTTTAAATGCAAAAAAAATTTATCAGTCTTTTAGTTGCAACATTGATGATTATAACCAGACATAATTGTCAAGATCACCGGGTCAACATTGGTTAAAAAAAGAACAAAGCAGGGTACCAGACAAAGACCGAAAAATTATGTGACAACACACTTGTTGATTCCTTTACAAAGACATTTTGTCAGCTCAACAAATGTTTCCTCTGCGTAATTAAAGATAGCAATATCCGAATAAATGATTACCAAACATTGACATGTCATCATGTAAATGGTGACTATTATTTCAGAAAAAGTCGGTTATTATAGTCCATGAGATAAGGTGGGGGTTTTTTCGAAAAATTTCAGGTAGAGAAGACTTGAATAAAACAATTTTATGTTGAAAAAAAATCGAATAAACAACATCGTAACTGATAAGGAATTTATTCAGCAGCAGTGGAAAAATGGAGCAAATGGAAAGGGAATTGCGTACACACCAAAATTTAAATGTTTTTGAGTGGTTTTGTAAAGTGCTTGACAACACCAGCTCACATATCACGCTTACATCAAGAAAAGAACTATTAATACATATTCAGTTGAAATAAGTCAACTATTATAACAACAAGAACTGTTCAATAATTAATGTTGTTTTTAAGTGAAGATATTAAATGCTTTTTAAAATGAAGCTTTCTTACTATGTACATTACATATACTTCTAACAAAAAATTGAGTCCCCTTCTGGAAAGGCCATCCGCCTTATAAGGCCACTTTCCCTGTGCAGTAGGGGTGGCTGTATAAGAGGGGGACTACTGTAGCTCCCCAACATGAAAACCCACCCACTTTCTTTCCAGACTGATAAATTTCTTAATCATTATTAGATTTGGTATACTACTTTGAATTTGTCAGTTTTTCCAAGTTGGATTTTCAGCATGTAGTATTATTGTTCATTGTTATTTGACTTCTTGTCCTGGATTGTTGGATTTCTTATGGTCCTGATTGCTGGACTCTCCCAGATACTTTTCTATGCAATAACTCCAGTAATTTCTATTTGATATTGATACAATTTTGGTATAAAACTATATCGGGAATATCTTCTGTGTTTGTTTTTCAGTCTGTAATAACTAAATTTTGTAAAAGTTGTCTTTTTCCTTGAAAATCCTTGAATATGTTGACAAACTCTTTGTGATTTTCCCACATGTCCTTGAATTTATTTGAGGGAATGAAGCACATCACTTGTAAAATTCATAATTTTTTGTTATAATTTAAATAATTAATAAAATTGGCATGAAATTGGTTGGATAGAATGACACATGACATGGATAGGTACCAGATAGGGTAACATCATTATGCTTCAATAACATGCAGATTAATCACTTGATTTTCTTCTGTTCTTTATTTATTTTACAGTGAAAACAAAATTATTTGTGGAGAAAGCTCAATTTTCATAAGAAAAATTCTCCTTGAAACTTTAGGAAGTGAGAAAAGTCCTTGACAACAGCTTTCACAGGCTGTGTGGCCTATTGACTAGATAATTTTAAATATAACAGAGATAAAAATGTTGGCCATTTTTCTTTGTAAAGATCATTATTGACTGCATTTGATAAATCAGAATTTCAGTAAGTGATCCGAAATACAACCAAGGCTTAATTTCACCAAATCAACAATGATCATTAGCAAACTGAAATAATTTGTGAACAATTGTGCAAATTAGAAGTAATTTGTAAGGATAGTTGGTGATGTGTTATTGTTTCTTCTCTATTAACATTCTTTCATACAAGGTCACAAGAAAATGCATATCAACTTGATATATTGAATGAATATCGGTTCTTAAAAGCAGAGGGGGATTCCTTCAACCCTTCTTCGTAAAATACCTGTTTAGAAATTTGAAACTCCAGTGTGGCACCAGCATTCAATACGATTGGATAAAACCAAGTCTAATGGTGCAAGGGACAATTTTTATACATAAATATAAATCTGCAAATGCCTGCCCAACACAAAAAAATAACAAAAAATAAAATACAAAAGTGAGGTAAAAACTGGCCATATTTTTGGATAGCTATTTTAAAACAAAGTTTAAGAAAATTTTTCAGCTGAACTGAGAAGTCAAAACCGTTTCATAGCAAAAGAAGCTTATGAATCCCAACCGCAAAAGAAAATTGTGTCAGAGTTTTCCTCTTTTTCTTTTAATGTGATTAGAAAATTTAATTATTTGATATCTTTATAGAACTACATGTCTACTTTTCTATGCTGCCACCTACCTTGGTGTATCTTAAATTATGTTGATATTATAGAGCTCAGAAATAAGCTTATGACGTGTATACACGACATGCAGTGATAATGAGCTGAGCAGTACAATGCCATACTAATTCTCAGTTTAAAATAATACACTGCATTTGAATACAATCACCAGTTTGTAGAGTTATTTTTAATTATTGCTGGATACAAAGCTTTGCTGTTTATGGTCGCTGTAGACAAATGGTAGCAATTAGGTTTCTTTATTTTGTACCAGTTAATAATAGCACTAATAGATGATTTAGCCAAGAAAAGTGAGTGAAAAGCTAGATGTTTCCTATCTTTTTATATTCCAGTGAGTCTAACCATGCATTGAGTGAGAGTATCCTAGAGAAAGTTAGGGAGATTATCAAGAATTACCCATTCCAGTTTGACAACCCCAAAGAAAGAGCTCGCATCATATCAGGGGATGAAGAGGGAACATTTGGATGGGTGACATCCAATTATATATTGGGAAAATTTGGTGTGGTAAGTAGTGGAACACATTCTGACAAATCTTGCACCCTGTACCGGGGGGTGGGCTGCATGAGTTTGAGGCTCAACTCAACCAATGTGGGTATGTAAAAAGCTTGGCATTAATTTCAAAAGGGTTAGTGGTTCTTCCTGTCATTTCTGTGGGTTCTTTCTCCACCAGATATACTGCCTGCTATGTATAGCCTATCATGTACTGAAAACTGGCAATAAAACCCAATTAAAGTCCAAATTTTGTAAACTTAATAATTCTCTTGGAATGAAGGACAGGTGAGCTTTTGATGTGGCTTAGTCCAATAAAACATCCCCCAAACTTGTACTGATATAATAGCTGGCTTCAAGGTCTAATCTCACCTCATTAGAACTCATATGGTTGTCACTGTAAGCATTCATATACATTTTTTTTTTATTTCTCACAGTGTGGCTGATTGGTCTAAAGCACTGACCACTACAGGTCATTGCCATTTCAACACTGTCTGTGTGGGTTCAAGTCTCAGGGCTTGGCCAGTGTGGATACACTAGAAAGCTTGCCAGTAGCATCCTGTGGGCTGGTGGTTCTTCCTGTTATACTGGATGTATTATAAAGCCTATCTTGTGCTGAAAAACGGCATGAAACCCCATAACAACAAAATTTCTCAGGGTTCTGATGTTACAGTCGTAATTGTGACTCAACAGATATTATCCACCCCTTTTTGTTTTTGTTTAATAAATGAACCAAACATGAGATCCATTAAAGCATGTGATTTGTAATATTCTTGCATGCTGTATATAGATGCCTACAAAGTGCATATGATGGTCACATGACAAATCTACAAAAGTTCTAGTAATGACCAAAACTTTTGAATGAATGAAGGACATATCTGATTGGTTACTGGATCTGATGGAATAGCTATGAAATTTCAAAATAGTGACAGGAGGTATATTTGTTTTGTTCCATAGGGATATATTACAAGTTGTCAGATATAGTACTTGATACAGAGATATTCTGTACATTTCAACAGCAGTTCAATTCAACTTACCACAAGCCAATAGCTAAAGGAAATACCATTATCAGAAATGTACACTGACATGTTGCAACGGATCGTTCTTTATCAACTGTCTGATTTTATGAAGACCACATATTGGTACAGGTTTTGGGGCTGATTTATCAGACTAGGTATGACTGTGCATTTGTCATGCATAGTCCATTGTCTGTCCATCAACATTTGCTTGTTACCATATTGGAGTATATATTTTTGATCTATTTTTACTCAAACTTAGAAAGAATATGCTCATATCATCAAGATTCGAACATGCTTGACAGCCAAGTCAGATGTACACTGTTGCTAAGGTGATCTTGCATCAGATTCACTGAATTTATTAAAACTTTGGAAGCTACAAGAAGGTACTTGTGCTTACAATATTTGATATCTTTTTCAAGTTTTTGCAAAATAAAAGTAACATAAATAAAATTAGCAGAAATAATAAATTAAATAGAAATAAAAATGTTAATCCTGGTCCATGTACAGTCTGTCCATATTATAAGTATGTACAATTTGTGGCAAAAAATACTAATTCTTTAACTTCAGGAAAAGTCTTATAAAGGATTAGAGCATAGCTAAATGGTATTTTATTTTTAAATGTAGTATAAAATAAAATCTGAACATTTAGCCAATTGTGATTCATTAAAGAAAGGTAACTGCATATTAACTAATTTTGGCATTTCTTGGCTACCATCAGTCTTCAGCTAACTGAAATGGCACACAATAGAGTTTGAAAAACTAAACCAGTTGATTTTACTAATTGTAAGGGTCAATGGGAGTACATTTTTTTTTTTTTTTGTTTCAATGTGCCAGTAGCCCCATGGGCTGTAAATCTCAGTTAAAAAGTCTGAAAACAAAATTTTATAGTTTTGCTGTGCAGACTTGGCCCCTACTCCCCATTTTTTAATACTGTAGTTTGCTTAATACTTTGTACAGTTAAGCTATGTAATCAGTAATTCCATTCTGGTTACAACATCCAAAAATGGATATGTACTTCAATAAGTGCTCTGTATTTTTGCCTATGGAAGTGGCCAGCAGGCCAATAGATTAATATTAGTCTGCACAAATTTAATAATACATATGTACCCTTTGATTTCATCTGCTTTACTAGATAACACTGAAGCCCTTCAACTTTGGAATTATTTTTCTCATTCTAATATTGTCATGTAGGAAATAACTATATTGCATGAGTGTACATGGCGACACAGCATAGGACATCATTGTGTTTACAATTATAATAATCTGCACTATTTTATAATGGTTTAAATATTGAAAAGACACATTTTCCAGGCCAATGAACAGTTATGATTTTACACAAGAGCATGCTGTACACTAAATTTTTCATGCTGGTACAAAAGATGTAAAATGTTTAAGAAAAAATCCCTGTATTGTGTGGGTTACATCCATTTTAATGATCTACAATCATTCCAATTAGAATTGAAAGAAAAATTATCCATGAAAATAACTGCTTTGAAATAGTCACACACACACACACACACACACACACACACACACACACACACACACACACACACACACACACACACACACACACATATGCTGACCCTCAGTTGGGAATTCCCTATCCCACACTAGTGCATTGTTTTACTTTCATTACTTGATTGTGAGACATATACAGTAGAACTTTGATTATCTGTCACCTTATTAACTGTCAGTCTCTGTTATCCATCAAGGCATTGTGCATCAAAATATTTAAAAAATGTACATGTATAGATAGTATGATTTTTTGATGACCCAGTTTGTTGTATAATACTTTTAATGTACAATTATATTATCCACCTAATGATTCTCATATCCATCATGCTGTATATATCATATCCATCATGCTGTATATATCATATCCATCATGCTGTATATATCATATCCATCATGCTGTATATATCATATCCATCATGCTGTATATATCATATCCATCATGCTGTATATATCATATCCATCATGCTGTATATATCATTTCCATCATGCTGTATATATCATATCCATCATGTTGTATATATCATATCCATCATGCTGTATATATCATATCCATCATGTTGTATATATCATATCCATCATGCTGTATATATCATTTCCATCATGCTGTATATATCTTTTCCATCATGCTGTATATATCATATCCATCATGCTGTATATATCATATCCATCATGCTGTATATATTATATCCATCATGCTGTATATATCATATCCATCATACTGTATATATCATATCCATCATGCTGTATATATCTTTTCCAGAAGCAGCAGCATAAATAGTATTAACAATGTTACAATAATGTGGTAAAGTCTTTGTAGTAGTGGAACTTTGTGAAATCCTTTTTCTTCTTTTTGTGTAGCAACCACCAGCTTCATTCCAGACATATCCAGGCAGTAAGGCACTTCACAACAATGTTGGTGAAGGAACTGTAGGTGCACTCGACATGGGTGGAGCATCCACACAGATTACATTCTACACACCAAATTTTGATAACAATACAGAGCCATACAGGTTCCACCTTAATTTGTATGACCAGAACTACTCAGTATACACACACAGTTACCTTTGTTATGGCATCAACCAAGCAGGGCTAAAATATCAAGCCAATCTCATACAGGTAAGTGGACAGAGTGTAGTCTAATTTTCTCAGACTTCAGATTATCCAACTTTAATATTTTTATGCCACCACTGCAGGCAGCAGGGATGCATTGATTTAGTCCCATCATGTTTCTGTGAAGCTTCTTAGAAAGATATTTGTTTTATACTGCACCATGTCAATTACCATGTATACTTTTATGTCGGGGTCCAACTACAAACAACACAGAGCTTGATCTGCTGTCACAGAATGTGTGGGTGTATTATTGTATGCATTTGTTCTACTAATTAATCCAAACAAACTGCATAGACCCAACACATTATGCAATGGTCGATCTGGGTCTATGCAGTTTTCTGTTATATCCAGTTGGTACAAAAGTTTATACAGCCATTGATTTGGTCAAACAAATGTCACATCGATTTGGTCAAGTATTGGTCACTTGTAGTAAATTTAATCCATTACAATTTTTGCGATTAATACTTACTGAAATTCAGGTCTACAGAATGAGTGCTTTTTTAAAAAAAAATTTAATTCATTAAAAATCTAGACCCAGTCCTGTCCAGATAACATGTGATTAAATTAGTTATGGTAGAAAATAGTTTTATTTATATGGTGATGAGCTTTGATTTTGATTTTGTTGAAATGGTTTTGAATTTTGTAGTGTTTTTGAAAATCACCATTTTGGGCATCAAATCTTTTGGGGTTAATCCATGTTAAGTTGATCATGCAAAAACTTTCTGATCTGGGAAATGAAATTAGACATATGTAGCCATTGATATGGAAGTTACGCATTATTAGATTATTGTGTAATTTAAATACTTTTTATTTTTACTGCTTGGAAGATCTTAAGGCATGGTCTTTTGTCTGATGTTCAATATAGCTACCATGGCAACCAACTTGAAAGTCTAGTTTTTGCTACTGCTGTTGAATAGTTGGTCATATGATATCAGGTTTTCGCAGAAAAACTTTTTACCTTGTCCAGTTGGAGCTAAATGAAAAAGATGTTGATTTGATGTCAAATATGACTGCTAGAATGGCCATCCTTAAAATATTATCTTGACTCCTCCCACATGGATGGTCATATCAACAAGGGGATTTTACTAAAAGACTTGTGATTAATTAGTCCTGGATGAAAATGACACCGATCTGACATCCAGTATAGCAGCCATCTTAAAAATCTTTTTATCACCACTCCTCCCACATGGATTGTCTTATCAACAAGGAGATTTTACTAAAAGATTTGTTGTGATTAATTAGTCCTGAATGAAAATGACACCGATTTGACATCCAGTATGGCAGCCATTTTTAAAATCTTTTTATCACCACTCCTTCCACATAAATTGTCTTATCAACAAGGGGATTTTACTAAAAGACTTGTTGTGATTAATTAGTCCTGAATGAAAATGACACCGATCTGACATCCAGTATGGCAGCCATCTTGAAAGTCTTTTTATCACCACTCCTCCCACATGGATTGTCTTATCAACAAGGGGATTTTACTAACAGACTTGTTGTGATTAATTAGTCTTGAATGAAAATGACACCGATCTGACATCCAGTATGGCAGCTATCTTGAAAATCTTTTTATCACCACTCCTCTCACATGGATTGTCTTATCAACAAGGGGATTTTATTAAAAGACTTGTTGTGATTAATTAGTCCTGAATGAAAATGACACTGATCTGACATCTTTTTATCACTACTCCTTCTGAATTTATCAACATAGGGCTTTTACTTAAAGGCTTCTTATAGTTGGTGCTAAATGAAACTGATGCTGATGTGACATCCAATATGGTTTCCATGTCAGTCATTTCCAATATGATTTCCATGTCAGTCATTTCCAATATGATTTCCATGTCAGTCATTTCCAATATGATTTCCATGTCAGTCATTGTCAAATTCTTGTTATTTCTGAATTAAAAATCATATTGACAAGGGATTTTCACCTTAAGACTTTTTTATATGGGATTTTCAAACTTTTACCTACAAAATATCCAGGGAAGTAAACTATCATGGATAGTTAGTTTTAAGGATATTTGTTGATAAAATATATTGCATCACTAATTAGCAAAACATTTGTTATTTTTTTATTCTGAATATTTCAGCATCTTCCTTTTTATAACTGATATAAGGCTGAGTGTATTATTGTAATATTGTATGTGGGCTACTCTGTTACCAGTTTTGTTTCTACACAGTAAATCAAGTTTTCTGTGATCAACAGATGCCAAATTTTGTGGATGACTTGCATTTTGGGTAATTTTTGTTGATCTTGGTCTTATAGGTCAAAGTTCTGTGACTGATAGAAATGGTTTTTGCACAATGATTTTCATTTTTACCATCTAGTTACATAACTTTGTGGCTTGCTTGCACTTGGTAAGAAAGAACCCAATTGATTTTAATGTCTAAAAGTCAAAGGTCCAGTTACTTTGACTGAAAGAATAAAAGTGGTTGTTGCACTTAACATTTGGTCAGCACCACAAATGGAGACAAAACTTTTTGGATGGTTTGCATTTAAAGTACGGAAGAAACTTAATGATTGAGTTATCTGTATTCATAGTACTGTTTTAAATTTAAATTTTAATTTAAATTTTCATTCATTTCTTTTCAGGCTCAAGGATTAAATTCAACCAGTATAAAAAGTCCATGTATGCCAAAAGGTTTTAATAAAACTTACAAATACAGTGAAATATTTGAGGCACCATGCATTGTAAACAGTTCACAGCATTTGGCGGATACTAGTATTGATTCGGTGAGTACATTTTTGTTACATGATTTATGGATTTGGGATTGTTGATACATTATTTAACATTTCAGTATGACAGTTCTGATATAATGATGGAATATTTCTATGGAAATCTACATGTTTTCTGCTGGAAACAGATGTATTGATCTGTGGTGAGGTGAATATGAAGTTTTTGAGCTATTAAACATCATTTTGATCAAGACAAAGTGGCAGTAAATACAGTAGGTTTGCTGGTTCATACAACATATTCACTGAATAAAGATCTGTGATTGGTTTATCACATGATTAGGGCCTATCTTTGATACTTAGTGTTGCAGAAAGAACAAGCAGAGTTATATTTGAGATTAGTGACTTTATTAAGATAGATTTTTCCAAATAAAATACAATTTCAGTCTTAGAGTTAAGCTTGAGTAGGAATATAAACCTGTCATTTTGTTGATCTTATTTGAGTGGGGGTTACAGTTAGTTAAGCTATTGAATTATGTTTGAAAAGCAATTTAAAAAAATATATTTAACTAGTCAGGTAGATGGAAATCGACTTAATGTTTTTAAACACAAAATTCACAGTTCCAGAAGGTTGAGATGATCACTGAATGGATGTTGGGAGTAATGCAAGGGCAGAGGAGTAACGATTTTGAGGGACAGGGTCATGTGACCTTTAATTTCTTTCTAGTTGGAACATTACAATACATTTAACAATTCATAGCATTTAATAATTCAGATTTTTCACCTGGATTTTTGATTTCTTAGATAATATTGAATTGTACCACATTGGGGCAGAGATGCGATTGTGTGATTGCACAAATTATTTACGAATTCACACACTTGGTGATGCACAAGAAATCTTTCAAATTAATATCAAGTCACACATATGAAAATGTACTCTGTGCAGAATACAACTTGACTAAGCCATTCACCCTTAAAGTGTTTATAGAAATGGTAGAAATATTGTGTTGTTTGTCACAGCGTGTATTACGTTGTAATTTTTTACTCCTCTGGTTTCTTCAGCTTGACATAAATGGCTGTTAAACTTAATTTGATGGCACATTGGGCTCCATAACAAACATTGTGTCAAAGTTTGAACCTTCCATCAAGGAAATTTTACAAATGCCCATTTATAATATTGGTTTTCTAGAAGACCCAAAATGGCTGATTCCCAGCATGGTTCATGTTTAGATAAGTTTTGTTTGGCAAATACTGGATGATCATAGTAATGAAGGTAATTTAGTTTCAAAGTTAGGAAGAACATCAGAATGTAGGAGCTGGGAAAGTATTAATAGATACTTGTGAGAGATTTTGAACCTAAAAGTGGCTTAAAATACAAATCTAATGTCCATGCTGAATGGACAAACAAGAGATTGCATGCCAGTCATTTTTTTGCAATTTTTATTATTAAATTTAGAA
This sequence comes from Potamilus streckersoni, assembly GCA_016746295.1. Lineage (NCBI taxonomy): Eukaryota > Metazoa > Mollusca > Bivalvia > Unionida > Unionidae > Potamilus > Potamilus streckersoni. The sequence goes on from JAEAOA010000432.1 coordinate 3,474,860, forward strand.
AAAGCAGACAAACAAGCCAACTTAAAATTGAGACAATTTAAAAGTAGAGCACACTTTTTGTTTCCTTTTTTGTCATAATTTAACCCTGCAGGACCGTATAGCCCTAAAATAAAGTTTACAATGAATCAAATAAGAATCTGAAACTGAAATTCAAAAGTAAGTAGATATATTTGATTAAAATACCTCAGTTGGAACAAGTAGACTATGGCATTGATTGACTTCACATGCTAATAAAGCATTATGGAATAGTAAATCTGGTATGGTAATCAGTAGAGTGCAATTCAAGAAAGCTAAACTTTGCCAGGAATTATGTTGGTGAAAAATCTTTTGGAGGAGAATTATTCAAAAGACATTACCTTTGAGCCATGAAAGGGTGTTCTCAGTACAGAATAATATTCATACACAGATAAGAAACCGATAGATCAGGGAAACATTGAACAGATTGATGCTTATACAGCTAAAGTCAACATCTTATAAAGATTTTGATTTCATTAGTGGTGTTATGGATATTATTGGAAAGAAGAGAGAAGGATATTGAAGTGTTCTGTAAATACTGAACTATGTCCATTTCCTCCTCCACCTCATTTTTGTTCTACTTCTTATTTTTGTGACAAGGGAAATCCACCTTATGCTAAAATCCTAGGAGCATCTTTGGGGTGGGTATGGGTGCATTCTATTTTGATGGTCAAATGTTATAGCATAGTGTTATATTTTTTATCATACTTTCCCATCCACTTTCTAACTTTAATGCTGTTCAAGATTATTGATTAAATTTGTTGTATTTATATACCATTTCTTAAAGTATCACATACTAGATTAGTGTTGCTGTCGTCAAGGTTACAGCTCAGTTTTGTTTTCCATCACTGTTCTTTCTGCTTTGTAATTTTAAAGCCATTTGTGGTTTAGGGAAGAGACTTTTTGGTATATGTATGCATTAGTTTTGTCATTTTCTATTTACTTCAAAACTAAAACACAGCTAAATCAATGCAACAATAAGAAAATGTTACAGTATAGATGGCAACAGTGTTAAAATTTGTTCTGGTAGAAAGCTTTATTTTAATCAGCTTCTAGCATAAAAGGATAAGGATGCATCGTCGCTGGAAGGAGTGCCATGTAGCACACAGGGGATCCTATCTGTAAAGTCAGTTTCTTGGTGCATATGTTTCCTTTTTCATCACACTTTCTTCCACTCAATAATTTTTAAGCCAATTGAGAATAAGTCATGTCACTGCCTTGTAGATAGTTTGATGTCATGATTGTGAATTTTTATTACTTGACCATGGTAGGTAGGGAAAAAAAAATTTGCTTGTGTTTATAACTACAATGTCTTTTTCTTTTGCAGAATCATAGTTATGTCTTTGTTGGAACTGGTGAAAATGAAACATGCACTAAAGCAATTCAGCAACTGTTTAACTTCAATGCTACTTGTAATCACTCCAACTGCTCCTTTAATGGAGTATACCAACCCAAGGTTTATGGCCAGTTCTATGTAAGTATTAATTTTACAGATAATCAAAATTGTTCACTTGGACATTGAATGATGAAATTCAACCAATCATTATTGTAGGTCTATTTAAAAGTCTTGAGTGGTTTTCATAACACCTACACTTGGGGGGGTGGGGCTGAGGGGGCTAATTTATATGCATTTGTATACATTAGTAGTACATATCTAGCTGTTTCTACATTTAGGTCAATCACCGCTCGGGTGGCCTAGTGGTTAGATCGTGTGCTTCGGATGCAGGAGGTCATGGGTTTGATTCCCAGTTGAGTCATACCAAAGACTTACAAAAATGGTACTAACAGCTTCCTTGCTTGGTGCTCAGCATTAAGAGGTTAGTGTTAGGACTGATCAGGTTGGTGTCAGGATAATGTGACTGAGTGGGACATCATGCTACATGTCTGCAGCATGATGCCCCAGTACTAGAGATCACTATAAACTGCCACACTGCAGATATTTTAGCGATATGACTAAGAAATTGTTAAAGTTACGTTAAAAATCATAATCACATCACATCACATTTAGATCAGGTTTTTTGCACATGGTATAATTACTGTTACACCTGAAATAATAAAATTTGGTGAGGAAATGAATGCAAATGATTACTATACCTGTCTCTATCCATATTTCCCCTTCAGACATGTTCCCCTATCACATTAAACATTAGGGAATATAAACCTCTCCAATCCATCAATTCCAGAAAGATGAAGATTTTTGTCTTTCATGTTTTTATATCTGGTAAACAAAGGGGAAAAATTCCATCAGTCTTAAAGTATGTTAATTGTTATTTGTTGAAGTGTCCACAAAGGGTTGTTGACCTTTGTTGATATTTTTTTGAATATATTTCCATATTTGTTAACGTTTGAGGACTTTTTTCAACTTGGTATGTTTGCTCATGATAGTGTTGCATCTGTATGTGCCGTATTTGTGAATTGCAGATATAGTTTCAACTTTATATTTCTTGGTATTGCAGGTATTTTTGTTGACTTAAGAATATTTTCTGGCTGCTATTTTTTCTTTTCTCTATTTGGAAGCAATTATGACAATAGGTAGTAAATGTTAGAAGTAAAAAGTCATTGAGGATGATCAGATCTGGACAAGGTGCTCTTTATCAACACTGTAATGTTGGTAGGTCATCATTGGATGCATGTAATCTTTCTTTCTAAAGAAGAACATCGAGATGAAGTAGAGGAAGACAAAATTGAAATATGGAAAGTTATCAGAATGTGTCATTTTGAGCCAGTACCCAAAATTGTCTTCCATTGTTAGTGTAGTAGGATATTTTTGTTGGGCACCACTCATTCACCACCAAGGAAAGAGCCATCAGCTATCATTACATCCAGTCCACTGTATGGTCTCATGATGCAGTCAGTTGACACCAAGGAAATATATTTGATTCAATCATGAGAGATTAATCAAGGAGGCAAAAACTTTATCGGGGATTGGGGCATTTTTGCCTTCTACCCCCTCCTCTTTATTCATCTCTAAATTTGGATTTTGTTTTGACAGGAGACTATCATCTTAATGTTTGGCAGATCTCCAGGTTTAGTCTTGTAGTTATATGGAAGTGTTGTCCTCTGTAATGTAGGCAGCCCAGTGGACACAAGTCTTTCTGTATACCCAACAAGCAATGCCAAGGCCTGTTAATTACTGAAACGGTGTGTGTGTATAGACTAATATACTAATTAGACTAATATACTAATGTGGCTTTCCAGCAATTGGTGCTTCATGCTACCATCCTAGTCATTAGCTACCGTGCCATTCCTTCCTTGCATCTTAGTGTTAGGATGTCGGTTTTGTCAGTGGAACATGCCTCATACAAGCTGTATATTAATTGAATATGGGGCCACACTGGGATCTTTGTAACTGATATATGTCCATTTAGTCCAATGTCAAGCCATCCTTCAGGATTTCATTAGTCTTCTAGTCTTGTTCAATATACTTTATCTGTTGTCCAACCTCCAGTACAGCAGTTTTGCCCAACATTATTAGCCAGTGCACTGGAGAAATTCAGTCCTACACCTAAGAATGAAAGTGCAACTGCTTCAATGATGCTTGATGTGTTGTACATGGAAGTATTGCCAGATGTGGACAGCCAAACCCCCAATCTGATGACTCATTCTGTTCCTACCTTATAAAGAACAATTTAGCGTGGCTGCAGTAGACAAAATACAGTGGATCATAATGCTGTCTCATTGCCCACTGTTTCCATGTACAAGTAAAACTATAAATTCTGTGCTTAAGTAGATATTGAGGATGAGAAACAAATTCAGTTGTTTCACCTTTCACAGCTGAGAAAAATCTGCAAGATTTCCAGTTGTCTCAGAAACGAGCCTTTACCTAGAGAATCCAAGAACCTGGGGAGGGGGAGCCTATTACCAGAGTCATAATGCTCAATGATGGGAATGCAAATACTTGGACACATACAGCACTGACATTCTGTGTTGATAAAACATTGCAGTGGTACAGGTGTTGACTGCAGTTCTGTAAAGTCAGTTGAGGAGTATTTGACACAACTTTAAAGATGATGTGCTGTTTGTTGGCATGGTCATTAAAGACATGGACCTGAACTATTTCCAGTTTTGATCAGATGGTTTTGTGGTCCCAATGACACAAGCAGTTTTTATAAATAAGAACCAACTGTTGTCTGGAAGCTTTCAAAAGGTGGTCATCCTATGTCTCTCCATTGACACATTGAGAGGAGCATTCATGCAAGACCTCATCTGTGCTCTCAGACTTTATTTGAAATGAAGAGGAAACAGTGGATCCCAAAAATGTTTTTTTTTCCCTTCCCAGTTAGGGTAGTAAAAGATGATATAATACAACAAGCACAGACATTTTGGTTGAAATGGGTAGTTCATTGCACTCAGCATATTCTAAATTATTAAAGGATCAGATGAGAATGTCTCACTTTCAAACCAAAATTCGACATAAGCTCACAATCTGTGCAATTGTAAGTCTCTAAGATATAGCATCACACAGATGAGAACTGCGTTTTGCAGGTCAAATAGCTGTGGCCCAAATGACCACCAGACCCATTTAAGGTCAGCAAATCCTCGTAACATGCAAAGGTCGTCAGCACTTCTGATGAATTTTTTAAAGTTTTTGCAGCTTAAAAAGAAGTTTTCTTTTCTCTTTATCTGATTTCTTTGGTCATAAGTTACATGACCAAAAGTTCTGCTACCTTCATATTAGGGGAGCAGCCTGTCCTTATAGGGAATTCAGCCATTCTCTTCTTGAAGAAAGCTGATGGTAAAGGTTGGATGCTCATGTATTTCCCACTCTTCTAGTCTAACATCAATTTGTGCAGGGAATTTATTTGAAAGAGAAGGAATGATATATACTGAATTGTGTTTCCCATAGAATACTTACCTAGTCACATTGCCAGTAGACCTGCCAAGTCCTCCAGGCAAATGTGTACATGGACATATCACTCAGACTAAACTGTCTTACTAGTTGCCATTGGCTGGTAGTAAGGAAGTTAATAGATAAGAATTTCCTCCCTTTGTCTCCATGGTATATAGACATAAACAATGAAAGTTTTATCTTTATGGAATTGCTGCCTTCAAGAAATAGTGAAACTTTTATTCCCTAATGTTATTGTAATCAGGTAAGTAATGTTGGAGAAACATAATTTACTATACAATTGGCTTTCATGTTTTATTGACTTTGGTTAAATTTTGTGATATATGATTTTTTTTCCCCTTTAAGATATGTTCATACTAGAATCATCAAACATTGATGGTTGTATGCATCTCTATTAGTACCACACTTTTACAGCAAAATAAGGTCACTTTCACCTAGGTTTAAGATTGTATTAGCTTAGATTTTATTCCCTTAAATTAATTATTTTTGTTTAGCTCATGACAAAAATGGTTTTTGGTACTGTTGTACCTAGACTCAATGAAACTTTATGAGAGAATACATTTTTACAATTATTACTCCCATTTCACATAAGTATGTCACTGCATTCCAATGAGATATGTTCTGCTGACTTGGGTTAAATTTTGTGTTTTAAATGTAACTTTTAATCTGTGTTAGTGCAAGAATAATCAGACTAGTTGATTATATGCATCTCTGTTAGTATCACACCCTTGCAGCAAAAGGTCACTGTGACCTATATATCACATTTTACTGGTTTGTATAAATTCAAAATAATTACATGTTATTTACTACTGTATGATACTTTTATACCTGGATTTATAAAGGATATTTCATGCTTAACTATAATTAAATTTGTATTTTTACTGTTCCAGTTTGAATCCTTCGCATTTTTAGAACTTTCAATTGGTACCATGTAGCTTCTATGGTGTTGACATGTTACACCCTACAACTACTACTAATTAAACTGGATGATTGTATGCATCTCCCTTGATACTACACCCATGCATAAATGGTCACAGTGACCTGCATTTCACAGTTTAATGGTCTAGTTTATGTACTTCAATTTAACTTGTAATCACATGCTATGTACATACTGTCCTATCTATAATTAACTTAGCTTAATGAATGGATGGACCATGATGTCTTCTACATTCTTATTGCATAAAATAAGTTCTTGTTACCTGAATTTATGTGTCACCTGATGCATCTTAAAATAAGACATTGTGACCTAAATTTAAGTGTCACCTGATGCATCTTCAGAGAAGTCTCCTCACCACTGGCACCAACTGTAATGTGCTCACCTAGGTTCAATTTACAGAGCTAGCTCACCTTTAGTTAGCATGTTACTTGCTGGTTAAGGACATCAGCAACCTTTTAATTGAGTCCATGAATTGTTTGCATTATAATAACATACTGCTTACAGTGTTACAAGTCTCTGGTCTAAAAAAAAGGTGTCTGTACAAGAACATTATTGTTTATGAGCACTCTGTATTTCCAGAGAATAAATTTGAAGAAATTTATCACAAATGAACTTCTGGACACCACATTAATACAAAATGGATTTTGCTAGATCTTAAAGCATGAATGAATAATATTTCCAGTGACAAGATATATAGTCCTCTACATAACCTCAGGTTACAATTAGCATTGCCTAAAATTAACTATTACCTAATGGAAAATAACCTTCCCTAAACTTCATAATGTTTACAAATAAAATGTTAGTTATAATTAGAAAGTCTGCAACTAAAATTGTAATATATAACATGGACTAAACCAGGTAAATTTTATGGGGAACTCCAATAACCTAGACCCAGATGCAAATAAACATGTTTTTATATTAATAATGATCCTGATATTAAACCCATACACATAGTGAATATTTACCTATGTTTTAATTGTTTAAAATTTTTAAAAAATCAATAATTTAGGTCAAGTAGAAAAAAAGGATGATTTTAGACAAGGTTAAGTCCAGCATACAATTTTACATTACAATACCATATAATAAAAAAAAATTAGCAGACAAACAATGCAAATGAAATATACATATCAACATAAAGACTTTAAATAACAGATAGTCCAGGTAGGAATTAATGCTGTTATATTAACCACTTGTATACCAATTGGATTAATGTATAAAGAATGGAAACTCAGAATGAGAAAAATAAGAGAAAAAAAAGAGTTTGTTCAAATTTTAACATTTTGTATGCAACACAATTCTTATTTTCTCCCTTAATTTCATGACATGTCATTATAACTTCAGTTTCACATTTTATGACATATCATAAAAGTTTCAACAGTTTGTATTAAAAAACTATTGGGATCATAAAGTATTCATGACATGTCATAATTGCAATATTTCATGATTTATATTAAATAACATGGGAATACAGTTTATAACATGTCATGATAGTTTCAACAACTTGTATTAAATAACTATATGGGGTCACAGTTAATGATATGTACAACAACCTTCTCAACAACTTGTATTAAATAACTGATGATCACAAATAGTTCATCACATCATAATAATAGCAGTCTCAATATCAAATAACTGTAGTGATTGCAGTTGATATGTGGTAAGAACTTTAATGATAACAGCAATCTCATATCAGGCCGCTGTACTAGACATGTCTGACTGAAATTTTTGACATTATAAAATGCCCAGATCAGACATTGGAAGTTTCTGTTTAAGCAATGAAACTTATTCAGACCTGATAAATAACTGACCCGTTTTAAGTGAAACTTCTACCTTGAGTATTGACATAAACTTATATATAAATAGTACATATATTGCAGTATGTGTGAAATGGCCTTGAATCTTCTGTAACATATATATTAATATACATACATGAGTGTTTATATTTTTGCTTTTTTGTCTTCCAGGCATTTTCCAGCTTCTTTTATGAAATGGATTTTCTGAATTTAACAAAGAAGCAATACAGACTGGAGGACTTTAATAACAGTTTGTCACAGTTCTGTCAAAAGTCATGGAAAGAGGTGAGATTTCTCCAGAGAGCTTTTACTTGGATACATTTAAAACACTTTATTCAGATAGTAGCCTAAAGACAAAAAACATTTCAGTATTTTAAATATTCTCTCTGTTTTAGCAATATATATATCAGGAGTCCCAAAATGTAACAGTAACAGACATTTGTTTCCCAATAATTAAAATGGCAGCCATATATTTGTGAAATGTAATATAAAAATTTAAAAACAAAACTTGTGTAATGGACCTGCTTAATAAAATGTTACTATTGCACTTGACTAAAAATGTCAGCCAATTCTGTGTCATGTTTTTTTTTTGGTTGAGATAATTATTTAAAATAAACAATACATTCATGAAAAATCCATGCCTAGTTCACTTTTGCTTCAACAGACTGAATTCAAATCATTCCTTATGTCTTTAATTCCTTTGGTTTCCAAGAGATTACTTTTATAAACAAAATAACATGAGAAAAATGATGTCATATTGTGAATCATTCTGAGATATTTTTTTTTTTATTGTGATCAAGGTGTATAGAAAAAATGACATTAAAAGATACATAAAACTAATCAATATAATACTTATGTCTCGTGAAAGCTGAAACAGTAGAAATTGTATAAAAATATTAATGACAACAGTTTTATTTTCCTTTAAATATGTTCCATTTTGGTACTAGTGTTGAAGTCTTTTAATTTTTATAAATGTTGTACAAATCCAAGACAGAACCTAAACTATCCACATATTTGAATAAAATGAGAATTCTTGAAAAGAAAAGAATTTAAAAATGGAAAAGAAATGAAAAGAAAAACAGTATAAAAATGTGTAAATCACATGTCTATTTTGAACAGAACAGGACAATGTTATCAAAAATAATCAAAGGCAGAGTTATCCATTTATACATATACACATTTATCTGAAATCAGACACAAGGCCTGATGATGCATAACACTTGATTAACACATTTATCTGAAATCAGACACAAGGCCTGATGATGCATAACACTTGATTAACACATTTATCTAAAATCAGAGACAAGGCCTGATGATGCATAACACTTGATTAACACATTTATCTGAACTCAGACACAAGGCCTGATGATACATAACACTTGTTTAACACATATATCTGAAATCAGACACAAGGCCTGATGATACATAACACTTGTTTAACACATATATCTGAAATCAGACACAAGGCCTGATGATACATAACACTTGTTTAACACATTTATCTGAAATCAGACACAGGCCTCAGTGATACATGTTTAACACATCTGAAATCAGATACAAGGCTTCAGCTTCATTTATGCATAGCACTTGTCTGCCCTATTTATCTGAAAGTAGACATGAGGCCTCAGTAACAAACAACACTTTGTTTAACATATGCCCTTGATGATACATAACACTTGTTTCAGATAAATTTGGTTAATGCTTTCCACTATTCTAGCTAAAGATATGTTCCAGTATGATAATATATTTCCTTCAGCTAGCTTGCATGTTTATTAGGTGATCTATGGTATGGTCCTTCATTCATCTTGCTTACCAGTAATCTGTCTTCCTTTCCTAGTTGTTATTTCCAACTTTAAAAATGCTTATCAGAGTTCACATGATTTTACAGCAAGCATTCTAGCTTGAATGTCTTTCAGATTTGTTAATATTAAGCTGATCTGAAATTAAATATGGTTGCCATTACCAACAGCAGAAAATGGTTTAAAGGACTTTTTTTAAAGAAACACTAAAAAAAATTTGACTAAATTAAACTGATCATCCTAATATGAACTCCTTTTTGTTTTTTAAATCATATGCCCTATTAACTTCTCAGATATTGCCACTAGAAATGAAAAAGAAGTTCTGCTGGTCAAATTTGATGCAAAACAAGAAGGGCTTTTGCTGATCTGCCATCAAATATTGCAACCATTACTAATAGAAAAAGCTATTGTCCACATAAGAAAGAAAGCTTCCTGATCTTCAAGATTGTTTACATTTATGCATATCCACTATCATTTATTTTTGCCATTACTAAAATTCTAAAACCTTTAATCAGCTTATAAAAGCCCCCCCCCTCAGCAGAACTTTCTTGAGGGCTTTCAAATCTGTGTAAATAATAATCCACTTTAAAACATGTCTGTCATAAAAACAGAAAAAGTGCCAAACTAATTTAATGAAACTTGAGTTGAATATCCTGGCATAGAGCACTTTCAAGTTTGTACAGATGCCTTCTTTCAGAGTTATGAACATGTACAAAATATTTGCATTGTCTTACACAAAACTATTTTTGCATTTTAACACCACCGGTGCCAACATTATCATTGATATGTGTCAAATTTTCGTCTGAAAAGGCAAAATATTTATTTTGAAACAATCATTTTATTTTTTATGTAAATTGCAGTATAAAGGAGATAATAAATACAGCTTGCTTCTGATAGAAATGCGACAAATATAAAAACAAAACTTATCATGATAAGTACAAAACTTTTTAATATTAGAACAATTAACCTTTAATTTTGATAGGTTAAGGAGATACCTGCAAAACAGAATGAATCTCTACCATGGTACTGTTTTGAAGGACAATACATTTTGACTTTGCTGACTCAGGGATACAAGTTTGACAGTGATTCTTGGAAGACATTACAGTTTGTTGGAGCAGTGAGTACATCAATCCATTTTAAATTTCATAGGTTTAAAATTAATTACTTGTAACAGTTGTGAAAGTTGTTTCATTTCATGAATTTTTAGAAGAGCAGTCAGAATTTTCAACAACAATGAAAATGATAATTTGAAGTCATAGGATCCAATAAAGCCATTTGAATGTTATGTACATCATGCAAATGAGATTGACATGACCAGATTCCTGTTACCTTCATTTATGCTGTAGACACCATAAAGTGGTAAAAATATAACCAGCAGATGGATTATGTTCAAGCAATTCATAAACTTATACCATCCTTACTGACAGAAACAGATAGGTAGGTAGACAAATGGGTAGATGGACAGATAAAGCAACTTGGATTTTTCGCTTCTCAAGAGGCTATGAATTTTCAGTCTTTATAGAGGCCAGTTTTTCATATTTTTTTCCTAGTTTTTTTTGGTTAGGTTTCCTATTTTTCATAGTTTTTTTTTTACAAAATGGTCATACTATTCCACTTTTTTAATTTTGTGTTGACCTATAAATGTTGTTGTTTTGCTAACCACATAATGAGAGGAATGTTTTGCCTTCGAATGTGTCCTCTCAGCAGATTTTAGCAAAAGGAAAAATGTGCTTTCCAGTTCTACTGAGATTCTGGTCTTCAAACTATTAGTACATGTTTCAAGTGATATTATACATATAGTTTGGGAGGAAGGTGAGCAGAAGCTGTTTAGAATCATAATTTTTTTAAATAAAGAAAAATTCTTGGGAGTACATCAACTGTATGTGAATGGAAAAGTGCAACTTTATCATTAAAATTAAAATGCTTTAAAATCAATTGCATAGAAAATGCAAGGTGAGCAGTTCACATAACAGACATGAAATAAGGAATGATGCTATTCACATAACAGACATGAAATATGGAATGATGCTATTCACATAACAGACATGAAATATGGAATGATGCTATTTACACAACAGACATGAAATATGGAATGATGCATTTTACATAACAGACATGAAATATTGAATGATGCTATTTACATAACAGACATGAAATATAATAATGCTATTTACATAACAGACATGAAATATGGAATGATAGTATTTACATGACATACATGAAATATGGAATGATGCTATTTACATAGATGTGAAATATGGAATGATGCTATTCACATAACAGACATGAAATGTGGATTGATGCTATTCACATAACAGGCACGAAATGTGGATTGATGCTATTCACATAACAGACATGAAATATGGAATGATGCTATTCACATAACAGACTTGAAATATGGAATGATGCTATTTACACAACAGACATGAAATATGGAATGATGCTATTTACATAACAGATGTGAAATATGGATTGATGCTATTCACATAACAGATGTGAAATATGGATTGATGCTATTCACATAACAGACATGAAATATGGAATGATGCTATTTACATAACAGACGTGAAATATGGATTGATGCTATTCACATAACAGACATGAAATATGGAATGATGCTATTCACATAACAGACATGAAATATGGAATGATGCTTTTTACATAACAGACATGAAATGATGGAATGATGCTAACATAACAGACATGAAATATGGAATGATGCTATTCACATAACAGACATGAATATGGAATGATGCTATTCACATAACAGACATGAAATATGGAATGATGCATTTTACATAACAGACATGAAATATTGAATGATGCTATTTACATAACAGACATGAAATATAATAATGCTATTTACATAACAGACATGAAATATGGAATGATAGTATTTACATGACATACATGAAATATGGAATGATGCTATTTACATAGATGTGAAATATGGAATGATGCTATTCACATAACAGACATGAAATGTGGATTGATGCTATTCACATAACAGGCACGAAATGTGGATTGATGCTATTCACATAACAGACATGAAATATGGAATGATGCTATTCACATAACAGACTTGAAATATGGAATGATGCTATTTACACAACAGACATGAAATATGGAATGATGCTATTTACATAACAGATGTGAAATATGGATTGATGCTATTCACATAACAGATGTGAAATATGGATTGATGCTATTCACATAACAGACATGAAATATGGAATGATGCTATTTACATAACAGACGTGAAATATGGATTGATGCTATTCACATAACAGACATGAAATATGGAATGATGCTATTCACATAACAGACATGAAATATGGAATGATGCTTTTTACATAACAGACATGAAATGATGGAATGATGCTAACATAACAGACATGAAATATGGAATGATGCTATTTACATAACAGACATGAAATATGGAATGATGATATTTACATAACAGACATGAAATATGGAATGATACTATTTACAAAACAGACATGAAATATGGAATGATGCTATTTACATAACAGACATGAAATATGGAATGATACTATTTACATAACAGACATGAAATATGGAATGATGCTTTTTACATAACAGACATGAAATATGGAATGATGCTAATCACATAACAGACATGAAATTATGCTGTTCACAAAATGAACATAAAGTAGCCCAATTGCTAATGAATATAGCATAAATTCATTGAATTAACCCAACAAAAGACTCCTTCCCATCTGCTGGCGAATGCTGACATCTTTATGCTTCCATGTAGATAAAGGCTGGAGCATTTTCAGAACATTGACCCATCAGACCACACCAAAATGTCCTTGGAATCAGCTGAAATATATACTAATGAACTGTAATATAAAATTAACTAAGACAAGGGTGGGCAAAATACATACTGCTGAACTGTATTTTAAAATTAACTAAGACAAGGGTGGGCAAAATACGTACTGCTGAACTGTATTATAACATTAAGCTAAAGGTGGGCAAAATACGTACTGCTGAACTGTATTATAACTTTGACTAAGACAAGGATGGGCAAAATATGTACTGCTGAACTGTATTATAACATCGGCTAAGACAAGGGTGGGCAAAATATGAATTGCTGAACTGTATTATAACATTAACTACGACACTAAGACAAGGGTGGGCAAAATACATACTGCTGAACTGTATTATAACATTAAGACAAGGGTGGGCAAAATACGTACTGTTGAACTGTATTATAACATTAAGACAAGGGTGGGCAAAATACGTTCTGCTGAACTGTATTATAACATTGACTAAGACAAGGGAGGGCACAATATGTACTGCTGAACTGTATTATAACATTGGCTAAGACAATGGTGGGCAAAATACATACTGCTGAACTGTATTATAACATTAACTAAGACAAGGGTGGGCAAAATATGTACTGCTGAACTGTATTATAACATTAAGAAAAGGGTTGGCAAAATACGTTCTGCTGAACTGTATTATAACATTGACTAAAACAAGGATGGGCAAAATACGTACTGCTGAACTGTATTATAACATTAAGACAAGGATGGGCAAAACACATACTGCTGAACTGTATTATAAAATTGACTAAGACAAGGGTAGGCAAAATATGTACTGCTGAAATGTATTATAAAATTAACACAAGGGTGAGCAAAATGCGTACTGCTAAACTGTACTATAACATTGACTAAGACAAGGGTGGGCAAAATACATACTGCTGAACTGTATTATAACATTGACTAAGACAAGGATGGGCAAAATACGTACTGCTAAACTGTATTATAACATTGACTAAGACAAGGGTGGGCAAAATATGTACTGCTGAACTGTATTATAACATTACAATAAGGGTGGGAAAAACACATACTGCTAAACTTTATTATAACATTAAGACAAGGGTGGGCAAAATACATACTGCTGAACTGTATTATAACATTGACTAAGACAAGGGTGGGCAAAATATGTACTGCTGAACTGTATTATAACATTACAATAAGGGTGGGAAAAACACATACTGCTGAACTGTATTATAACATTAAGACAAGGGTGGGCAAAATATTTCTGAACTGTATTAAAACATTGACTAAGACAAGGATGGGCAAAATACATACTGCTGAACTGTATTATATCATTACGACAAGGGTGGGCAAAACACATACTGCTGAACTTTATTATAAAATTAAGACAAGGGTAGGCAAAATATGTACTGCTGAACTGCATTAAGACAAGGGTGGGCAAAATACATACTGCTGAATTGTATTATAACAGTAAGACAAGGGTGGGCAAAATACATACTACTGGCCAGATCCAGATCATGATATAGTTTTATCACTTAAATTACATCATATGGTGTGGCTTTAAAAATCACTCTAGCACATGCCCTGGAGGAAGTTGCTGGACTTGAATCTTTTATCATAGTATGAACTCCTACCACTCACTATACACTTTAGGTATTCATGCACACAATTAAAATTTCTTTACAGTGTCTATGGTATTCAATCGTACATTAAACAACCAAAGGATGTAAGCAACAATTGTTATAAATTGTTAACAGCTTACCACAGAATTTGTGTGAATTCATTGAATTTCTTCTTAATATATCAAATGACTACCATTGTGTGAAAATCCACAGGATTTTTAAATGTGGGAACTTTATTCATGATCCAGTTCTGTAGTTGTTATCATTATTATAAGGAGAGTTAAAATATAAAATTGTATTGCTTTTTTTAAACAATTTGCTTATTTACATGATATATAGGCAGAGTTTTTCAACAAAAGAAAAATCTATTTTACATAATTGGGGGTGTTCTTTTCTGGCAATTAAAAGTGCCATCATTAGTGCATGCTGAATTTGTTTGCGATGTTGCCCACATCTTAGGTTTGAGATGTTATCAGGGTTCATAGCCAATCTTGAAAAAAATCAAATTAAATACAAGTTAGCTTTTAGCAAAAAGAAACCTTAAATTAGCCTAAAAATTTAACCTTGCTTGATGTATTAATAAAAAGCCCCAAAATAAGCCCTGGATTGTTTTTTATTAAGTATCTTTCCAGTGTTATGTAGATTTTGGTTATGGGAATATGAAGGTGCATACATTGATTTCAGGTGTAAAGCATTATTTTGAATAGTATAGTTGGTATTGTTAAATGATAGCTTCTGATATAGAGGACGCTTATGTTTTTTATGCTACTGCTGACAATGACAAGTCAAATAATTTCCAATTTGACCATTGGCAGCATCATTTTGTGCATGTAGGGGGACCTTAAAAATTACCATAATGCCCTTAAGAAACATTAAATTAGCAAATTAGTTTTAATTGCCTTGATGCCCTTAAGAAACATCAAATTGGCATTAATCCCCTAACCTTAAATTTTGTGCTTTGCTGCTGCGATCACCCTATTATTACTTTCTTGATAGTTAAAAATGTTGCAAAAATAAATATTTCATTCATAAAATCAACAAACCTTCCACTGCTAATCTAATTGTGTGATGTTTTCATGTTTTGCTATTGTTACATGAACACGCATTATATAAGTGATTTGTAGGAGTCGGTGCTTGCGGTTCAATTTTTAAGGGAGATAATTGCTGGAAGACACCCATGTTTTAACTTTACCAAATTATGTCCCTTATATCAGAGCAAATGGTACATTGTTGTATGTTTTCATACATCATGTGAAACATTGGATTAAATAGAAATGTTTCATTTAGAAAATTGAAATGGTACTGAATGAAATATAAATGATGCAGTGTTTTCATGATTGGACAGCAGTCTTGATGTATTCATGAAAAACAATGAAAAAAACAGTTGTACTGTTTTGATTCCATATTGATAAAACGGCTATTACTGTTATGTATGCAATGAAGCAGAAATATTACTTGTCACATTCCTGTTACATCAGTCCTCCTTAGTAAATCTTCTCGTAGAGCTTTACTTCATGGAAGATTTAAGGAATAACTATGTTTATTCTCCGCTCAAATACTGAATAATTATTTTGGACTTGGGGAAAACCTAAAAAACTGTAAAAATAGAAGCGTAATGTGTGCTGATTTTATCAATATGCTGGTACTTTATTAATTGGGGTCCAGAATTAACAAGCAGCCTGCTGGATTTTATTTTTGAAAAACAATAGCAAATTCATTGAAATGTGCTTGTTCCACTCTATGTAAAATCATGGTTATATATAATAATAAAAAATATTTTTACATGTAAACTCAGTTATTAAAATCTTAAGTCTGTTAGTGTGTTTTTTTGTGTTGCTATTTATCATTAAAGTTGATGCTAGGAAGTATCTCGAGAGATAGTTTTGAGACTTTCAAATATTGACAAGCCTGATGCTAGAGTACATGATGACCGCTGCCAATTTTATCTTTTTTAGATATACTTTTGAAAAAAAAATTGACCTATTTTTATAATTTCCTCTTTAATTTGAACTTAAATCTTCAACTTTTGTCCTCGTATTCCTTTGATTCCCCACAATCAGATGATTTATACACTCAATGTAGTGTGACCAATTTGTTAGGCTTTGCAACTTAACTTTAAAATAACCTCTGCAATGTTCAAGTATGTCACCCAATGGCTGCTGAAGTTCAGTATGTACTACGTCAAAGCAATTTTACTTGTGAGATATTGCTTTCAGCAAAATTTATATGAAATATTTTGATTCCATGAATATATTTATTCCATTTTTAATGGTTTTTTGGAGCAGTGATATTTTCCTTGATATTTAATTTTGTGAATTGAGAAAAGGTCCTATTGTTTTCACAGAAGGATCATTATAAGTTTTGCCATGAGATTTGTGGTTTTTAGCAACAGTGAATTCTACAAAAATTGGTATGCAGCAAAAAATAGTCCTTTTAATATTGTTGTTGCATTAATTGGTTAGATTAGCATAAATCATTTTTATTATGCTTTCCATAATCAGTTTTGGTCTGTATTGAGTTCATCTCCAATCATGCTCTATCAGACATCAGCTTTAAATATAGTCATGGATTTGGCAAGACAGAGTGGAGGGATTAATTGATTGTATACAAGACCATCATCTGATACCTGGGTTAGCAGATACTAAAAACTGATCATAAAATTTTATTGGATTCTCATCTAGTGTTGGGATTCAATTTAATTGTCCTGATTGATTATATTTTCTTCAAACAACTTGATCACTGATTAAAAAATCCATTACTTCTAACAGTTAATTCATTTTTCTCCATGTCTTGCCAAAATCCAATTTTTCTGAAGTCCTTCCAGATAGAATAATGGATTTTGACAAAAAATTTTAATAAAGATCTCCAAGCAGTTTTGACAAAGGACAAATGTTGCTGGACTCTTAGCACCAACTCCTCATGAAATAAAATTTTTTTTTTAAGTAAGTAAACACACATTTCCAATAGACATAATTATTCCAACAGGGTAAATAAGTAGCAGCATCAATATATCATATAATGGCATAGAATTTGATTTTATCTGAACTCTGTTGCTGAATGTGTATTTGATTATATTGGTGATTTCACTCAAAAGTGATAAAAAGGGACTTAATTATTTTTTAATAGTTCTATTCCCAACACTAGTTTTAACATCATTTTTATTCTTCCATTCTTAAGTCTGGAATGTTATATTATAGTGTTGCCTGTCAGTCTCTCCAATAACATTTGCTTATCCTTCCAAAACTTTATACTGGTTTGATTTTCATGAAACCAAGTATTTATCAGGACTAGTAGATGTGCTGCATATCATAGGCTGGCCACCTGCCTCAAGGTAAAGTTCACAGCAAGGAAAAACGTAATTCTTTGACAAGTGTTCTTGTCTGGAGTATAGCTTTGAATCATTCAAGACGTTATTATAAAACTTTGCCTTAGTATACATAGTGACTACATTTTGTGTCATTCATCCTATCTTTTTTCTATATGTGAAATTTGCCAACTTGAATCTTTGTCCAGAACATAAATTTGGAATCACTACTTAGATGGTGTTTCATGTACCATCACCTTGCATGAATGTCAAAGTCATTGCAAGTGAAAATGGAATACTTTGATTTGCATCCTTGTCTGGTGTATCTATATTGAACCACTGAAGATCTTTCAATGAAACTTTGTCTAAGTATATACATGACCATTTTGTGCATCTTATACCATAGCTAGGCCCCACCCCCTTCCTTAAGGTCAAGATCATAGCAAGAGAAAACAATTTTGGTATGTTACACAATGTCTTATCATGACTTATAATTGGTGAAAATGTTTCATTAAAATATGGGTATCAATTTGTGACCTGTTCATGTATGGGTATAACTTTTGATCCAGTGAAAATATTTTAATGAAAATTTAGCCTGTTACATACATACATCAGATCAGGGTCACAATGGCAGATAATGGAGTCAGTCACCAGTTTTTTTCATCCAAACTGTTACTTTTTACCCATTCAAATAGTTTGATAAAATTAACCCAGGCCCACACTTTATCATACAACAGTCAGAGGCTAAGGTCATTAGCATGTCCGAGGTCACTGTGTGTATCATTTGCTATTAGCAGTACACTTACTTGTTCTGTTTGTTTGCAGGTGAATGGGATAGATATAGGTTGGAGTTTAGGATTTATGCTGTATTCCTCGAACTTGATCACTAATGAAGGACCAACAGAGTATATCAGCATCCCCGTGTTTGCCGCCTTAACAGCCTTGTTCATCTTGTTTGTACTAATTGCCACTGGCTTTTGTTTTTTTGCTATAAAATACATGAAGAGAAAGGAAGACATGTATAGAAGATTGTCCACTTATGGTACTTTATGATGCATAAAGTTAATTGTAATATATGTCACCAGATTTAGTTGCATGGCAATTTTCCAACCAATTCAGGAATAACAGCAGAATTGTTTATTATATTATGTATATATTAAAGTTTCTGGCTTGGAATATACCAGTTCCTAAAGTCTGGCATGCAGTCCATTCCCTGTAATTAAAAATAACTTATTTTTTAAAAAGCAAACCCTTTTCTATATTTAGTGCTATTTGCCATTTGGCTTTCATATAATCAAGAGAACTATTCAAATGGACAGCTCAAATTATAATCCTAGAAGAATATTATTAGAGGAGTTGTTACCTTCTGTTTTTGATTACTGATAGTTAAACAACTTCTTTGTAGTACTTCAAACCATTTTAGCAGAAAATGTAAATAAAAGGTAATTGCATAAATGTTTTCCATCAAAATGTTTTATGAATTTTGTTTCTTAATTCTCTCTTATGAGATGAAGGGAAGATAGACTTTCAACATTTGAAATTCAGATTATATATATATATATATATATATATATATATATATATATATATATATATATATATATATATATATATATATATATATATATATATATATTAATATTTATATTTGATTTTGATCAAAAGCAGGCGTAATTGTAAGCATGTCAAAAATTATGTTTATTTTTTTTATTTTGCTCAATGTGCCATTTTTGTATCTATCCACAATCAGTATTCTCAATACTTTGATTAATATTTATATTGTTGGATATTCAGCAAAAACTCTGTCTTTGCCTAAAGTATTCAACAAGTAATTATTATGGTAAATAATTAATTTTATTAAATTGTTCAATGCAACTAATTAATGAATTTGCAGTATAGAATTACTTTATTGAACAGTAATCCAAAATAATGGATGCTGTTTACCCCTTATAGAATTTGATTTGGGTTGGTTTTTTTTTTCATATCAAAGAACTCTTTTTATAAATATTGTTTGCATGTCACAGAATCTAACTAGTTTGTCTGGATCTAAATGTAAAGCATATAGCACATTATATATATCTATCTATTGGTGATCTGACAGTGACAGTTGATGTTCATAATATGCTAGATTTTTTTATCTATCTTGTTGCTGATCTATTCTAACTCATTGCCACAATTAAATTTTAAAAAAAATATAGTCAGATATAAATAAAATTTGGCTTCCTAATGTGTATGATCTAATTAGACTTTTACTCAATGCTTTAATGATTGTTGCATTTTGTGTTCAATTTTGAAAGACTTTTTACACTGAGATTTCAATTAAAACCTTCAAATATACAGAAACTGCAAAACCAAGGCAAGTTAAATTTGGTAGGTGTGTTTCCATGCAAATGTAGATGACCATATTATATTTGAATGTCAAAATGTTTTTAAATTAAAATTAATAAATCACTTATCAGACTTATATTTTTGAATATATTTTTCAATCAGTTGTTCAGAAACTTTCTGAATTGACAAATGAAAATTGGATGGTCTGTTTGTATACATATATAGATGATCTAATTAAAAATTAGCTTTTCACTGTAATCTAAATGAATGCATTTTCTCTTGGGTTTGAGGACATTTTTAGGTTTGGACTTGTTGAGCTGCAGTAAAGGCACATACATATCTTACAGGCACAGCTCCAGTTTAACTTGATTTACATTCATATTTTTTTAAAGACCTCATTATTGTGTATGTAGAAAATGTTTATAATTTGAACATGCTTTTTTTGCAGTCATATATCATGAAGTTACATAGGTAGTGCACATAAAAGAAACTTTGTGCATCAAGGTAAAAGGTAAAAATGTTAAGTACATAAATAAAGTAGAAAATATAAAATCCTTAAAAATCTAGGGTCAACCTTTTTTCATAAAGATTATCTCTGATAGTATATCATTATAACATTTTTTAACTGAGTTCATGTACAAAACATTCATGTCGACATCAACACACTCAATAAGAATGTATTCCATTGGAATGATTAGGTTATAGTAAAAGGATCACCCTCAGAGGTATGCACAAGTCAAGCATGTGTATACATGATCAACACAATTCCATCTCATCTTTCATTTAGTATGTATGAATGATGACACTGTCCATGATGGTTTTCGTGTTCCAAATCTTGTTTATGTAGTTTTCATTCTGTTTATTTTGCCAATTATATTAGCATGCCAATTAGTTTAAACAAGAATTTATGTCAATATTTTGAGGAATAGAAAACTGGATTTTGAAATGAGAGCTTAGAACACTTTAATAGAGCTATCTTACATGTACAAATTGCTATAGAAAACATTCATTTGGAGTTAGTGGATCTAATTTATATGAAAGATTGACAGTTTATATAATGTTTGAAGCCAGTGTATGGAATCTTAAACTTCAGAAATGGGTTACAAAGGAAAGCTTGCAGTGTTTCTGTCTAACTGCAGAAGTTTGGTATTTACATAACTGTAATCCTAATTGAACAACATCAAAGATTTATCTACAGTAAATACCCTCTTCTTAATCAAATGCAACTGCAATTTGCATAAATGCAGATTTGCTAGTGCATTATACAATGGCAGAGCTGAGTCTTTGCATTTTGTTGTTGGACTTGTAAGCAAGTTTATATGGTAATGCAATTTTCTGTATGTTTGTCTTATTATTGTCTTGTTTTCTATGCTTATTCCTGTAAAATTAGTATGTACTCTATAAAGCTCATCTAGTCAGTGATGATTATGTGATCATTGTACTGCAGGAATATATGATTGTGTGTATGTGTTAAATTTTGTTTCTTTCTCTTAGATATTTTGTAAATAATGAAGTAAATGTTAGGGTTTAATATTTAAATTTGGAAGTATTTCTATATGAAAAAGTGGTTTTCCAAAGTACTTGTCACACTCTAACATCACATGCAATGTGTGGTTTTGTTTAAAAAAAATTTCAGCCAAAAATACCATATATATTCGCATATGAGCCAAATAATTTTGGAGCAAATAAAGGCTTGGAAGAAGGGGGATCAGTTTATCCAGATTAGTGTCTTAACTTGACAGTTTTTAAGTCTTTTTGTTGGCTACTGTAAGGGATGTAAATCTGGGACATGAACAAATAATTTTTTTGTCTTAATACATATGCATATAAAAAAAAATCATTTTTGGTGATCCCATACTTAATAAACTGTTATCAAGTACCATGATCGATTTTGTTATTATTTTGCATGTGCATATTTTCCGATTACTCCTACACGAAATTAAATAAAGGTAAATAAAGACTTCATAATTCGCGGGCCAGTTGAGTTTACCAGGGAGACCAGGCTGAACTATAATGTGCAGTACTTACACAGAGCAAATTGTAACTTAAATCCTTATTTATTCCCAAAGATATTAAATGCACATTTTGCATTATTCATTGATTTAAGCAAATTGCATTCTTCCAGATAACATTTCAGCTAGTCCTTAATAGCTGTTTCAATTACGTTACTTCGCTCGCTCACAAGTTACTCATTTTCGATGATATAAGCGATCCTACAAACTGAGCTAATATTTGAAAAGTTATGCATGTTTAATTGTACAATGCACATAACCAGCATAACTTACATTTCATGAACAGTGGTAATAATAAAGGCTAAAATTCCCATATTAGATCAACCAAGATCATCATCAATTTCCGTTAGTTTTGTGTTTTGGCTGAAGAACATCATAACTTTCCATACAATTTAAAGCTTGATGTTTATGCATCTCCTTTGTTGATAGTTGGCGGATTTGGGAGAGGTAGTGTTACAGCAACTCGCGATTGCTCAATTCTTGTCATCGTTCGATCAGATTATACAAAATTATAAATTAGAAACAATAAGAAAACAAAATTAAATAAATTACTTTTCATACAAGTGTATACCAATTCTTTTAAAAATTCATACATGCTAATCCCGAGATAAGTATACATTTACTTTTAGTTAATATAAATGTATTTAGAACTTGGGTCCTGAGTGGTATAAAGCTCTCTTCGTTACGGATCACTGCCATCTCACCTTGTCTGCGTGGGTTCGAGTCTAAGATTCGGCGAATATGGATATGTGAGAAAGCTTGCCAGGAGCTTCTCGTGGATCAGTGGTTCTTTCCCCGGATTTCCCGGTTTCTTCCTCCACCATTAATGTTGTTGTTGTTGTTGTTGTTGTAGGGTTTAACGCCATTTTTCAGCACAACATAGGCTATACATGGCGGCCAGTATTAATAGTGGAGGAAGAACTTTGGAAAACCCCGGGAAGAACCACCGACCCACGAGAAACTACTGGCAGGCTTTCTCACTTACCCACGTTAGCCGAGTCTGGACTCGAACTCACGCAGACAGAGGTGTGATAGCAGTGATCCGTAACGGTCAGCGCTTTAGACCACTTGGCCACTCGGGGCCCCTCCACCATTAATACTGGCCGCCATGTATAGCCTATCGTGTGCTGAGAAAAATGGCGTTAAGCTCCACAACAACAACAACATTTAGAACTTACCATGTGCATCTTTTGATGTCTCGAGTTGTAGGTGTGCTTATAGGTTATGAACTTTTTAGTGTTTATACCTGTTCAGTTTTGGCAGGGGGTCGGCTTATACAGGAACGGGTTTATACACTAGTATATACGATATATTAACAAAGGGAAATTTTGTTTGGATTATACTTAACATTGATTTTTCATACCTTGTTAAAAAGACTTAATAAAAAATGGTACCTACAAATTCCATACTTGGCACTCTGCATTAGGTGGTTAATGTTAGAACTGGTTGGCCTGGTGTCGGGTCAGAATATCTGTGGCATGATGCCCCAGTTCTAGATATCGCTATACACTGCCACACTACAGACAACTTAACAATATGATAAAAATTGTTAAATCTACAAAAAAAATTAAATACACAGACTTTACTCCAGTTTTAAATCAACATTTTAGCATTAATACCATTATTACATGATGTTCCTTTGTTTTTTAATTCTTTTAGCGAAATAAGAAATAAATAATAAACTGATGCTTTCCTGTTAAGACAAATAAGTAATAAAGGATAACAATGAGAGCAACTATCTATACATTATAAATTGGTTTGGTCATCTGAAATTTCTTTGCAACTATTGCAAGTGTGGGTAAGTATGGGCATACTATAAGCACCATGGGATGCTCACCAAATATATTTTGTGTACATGAATCATCAATGTCATCATTAATTTTACAAAGGAAGGGTTTTCAACAAAAAAAGGAAAGGATCTGGGGAACCACCTTTTGCAGCAGTTGTGGGAGTGCCTCCACATTTGGGGGTACAGGGGGAAAGCTCGACTGAAAAACGATTTTCAGAGAATTGTAAGGGGTCAAATCAATGTATCCTGAAAGCAAATAGTGATTTTTTTAAAAAGTATTTACATGAATATTGGTTATAAAAAGGCTGACAGTTTTAAAACTAAATAACAATTTCGATTTTAAAAAAAATTAAACAACAAAACACTGAGTCACCACTAGGGTCTGGCGTTTACAAAAATCAACCATCTTCATTATCTTCATCTTCAGTTGGAAGGTTTAAAGCCTTTGAGTATACATGAATTTCATCTCACAAGTTCTGGTCGTTCGTCTCATGTTATTGGTTCATCTGAGTTGTGGCGCCAAATAGCCTAAGAGTGCTCGTGCGCCATAAAAATACAATCAATCTGACACAGTTATGAACAGATGCATCATTGCTACAACTTATGGTGGCCTAGTGGTTAGAGTGGATGCTGGAGGTTGCGGGTCCAAACCCTGGCCGAGTCGTACAAAAGACAAAAATGGTACTAACAGCTACCTCGCTTGGAATTCATTAATAAGAGGTTAGTGTTTTACGACTGGTCAGCCTGGTTTCAGGATAATGTAGCTGGGTGTGACGTCATGCTACATGTCTGCCCTAGTGCATCACTGTAAACTGCCACTCTGCAGACACAGTAGTGATATGACTAAAAAAAATGTTATAGCCACGTCTCTATTTCTCTCTCTCTCTCTCTCTCTCTCTCTCTCTCTCTCTCTCTCTCTCTCTCTCTCTCTCTCTCTCTCTCTCTCTCACACACACACATACACGCACAACTTTAACATAAGCAGCATAAGATCTCGTGACATTTTTTCTTAGGACATAAATCGTCTTTAAATTTGTGTTTTTTTTGGAGGCGTAAAAAATAACGTGGTTTTGTATTGCACAATAAAATAAAGAAGCTCATTTGATAAATGTTTTTTTTCTATATAATTTGGTTAAATATGCATTTAACTTTTTTTTTTTAAAAAAACGTTCATTAATTTACTGAATTCTGGCAGGTGCTAGCAGATAGTTGCTGGGGTAATTCCTCGGACCCCAGTACCCAATGACACCACTGATGAATGGATGGGAGTCATGTTGCAATACAATCCTAAAAGGAGGAAGAAGATTCCGATACTTAAAAAATGGATGCTGTTGTGTTCTATACGGGTATACGAATATTGATGTTATGGTTAAGTACCAAAGACGGCACTTTTTATTGAATGGTTACACCTACCTACCAACTATACAGGAATTGCGGTCAGGAATGACAAACACAGTAATGATTATGTAATTAATTCATCAAGTATCTATTCAGAGAGCTTTTCACTACAACCTCCTGATACAGAGATGCCACATCTCAATAGTCCTTAGTGTACATCAACCCCATCTTTAAGGAATCGCCCTTTAGAACTGATGTATGTATTGATTGGTGTTTAAATGTACACCGACACATGAAAGGTTGTATGTACTGAAAAAATATCAACCCAGTGCATTACTAATATTTGTCATAAATATTATTGTTTAATTTACTATTAATTAATTCTTGTACTCGAGTACAGTGATCAAAGCTTTTGATCTGGAGGGATACAATGGCCAGTGAAGATTTTCGAAATTAAGTGCGACAGAATTTACTTGACCAAGGAACACACAACTGGAACGAACAAGGAATACGATTTTAGACGATGGACTAAACTATAAAATGTGAACTACGAAATAAAAACGAACATGGACTATTATAAATGAAAATGGAATTATATACAGGATATAGATTCTTTTAACTCATCATGTGCAGTGTTGTCCTGGACTCCACTTATCCTTGAAGGAGGTTGAAAGAATCACTAAAGATAAACTATAATGTGCAACCAATAACTTTTGATTCTTTCTCCTTCATGTGGAGTGATATTTTCATTCAATCCATGGAGTTGAATAAATCATAATTTTAATAGGAAAAGATGTGAAGCGAATACGGGCTAGAGAAATGGAAAACAAAAGGTAGCTGAATGGATATACTTTAACAAGAATCAAACACTGTGAAGAATATATTACAATAGACGCTAAAGTGATACAGATTTAGAATATCATAATTAAATTTATAACACGGACTAACTGACAGCTTTTGTACTTTCCGGACTGCTCACAATGCTGTACCATATCTCCTATGGCTTTTAAATATATTATAATTAATTACATCGATATTTGATTTGACAAAGTGATGAAATTATGAATTATACTTTGAACTAGCAATTGACTTAACTTATGATAATTATAGATATTCGTTACTAAAAAATTTATAGATATTTAGAATTTTAAATCTTATACATGACACTAACTCCTAAATGTACATAAACTGTAGTAACAATTGTAAACATTCTTTAACTGGAGGAAATTGTGTAGCACGTGCACATGGTGCTCACGGTTTAGAGCACGGGTTGTGCACGTGCGCCATGAGACTAATGGACTTGAACTTAGCTGAGCAACTTATGCTATGATATTTGCTAAAATCTAAAATTTCTACTTTTCTGTAATAAAAGAAACTCTGATGAAGAGATTTTTAAATAAATTAACCAATAACTTGAAATATATCGGAAAATAGCGAATTTGAATGGTGTACAAATCCTATATCAAAATTATAAAATAAAAATTGTTTAAAAATAAAACACAAAGCACATATTCTTGGATAAAATACAAAGACACATACAATCTTTAACTTTAGAACCAGGGGTCCCCTCAAATGATGTAAATTCTGAGGGACCACACCAATATAATGAAAGGTTGTATCATATCTAGTTAGCTAACCGATCGCCAGAGCAGATCTAATAACTCTCACTCACTAGCATACTCGTTATTCAAAAATGTACTTTCAAGTACACCAGTATGAACTAATATGTTGTGACTTTTGTGGGTTTAACGCCATTTTCAGCACACAGTAGGCTATACATGGCAGTCAGTATAACGGGCGGAAGAAGAACCCAAGAAAACCCCGGTAAAAACCACCTTCCCACGTGAAACCACTGGCAAGCTTTCTCACATACCCTCAATGGCTGTGCCAGAGACTCGAACGAGGTGGACAGAGGTGAGATGGCAGTGATCTGTGAAGACGGGAGCTTGAGACAACTCGGCCACTCGGGGTATCTGAATTACTATGAAAGTTAAGTATGTGCTGAAACTATATAAAAATAAATCTATATAAAATAAAACTAAATGGTTAAAGAAAACAATGAAGCTATGACCATTTGAATGTGAATATATTATACAATGACAGTCAGGTAGGTGAGGGACATTCGACCAGAGTGAGCACTAAGTTTACTTAGCGTAATGCTTAATACCATTTGTGTCGAATGTATTCGTTAGGGACATGTGGATGTCTGCATGTGCCATGGCTATGACATTTGGTGATAAATTAATGACAGACATATTACAGCAGCCAACCCGACCTGATCTTTGCAGGATTCGAACTCCAGCCGGATTCTGTTCGCAAGCCTAGCTCGCTTACCACTAAGTTACTGCGACTCGGCCATTGGGAAAGTTCACTGTATTAGACTAAATGTGTGGCCACGTGAGCAACTATAAAGAAAATTGCCAAGTGACGAAGACATTATCTTTTGCCCAAGGCAACGTGCGTTCGTCTGATTTCAGTATGCTCCGTAATTTGAGTCCTTTGCCCTTTAATCAAAGGTCAGAATGGTGTGAGCGATCCAGTTGCTTTAGGGCATTTTGGCAAATTTTATATTTAGTAGTGTCGTTGCTTAGAGTCGTCTTGGCACGAAGGTGTTTCAGTGTCAGTGTGTTTGTCAAGTTCAGCATCTTCATTAAATTTAACGGCAATTTGACCACGAATTTTACAAAATAGTCTCACATCGTTGCTGAAGGAATATTTTGCTAAGAAAAGACCTCATCTTTGAATCTGACAAAACAATATCTTTTTTAATAAGTCTTGTTTTAGTTATTTAAATTCAGTCAGTGTAGACTAAAACAAAATACTAGTACTAAGTCTCATTGTTTATTCCTTGCATTGATTGGATGTTTTGATTGTAAGTTGAAATATACTGCTGATAGACAGAAAAAAGAAAGAAAGAAATTCAATGATATGAAATTATAGGCTTGGTCAGGAATATTAAGATATGCAAAGTAATTAAGTCGTTTATATTACAAGTATTAAAATTACCTTCTGGAAAGTTTTCGGTTGTATAGGCCTATGTTGTGTAAATAGATGATCTTTTGTTATATACTTACTGTTGTTGTCCAGAGGTACTGTGTCAAAGCTATGGAATGATTAGTGTACTCTTCAGCGATGAGGATGTTTGGTAACAAATGCTAAAGACAGTAATAATAAGCTATTCTGTACATCGTGTTCAAATATTACTTTCCTTGACACATGCGAGTACTAAGTCCTTTTTTCAAAAAATAGTGCGTAAGGTAAAGTTGATTTATATAATTCCTCTCTGAATATTCTTTGTATTCTGGTTAATTATCTGACGAAGAAAAAAGTTATCTTTGTAAGAATTTCCGACATTGTCGTCGACTTTTTTTATTACATACAAATATGAGGATATTTTACACCGCCTTGGAAGGAATTTCTTAAGATGTAGCCTAATACAACGATGACTGGCCTTGGTAAAATGACAAAAAGGTTAACGATTTCCATCCTTGCTCTAATATTTTCAGTAATGTTTCTTCGCGGTGAAGCCTTTTCCGTCTAACAAAAACGTCCAATATATAAATGGAAGCTTCAATCAGACTAACATGTCATGTTGAAGAGCATTTATCTAGACAACGTTTTACAAATCTTGGTTTAACACCCGATCCATCGCTACGATATGATGCACAGCACATGCATCATATGAATTGTGACTGGTCGAGAAGCCGAAATTCATCAAACTAAACGTTATATAAACATAAATAGGCAGTCAGTTATACATAGTATTATTTTTAGAATATAGGAAAAAACATGTTTTTTATTCTTTTGTTGTATTGAAATGCTGGCTAATTAGCGATGGATTAGGTGTTAAGTTTTACATGTCAATCACTGCTATTAAATTTTCAGTGTGACAGACCGTCGGGTCATGATTGGATGTTTTCTCTACGTCAAACAGATTAAAACCAAAGGGGCAATCATCTCTCAATTTTAGTACAGCTTGTATTTAAAAAAAAATTCCTTCTCCCCTCCCATTTATTTATAGATATGGACGAGTTTCATATTCGCCGATTAATCAAAATAACCCTGGAGTATCACATTATCTCGTTAAATACGAGCTAGAATCGTGTTAGTAAACCAAAAGTATTGCTGAACTATCACAGCCAAACATCAAGTTTAACATTCAGACCACCTCGACCGTTTCTGCAAGAAAAAAAATATGCCTGAGATGTATGTTGGTACAGTCATTTGCAGAAGAATCATGCTCTTTGTTCACAGGAAATATCCTCCCAAAAAAGAATCTGGAGTCTATCTGAACCACATTGGATATATTTGTGATTAGGATTGAGAAGTTGCAAATATAAAAATAGTTTGATATATATATATATATATATATATATATATATATATATATATATATATATATATATATATATATATATATATATATATATATATATATATATTCGTAACGTCTTGGATGATCGTTCTTCCGTAAATAGCCAAGGTGATCCTAATTGTAGTCCGCCGCTTATACCTATACAGGTTGAGGTATGATCGGTGGGAATGCGAATTTAAATGTGTTATGGAAAATAAATTATTCTAAACTGAGAACGCCCTTTTAAATAACAAATATATTCTGAATAAAAAAATATAAACAATAAAATAATTCAGTGGTAAATATTATCTTGTTACTAATAACATTATTATAGCTGGTGTATATTTTCTGATTCATCCTCCTATACAAATTTAAAAAAGTCGACCAACTTGAGTCATTGAAACAATTGCACCATGCAATATGGGCTTTGTACAAATAATTACCTATTATGATGTACATATATGGCAATAATGTTACACAATCACATAATGAACTTAAATTATTTCTCGGTCAAACTTTCATCAGCTGTTTACTATTTTGTGGTAGGGATACGAGAAACCTGTTAATGAAACAAATACACGAATTGCTACGAATCATTTAAATTTTGTTCATGTACATAAATGCATAAACTTATATGGAATAAAGAAGTAATTCGGAAAACAACCGTTATGAAAGGAGAAGAAGTTGCCTCCATAACACGCGTTAGATCAAAAGTGATTATTGTCTTTGTTGAGACCGGGGAACTAAATAATGTCATTTATTTAGTCTTGTAGTGTCTATTTCATCTGTATTGTTTGTTTGTATGTATAATTGTATTTTGGACTTAACTTTTGTCTAAATTCAGGTTCACTGTGCATCTGACTCTGGACACTTGTGTTATTTTGATTTTGTAAACAAATAATACATACATATTATTTCACTACAAGAGTTGGGTAATAAGGATCATTATCAATAAAGGTATACCTGTTTTTTTTTTGGTCTGGATCTATAATATCAACACCCACCACCACTATGATAAACATGGTCTTTAGGGTATTTACCACGTTCTTTATTATAATTTTAGTAACAGATTTTATCTTGGAATGTTCTCGAATGGCAAATTCCATTACGTAACGTAGTATGTCCAAAATATGGTAAATGCAAGCCTAGAACAAGTGGTGGGCTTTATAATCTTGTTTACTTGAAAAATTATTCATTCACTTAACATCAGAAAGCAGAAGTATTTATATTGTTCTTTTCACTGTTTGAGTTGGATGAAGTTAGTTATTCAAGTTATTATTTTTCTAGAATTACAAAGTGCTCAGTATTATTCTTGGACAGAAATATTAATTTGGAAATATTGTAAATTCAGACAAGGGCATCTCGGATTATATTATTGTGATTAATTAGTAGACTATCTCATCATCATACTTCAGTCCACTAGTCCATTAGTACATTCAAGACTACATGCACATCAACACCTTCAACGCTGGATCTTATTTCGAATGTAATTTAATTATAACTTTATTCATTAGGAAATGTGATAGAACTGTTTGGACTATTTGTGATTGTAAGTTCTTTTAAAATTTTCACTTTGTATTCTAGGGAGATAAATTATTGAATTTTACATAACTTCTTGGTTTTCGCTCTTATCTGTTCCTGAGTCTAAGACCATAGAGTCGTAATAGTCTACTGTTGTGACTTGAAATCTATGTTCAGACCTGCAGTGTGGACGCACCTGTCCCTTTCATTAACTGTAGTACTAAGAACTGAAATGCATAAACAAGCGAAATATAATGTTCATTCACTAAATAATCTACATTTAAAAGTTTTCTTTGGTGCAAAGAAATCTTTAAAAAAGTAAATAAATAATACGATAAGATAAGTGACTTGCAAAGAAAGGTAGAAGTAAATGGATTTATGTTTAAAAAAACAAGGAAGAAAGAAGTAACTAGGCAAACTAAATTGATAGTTATTTTCGAGTTCAATATAATTTAACATTGAGAATAAGTTGTTGTGTTTCAACGTATTCTTTGCTTCACGCTGCTATTTCTGTCAGTTAGGACACACGGTACTAATTATATGGAAAAATTTGAACCAGTCTGGGAATGGGTGCATATGAAATAGACTATGTATATGAGTGGCTGGCCAGGATTGGTTGACAATGTAGGTTATTTTTTTTTTTTAGGAAAAAGAATCTCTGAGAGTTTATCCTTGTTGTGACTGAAAAAAGAGACATTGTTTTATTGATGGAATTTCAGTCCTGTAACAGTCTTGAGTTTGGACCACTCAGTATTCAAATTAGCACCCACCTGACTCTTTGGTGCGGAATTGAAAGCACGTTTCAAATACATGTTTGTCCAGAAAAAGCGGCTCATATCCTTTTCTCTCCACAGAAGCTGACATCCAGGTTTCGACTATACTGATAAATATAGGTTTTATCATGAGCACTCAGAAATTTAAAGTTATTGAATTTTTAATATCATAGTGTTTGTATGGGTTTAGTACGGGAACTGAATTAGTACCTTGAGTTTTTTTTTTTACACCTCTAGCCTCGTTCTCGATACACTCTGAGCACATGATAGACAACTCTTACACAAGGTTGTCAAAAGATCGGTTCCCGTGTCCAAAAAAAGTTGTCTTATTTAATGTATTGTACGACATAAGTTGTCCCAAAATTCCTTGGAAAGAACCTGAATTCAGAATGTGGTGTTTAGTCGATTGTCAAAGTTTAGTTTAGCACCAGAGAAAGAGAAGTTGAAATTTGTCAGTTCAGCTTGTGTATGCAACGTCGCCCCATTGTTACCGCTTCCAAGTTAACAAATGTATTGCCTTTGTGCATGCGAGGAAACATCAAATAAACGAATCAGATATTAAAAATGCGTCAGATAGAACGTCCACTGGTTCTGCGTGTTTTTCTCCGATTTCTGTGAATGTTGCGAATGTAAACATACAGTAGACTCTTTTTATCTTTTTTCTTTCATATTGATTATTTTACAATTTGATTGCGTACATTTTTCTATAAACGTTTTTGTATTTACTTAAAAAGTAAACAACAAACATCAACAAACAGCTTACATGCAACTATTTGCATGTTCTGTTCAATTTTGGAGCTATCATTCCAACTTTTCATTTTTATTGGTAGATAAGTATAGAAGCATATACATTTGTATCAAACCCCAAAGCATTCTGGTCAACTTGACTTGTTTGCCGCATGAGCAAGCACTCCACGATTTAAGCAATCTTGCGATGAATGTATTGTTGAGATCAGTGAGTAAGCTATATCGAATGCATATCCAGTACATAAAACTCCAAAATTAGATACGGTTTCCGTTTAATTACCGTGTATCAGCTGGCCCTTGACTCATTACTGTTGTGGACAATCACCAAAATAGAGTCCACTCAGTCATCGAGTAATATTGTCTCTACTCTTTTTGAAATCAATCAATCTAATTCATAATTTTTTAAACAGTTGTATTGTGCTGGGTATTTTCCAAAGATGTGAACGCGAGGGCATGGCTAATATGGGGGCTATAACATGACACGTGACATAGGCTCGCATGTTAATTATTTTATGGGACAACTAGCATCTGTCTCATAGTTTCTTCCAGAGTTAGACACTGGCTTCCCGAGCTAATCCTACTGCTTTATTAGCAAATAAATTAATAATAATAAAAAATAAACAAACCTTTTAGGGTCTGAGAGATATTCCAATATCTGGGACGGGGGTAAAAGTTAAAAGATAAAAACACTATTTTCGGAATGTATTCCAGGGCATAATATATAATAGAAATGATTGTTTTGCAAACATAATTTTGGGTTATGAGTTTTCTTTTGTGTTAGATAACAATACAGTAGAGCTTTATGCAGCCGAAGTATTTGTACTCGATGTAGAGACAGGTTGATTACCATCTACCTTGACATTTCCCATTGTGTAAAGTGATATTCGAAATATTTAAAGCTCGTCCCCCATTTGTCTTAACAGAATATGTGATTTGGTAATGATTCTAATTGTGTTACTTCATTTAGGTAGTTAAAACAAAATTAAATTTACTGTTATCAGTGCGAGTAGTCATGATCATTTCATGCATGGTTAGAAAAATAGTTTATAAATGACGCGATTGTCAATTTTTAATATTATTTTGTTTGCTGTAGGTTTTCTTTTTCTCTCCACAATCTGCCTTAATAGGATAATCTTAAATTAATTCCTATCAGAAGTTTTTAGTAAGTGCTAATGCAAGTTTAAGCGAAATAAATAATCCATATAAAATGTTATTGCATGTATCATTAATGTTAGCACATGTACCTATATATTTAAAATATTAGTGTTCACGCTTTATATCTCCATAGAACAAATCGGTTATGAATTAACCACCGTAATTAGAATTTTCTACTGAGCCTACATGCCAAAAACTATGGAAGTTCTTCATGAAACATCTTTGAATCAAAGATATAAAAACATCGTGGATATATGTTTTTGAAGTCTCTTTGACATCCTCATCGGGTAAGAATGTTCCCTCCTGGGTAAATCCAATACCGGAGATATATATTGGCTTACGATTGCCAAACAATGTTTCGTGTAAATATGTGCACATATGACTAAAGACGTAGAAATAATGCACGACGTTTTCTTGGCCATTAACTCATTATTCAAAACTGCAAGACTTGTGCCAAAGAATGAGAACGATATTTTTCCCCATGTCCTTCGAGACTTCATTTGATATGCTGTGAAAATTGTATCATGAATAATTTCAGCCGTCTGTTAATAATTTTGTCGTTGGCCTATAGTCCTATCCTGTCATAAACCATTAGAAACAAAACTGACTCCATTGTTTCAAGAAATTGAATTTCATGTTATTGAATTTACCAGTTTTGCAAATGAATTCCCTGTGCCACCCAATTTTGTGGTGATTGAAAGCTGTTGACAGTTTGAGGGGCCTGTTCAAGGTCTGAATTATATAAAATAATTGAAATGAACAGACAATTAGACTGCCACTTCGGAAGGAGATGGTAAAGGTATTTCAAGAAATGACTACGATCTTAGTGATAACAATTTCACTGCTGAGTTTGAAAAGAACAACAAAAGAAAATGTAGAGAGGCACAGCAGTTTCTTTAGACTGGCAAACTATTTTGATTTTATATATCAATAATTTAAAACAGCCTTTTCCTGTCACAATTGAAACATCATTTTCTGGCAACCATAAATCGGGTACTCTAACAAAAATAACACGCAGATATTCTCTTCTGTGCTAAATTTCCTTATGACGTCTACAAGACTTATGTAGCCCATACATGATTTAAGTAGCCCGTGAAAACAATAACGCTTTACCTTTCTTTTTGCTAACAAAGTTTAGTTAATACGTATTTTATTACTATTGTTATAATGATGTAATTGTTGTTGGACAGTAGTATATTCTCCAACATGTCTACAGCCCTCACCTTGCCTAAGAGTCATTAGAGAAATGAGAGAGAGAGAGAGAGAGAGAGAGAGAGAGAGAGAGAGAGAGAGAGAGAGAGAGAGAGAGAGAGAGAGAGAGAGAGAGAGAGAGAGAGAGAGAGAGAGAGAGAGAGAGAGAGAGAGAGAGAGAGAGAGAGAGATGTGTTATATTGATATAAATAAAGATTTACATATATATTGCAAGTAGTATAATGCAAACATATGCTAAGAAATGTTTTTACCTAAACTATTGCATTCAAATAGAGATGGGTGGGTAAACGGACCCGATACCCGGACCAGCCTGGGTTTTCCACTACCCGGAGATATCCGGCCAGGCGCGGAGATTTCATATAAAAATTTGATCTTGCCTGGGTTGATCTTATTCAACAAAAGGTGCATGTTTTTTCTTCCTGTGAATCACATTTTTTTTTTTAATCGTCGAATAATCTACGGGATTTTTGTCTCACAATTGCAAGAGTTATGCAAAATACATATTTTATATAGACATGTTTTAATTGACAGAAAACAATCTTACCCTTCTTGCACGTATTGTATGACCATGAAAAGTAGTCTACCAGAGGTTTATCGACGCGATGAGCACACAAGGTAGGACAAGTGGTTGGTGTTTAATTGAGTATACCTAGTGGCATTACTGATTATACTGTGTTGATAGCGAGCTAATTCAAGAAAAGTGTGTCCTCTGTGCTCAGTGTTTGTCGTGAACTGAGATACAGGCTTTCATTATTTCGTTTCAATTTTGGCTTATTAATTTTTCTTGTTAGGTCTCGCTTTGAAATAAACATGGTATAAATTTGGTGCATGAAGTTATTCTTCGTAGCCGATCCTAATTGTATACTGGATCCATTTGATGAAGGAAAAATAATCACATTGACAATGTCAGCATATGTTTTTCCGTCACCTGAGATTATATAAAAATGAGTTCAAATAAAAACAGAGTACAAAAGATACAGCAAAGTAAGATAAACTGAAAAACCCTTTCATCTCGACGAAAATAAATCGAGAGAATTTAGTGTTTAAAAGATATTTTCCGACCACCGACGCTTGTTTTTTTTTTTTTTAAGTTTATGTAATATTGCCTCTAATCCATTAAATTCTGAAGTTCTTTAAGAACCGAACCCAGAACCCAATACCCCAATACCAGAGAACAAAGGCAAGTTTGATTTTCCATGTTCAAGGATTCCATAATTTAAGATATTATTCTGATTCTAGCGAGCTATTTTTCATTTATCGATTGTTATTTCTCGTCTATTGTTTCTCTCGCATAACATGAAACCAAAACACGGTCATGAATATACATCATTACGTATATGAATCTATCCATAACTTTACATTGCTGTCGTCAGTGATATTCAACCAGTCAAACTCAGATTCATTATAGTTGCAGATTTACTCGGCGGTAATCCTTTTAGGCAAAATCCATCTAGTACGACATTTTTGGTTTGGAACTAGATATTTATTGATCGGTGGCGTCACCTGGGTTGGTGTCACCCAGCGCGGTAACTCATGGTGTAACCCCTATGGACCCAATTTCTGTACAAAATTCAAAAACTTTATAGACAGTCATTTTGGTGTCACCCGCTTTGATGGTGTCACCCGGTGTAGTCCGCACCCCCGCACTCCCCTAGTGACGCCACTGTTATTGATAATAACAGGTTGAAAATTATCCCCAAGATTTTCCAAGATTAGATTTTAGAATTTATTTAATAAGGGCATTTGAGACCAGAAGAGAGAGAGTGTGTGTGTGTGTGTGTGTGTGTGTGTTTCAGTCTTAAGTAGCCCTTATATTTAATTGTGATTTGTGTGGCTAAGAACGATATACCCGCCCGCCCCCAAAGACTCGAAATTAGGAGGGTGACGGCATGATAATTTTAGCAAGGGGGAAGCAAAACTTTCAAAATGACATCCAGTGATCTGACGATTCAAAAGTTTGTGAAAAGATACGACAAACTTATATGTAAGAAATACGTTGTCTTTAACTGTAATAATTTTACAACGCCAATGTGCTTACATTTATGCCCTATTTCCCTATCAATATTGAAAACACGTATGAATTTAAACCGTATATTATATTCGGTGGTAGGATATTGAAATGGAAAATAAGAGCATTGCATGAATAAATTTGAAAGCAATGAAGAAAAATGAACTTCATTCCGCTGTTGTTTGTGCATTTTTATCATCTCCCTATGTAACATAATATTATGTGCAAAATAGAGCACCTTTTTCGACAACGATGGCTAGAAAAAAGGTCCAAGTCCTTATTAATTGTATTGACGGTCATGTGAAAAGTAAACTGGAAATTTTCGCTATCTATACAACGACATTAACTGAAAAAAAGAAGAAAAAAAGAAAGAAAAAAAAAAAACGACGAGGCAATCTGAAAAGTTTACAATCGTTGGAAACGTTCTCCAGAACAATAACGTGTAAATTTTCTCACGAATATGTGATGCAAAAGAAATAGAAGCGGAAAGAGTACACATTCGGGAATTCATTTAAACAAATTAGTCTACCGTTTATACGTCTCTCTGGCAGTGTTTGTATCGAATTAGTATATCCCTTTTGAGGAAATAATTGGGTGAGCGGTGCGATGTAAGTCATAAGGTCGAGAAATGGCGTGTTATAGTTCCCGGTGGAGAACCCGTGAAAGAAATTTTGAATATTGGCATTGATGTTATATGAAGGAATTGTGGGATTCTTGTGCGGTATTGGCCCATTGCTTGATTTAGTCTGTGGTCTCAGAGGACGAACATTGGAATGATTTAGTATAAGACAAGATTATAAGAGACACGCATAAAAAACTAAAATTGGAAGCTTTGCGACAAAATGATACATTTGTATCTGCTAAGAAAAACGCACGAAGAAAGATTTACTGATTTCAACTGATAGTAGTCCGGAAGGAATGCATTGTTATGGTAAAATATTAGAATTTTTGGGGGAGAATTTACGAAATAATAGAAAATACATCTTGTTTCCTTATAAATATACTCCAAATTGGTGAGGTTTAAAAATGTCGATTATGACTGGCTATTGAAATATTCAATCGAATTTCCAATATTTGTATTTGGCGATATTTGTCTTCAGAATTTGGGATACCTACAAATCTCTTCGATCGTATATATTAGAGAATACTGAAAGTTCAACTTTCCTGTTCATACTTAATTACGGTTTGCAAGTTTTGTACCTTAGTTTTCAGACTTGCAGATGCCAAGTTTATTTTGCCGCCATGCTTCTATAATCTAACCCATCAAATTCATAGTTCCACTTGCTCTGCATGTTGAATGAATCTAGTGTATAAAAATGAATGATACAGTTTCATTCGCTTGGACTGTTTGTTTCAGATAATGAATTAATTTCGAGTATAGTTGTGTGTGTGCGTGTGTGTGCGTGTGTATGTGGTTTATGAGCGTTAATGTCTCATTTTATAACACAACTTCAAAGATAGTTTTCTTCGTGGAATACTTAAAATAATTCATATAATATTGCGAAAATGAAGGCATTTAAAAGAAAGATAAGTGACTTCTATAGGGTATTATAAATTTTAGACCTAAATTAATATTTTTTAGTAAAACTTGAACTGCTTATTCTACACATTGTTTACTAATAATCTATTTCCTGACAAAATTCACTGATCAATTCAATTAATGCATATATACTATTTTTTGGAGGGTGTGGTTGGGTAGGGAACAATTTTTAGTCAATATCAGTTCCCTTTTCTTGACGCAACATCTACGGTATTAATTATTAAGGCTACCCCTAATTCCGGTTTGAATGTCGTCATATGTTCGTCGGGAAGAACATGCGCACGTCCAAGGCTAATAATTCACCGGACTGCATTTGGAAAATCGGATACGATTTATTGTACTCGGCAATTTTATGACTGAAACACATTAATTCATAGAGAGCCTTTCTTTATAAACAGTTCTATGTGAGACTTTGTTGGATCTTGTCGTGGCAGTACTGTTATTTCCAAGCAAATAACAAAGAAATGAGCGTAGCTATATCCCAAGCATATTTGCGATGTAGCATGTCAACAAGAGTACCCGAAAAGATAACTTTCAGTACGATTTTAGTGACCAGGTTGTCCGCGATGTTAAATAGGGAATTGAGTTAAGTGTACTCTTTAAATTTTATTTATTCGCATCCTTCTAACTATTGTTGCTGTGCTGTGAAGTTTAAGAAGTTATTTGGAATATTTCTCTTTCCTATATGCATTAAGCACTTGCATTTTATCTTAAATTGTGTTGCTCTCCTTTGTTAATTATATAGATGATCACAAATGGGCAATGATTTGATAATACATTTATGAAACGAGTTTAATATGTCCAGCTTTCGCGAGCCTTGGCGAGCACAAACTCGACATTATTCAACGAGTTTCATTGCCCATTTGAGATTCTTTTGATCGCACAGTTTTTATATAATTGGAAATTATTTAGATAGAAAGAAGAATTAATAAATTTGTTAATTCTGACAGACGGTGCACCTTTCATTTGCTGTGCATAAAATATAGTCCCAAACAAAAATGTACTAGTAAAAATAAATTGTGCTTTTTAAGAAATTATCAATCAAAGAACAAGCATCCATCTGAATAAACGGAACATTTTATAAAGACAAAATCATTTTTCAAAACAATATGATTAATGTTTGTGATGCCACATTGCTTGATACTGTAAGGAACACAATAGTACACGTTTACCCTAAAATATCACTTTCACAACTAAACATTACATTTTTGCAAATTTCATTTGAAAGAAGATTTACTGGATGCAGAAATTCTCATATTTACTGTAATGTATTTGTGGCCGGATATTTGCATTATTTGATTTGTAGCAGTAGACTGTACAGAAGACGTAAACAAATTTCTTTTTGAGTCGGATTTGCATCACATACTTATAGCTTAAATATGCTGTGGTTGGATAAAGTTCTGTCAGTTGGGAGACCGATTTATGTCCACCTTCTTCTATGAACTGAGGTGAGTTTATTTACTTCTTTAAGTTAACAATGAAACCAAGCCTGTATAAAGCGTGGATTCTATGTTACATATGTACCGCCTCCCACTAGCAATACTCGTACTTTTACATGTTATTTTTTTTTGTCTTGTGGTTTTAGCCATTTTTCATGTTATAATATGTTATACATAACATAAGAAACCTTGTAGTGGTAAATTAGCTATATTGAAACAGATGAGACTATTTTTCCCTTTCGTTAGCTGATTCGAAAAATGGCGGCCAAAATGTTCATTGAAAACAAAATAATTCCCGAAGGCGGGATTAAAAAGTATTCGCACGATTGCAGCCAATCAATAAAGAGAATGCTGCACAATAATTTCATGGTTTTTTTTGACTAATTAGAAATTAATCACATAGAGTGATATTTTAACATGTGGTAATACAAAAATTATGAAACTGCATATACTATAGGAAAGCTACACCTACTAGTGACAAGGTGTTTTGATGCAGCAGGCTAGTGGTAGGTTCACACAGTCTAATACCTTATTCTTGTTTTGGGAAGTGGAAAGTATGGGACTACCAAGCAAAGGCTAGACATTACAAGATCAGTGAAGATGCTTTGGGATCCACCCCAAAACATTTCAACTTGCTGGATTGTGCTAAAGCTGGATGGCAAAACACCGATTCAGTGGATAGTGAAAGTTATCGAAATACCTACGCATACTACCACCTTGTCTTATAATGGAAATAAATACTCCCGCTAGAAAAATAATTATACGTTTTATTGAAAAACAAAATAAAATGTGCACTGTCGAAACCATTCTTATATCCAAAGATACCAACATAATTTGAACATATATGGCCAGAACACTGGATAAAGAAGACGAAGAAGTCAAGATTCGACCAGACATATATTTGCACTAGGTGAGGTGGACACCGTCAAGGCAGACACGTTTTTCGAGTGGTGAAATCATACTGAACCTAAACTAAGTCATGAAAAGATATCTTTTGCACAGAATGTCCCTCGTCTATTTCACATTCATTGACTTTAAAATGCATTCCATCGCGATGACCAGACATGTGCAACCTACGGTACTTTTGCCAATTCCAGCCGACCTGATTCTATCAGGTTATTTTCCTCGTAGAATGTGGCTTTCAAATCGCCCTGGAGGATGTTGCCTATGCCTGGCGTAGACCGTAACACTTTGATATGCCTGGCGGAGACCGTAACATTTTGTTTAAACTGAGGAGACATTATGGGATGTCTAAGAAATTCACGAACATTATTTGACTTACGGAACCATTCGAAGTGGAAATGGGAGTTTAAACGAGGTCTGCATCTCCCTCTTTTATTTACCTTGCGGAATGAGTGATTAGTGATTAATAAGGATAAATGATAGATGTACAATTGTGGTCGCAACTAAATGAATTGGACTTTGCGGATGACATCACTCTTCATTCAAAATCTGATGCAGACCAAGACGGAGAACAATGACAATACGTGTAGAACTTAACATCAATGAGAACAAAAACAATGAAGAAAGTTTAGTCTTTGACAACATATTTCTATAAAAACTTTATATGTTCACTACTTATGGATACCAAAGGTAAAGAAAAAGGCCCAGAAAAGGGTGTTCAGACCTAAGTAGGTATAGAATGAGCAGCACTCCTAGCACTGAAACAAAACTACGAAGTTGCACAGTCTTTGACAGAAAATGAGTGCGTTTATATGACGAAGGTCATAAATGATAAAGTTCATGATCTGGTCAGTAGATACATCAAAAAAGAATGTTTGCCAGAAACCATCAGCAGCGAAGTCCTATAGAAAAGAATAACCCTTATTAAATGGAACAATACATAACAAGACGAACTTGTTCGACTGGACATATTATTAAAAACCTGTCAAGACTCACTAGTTAGGCCTTGAGTTGGAACCCAAAAAGGCTATTTAAGGAAAACGGGAACTGACATTGGTAGAACTGAAAACAATTTAGGCAAGCTGGTCTAAAACAAGTAGGACATATGTAGAAGTATTACTCCACTTTTAGAAATGCGGTTTTCCGCCTCAAGTCAAAAAGTGTCTTCTAAAAATGAATGTTATCATAGTGTCTTTAATACAGTTGTAACTATCATTTAATAGTTCCAGTTATAAGATGTTGTAATATTTATTATTGTTATGTTTACCATCCGGGATCTACCAACGAAATATTTTCGATTTTCTGTCCCTTAACTGCTTAAGATTTACAATTTTGTACTGAATTAATGTGATACACTTTAAATTACTATTAAAGACAAACAACAGAAGCCAATGAATATAATAGACTATGTAAATGGAAGAATAATGAAATAGAACAAACTAGTCTTTCAGACGA
This sequence comes from Potamilus streckersoni, assembly GCA_016746295.1. NCBI lineage: Eukaryota > Metazoa > Mollusca > Bivalvia > Unionida > Unionidae > Potamilus > Potamilus streckersoni. Next base: position 3,517,559 of record JAEAOA010000432.1, read on the forward strand.
ATTGATAGATAGTCTTTTGGACGACTTGATATATAGTCTTTTGGACGACTTGATAAATAGTCTTATGAACGACTTGATAAATAGTCTTTCATACAAATTTATAGACTTTTGGATGAATTGATAATTAGTCCTTCGGATGACTTGATAACTAATCTTCGGATGAATCGATAACTAGTCCTTCAGATCAGTTGATAGCTAGTCTTTCGAACGAATTGATAACTAGTCTTTCAGATGAATTGATACTAGTTCTTCGGACGAAGTATTGACTAGTTTTTCGGATTAATTGGTAGCTGGTTCTTCAGACGACTTGATAACTAATCTTTCGGATGAATTGATAGCTAGTTGCTTGGGACAACTTGGATAAACAAGTCTTTCGGATAAATTGATAACTAGTCTTTCGGATAAATTAATAACTAGTCTTTCAAATGCACTGATAGCTAGTCTTTCGGATGAATTGATAGTCTTTCGGACGACTTGATAACTAGTCATTCGATAAATTGATAGTCTTTCGGACGACTCGATAACTAGTCTTTCGTATGAATTGATAGGTACTTGATAACTCGTCTTTCGGATGAATTGATAGATTACTATGACAAAATGTCTGATCATCATATGACTATGGTTTTAATGGATGATATTAGAAAGATACATTTTTCTTGAAAATAAATGAACTCCGATGGCGTTAGTTGGCTACTACTCCATGGGGTTCATATAATGTGAATAGGTGTCGATATCCATTAACTAATTTGTAGGCAGGACCAGCTTTATTGGATCACTCATGCCACGTGCATAGATTTAGCTGGAAGAAAAACGGCTTTGCATTTTAGGGAGCGTGTGACACGTTATGAATTATTCAATAGCACATGTATTGTGCTGTTCTCATTTCAATGTTCATCTTTTATTTCCAAAATAAAAACAATGAAATACATATGCTTTGAAAAAAAAGTATTTGTTAGGTTATGTACTCAGCTTATATTTAATATTGTTGGTGAAAACTATGTTGGTAATTAAATATCAAATCCGATAAAATTGTGCCTGTTATAAATTTTGTGATGAAATAAAATTATTTCCGCCCAAAGTTACAGGAAGCTAGTCTTAGTTGGTAGAGCGTCCGAATTGTCAGATTGTCGCAGTTTCGATATATGCCCGGGCAAGCAGAGTAGGCATTTCCCCCATTTCCTCTGCATGCTATAGACAATTTTAATCCAGTAAAATTAAAGCAGACAACAATGAGGGTAAAAAATAAAAGTAAAAACAAACAATCCAATTGTAGTCTTATTTACTTGTTTTGTAAATTAGTCGTAATTTAAAAAGCCCAACCACTTTACAGAACAAGAAAAAGTCTCCTTTGGCAACACTGTTCTGTTTAATAACCAATTATTTTGCATAATATTTTATAGCCTATCAAAAAAATCATTAAATGTTTACAACTACTCTATGTAAAAAATGTTGACGTTAGACTGTTATGAAGAAAGAATAGTTGTCAGAACCGTAATCTGTGCGATTGAGTGGACACTCGTTTCAAAGTCAATCATAATATGATGTTTACTATCCAGCTCTACAGAACGATTCCTCTGGGAAAAATGAATTGACATCATGCAGGATATGGAGTGTGGAGAACGACTATGTCTAGTATGCATGCAAAACCAGTAGGTTCCGGAAATTAATTTCTACAGAAAACAGGCTCGAAGCAATAATAACACTTTGTCGCAGCGATTCTGTATTTTAATCAACTTGATGATTTCCGAGTGAGTAGAAAGGGAGATTATTAATGAAGTGTTTATTGAAATTTAATGGTGTTTTCAATTCAACCTATTGACTCTAGTACACTACAAAAATTACTATGCGCTGCAATACGGACACATTTGTTGCTTCCGTCTTTGATCTTAAAAGCTGCAGATTGAAACATTGCGTTCCTAGATATTGAAACACATTGCGTTCAACCCTTTGCAGATCATAGAGCAAAATACTGACTTTAAAAAGAAGTACAGAATGGTTTAATTAGTCATGTAGAAGAAATGTTCCGACATTTAGGAAGGCAAGTAAAAAGGTTGGATCATATAGTGTAGCTTTTTATTTACGCTGTAAGTATTTACTAGATGTAGCATTCGATCTGACACTGACCGCTACAGTGATCATTGAGAACAGCGGGGCATCCAAAGGTTCATAATTTAATAAATTGTTTTTATAGATCGAATCAGAGAAAAGTAATATTCCATTTTGGTAATTAAAAGACAATTTCAGTTAAGGATATAAATAATAATGTTTGTTTCACTGAGGATTTTTATATCTTTCTATGTGTGTGTGTGTGTGTGTGTGTGTGTTTTAGAATAACCTCCCAAATTTTTTTTAAGGGGACAGGTGGTCTTTCTATATAGATAAAGATAGGTATATTTATGTGTAAATGGAATCAATGGAACTAGGTCTTAATACATAGATGGTCTTTATAAACAAGTGAGAGGCATACATTTGTGTATAAACGGGACCTTTGGGACTTGGTCTTTAGGCACAGATGGTCTTTATAAACAAGTGAAAGGCAATGACTTGCGTATCAACGGGACCCATGGAATTGCCTTTATACACAGTTGGTTCTTATATATAGGCGAAAGGCACTAACTTGTGTATAAACGGGACCCATGGAATTGTCTTTATACACAGTTTGTTCTTATGTACAAAACCTATGGAACTCTCTTTATTCACAATTCTCGTGGGTCGGTGGTTCTTTCCGGTAATTTCCCGGTTTCTTCCTCCACCATTAATACTGGCCGCCATTAATAGCCTATCGTGTGCTGAAAAATGGCGTTAAGTCCCAAAACAACAACAATTATTCACAATTAGTCCATATATACCGGTGGTCACTGCAGCCAGTTTGACTGTAATGTGCCAAATGAGTTGTCATCTATCTCCATAAAGGATAATCATATGGGTTATACACAAACACATTGTATAAAATAGGTAAAAATATATGCCGATAAACAAGGTCTTAAACTATAAATGGACGTTGACCAAATAAACATGGCTCTTTTGGGATTTTTCGTACATGGAAAACTACAACTGAACTCGCATGTTTGTCAGTTGTACATACATGTCTATAAACCGTTACGTTAAGTAACTGGTTTTAACATGCAACACCTCCACTGATTTTCAGTATCTGGAGAGAGAGAGAGAGAGAGAGAGAGAGAGAGAGAGAGAGAGAGAGAGAGAGAGAGAGAGAGAGAGAGAGAGAGAGAGAGAGAGAGAGAGAGAGAGAGAGAGAGAGAGAGAGAGAGATTTACATATCAAAAGGGAAAAATAATAGGTTGTAACTTTAGTTTACCTAGAAATGTACTCAAACTACAAAATGAATAAATTAAATGAAATACGTGCATTTTTAACAACAACAACAACAAAATAACACGCATGCAAGATTTACTTATCTCCAAAACTGAAGAGCCTTACAACATGTAAAACCATTCACCTCCGAAAATGATGATTTGAAAACCCGAAGTGATCCAATAAGCATCGACAAAATTTATGCTTTAGAAAAAGACATGCATTGTTTTGAAAGAATCGTGGTTAGTTTAAAATTACTTTCGAGAGATTTATTAGATTTACTTCATTAAATCAGGAAAATTAACAAAATAACCTGGCCACATGCATGGAACTAATTTGTTACTCTTAACATTTAAAAGTGACATAAGAGTTGATCAGCGTAAGAATAATATCCACAACTGCCCGATAGAGTCGCTTATTTAGCGACTATGGCGCAGAGTGATACTGTACCTAAGGTTGTTGATTTGTCTGGTATCCTGCCTCTTTTACTACATTACCTTTATGAGGTGGGGTACCAGACTAGTAAAGTTCATCCGCTTTTGCCAACACTAACTTCAACATCTACGTCAGGCATGGGCAACTTCCTTCAGGGCTTGAAATGATCTTTAAAGCCACTCCTATGGTTTAAATTAACGAAATAAAACCATGTCATGGGCTAGATCCGGCTCGGGCTATATTTTGCCCATCCGTGGTCAAAGTTTTACAACATACTAAAAAAAGCATAATATAAATTTTGCTCAGGATCTGGTTCGATTAAGTTGCAGTATAAGCCAATTACGATATGATCACAGCTGTGATTGCGTTAAAACCTGCTTGCTGATGTCATAATAACTATTTCCACTGTAGCAGTGAACAAAAAAGAAAAGAAAATACATCAAGATATGAAAGAGTAGTTGAGCTATCAGGATATGCATTTAAGTTAAAAGTTGCAAATATGAATCAGTTGGGAGATTGACATAGGAAATATAGTCCTCAATGGCCGTTTTTCTCAAAACAAGTCCATCTTTTGTACCTTGTGGTCCTATTCTTGTATACTGTGTGTGTGTGTGTGTGTGTGTGTGTGTGTGTGTGTGTGTGTGTTGGAATTTTTAAAGTAGCTATAAAAAAACTCTGTCATATCGCTGCGATGTGAGCAGTGTGGCAGTTTATAGTGAGTGATGTCTAGTAATGGGGCATCTTTTCGCATACATGTACCATCATTTCCCACCAAGTCACATTATCCTGACACCATACCGACCAATCCTAACACTAAATTCTTTATGTTGAGTGCCTAGCGGAGCAGTTGCAAGTACCATTTTTATAGCTCTTTCGTATGCTTCGGCTAGGGTTCGAACCCACGACCTTCCGTAGCCGAGTCAGACGCTTTAACAACTCAGGCCATCGGAGCGGTTTCTATAGTGGAAATAAGGCAAGGAACTGCCCTCCCCCTTACAAATAGATACAAATAGGCCGCATGAAACTGATACAAGGAACAAAACGCTTCTTGAATCGGATCTGGTTGTTATATAACCCACAAATGCTTTAAGTCTCAAGCTAAATCAAGATGAACCCGCATTCTTCTATGACATTTCATGATGTAGCATTTTAGATAAGATTATGTTCTCAACCAATCCCCGTTTTATATTTCTATGCATTAGTAATATATAATGGATATTTAATTCTGGCGGCAGAAATCATTCCCAAGCGATTTAATTCCGTCATAGATTTGAACCTAAATATCGGATTCGTATACATAATTTAACGAGGAATTTTCATTGCTAAGCGAAAGGCTATTTAATGATATGTTTTTGGCTTGTGGAAACAAAGGTCTGCAACATACTTTTGGCTTTGACATTTGTGAGTCCCAATTAATCTTGAATTCAAAAAATTAAAATGATCTTGTCTGTGCTGAAATTTAATCAGAACAATAAATATTTAAAACAAATCATTTCGTGTAGAAACATTATCTTAAAAGGATGTATGTGACAAGGAATCATTGAGAAGAATTGAGGAGAATAATTTAATTTTATGGCGGAATTCCGGTACAACTTTGAGAATGATTAAAAATCATTAAACAATTATTCTTTTTGTTGAGTTTTGACTGACATTTTGAAGTTGTTTGAAAGCAATTAATCATAATCATTAATTGGTTTGTAATGTCTTTCACATTGATATATGTGCGTTGTTATATGGTTGCGTGTGCGAAGTGCGCGATGCACACAGACGCCGCTGCAGAAAAATGTGTGCCAACCCTTCTGAAAGGCACCAAAAATTTCGAAAGGCGCCAAACATTAATCACACACAAGAAGAACAGCACGCGCAGGGCATTTATATATACCACCACGTCGGCCAGTTCTGCGCGTCGGGTAATTCTGCAAAACGAAACGTCATTTCTGTAAACATTGGATCACGTGCTATTTTGAGTCAAAAACCTATTTTGTATCAAGAAAGAACGATCATACTTTAGTTAAGTTATATTCATGAAAAGTACAAAAAATATCCCACAAAATGCATCTGAGAATATAAGTACCGGATTACCAAATAGGCAGAGCACCGACCTATGGAACGCTTTTTAGGGGCTTTGCGACAACGGATTAAAAAAAAATTGAACTGGTTAAATCTTGACGTATTAGGAGATAATTTGTGAGAAGGGGGGGGGCAACAAATTTCGACTGTCTAGGGGCCTCCACAGGGTTTAATCCAGCACTGGAAAATATGAAAATTTGATTTTTAAATGTCAACATGAAGACCCACTCCCTCCTTGAACCTGTAACCCAGAAAATACTATTTACTATGTATCTTTTAGAATCATACAAATAAATACATTATTTAACACATGGAAATATAAACCTTACAAAATTCTGCATCTTATTCCAAATTTCCAATTTTGCAAGAAGTTGTCCCAAACGTACAAAATTGTCTGCTACCCAACGTGTCAATTGGGCGCTATAGTATGTTTCTAATTTCGTTAACATTTTTGCCACATAAACAAGACATTGTAAATACATTACATTCTATTCATTGTTGTTTCTCTTCCACATAATAGCTTATTTTTTATATATAAAATTTTGAACTTTACCAGTCGGTCGAATTCGGTGTGCGTTTTGTTTCAGTATTGGAGACGGAAACCGTGCGTGCGCCGAAATGCCCGATAGCGTTGTGTATATGGAATCAGTACACAATTAATAAAATCTGGTTCAGTACCCACGAATGTAGTCCCAGTCTATTTTTAGATCACTTTTTCCGGTCTAAATTTGGTGGTGATACTAGAGTTAGATTTTGGCATTCTTGGTAAGGATTTAAAGGCAATTGATTATTCTTTAAAATGTGAGCTTATGGTGTGGTTGTCTGTGTGTATTTCGGCGACAGTACACATTGAGTAATAAGGTCATGGTGATGATCCGGAAGTGAATTCTGTGTTCCGTTGCCTGGTGTTTTGTTTACAATTCAGCCTCTCAAAAAAATGCAGGTCTTTCCTTGACAAGAATGAAACCGTAAAGTCATCTTTGAAGGTATTTTAGATTAACATATGATTTGTATTGATTGTCACACAGTGGAAAGTTCAGTACCGAGGAACAAATGTAGAGAACATATAGTAAAATTAATTGTGTACTATGGCCATATGCTGTCGGACATTTCTTTGCACGCAAGGTTTCAGTCTCTTATATTGAAGTAAAAAACGGTTGCTGAGTTTCCTATTAATGAAACATTTATACAATGAGTGGTATATCATTGATACAACGTACAAACTGTACGTATATTTTATTTATATCACATACAGATACATAAATTTGCCCTTTGAACGAGATTCAGATTTACTACAGGGAGCTGTGTATTGACCTAGTGAATGAACTCCTCACATCCCCAAGTGTGTCCGCTATAAAATGTAGTTATATGCCTTTTGTGGCTATTTACAATCACTTCTGCATATTTATGAGTTGATTATTTTCTTTTTCTTTGTTTTTTCCCCTCATATTGATTAAATCAATATAATATACACTTATTGTTTAAACATGACAGATGGTTTTAATAATAAACGTATAGCACTATACACACTTGGTTAGCTAGGCTATTCACATGAACGCCAAGTCATTCTCCTTCCGTCCCTTGGAAATTAATGTGGAATAGAAACTAAGCGGAATGATGAACCAACAAGAGGTAACCGTACAACCTCTCTCATCCTTTGGTCGGTCAGACTTAACCTTTACCCCAATCATAAGTCCAGAAATATTGTGTCCAAAAATTCTCATCGAGCGGTGATACCCTCTTCTTCTTTAGCGGCAGTGGCTGATGCTCACAAAATACATGCCCGCAAAACCAAAGTCCAAGAGAGATCAAGCGTGTTACAGAGTTTACTGGATTTGCCCAAGCAAGAAGTGTCTCGATTTAGTCCGTTGCGAACTCCTCCAGGATGTGTGTTGCCTGTAATCAAGTTGATACGACGTAAAGACAATCAGTGGCGACGCATTCCAGTATAAAAAGACCTGAGGTAAACCATACGGATAAGTGTTTTTTTTTGTGCTGCTGAACTCCAAAGATGTCACCTTTAAAAAGTGTAGACCGTTACCGTCGTCGTTCTTCTGTTCAAAAATGAAACGGAAAACGAAAAAGACAGTCATGTCATCCTAAGAAACACTCTCAAACATCGGCGACACTGAAAAGACGCACTCGCCCACAGAAAAGGAGAAGCCACCAAAAGGGAAACTTCTTTGGCCCTTTCTTTGAATTCGATAACATAGCCAATATTTTTATCACAAGGGTATAGGTCAGGCTGCAAAAAATAAGATAAATGACGTATGTCGAACGATGAATGCCAGTGTATGATGAATTCCAAAAAATGTCAACTCACTGTCGTTCTTTAGTCCAGAAAGGAAAAAGGTCTCGTCATACGAAAAAAAACGCTTAGCGAAATATCGACGTCACTCCCATAAAAGATACACTCATCCAGAGATTTTGGAAAACACATCGTTACCTTTATGGCGAAGCGAAAGTGCAAAAAAAGATTAAAGGCCGAATGAACAGTCATCGACTTTAGTGTATTATTGATGTGTTTCTCGGAATCAACAAACAAAGATGTCACCAAAAAAATATTCCTCTTCTTCGCCAAGAGGAAAGAAAAGGGAAGTACTGCCTCCTCGTTAGTCAAATTTTGGAACATGTCTGTCCTGTCCAAAGCTCCTCCACCCATGCATAAAAAACTCCTTCAAACTGCCTCCAAAGATGTCATCGATACAGCGAGCGAATGTTGTCTGAACGTCTGGAGAGGCACAACACCTTTGACTAAACATCAAAATAATTGCTTAGCCAAACATCGACACGTTTTTCGCCGAATGGTCCAAAAGAAAAGACCCATTCGCCAAAATAAAGAGAGATGTTAAATTCGAAGGATTTTAATCCCTGTTAGGACTTATTACCAATGTAGCAAAATCTATACTTAGTGCAATGGAACATATTATACCTGCCTCTAGTTCCAAGATAAAAGACCAAGAAGATAAAAGGAGAACACTGGAGTCAAAAGATCTCAGACGTGATCCTTGAAATCTGATGGTAGGACGAAAACTGACTTTAGTCCCTTACAAACGATGGATGGAATACCATCGTTGGCAAGAACAACTAACCCCACATTTACCCCCCAATCCTCATTTGACCGAGATGCTCCAGTTGCAGCATGAACTACAATCGTTGATAGATCTCAGCGATTTGTCAGAAACGAAAAAATATCAACGGTACGGTCAATTGTTGCAACGACTGCAACTCTTTCACCAAAAAGCTTTAGACGAATCAGCTCAATCCACTCTGAAAGATTGTTAAGGCCTTGATGAAAAGTCCATCACTAATACCACCCACAGAAGTGGTCAAGACATAGAAAAGAGAAGAAGAGTTTCAAACTCCACAAGAAAATGACGCAAGTTAACAACACCACTAACATCTAAAATTGGTTTGCTTATAAAGAAGATGACAACCCTTTCTTCCATCATAGGAGAAAAGCTAGGTGAAGACAAAACAGTTAAACAAGAACCGATTACCTCTGTTCAGTCATCCTCCTCGTCGACACATATTGCTCGTCTGACACGCAAACCATTATAAACCAATAAAATACCACACGAAGACAAGAAAATTGTCGAAAATTGGATCACTTACTTAAACAATGGAGTAGGTCTTAGTCAGCATTTACTATGATCCATCCCATCCTGCCGGTTACTGAGGACTTTAGAAATTGTATCGTGCTGCCAAAACAAGACTGAAAAGTGTCCGTTTATCTCAAGTGCAACTATGGTTACAAGAACAAGCCACGTATAGCTTACACAAACTCATTCGACAAAAATTTTCTAGAAGTCGCATCCGAGTGAAAGGCATCGATCATCAACGGCAAGCTGATTTAGATGATGTCTCTTGTTTGGCCACCTACAATTGTGGCCACAAATATTTGTTTTGTGTCATCGACATCTTTTTCAAGTTTCATTGGGTCGTATCTTTGACTTCCAAATCGAGCAGTGAGTTAGTGCGAGCCCGCCCTGAAATTGGCATTGAAATAAAGGGGCAAACCGAGAAAGGCACCGAATTTCTGAATCTAGCTTTCCAAAAATAATTGAAGAAACGTGACATTAATTTTTTTTACCACCGACGATCCCGTAACCAAAACCAGCATAGTTGAGCGTATTCAACATACCTTGAAAGAACGCATGTGAAAACATTTTAAGCATCAACACACTCTCAAGTACATCGACGTCTTTCAGCACCTCGTCCAATCGTACAACCAAACTTACCATCGGAGCATTGGACGTACTCCCCAGAAGTGACTATCGACAACGAAGTGACAGTCTTCGAGTGCATGTTTAGTACGTCCCCGAGAAAGGGGTAGTGTTTCCAACAGAAGATTGGGTGCGCATTGGCAAAACCTAACGCAGTTTCGACAAAGGTTGCTTACCCAACTGGACCACTCAATTGTTTCGTGTTACTGAACGAGTGAGTTTCTGTTATCCTCCCGTCTATAAATTGTAAGACATGAACGGGGAAGTGTTAAAAGGAACGTTTAACTTACCCGAGGTACAAGATGTGACCCAAAACGAAGATGACGTGAACGAGATAGAAAACATTCTTGATCGAAGAACATGAAAAGTGGGAAAACACCTTGTCAAAGTAAAAGTTAAAGTAAATTGGAAAGGATATCAGTCAAGTTTTGACTCTTCGATGGACGCTTCTCAAATCATTTACTATAAAAAGCTATTGCAGTACACACTCCTTCCCCCATTATTTCTCTGCACGATCTACAAAAGCAACCCTTGTTTGTGTTTAATAGAGAACGTGTGCCTAGAACGCAAATCGTCTTTTTCTGCAACATCTTTGTGGTGTATTGTGTCATCGTTGCTGCCATTACCAATCCGAGTTTGCAACAAGGAGACAAACAATTGTGGACCAACTCAGCAGTTGCATTGGTTACCTTCTTCCTAATCCATCTATGAAATATTTCTATAATGGAAACAACAAAAACGGGAGTCTTGTGTCTAACGTTAGTTCCATCAGTCATCCTAACCATCCCGTTTTAGACAATCCTTTGACTTCCAGTGATTTCTCGGACACTAGAGCTGTGTAATTATGAACAACAACGTTTACTTAACATTACCCAGTGACAGTTCCATGGAGGCTTTTCCCAATAACACTTTTAGCTGTTACACTGCCAGATTACCTCAGGCCATTCAATTGGATCACGAAGCCCATTGAGAAGTGGCTTTGGTGGAAATGATTCACCATTCATAAATAAAAACCATCGTCGACGATTAAAGCACTGTGACGATAGAAGTTTATGACGAAGAAATGCAAAACGTCATGGATGAACGTCGTGGTTTAGCTGACTATAAAATCACAAGACCCCAAAACGAAACGAACCACATATCTGTTGAAAATTCATGTGTTCTATTATGTTAGTGGTCAACATTTGGTTAACACCCTTGCTATCAGGTTCAATTTCATGTTTGGTAAGTCTTGGAGAGAGCCAGAAGAAGTGTCACTATCGAGTACCACAAAATAGCTCGCCGCCTACTTATATCAAATTTCAGAAGAACAAAGTATTGGCCATTACATATTGTCCTGCTTTGTATCACATTTTGTCTGCAGACACCAACTTAATCAAGTTTAAAAGCGAAATACCAGCTGTGACCTGCAACTTGGATTTTGCCAAACATTTTCGATTCCATGTAGATATTGAACCAAGGACTATTTTTTTATGATGGAGTACAATGTGGTGGGATACACGTCCGGACCGTTACAGTGTGTCATTCGTTTTAAAATAAATTCTGCCACGGCTGCTGACCAGGAAGGTTCACCGCGAATTTGTATATCCTTACTATTTGCCCGTCAGTATGTCGTATTTTGACACTGTCAACATTACTGTAAAAAAGATCTAAGACAAAAAATTTCATTCACCAAAGGGAAACTCAGAGAAACTTCATTTTCGAAAACGAGTATTTCAAGCTCTTGTTAGTCATGTATCCTGTGTACTAAGGAGTCGCTCGACAATGAGGACATTGTTTAAGAGATATGCTCCAATCGGCCTTTCGTACAGTTGCTCCCGTGTTGAAACCGATCGTGACATGGGGATTGCACGCCCTGAAAGATGCCGAGCAGAAACACCATAAAGAATTTCTCCACAATGTCATCATTGACAAACAAAACCACAATATAGCTAATCTTGAGAGCATGCAAAAATGTTTTGATTCAAACAGGCAAAGACATTTTGGGCCGACGTGAAACTCTTATAAATGCCACGATTGCTGCTTAGTCAGATATTCCTGCTTCACCTAGATCCACAGCAAGGACAAGGCAAAGAAAGGCGACAAAGACAACCCTTCAGAGGACTTCACATCCCTAGAGCTAGATAGACTAAGAAAAGAAAAACTGTCCGAGACTTAGACGTTTTTGATTATTAAATTGCATGCAAAAAAGACTGATGCACCGACAGTCTTGTGTTTTTTCCAAGTCGGACCTGAATCTGTTTTCCATGCCACCCACTATGATAACTATGCAAGAATCGCGACGGGTCGAATTTCATCCCGCCTCTTCTTTGACAGATTCACCTCCCATCAAGTTTAAAATCAAATAGCAACCCAAAGATTATATCGATTTGAATAGCTGTTACTTGAAACCGAAAGTGCTCAAAACGATGGACAACACTGGTGTAGATGACAATGATGAAGCAGCACTCGTCAAAACATTCATGCATTCCTTGCTTAGTGAAGTGGATTTGTACTTGAAGAATAAACTGGTCAGCAGCAGTATGGATACTTACTCTTACCGAGCGTATCTAGAAAATCTCTTGACTTACGGAAAAAGGCCATGCAAACACTCATATGGATGCGTGGTTTGAAATCCTGACACCCCAGGTGACAATACATTTAACGACAGAGACTTGTCAACCGATAACGAACCTCATAATGTTGGCTATATCGAACGTCGAAAGAAAATCATGGATATATGTAGTTTAGAACTGATGGATCGTTTGCATTTGGACATGTGGTTGCAAGACATGTATGTGTTGAATGGAGTAGATATTCGCCTGGGACTGAATCGTAGCAGTGTTTCTTTTCAATTGATGACTGAGACCAACGAGTACAAAACCATCATCCAAGATGCCAGACTTTACGTGCGTCACGTAGAAGTGTTGCCTAAAGTGGGAAACGATATTAGTCAAACCTTGAACAGTACAACCACCAAGTATCCGATATGACGTGTAGAAGTGAAAACATTCATCACTGCTGTTGGACTCCGATCCATGATCGACGATCATCTCTTCCAAGGTGAGTTACCCAAACATTTAATCGTTGATATCGTCGACAATGTAGTCATCAACGGAGCCCACAATTAAAATACTTTCAAGTTTAAGCACTACAGCGTCCAAGATCGAAGTCAGTCGCGATTGCAAGACTTTTTGTACCAGACCCTTTGAATCTAACTTTACTCTGAAGAATTACTTGAGATCGTACTTGTCCTTGTATAAAGCTACCAGACAACATTGAACCAATACCAGCTGCAGTATTTTGTACGAACATTATATGGAAGGTTACACTTTGTTGGCCTTTGATTTCACTCCAAACCAAGGCAGCGACGAAGGACATTTCCACCCTGTAAAATCTGGTCCACTGCGTGTTGAACTTCAGTTTGCAGATGATCTCGCCAAGATGGTGAAAGTTATCATGTATGCCAAATTCGATAATACCATAGAAATCAACAGTTTGAGAGTAGTCATTCTAGATCATTATAAACTATGGAAGACAGAAGACACTTATCCTTTTTTGGAAGGTGAATAAATTATGGAATGAGAGGTTACCATGAAAGCAGAACTCCCAGACCAAGATGAAGAGAACATAGTGGTCAGAACAAAAACAACATTTGGTGTCTTGTTTTGCCCAACATCTATCGAATACAATTACAGAATTAGTCAAGAAAGATTGCTATGGATGTCAAAACGATCATCCCAGTCAAATTCAACACGATAAATGTTTGATAATGAGCCAAGAAGAAAAATTGGACGAGTATCTGGACGAGGCATGGAGTCTCATTTCAGAAGGAGCAGTTTTGCATAAGTGGAATAAAGGCTTGCATGATCATTCCTGTCTTTCGCTGTCTACTCTGGATATCTATCGCATAGAAAATCTATTAGCCCAGAGTGCAGAGAAGAAGCAAAAAAAAAAACGGTCACTTGTCAGATCTTTTCAAGCAAAAAGTTAAAATTAAATTGATGAGTTATCATTACATGTGAAACAAAAAATAAAATAACAAGGAAAAGGTATACGTGGAAACTTTATTACCTTTCGAACAATAGTTTGTATACCGCTTCTTAGAATCCTATCGTGTGTGCTAAATATTAACTACATCATAAACCTCAAGACCATCAAGCTTATGTCATGAACACGGACGACAGTCATCTTCCAGGAACTTATTGGGTAGCCATCCACTTTCCTCAAGAGAATTGTGTGGAGTATTTTTTTTTGTATCGATTACCTACTTTAGAAGACGATATCATTGACTTTATGTTGTTGTTGTGGGGTTTAACGCCATTTTTCATCACAGGAAAGGCTATACATGGCGGCCAGTATTAATGGTGGAGGAAGAAACCGGGAAATCACCGGAAAGAACCACCGACCCACGAGAAGCTACTGGCAAGCTCTCTCACACATCCACATTCGCCGAATCTTAGACTCGAATCCACGCAGATAGAGGTGAGATATCAGTGATCCGTAACGGACAGCGCTTTAGACCACTCGGCCACTCGGGGCCCCTATTGACTTTATGAGAAGAAATGCATAGACGACACGGTGTGTGGACAATATTGTGTGTATTTTCTTCATCAACGCAGTCTGGAATATTCTTTTGAACATTAAATTACTTATTTTGGTCGCCACTCTTCTAGAAACGATGAAAAAGCAGATAGATGGTTTTGTGACCTTTATGGTCATATTTTGAAACGTGTTCTACATAAATGGCTTCGTTTGTACTATATAAAGCGGGTTGGTATGAAGTGTTGCTGTTAACAACAATAACAACAACAGTATGACCATCTGCTGTTGACTCGTCAACCTATGAACATAACTTCCAAACTAGCTTAACTGAACGAAGCTTACGTCCAATTACATCGTGTCAGGCTAAACCTGATACCTAAACCTGAAGAGACAGATAATGTCAGGATGTTACCCAAAGTCCAAGACCTCATAGAAGGAAATTAAGAAAGAGCAAGAAGAATGTACTGAGAAATACAGACTTCAGAAGCAAAGAGAAGAACAACAACAGCAACAACAGCAGCAGCATCATCATCAACAACAGCAGCAAGAATCAGACAGAGGTTTTGTGGACTGTCGAGTAGACACCAAAGGAATATATTTCTCTTTTCGTAGAAGCAGGCCGTATGGTATAGAAAAGCCTGCTGCCAGACGAGGACGCAATCTTAGTAAAAAGAAAAAGATTGCAATTACTCCCATTAACAAAACAACCATTAGGGCTACGTAATACCCCCGAAAAGACATACCTATTCAAGTTGCCAAAACTTTTAAAAAATTTCAAAATAAATAGTAATTGGTCTATAAAAGACTATTTAATTTGCCAATTCGTGTGAATGTAGTATGACTATAAACTTTTACTCCTTTGCCGATGTGTGTTTGTGTGTGTTTGCATGCGCGTTCTTTGATTTGGATAGTCTAGTTGTGTGTTTTATGCTTGCGTGTTCGTTGGTGTGGATATTATATAATATGTGCTTTTTCTTCACTACGTTGGTGAGAATAGTAGATTTGTGTGTTTATGCTTGTTCGTTCGTTGGTGTGGATAGTATATGTGTGTTTTTCTTCTCTTGCTTTGTTGGTGAGGATAGTATATTTGTGTATTTTGTGCTTGTTCTGTCGTTGGTGTGGTGAGTATATAATATGTGTTTCTTTCTTCTCTTTCTTCGTTGGTGAGTATAGTACATTTGTGTGTTTTATGCTTGCTCATTCGTTGGTGTGGATAATATATAAAATGTGTTTATTCTTCTCTTCCTTCGTTGGTGAGGATAGTATATTTGTGTATTTTATGCTGCACGTTTGTTGGTGTGGATATTACATAAGTTTTTTCTTCTCTTCCTTCGTTGGTATGGATAGTATATTGTGTTTTATGCTTGTGAATAGCATATAATATGTGGGGTTTTTCTATTCCTTCGTTAGTGAGGATAGGATATTGTGTTTTATGCTTGTGAATAGCATATAATATGTGGGGTTTTTCTATTCCTTCGTTGGTGAGGATAGGATATTGTGTTTTATGCTTGTGAATAGCATATAATATGTGGGGTTTTTCTATTCCTTCGTTAGTGAGGATAGGATATTGTGTTTTATGCTTGTGAATAGCATATAATATGTGGGGTTTTTCTATTCCTTCGTTAGTGAGGATAGGATATTGTGTTTTATGCTTGTGAATAGCATATAATATGTGGGGTTTTTCTATTCCTTCGTTGGTGAGGATAGGATATTGTGTTTTATGCTTGTGAATAGCATATAATATGTGGGGTTTTTCTATTCCTTCGTTGGTGAGGATAGGATATTTGTGTGTTTTAAGATTGTTCGTTCATTGATGTGGATATTATATAATAAGTTTTTTTTTCCTATTCTTCCTTCGTTGGTGAGTATAGTATATTTGTGTGTTTTATGCTTGTTCGTTTGTTTATTTTGATAGTATATATTATGTGTTTTTATTTTCCTTCTTTGGTGAGGACAGTATATTTGTCTGTTTTATGCTTGCTCGTTCGCTGGTGTAGATTGTATATTTGTATGTTTTATGCTTGCTCGTCCTTTGGTGTGAATAGTATATGGAGGGGTGTTTTTTCTTCTCTTCCTTCGTTGGAGAGGATAGCATATTTGTGTGTTTTATGCTTGCTCGTTCGTTGGTGTGGATAGTATATAATATGTGTTTTTCTTCTCTTCCTTCGTTGGTGATGATATTTGTGTGTTTTATGATTGCTCTTTCGTATGTGTGGATAGCATATGTGTGTGTTTTATGATAGCTCGTTCATTGGTGTGGTCGGGGCACCGAGTGGCCGAGTGCCTAAAGCGCTGACCGTTATGGATCACTGCCATCTCACCTCTGTCTGCTTGGGTTCGAGTCTAGGATTCGGCGAATGTGGATATGTAAGAAAGCTTGCCAGTAGCTTCCCGTGGGTCGGTGGTTCTTTCCGGTGATTTCCCGGTTTCTTCCTCCACCATTAATACTGGCCGCCATGAATAGCCTATCGTGTGCTGAAAATGGCGTTAAGCACAACAAGAATCATTGGTGTGGATAATATACGGGTGTGCTTTTTTTCTTCTCTTCCTTTGTTGGTTAGGGTAGTATATAATATGTGAAGTGAGTGTAAGGGATGTTTTCCTTCACTTTTAAGTACATAAAATCAAAGCATTCGTCATTTGCGCCTCAAGGGGCCCCGACTGTCCAAGTGGTATAAAGCCCTCTCCGATACCGATCACTGCCATCTCACATCTGTCTGTGTGGGTTCGAGTCTAAGATTCGGCGAATGTGGATATGTGAGAAAGTTTGCCAGTAGTTTATCGTGGGTCGGTGGTTCTTTCCTGGGATTTCCCGGTTTCTTCCTCCATGTGAAGGCCCAGTTCGGGGCCAAGCGCCCTCTTAAAGGGACTGCCGCCCAGCTTGGGACCGCAAACAGTTGCATAATGCCAAGGAGTGCAATACACGACTATAATACCTAGTTATGCTGTACGTTTGTTGTACGTTTGTCAGTCATTTGCGCCACAACGTTGGCATAGGGACATCCATAGGAAGAACTGGAAATAATTTGATTGAAGCCAGTCTGGTTAATATAAAGCAGGGTGGGCTTGCTCTTTGGTTTCCTTGTGAGGCGGGTACTGTGGCGGTGGTAGGAGAACGGGTGGTAGGTCTGTAGTTTGGGGGCGATGTAGAGCGTCAAAATAAACGGGATAACGAGCACTGCTCTTAAAAGGCCCAGGCCGGGGCCAAGCGCTCTCTTAAAGGGACTGTCGTCCAGCTAGGGGTTACAACCAATCGCGGAAACACACAGTGCAATAGGCGACTTTAAACAAATAAGCTTGTAACTTGCATTCACGCCATTTTACATAGAATAAGTTATGGATCTAATTAACCAACTGAGAATATTTATCTTTGTTTCTTGGATGGAGTGTAAGTGGTTGATAAGGTTGAAAAGGAATGGAACTATCAAGAAAGACATTGTAACCAGACAAGTCACCAACCTGAACTTAGCCCAACATCTAGTAGCAGGTATTACAGACGAGCAAGTGGATAAAATTAGTGTGTTCATTCAACCTAAATATGTGAGAGTAGACTTTTTAAAGCAGGCACTTGATCCTGTCATAGAAGTGAGGTCCTTTCTGCAAGACATTCATTTTCTCCAAGCGATCTTTTGTCAAAAACCTGGGCTTAGACTCTTCAAAAAAAAAGCTGAAGACCTGATGAAAAGTACTGGAGGAAGAGGTGAAGAAGATCAAAGAGACTAGGAGAAATGAAGAGAACTTGACAAAAGAGAAAAAGGACAAGGAAAACAGAAGAAAGAAGACTTTGAGAAATTAAACAACAATTGGGTGAAAGTGCAAGAGAAATTTAGAGTTATGGGTCATCCTGACTGAATGCCAAAGAAAGAAAGAAAGAAAAAAGAAAATAATCATTCAAAGAGTCATGAACTAGTGAAATAAATGGAGATGAAAAAAGAACCCAAAGACCCTTTTCAGGGCCACTTCCTATGCGTCAAAAAATTAATTCTTTCTTTGCCTATATACTATCTATTTGTTTATCTATGTCTCTGTCTCTCTACTATATTTGTCCCTACCTAGAGTGGTAGCTGTGCGTATTTAGGCCAGCCCCTTGGTACATTGTTGCAAGTTTCCAGTTTCGTGACGACATGCCACCTGTACCATTCCACTTACATTGTTGCAAGTTTCCAGTTTCGTGACGTCATGCCACCTGTACCATTCCACTTACATTGTTGCAAGTTTCCAGTTTCGTGACGTCATGCCACCTGTACCATTCCACTTACATTGTTGCAAGTTTCCAGTTTCGTGACGTCATGCCACCTGTACCATTCCACTTATCCCTATGTTAAATTTCCATTGACTCTATATTAGCCCAAGGTGTGCCATTTGACGCTATAAATCATGACGCTATATGAGCCCAGAGGTGTTTTTAATGATAACACCCATTGAGGCTATAGTACCCCAATTCACTACTCTGGTAATAGCTATAACAACAGTGATCACAACGCTGGTAATTTTCATAACAAGTGTGGTTATAATGCTGATAATAACTATAAGACTGGTGAAGCTAATAATAGTGGTCTTAATGCTTGTACTAGTTTAAACAACTATGGTCGTAATGCTGGTAATATCTGTCACAATATTGATCGTAATGTTGGTAATATTTATGGTAATCATAACAGTAATTCTGTATGCATTAAAATGTAGGGGACTGCAAAGTGGCTGTTGTTGGCAAAGTGGTTTTGTTTGCAAATATCCAGATGTGTGCAAGTCGAGTGTGTCATGACCAGTTTTAAAAGAGAAGACACTCTTTCTTCAAAGCTTCGTAAATGCGCAGAAGAAAATTAGCATAATTTTAAAATTATATCTGACCTCACACTGTTTTACACTAATCCCTAAGAATAATCTTTAAGGTTATATAAAGGTTACGTGGTAAGTATTTGTATTCCTGCTCGCTTTCATTCGGAAAATGGATGTATTTAATTAACCCATCAGCATGGAAACCTAAATCTTATCGTTCTTTTCATTTTCAACTTTGCTCTCCATCTTAGCAACCACTAGTGTTTATCACTTCTGCTTAGCCGTTACTTGAAGTTTAGATTTTTACTTTCTGTCGACAGTTAAATATAATAAAGAGTATTAATTTATTTTAATTGCTGACTTTTAGAAGTCTAATTATGAAATTCCAGTATCTGCAACTTTCAAAGTGTTGTACGTGATAAATCGATCAGTGCTGCTCACAGAACACGTTGCTTTTAAAATTGTAGGTATGATTGAAATCACGAAAATCTATTGGTGGATTTGTTAGAGTTAATTTCATGTACATGCATTTGACCGTGAAACTGATTTGACATGGACGACGCTTGATCATAAACACACGTGCGGAACCGACGTCACTATTTTATCAAACTACGTTCATCGTCCAACAATTCAAATGGTTAATTGCTTTATTGAAATTAACTTTTCGTTTATAACTTTCTCAATAACAAATACTCGGGGAATTGTTTCGGATTTTATTTCTCTATGACCATGCACAAAACTATAAATGAAATCACATTTCCATCTATATATTTTAAAAGGCGTATTTCAACAGCCTTAGACAACATCCTTTGTTATTTCCCATGTTATTCTGCCATAAACAGTTATGATGTTGCTGGTGTTTTGTTTCATTCGCGAGTTTAGCTCAAATGCGTAGTTTAGTTTAAAAACAGCATACAAAATGCAAGAAACATCGTTTTTGTTGTTGTTGTTGTTGTTTTTTTTGTTTTTTTTTTAAACAAGGCTAAGATAACTGAGAGCGAAAAGATGTCTGTTAACTGATCTCTCAGTTTGGTGCAGCACGTGTCAGTAAACAATATAAATTGTCCGTTAGAAATTTAATTACAAAGGCAGTTGTAAATGTTTAAAAAAATTATTAGTTCAGGTATAACGTTGCTGGACAATTGTTTATCCAAGTTAGTGGATCACGTACTAACACTACCACAACAGACGTAGTTTAGAATCTGTATAACTTGGGACATTTTTGTGTCATTCTATAATACAAGTTTATCAATACAATAGACACAATTTAATATCTGAACAACTTGGAGCATTTTCCAGTGATTTTTTTATAATAAAAGTTTACCAATAGAGTAGATTAAATTTAAAATCAGTATAATCTATGGCGTTTTCTTTAATTTTAGCACATTATTTTAAATGTATTCTGTCAATTATTCTGATGTTTTAATTTAGATGTATGGACTATGCAGTCTGAAAAAAAAAGAATTCTTGTCTTGTCTTGTCTTGTCTTGTCTTGTCTTGTCTTGTCTTGTCTTGTCTTGTCTTGTCTTGTCTTGTCTTGTCTTGTCTTGTCTTGTCTTGTCTTGTCTTGTCTTGTCTTGTCTTGTCTTGTCTTGTCTTGTCTTGTCTTGTCTTGTCTCGTCTTGTCTTGTCTTGTCTCGTCTCGTCTCGTCTCGTCTCGTCTCGTCTCGTCTTATCTTATCTTATCTTATCTTATCTTATCTTATCTTATCTTATCTATATGACCCTCCTTGACATATGCTGTAGGCGCCCGTGGTAGTAGGCAACCAACAATATTAATATATCAGGTTTGGTATATGTTGTGCATATCCGCTTTGGTATATGTTATACATACCGGTTTTAGTGTATATTGTACATGCCTAGTTTCGTGTATGTTGTACATACCAAGTTTAGTGTATGTTGTACATACCCATTTTAGTGTATGTTGTACATACCCAGTTCAGTGTATGTTGTACATGCCCAGTTTAGTGTATGTTGGACATACCCAGTTTAATGTATGTTGTACATACCCGTTTTAGTGTATGTTGTACATACCCGTTTTAGTGTAAGTCATACATACCCAGTTTAGCGTATGTTGCACATACCCAGTTTAGTGTATGTTGTACATACCCAGTTTAGTGTAAGTTGAACATACCCAGTTTGGTATATGTTCTACATACCCGTTTTAGTGTATGTTGTATATACCCGTTTTAGTGTATGTTGTATATACCCAGTTTCGTATATGTTCTACATACCCGTTTTAGTATATGTCGTACATACCCGTTTTAGTGTATGTTGTACATACCCAGTTTAGTGTATGTTGTACACATCCCGCCCGTTTCGTGTATGTTGTACAAACCCAGTTTAATGAATGTTTTATAAAACTACTCGGGTTAGAAATCTGGGAAATTATATTCATATAGCACTAATTGAATATACTAGTATGATGAACACAGCTCAAAGTTACATTCTCCTTTTTATTGTTTAATGCATGTATTGCTCTGCCATAATGCAAGCATAATGTTTTATGATATTATTAAGCAAAGCATGTTAACTATTGTTTATATATTGATAACACATTTTGCGACCTCTTCAATGGGCTTGTATTAAAGCTGACGGATGCGATTCAACAAGCATGTACTAGAACATTGTAAAGGTCATAAATGAACGTGTTGTATTCTTACTTTGTGTCATGCACGATGCAGTACTTGTTTGGGCATATATATGTGGATTTATGTAAACATTTGTAATGGTATATGCATATGAATATATAATTTACATGTCTATATATGCATATATGAGTGTTCTTGGGAATGTATGTATGTATACGTAAGTATTTATCTTTAATATCCATTGAATGTTTTGTAATTACGATAGGTTTGTTATCATTATGTTTTAAATATTTAACCATCAATGTTTGTAAGAAATATATATGTATATACTTGCTCATGGCCAATTGACGAAATGCAAATAAAATTCTTTCTTTCTAGTTCTTTCTTTAAAGTCTGAGAACCAAGACCAATCAGATGAGCTAAACACAGTTCGCTAAACAAAGAGCTGAAATTGGTCGTGTGGATGGAGATTTCTTATTTACTCTAAAATAAACAAAGTGAAAAATTTGGCTGATTTCTTGGACCACGGGTTTATAGGCTCCCTGTCCTCCATGTACAGCTAGTTAGAATTGAAAGGTACGTCACTCGGTGTTTTACAGCTCTTGTAAATCATTGTTTTAGCCATCATCTTGGGCCAAATGAAGAACCAGTCCATAATATAAGCAATCTTCATGAACAAAAACCAAATCTGTATTTGTGCTTTTGTAACGTTTGCTCCCCTTTTATAGTATGGCGTCATTTAAAATTAACAGCAATAGTATTTATCAAAATTACACTTGTCAGCAAAATGATTGTAAACGAGATATCGGTCCATATAAATAGCTGCTGCTTTATTTATATTAATAACCGAAGAAATTGCGAAGAAAATATTAATTGTCTAACTTAATTGTTACCTACAAATATAAATCAGAATTAGCATTAAAGAAAACTTTGGAGTGTTGGAGTGCTTTCCAGAACACAAGGATGCTCCGTAATTTTTGATGAGTGTATTACAAATAAATAAAAAAATCACATTTAAATTATGAGTAACAATGGGTATATTGGCGTTTGCTTTAATTTCCGAAATATTTTCAAATCTGAAAGTAGTTATTGAATGATTGACGAATCTTTCTGAAATGCCATATATATATATATATATATATATATATATATATATATATATATATATATATATATATATATATATATATACATATATATATATATATATATATATATATATATATATATATATATATATATATATATATATATATATATATATATATATATATATATATATATATGTATGTATGTATGTGTGTGTGTGTGTGTGTGTTTAAAATGAATATTTGTTTTTCCCATTCAAATTAGGCAGAAATATGTTTGATAAAAAGTACATTTTAAATTTCCAAAATCCTTTTTTCTCTTAATGGAAAATACATTTGAAAATAGAATCTTTTGCCCAAATCCAATCTAGATTTTTTCAAATTTGAAAAAAGTCACATCAGTTATGAATCAGAAATCACGTAGAAATCGCTTTGTGAGAGAGAAAGAATAAAACATGAATCAAACTTTCCTAAATGAAATTAGGCAATTACATGTTAACGGTGAACCCATAATGATACGCTGTCCTTTGTTGGCAGAGAGTAGAAATCACCGGCTCGTGTCGACGACAGATATACTTTGTATTCCCGGCAAAATATAATCTAATTTAACTAAAGGGTTCCAATTGAGTTTCAATGACACGTGCATGCTGGCACACCCCAAGTCTTGGATTTTATCTGAGAAACTTGCTCTGCGGACGTCAGCAGACTACCTAATTGCAATATTGTTTGATTAAATTTATCTGGACAGATTGTGCTAGTCATTCCTCCTACATAACTGGTGAAGTCTCTAACTGAATTATATATTTGATACAATAGTTTAATTTTAGGTCATCTACACTGGAAGGAGTACGCAATGGTATCTTTACACTAACTGCCTGTTTTAGGTCATCCGTACAGCACAGATTATGCAGTGGTATTTATTAGACTATTGCTTATTTTTAAGTCATATGTACAGGAAGGAATACACAGTAAAACTAATCTCATGTAAATAATCCTTCAACAAGCGTTTTAAAAAACTTTTACTCTTCTACAATATTCTAAACCATTTTCTGTGGTTCAGATAGAATAATTACATTCAAAACGTCCTACTTTTTATTGAATAAGCTATTAAAATACAGCTAAAGACAATTAGGCATTTGCTTGTTAAACTGATGAATCTCTCTTTTTTACAATTGGACATAATACGTCATAGAATACGTCACAGTCATGTCATTGTGACTTATTAACTAACACGCTTGGGATTCATTAGGGGTGAAGTTGTTCCTCCTCGGATTTTTTAAAATCCACCGTACATTACATAAATAGCACTTCTAGTTATGGCATCCCCTCCCCCTTGCAAAATTGCCCCCCTCCCTCCGCCACAAAAACAATTCCAGCAGACGCCCTTTGTGGAGATCTCTTTTCATGTGGCATATGGGAGTTTAATTTCATGCTGAAACCGACCTCAATACTCCTTCGAAAAGGAAGCTCATTCCGCCATACTCCTTGACAAAACATATGGGCACAATGGGAATATCAAAGTTATCTCCTTATTGGCATCTTATGACATAAAGGAGCACGTGCCGAGACTTACGTGCACGCGACTTTGACACATCAACCATTTCTCCTGTTTCTACCTTAGTAAATGATATTCCCAGAAGGTTTTATTACTACTTGAACAGGCTGGGCCATCTCGTTAAATTCAGCCGTAGCACACTCGGACGAAATATTGCAAGATTGCATTGTTTCTAGCTTCATTATGTCCTGAATGTTAAAACCATTTTATGCAAAGAAACTATTGATGTCTCAAGAGGCTGTGCATTGTTTAGAAAGGATTGGTCCATCGGAGAAAAAAGATGGTATCAAGTAAACTAAGCAAAGAATATCCGCTTGAATTTTCATTTACAAACAAGCTACTTTGCTTTCTCCAGTATTAGTTTGAGAGCATTTGGACAGCTAATTACAAGGGTTACAAAATTTAGATCTCAGAGTAATTGGAATATTGTTTGAATTTTGTCCAATTTTAAGTAGGTGCATTTATAACTAGTGTATTTATGGTCCAATTAAAATGCCGCGAACAGGAACTAATGTACATACGACTATTTGTGAGGAAGAATATGACATATGTATGAAATGATTTTAGAAACGTAAGTTCTAACTAAATGTCTGCGTCATTAGCATTAATCTGCCTCCTTATCTATTCAGCGTGCGTATTTATTACTGAAAATTTGTGAAAGGCTCTAATATCGAGAGTACAGTTTTAAAACACAAATTGCTATGTTTCTTTTCAAGTGGATTTAGTTTTGCGGATATTCCTTAATCACAGAATAAAACCATTAAATCTTCATTAATATATATCGGTATCTGAATTTGATAATAATAATAATAATAATAATAATAATAATAATAATAATAATAATAATAATAATAATAATAAAAATAATAATAATAATAATAATAATAATAATAATAATGATGATGATGATGATGATGATGGTGGTGGTGGTGGTGGTGATGATGATGATGATGATGATGATGATGATGATGATGATGATGATGATGATGATGATGATGATGATGATGATGATATGGGTGGCTCTACGTTCTAAGCATTACATTCTAGCCAAAACAAAACAAATAAACTGAAAGACCAGGAATAGTGTTCCCCCAACGGCCAGATATTGAATCAAACAAACAAAAAAAAAATGCTGATGACTACATAACTATGGAATTTCTGGAATTCAACATTCTGGACAAGACACGTTCAGACCGCTACGACTGGGTAGAGCCGAGAAGAAAAACTAACGCATTGTTCATGGCAGCTCATGGCATGGCGTTTATACTGTAGAAAGGATGGGTGGGTAAAAGCAGTCCTACAAAGTCAATATGTCTCACCACTGCGTAAAATGGGAAAGAGGACCCTTGCCTACACTGACATCTATCCTTTTCGAGAATTTTGGCCGGAGCAATGACAAGACGTACAATAAAAATAGCAAGCGGTTAGTCCTGATTGATCACAGTGTACAGATCTGAAGACCAGACAATGCTGGTTGACCAGATGAAAAACCTAGCTGACATCACATATATAGCCAGTGGCCTCACTAGTGGGTGAGGACCGAACCGGGTGACACCAGCAGAGGGAGTGAATCCAAAATGACTTTAAAAGTTTTTGAAGTTTTGTGCAGGAAGGAGGTCAAACCACGAGCTACAGTAATGGGTGACACTAACCCTTTTTGACTTACTAGATATAGCAGTACTAGCGGACTCTCGAATGACACGTTTAGTTTAAAAACAGGAAGTAATGTATGCTAAGGTATAAAATCTGTGCAGTAGTGAGACTTTGACTTTGTTCTGAATGTAGTTTTAAATACCTCGCCTGTCATAGCCTCTGTTAGTAGTTACAGTGAATAAACACTTCTCAATTAACTATTTTATTGAACTCCGTTGGTTAGATGATAGTTGCTGGTGTGGTTGTGCAGTACGGTTTCACTGTCAGTTTGCTTGAAATGTTGTCGAACATACGGTAACTGGTAAATGTTACATTTTAAGAAAAGAAATAAACGGTTGTTGAAAATGTACATTAAGGTTATATTTTGTCAGCTGCCTATGTATTATATTTATAATTATCGGAAGTTGGAGTTTTGAGAAGAAATTTTGGGATCCGATTTCACGTCATGACAATAGTAAGATGAAAATTGTCTAAATAGACCGGACAGCCAATCCCATCATTTTAGAGCCCTTTTTGGTTCTCAACTATTAACTATGCTTTGCCATTTTCTGTTTTCGCACGCTGTATAGTATCGACTCTCGTTAATTGTTCACATTTTTTTCTACATGAGTGTTCATAAATTTTGTGATTACTAATACCACAAACATAACAGAAAATTAAAGGTACTGTAAATGATCTGATCTATGAAAATCAAATATCCCG
Organism: Potamilus streckersoni; assembly: GCA_016746295.1. Classification (NCBI taxonomy): domain Eukaryota; kingdom Metazoa; phylum Mollusca; class Bivalvia; order Unionida; family Unionidae; genus Potamilus; species Potamilus streckersoni. Next base: position 3,544,491 of record JAEAOA010000432.1, read on the forward strand.
CGGTTTGTGCAGTACATCAATGCATATATTTATTGCTGATTGAACGATTAACCCAGACCTTTTTCCAAATTTTCTTTAACTTTTATCATGAACTATGCTTGTCGACCATTACTTAATGAATTAATTAGAGAAATTAATTACTAATTTCCTGTGTACTTTCTTTTTGGAAAAAGGGAAAATACAAAAATAATTATTTATATGCCGATTTTATTATTTGTCTTCTGTACTATAAATAAATGTGTTGACTATCTCCACACCGTATCTGCCTGCTTCTACATCCAGTCCAACCGCAAACAACATTGACAGTGATCTGTCGTCTCATAATAGGCCAGCAGACCAGGGCCTTTGGTATGTGTTCTACAGATAACTCCTGACAAACTTCGTAGATCCAGATCTACAGGCCTATTATGTGACAGTAGATATGGGTTTATACTGTTAACAGTTCGACTCAAGTTTGAAAGCGAGTATAAACAGTAATTAGTAAAAGAAGAATATTACGTCCTTCATGAAAGAGTTTTTAACCTTAAACATTTTGCTATTAATATAATCGAGATGTTATAAATCTGACATAAAAGTGCTTCACTGAAAAGTCTCTTCTTTCAAAGTTTTATGTTAGTTGTGTTTTAAAGCATTATTTTCACCACGACTATTTAGACTAAACCTTTGCAAGAATGTGTAAAGAACATAACATGGAAATTTGCGATTGTAACAACATGTATTTAAACTCCGTATTAGATACTCCTTTATTTTCACTAGATTGGTTTATAAAATCTTGCTTTCAGACAAGAAAGGTAAACAAAAGACAAGTAGAATAAGGAAACGTAATAGTTTATCAAGAAATATCAGCGCAATAATGCCAGAGAAAAGGCTGAAAGATGGATATTTACAAAACAAAAATGCATCAAATAGTTTCAATAAGGAAAATATGTCTGTAAAGATTTAAAAAGAGCCTTTTGCTAGTAACTGGGATGCTTTATCTGCGATTAACAATGAATTTACCATATGTTTCAGATCACAAAGTGTATAACGGCGTTTATCGAATTTTAGATAATAACATTATTTTATTTTTATTAGCAGCATTTGGTACTGTCCAAGAAATAGATAAAATATGCAATATATGTGTCAGGGTGCGTGCCAAGCGGCGCTAAAATGTTTTTCTTGCTTTATTGACAAGGAGCATTCCACTTGCATACATACAATTGATGATTAAAAGAAAACATGATGGATAAAATTCGTCTTATGACATTAGTCATATAACATTGACTTTGAAGACAAGATCCTCAATGTGGTACACAACGCACCTGCTAATGGTGGCACACACGTATAACAAGTTGTAACCTTTATTATCGAACAGTTCTAACGTAAAATGCTGAACCTCGACATTGACCATAAAAGATCAGCCCTAAAATTGGTTCATATGGGGGCTCTAAAATTATAGTGGAAGGGAAAGTAAGACGGAAAATAAAAAATTGATCAGTAAATTTTGCCTAAAAATAGAACACTAATGTGCTATATTGCTTACCTTATAATGATAATATACGAGTATGCAAAGTTACAATTCTTAATTGCAGACTGTTCTAAAGTTAAAGTTGTGACAGATAATCAAAATATTTAGTCAAAGTGTCAGCCATTATTCTCAAACTGCCCCAATGCTGCACAGAGAAAATATGATAGGAAAACCTAAAGTATTAAAATATTAGACTATGAATTAAACCTTGAACATGTGACCTCCAATTGATACTCGACACACCTTTTAGTGATGAAGTTTAAGTATTTCAAGTTTCTCTTAGTCTGAAACGGCTTATAAAATGATGGCGTGGAAGGAAGATATTGTAAAAAGGTAAAATATTGTTCCGTGACCATGACCTTTTAGATATGCACTCTCCAATGTAGTACTCGGCACGAGTTATGCTAGTGATAAATAAATATACGATGTTTTATTCATTAATTACAAACGGCTTTAACGTTACTGAGCAGAAACAAAAGTTTGAGTGACGGACAGATGGAAACCCTGTTTTTCTTCGCAAAGATGGGTTACACAATTAAAGATACACTATAGGAGGATGTTTTGGTCCAGATAATATATGTCATTTTGCAGAACACGGGTAAGGATTAGGCAATTTTATATTATAGAGAAAAGTTATAACCTTTACAAAGCAAAAAATGTTGTAAATGAATGATTTTTTTCTCCAAGGCTAAAATATCATGTAAATTAGCTCAGAGTCATCAAAAAGGGTTATTTTTACCGTTTAGAGCTCTCGGAGCTTTTGTTAATGGAACGTCCACTGAGAATGGCGAAGCTTATATTTCAATAAAATCTATTAAGTTTTTGTTCCTTCAACAAATCAAAGTAGTGAAATATCTTTCTGTTCTCCGTTTAAGCTTTGACTCCAGAATAGAAAAGAATGGCATTTTAAAAAAATGGCTCAATTTTTCTTTGATAGGCAAGTATTTGAATTATTGAAATGCTTTTAATCAAGTGACTGCTTTGTTATCTTGCTTCAAAATCGTGTTTTCAAAATTAAATCATCCGATAGCATCCCGTAACGTCACAAATGATGTTTCGATGTAACGTAATATTCAACTGCTATCCAGGTGGCGCTCTCGCTTCTCTCGAAACGTTTATGCCAACATAAGTTGAAATCAACTAATCTTTTGCAGAAATGCATGTTCTTGTTTTTGCATCATTTTCGAGGGTATTCTGTACAAGAAGCGCAACAGATAGACATTTTATGACTTTAGCTGGCAGCTCAGCCCTCTTATTGTTAACTGACTGTCATTTTTCATCAAAATTCTAAACAAAAATGGCTGAAAAGTCAATTCAAGTCTTGCCTTACTTCAGGGACAAACGGTCTTTGCAATACTTTATTTACCTAGAGGGCACTTTTGCGTATATATGATATCCGAATGGGTTCCAGAGAGAATTGATTAATCTGTATTGAATTTTTATCAAATAAGCTCATCACATTTCATCACGCAATAATAAAAATCGTTCATTTATGCTTATTTTGGATAAAAGTTATGATAATCACAATAGCATCATATTTGTCCAATAATTCTATGACACCAGCACAAAAGTCAGTCTCACGAACTACTCGTTATACTAACTTCCAAGTCTTATCGAACTGCAAATTGTACAATCCAGATCTTCCGTCTTATAATGTACCGGCAAATCTAGGTCCATTCAGCTTGTTTTGGGATAATAAGTAGAATAGCAACATAGGTCTTACTCTGTAGGCACTCCATGTGATAGCAGATCAAGGTCTATACTGTTTGATACTGGTCTCGACTTGTAAGCAACTATGATGAATAATACAAGACATAAACACCTTTACAAAACTGAAACATCTTTGAAACTTGTATACACGAAATCATACATGTGAGTTGGATTGTTTTGCAAAAGTCGAAATATTTTTTTTCCCCAGTCACTGGTTACAATAATGAGTGGTGCGAGTACAAAACACAATCCAAGTATAGTTGTAAATTAGTATTAAATAAGCGTTATTCCTTTGATCTGTTATAGTTTCTAAGCTAGCAAACTGATTTCAATGGTACACTTATGGGACATCTTATTTTATGAAATATCTGTTTTGCTGTGAGACTTCGTATCTTTTAGCTTCTACGTCTGTTATGGTTCTGCATACAAGTATGGTTCTATGCGCTCTAGACGAAACAAGCGCTTAATGGTCAAAGCAGAAAAACTAGGGAAAGTACTAATACATGGGGAATAGAACAGAACACCTATTTAACAACATGTTTTTTTACTAAAGTTATATCATGTTTCAATAATGACGTCATTACCGATTGTAACTACTGAGTGGATGAATATTATGGCGACGTCATATATTGAACAACAACAACCCATGTCATAATACACAACGCTGTCGTTTTGCAAGGCTTTTGTTTGTCTGTTGCTTGATCTACATAAATCAGTATAATTTACTTTTAATGATTAAACGGCTCTCGTCCAATGAATAAAAGCTAGCTCAGCTGATCTGCCTATTTTCCTTATGATATATATTGAAAAAAAAATGTGTGTTCCTAATAAAGACAACAGCCCACTCTTTTAGCAGAAATACACGATACCAATATTTGAGGTTTTAATACAAACTCTTAATTCCTAGTGAACAGTGTTCGAGAAATAAAGGGTTGCTAAAATCCGTTTTGAGGAATTAGAGTATCGATATACTAAAATATATTTTAATGAAAACAGACTGGTCGCAATTAAATAAGTACAAATAACAAATTATTGTATACCTACAGATTTTGATTAGCATGTGTATCACAGGTAGTGGATACTTTAAAATTATTGGTTTCTGAATTTAGAGTTAAATTATAGTGTTACGTAAATTTGGCACAATAATATTACCGTCTGTACTAGCTTATAAGCTGAGTCCAACTTCAAAAAACATAGACTGGCACTGTTTTGTTTGTTCTGCAAATGACCCCTAATAATCTTCATCTCCCGGCGCATTGTGCGTCTGAATAGTTCGCAGTTTAAATCGACTTCTAAATGAGTAAACACGGTACCAGTTTTTCTGTTTATTTTCAATATCAATATTTGAAATTATTAATTAATGTTCAACATTTATTTTTGCATAGAAATGCCAGATTATTGGTGTACTGCATTACGCTGTGTATACTGTAATACACGTCATCGATTTGAGAGTTTAGAGTTAAATATCTGCAAAAACCACGATTCAGTGACCCATGATGTGATACGGTGATACACTGTACTAATTAGTGGGGTAATCCATTTCTAATCAATTACATGGCATTACTTACATACCTTAGACATCTGGATACAACATTGATTGTACCGTTATAACTAAGAATTGCGCATGAAAGCTACTGTTTTACCCATTTCGGAATTGGTTTTGATAATGTTAAAACTAAGGAGGTAGGTCGAAGTGTTTCAAGTAAAAGTGAAGGATATACAAGTTTCAGCTTTCTGAAAGTTTTTTGGTCTGTTATATTCAGTTCATTAGTAGTGAATGGAGCCACCCTAGGGACAATGGAACTTTAATATTAATTTTGGTCGTGGCACTCTGAGGACAACCGGAGCTTTAACATGGGTGGGTCTGTTTCCGGACAAAGGGGATTTAAAATAGTGAATGTATAACGACAATATATTGGGCTGTCTATTGAACACGGATGACCTCACGGTACTGGACACTGGCAACAATCTTGCAAGTAACTGACATCAATCAGGCGAACACTGTGGCATGGGGCTAACCTGAATACGCGATACTATAGGGACAAATAGAGACGTAGAGAAATGGTTGGAGACAGGGTTAGATAATAGACAGAGACATAGAAATACATAGATTTATGAACATAAATCTAGCATACAAAAATCGACTTAAAATTTTTTTTAGGCAAGAGAGGATATCATTTCAAGGCATTAAAGGAAGCCCTGAAAAAGACCTTTGTTTTTCTTTGTTAAAACCATTCAGTTAACATAGTGGGCATTGCACTGATCTTCTCTTCCTCACTCGTCTGACCTCTGGACCGTCCACATAGATTCTTCACTTCCAAAGGTCTGTCTATGTAATCTAGGTAATTGCCCATGATGATTTGATATACATGGGGTAGTTCGGGTTGAATAGAATCGACGATATGAGGGTATACGATTCTACGTTAATCCACATCTTGTGACGAGAATAGATGAATGGAATGAGGTGAACTGTGATTATTTTTAGTGGAAGAACGGATCGAAACGGATTGAGTTCTTTCATCAATCCCAACACGCGTTACAAAACTCAGTCATAGTTAGGAGTCTGTCTTCCAATCCGAAGAAAGCTGCATGTGACGTCACATTTCTTACATAGATGTGCCAGCGTCTGTGCACAATGAATCAATGTGACAGAGCTAGAACATGACGGAAACTACAAAGACAATAATTGGGGTGCACTGACTGTGGAGACGAGAAGCAATGGCATAGCAGCGACTACCAAAGCAACCACAACCACAGCTCTACTTCCAGAAGAGAACGATTTTAATTGGGATTTAGTGGATTTTCTGTCTTCGTTACAAGAATTTGTTCAGGTATTAGCATTTCATCATTGGAACAATATTTTGAACAACATAAAAAACCCAGAACAAGCCTTTATCATTCAACAGCAACAGTGAGAAAAAGAAGAGGTATGAAGAAAACGACAAGAAGAAGAAAAGGGAGAGAAGAAACATGATATAGGAGAGAAAGAGGACAGTGAAAGTCAAATAGTGACGTTACTCGTAGACCTTTTGGCAGAGTTTAGGAGTCTCAAAGAAATGTATCAGACTTCTTTAATACGACCCAAGATTAAAAGACCTTTCCGAGCCAAACAGTCCAACCACGCCAACACACCTACTATGCATGAGATACCAGCGCTAGTGATTTCTACCAAATCATCGACAGAAGCAGGTCCAGAAGTAGGCCTTGAGCATAGCAAAGATTTAAGACAGTTAAAGCTTATTACTTTCCGTTCCTGAGTTGTTGTTGTTTTGTGTTTTACAAAACAATAAAAAAGACAACCAAAGTTGTCCTTTTCAGGGCCACACATCTCTCGAAAAGAGGATACTCAGTGTTTGCTAAAATCAATTAAAACTCAAAATCCCCTTCCCCCATGATTGACGTGTGTGAGTGCATGAGTGTAGATCCTTATTATAAAATTCAAGACAAAGAGAAACTTACGTTTTTCTTTATAGTATATTCTCTGGTACAAATTTACAATCCAATTTCACAACACATCACTTAAGAAAGTTTATTTTTTCTTCTTTATCTTTTCACTCTTTCTTCTTTTTTATGTTCTTCACGCTCACATGTTTTTCCTCCCTCACTTTTTCTCTTCTTCTTTTCTTCTCTTTTTGAACGTGTTCTTCCTTTTCGGAGGATACCTCTTCTTCCTGTTTGGATCCCCTCTCCGTTTGCTCCTGTTGTTTATTAGGGTAATCTGAAGCAGTGCCGTCTTTATAACATTGTAGGCACTGTGAGAAGCAATCAACTGGGGCCCCTACTGGCATTATTATTCATTAACAATATGGGCAGCATGATGCCCCTAGAAGCGCGAGGTTCTGGGCAATTGCCAAGAGTGTCCATGCCTTAAAATGGCTCTGGTCTGAAGACCAATATCCTTTCTCTTGACAATGATAACAGGTATCTTGACCTTTGTCTCTTAATGCCTGTCCTACTTCGACGTTGTGGACATTCAGAAGACCAATGCCCTTTCTTCTGAAATATAGCAAGTATCTTGACTGTCATCTCAAAAGGAGGGGGAGTAGTCCGTCGGCTTCTCTGAAGAAAAATCTTTGTATAACATCTCGCAAAGCTCTCATCAGAAGTTCGATCTGTGTTGGCTCTTTCATCTTTCTGCTGCGATTGAGAGTGACATAAATACTTTGAGGGAAGACACTGACTCTAATATACGGAATACACCGACATTACATTCATATATAGGGGACCAAGACGTTTAAAATAATCATTTGACCTTTTGCAATCAAGATGGAACGATCACATAATTTCGTGAAGAAAGGAGAACAAAGTAAGAGGAAGAAATGTGACATATCGCCTGTATTGGCTATACGTTACATATTGAAAGCATACCCTCAAGAAGTGCGTAGAACTCTGCTGTTTAGAGGCAAAACTTTCAAAGACGGAAAATACATTCATGTCTATCTTACGATGAACATTTCGATACCATTACCAATATCACTGGATTCCTGGGATATATTTACTATTGTGAGTAATGTGAATATGGCTATAACAATCGAGTGCAACACAAACATTGTGGATTGAAATGTTAGAATGTTTTGCCTCCAAACCCTGTCTTGATGAAGGACGAAGGACAAGAACAAGTGCATTGTCCAGCTTGTCAGCGCAGTTTTGTGAATCCAAATTGTTACCAAAACATCGATAGACGCAGGGTATACAGCAGAAAAATGTTTGTCAACTCTTGAGATTGTGTCCTGCTTGTGGACAAGGCATACATACCAATTGTGCCAAGACGCACGTATGTTCAGAAAAGAAACGATGTCACATTTGTCACCAAATCGTGGGCATGGAACACGAACGCTACATTCAAAAATACCAACCCTAACAGAAGGAAGAAGAAGAAGATGACCAGAAGAAGAAAGGGAATTTCATGTTTTTCAATTTCGAATGCACACAAGAGACCGGTATTAACATTTCTAATTTTCTGCGTGGCTCATCGAGCGTTCTATAAGTGCATACAAGAACCAATCTTTTACCATTGGCCCACTGTAGCAAGATTACTGGATGAAGTCAAAAACTCTTTCGGGAACCGAACACTTGCCCAATTTTACCAAAAGCAGAGGATTGTTTGGCGCTGGAGTGGTAGAACATATTTTCAAACAGTCTGGTCAGTCAAACTTTATCCAAAAATACATCCCGCCAAAAATAAGATCAAAGGATGCATGTCAAGCAATGGACTTCAGTGTATTTTTTGTTCCTGAACCAAAAAGATGTCCATTCAAAGATGTGTATACCACCACTCTCTTGCCAAAAATGGACAGAATTGGAAAGGACTGCCTCGCGCGTTTCACCAACAGTGAGACGTGTTGTCAGTCCTGTCCAAATCCACAAAATGATGTGTCCTCCTGGAGTACCAGGGAACATCATCGAGGGATTAAAAACAACAAATGGATTAACTCCCTGGATTTATACCAGGACACCGCCAATTTGAGATTCATGGAATAAGGATAACGGACAATATAGGACGGAGTATACATTACATATTATACCAAATTTAGTCGTTATAACTGTGTATTATAGGCGTGTGTCTCCATTGCAGACCATGTCGTCAGCTAAATCATAGCAATAACTAGAACGATCAAGCTATAAATATATACAAGTTTATAAGTACCGAATTAGTATATGATATTGATTTAATCCAATTAATTTATACAAGTTCTTAATTTGCTTGTTTACTCATTATAATACCTTCTCTTATATTCAATTTATTCTAACGCATTCAGTTTACTTCATCTAATTTACTTCATCTAATTTACTTCATCTAATTTATTTCATAAATTATTTAAATAATTTCATGTTGTCGGATTGGTTAGAGTATAATTTAATTAAGTCCAATTGATACAATTTACTTTAATTAAATTAACCTAATTTATATATATATATATATATATATATATATATATATATATATATATATATATATATATATATATATATATATATATATATATATATATATATATATATAATTTATTATGATAATAGATTTTACACCTAGAGATTTATATTAAAACTATAATTAAAATTAAATAAAACCAAATCAACAATTCAAACAATGACATGGACATAATGACAAACAAAAATTTAAGCATCCTAAGGAATACAAAGAAGCCATAATCCAAGAGGAAAGGGATGAACGAAGACAATAAAGAAGATATATTAGAGAAGAAGACTAAACCAATCATTCAGAGGGAGGGAATTAAAAATTAAAGAGGAAAAGTTTTTAAAAATACCTTTAAAATTTGCTAACAAAGATAAGATGACATACTCAAATCTGCCAAAATAAACGAAGTAATATCTAGATTTGCAAATAAAGAAAAAAATCTAATCATTCATCAAGTTTGCCAAGACAAAAATCAAAGCATTGAAGAGTCTAGGAAACTCTACCTGCTGTCCTACAAATGTACAGATAAAAGATTACATTACCACTCAACGACAATTTGCCAAATCGAAAAGATGTATATCACCAACCAATAACAACTTGCCACTCCAAAAAGATGAATTTGTCTATTCAAACCACTACCAAACACCAAAGGAAGGGGCAGTCCAGGTAACACTACCTGCTGTCCCCCACCCACCCCACCCACCCTCACATATAAACATCTTATCTGAAAACATCAAACAGGTGCTAGGAATATATGTTAGCAATACTTGTGTGGGATCCTGACCGCAGCAGCTCTTGACGAGCAAAGATTTCCTACCTTGACCCCGGGATATAGGTGTTTGTATTGTATCAAAGGCAAGGGACAGTCTAGGACACAACCCATATGCTGTCCTAAAATCCCGCCCCCACCCCTTCCAAAGGCAAGGGGCAATCTAGGCGGCACTACCTGCTTCCCCAACCTCTGCAGGAGTGAGCGCCCTTCCCCCTGGTCCAAGGTCTTCAGTTTGGCCTCTGAAGATCAAAACACCTGACCATGATCTTTTAGGACACAAAATCTACAACTAACAATAACTAAGCGGTGCTAAAGTTGTATTGGATGGCCCACATCCACCTGATCGGGGATCATTTAGATCCATATAAGCACAATTCCAACACAAATATTCATTTCCAAATTCACAACTCTCAAAAGATCGATAAATTGCTTAGGTGGCTCACACACAATTGGCATAGGGGCATCCATATGAACATCTGGAAACAATTTGATTGAAGTATACCCGGCTAAGATAAAGCAGGGTGAGCTTGTTCTTTGGTGTTGAAGTGGTATGGGGGCGGGGCCGTGGTGGGAGATCTAGTGGCGGGTCTGCGGTTTTGGAGCGATGTAGGAACGTCTATATTGTATGGGCTGTGATAGCACCATGCTCACACCCTGAATAAAGCGGCACTATCAAAAGAAAGGCCCAGCTCGGGGTAAGCGGCCCCTTAAGGTAAATATTCTTTAAATCGAAATCCTTACCTGGAGCAAATTGTTGGTCGTTTAAATGGTTTATTTGATTTTGCTTTAGTTAACGCATGTTTAAATAACTCGGTGCCATAGAAATGCATTTTGATCAGAGTTGCAAAGAAGAACAGGAAATGAATAGTTAAATTTCCCAAGAAACTTTGATTAGTTTCACTGGTAATCACATATGCCTAACGTTTTATCTAGAATGATCGCATTAATATTTACAGGAATCAAATCGGACTGCGTTGAATGGGTCAAATATTACTTATAACATATGCATGCGGGAGGACGGTCACTTCCGGATTTATAGTGCCATGGAAAGAAAAGTAAAAATGTCTTATAATTTAACTCTATCACCAGTTATTAGCATTGCATAACTTCGAATCCAAATTCATTTTACAGAGTTCGTATACAGAGATACTATAAAGCTGACAGAAACGAACAGCGATGTTATCTCAAATGTTAAACATATTTTAATATCTACATCATCTCTTTTCAACATTCCTAGATGGTAGATTTTTAAGAATTCAATCGGTTTTAGAAAATCTGTTTTTTTATTTCAAGTTCTTTCATTAATTAACCACACATAGGGTTATAATGTTAAAGAAAAAGAATTTCCCCGGGTTTTTCTCACTAGTTTTACTGGCTATTTAAAAGAGACTTTGCATATCTTTTGTATTGCTCAAAGAACCTTTAATTCCCTTCATTTTGATGTATGATTGATGGGTGTACTATGGGTTAGAGAGTATACAGCTTGGCCTTACTCCAGAATAAAAAGAGCTTGCTCTACTTGCTCATTTTCACTTCTCGAACTTCAGAGGTAAATTGTATACAAAAGAGCCGATAACTTTTGTTTTACATTTTATGTATTTGGTAATTCATTCATTGCACTTTTAGAAGCTGGTATTGTCTAGTTTGGCAAAATTCATTTTTCATATTTTAGTAGCTGCCAAGAATAGTGTACTTTAAACAAATTCAGGTTGATTTTTGGAGCACAAGGGAGCAGTCATTTTAGTTAGCGGTGTCCTAAGATCATTTAAAATTTCCAAAAGTACAATATCTAAAGAAATTTCAGCCACATTACATGAAAGTAAGATATAGGTATGCCAACATAACATTTTCTCCACTGTGCATGTGTAAAATGCAAACAACTTCACCTTACGTACATCACTCTCTCAAAAGTACATAATAATTGGTGAGCGCCACCATTATTATTATTATTATTATTATTATTATTATTATTATTATTATTATTATTAGTAGTAGTAGTAGTAGTAGTAGTAGTAGTAGTTGTTGTTGTTGTAGCAATAGCAGTAGTAGCAGCAGTAATAGTAGTAGTTGTTCGTGTTTTCAAACTTAAATACGATCTCTCATCTTTCCTTGAGCACATACTTTTCCGCATGTGCTGCTTGTTTATATTAAAATAGGTAAGTCATAGGGAAAAAAGCGGTCGTTTCTTTTGATACAGGTTTGGAATTGCTTGAAGAATCGCAGTTGACTATATCGCTATAACTCGTGTTTCCAAATAATTTAGTTTAAATCCATGGGCATAGCTGAAGCTTGTACACGAGTTCACCAAATGTGGCCTGGGAATGCTTTAAAATCTATATTCAGAAAATGATTATAACTGGTAAAACTGGAAGAAAATATAATTTAAGAAGCACGTGATTAGGATTACCTTTATCCTGGTAAAAATATACAATACAAATATATACGATCCATACCATATGTAAAATCGTAGGCTTCGTCATGCCAAAAAGTCGCCGACGGTACATTTCCTCTTTTACGTAGGATTAACGCTATAATCTTCTGTTGGAAAGGAGACATACATGCAAGACTGGATTACAAGAATATAAATTCAGGATTGATACTGTAGTACAATGCCGGTGATTCTCTTAGATCGTAAAATCGGAATGCTACAATACGTTTCAGGAGACTTTCCAAAATTTGTGCACGCCTCTAGATATAGAAATGATTGTAAAAGGGCATAAGCGATCATTATTCGAGACGTTAAGAATTAGATACCGCTGCATAAGTTGCGGCGATCCCGGTATTCAGGATAGAAATATAATTAGCAAGCCATAAATCATTACAAAGATAGACTGATAAGTCATTGTTGGAGGCTGCACCTTTCGATGACGCGATAGAGAGCTACGAGTTATTTCACTCACGCCGATGCCAGGCACACGCTTATTGTCATTAATTTTGACCTCTCTAGTTCAGTCCCATCTGGAAAGCCTTCACATTTCAATATATTGTCTCGAAATTGCCGTCTGCTTCCCGATTTTATACGCGTGATGCAGACGATTCGGTATGCTCGAATCATGGGCATCCAAAAAGGGTAAATAAGAAGAATGGCTACAGGGAAAATAGTCGATGGGGGTCAGAAACGTTTGCCTCCCCAGTCCAACCACACACCCAAAGCTGAGTAAATGTCTTATTTTATGTCATTTCTGTTCCGTTTATTTCATATGGATAAGCACAGACATTTAAATAATATCGTGTATAGATAATGACGGCTCTGGCAGCCTAGTGGTTAGAGCGTCCATCTCGGATGCGGGAGGTCGTGGGTCCGATCCCCGGCCGAATCATACCAAAGACTTACAAAAATGGTACTAACACATGTCTCGCTTGGCGCTCAGCATTTAGAGATTAGTGTTAGGACTGGTCGGCCTGGTGTCAGGATAATGTGACTGGGACATCATGCTACACGTCTGCGGCATGATGCCTTCGTGCTAGACATTGCTATAAACTGCCACACTGCAGACATCGTAGCGACATGACTGAAAAATTTTAAAGCTACGTTAAAAATCTAAATCACACACACACACACACACACACACACACACACACTCTCTCTCTCTCTCTCTCACACACACACACACACATAACTTTCTACAATATTCTACAAGAACTGTACATGTGACTCACGACGAAGTATATTCTACAAGAGGTCATTGCAGTGTGTATCGAACTGATTCTATTTTGTCAAAGAATCTGTATTTTCATTTCGGATTAGGGATAATAAAGTTAAAATATACACTAAAAGAATTATGGTGATGTTTATTTGCTACTCAGCAGGATCAGGGGGACTGTAGTTTTGACATTGGTCCTTTTTAGTCATTTGTACTTAAAAGGACATTTATTAACGCAGACTATCCAAATGGGTGGTCAAGATCGCTGCCTTCCTATGAACCCTAACCCGTCCACAACGTAACAGCCAGCACCTGCGCAGGCAGAAATGTAATTTAAAAGGTAATTATAATAATCTGTTTCTTAGAATTTAACTTTTCCAGTTTTGCCAGTAACGATGTCTGACAAATAAAAATCAGTCTAAATGTTTTATTTTCTATATCTTATATATAAAAAAGAGATAAAAAATGCCAGTCTTTAGAGAATGCAGACGAGATTTTATTACAATCCAAGCAAAACAAAACTATCCATTTTCATGTTTGGGTACAAATCTTTTATGTTGGTATGTTTCTTGTAGGTTTGTATGTCTCTTGTATATTGGCATGCTTCTTGTATATCGGTGTGTCTCTTGTATTTTGGTATATTTCTTGTATTTTGGTATATCTCTTGTATTTTGGCATATATCTTGTATTTGGCATATCTCTTGTATTCTGGTATATCTCTTGTATTTTGGTATATCTCTTGTATTTTGGTATTTCTTTTGCATGTTTGTATGTCTCTTGTATGTTTGAATGTCCATTGTACGTTTGTATGTCTCTTGTTTGTTTGAATGTCTGTTGTATGTTTGTATGTCTCATGTAAATTGGTGTGTCCCTTTTATGTTGGCATGTCTCTTCTATGGTGGTATTTCTTTTGTATGTTTGCTTGTTTCCTTTATGTTTAAATGTCTATTGTACTTTTGTATGTTTCTTGCATGTTTGCATGTCTCTTGTATGTTATTATGTCTTTTATGTGTTTGAATAAGCTTTGTATGTTTGTATGTCTAGTGTGTGACTGTATGTGTCTTGTATATTTGAATGCCTGTTGTACGTTTGTATGTCTCTTTTAGGATTGCATGTCTCTTGTACTTTTGAAAGCCTGTTATATGTTTGAATGCCCGTTGTATTTTTGTGTCTCTTTTATGTTTGAATGCATGTTCTATGCTGGAATAACTTTTGTATGTTTGAATGCATTTGGCATGTTTGCATGTCTCTTGCATCTGTGTGTGTATGTGTGTGTTTTGGACTTTTAACGTAATTTTAGCATTTTAAAATTTATAGTGATGTCCAGCAATTAAACATCATGCCTTAGACATGTTCCCAAAATATTGCCATTTCAGAAACGAAAGATTTTGCTCCAGATTTTTTTTCATCGTTATGTTTACTGTACATGCTCGCAGCGCATGAAATAACATTTTAGTATGTATGATGCTAGTTAAGCTCGGGATTCATCTTGTTTGAAGTTCTAAGCAACTATATGCAATAACAACAAAACTACGCGGTCTTGTACTTTTTCAATGTTCGAAACAATTTAAATAATGGAATAAATTAAAGACAGAGTATGTCTCAAGAAATTGCTCTCTGTGTCAGTTCATCCACTACCTACATGCTAGAAAATTTTCCTAATTCATTTAAAAAAACATACCTATTATATTTAAGAGGAATGAAACAATAACTTATACATGTAGCTAATTCCTCAAGCTAACGAAATGTCATTTTGTAATGTCTATGCTGGTTTGTTTACATGTAAATACTTACATGGCGAGTAATAATATGCATGCTGCCTTTATATCAATTGATATCATTGTTTTTATTGTTAAAACTCAACTGATTGTGTTAACTCTCTATAAATAAAGATTATTATTATTATTATTATTATTGTTATTATTATTGTTATTATTATTATTATTATTATTATTATTATTATTATTATTATTATTATTATTATTATTATTATTATTATTATTATTATTATTGCAGATATATGTGCTCTTGTCTTATCACTATAGTGTTTTTATTGATTTTTTTTGTCATGTTAAATATATAATAATCAAAGGATGTAATAATTATAGGTTACTGCATTTGTATGGGAGAATATGAACAAGTTTTTCGGATGGCTATACTGCACGACCTTGGGAGTGCAGTATATCCATCCGAAAAAACGAGTTCATATTTTCCCATTCAAATGTAGTAACCTTTTTATTATATGCTCATTTTTGTTTCATTACTAATGACTTAATATTAAAATTCACAGCCAAATATCTTTATTAATAAAATTTATTAATTTATTATTAAAATAAATAAGTTGACAATCGTCGATTCTCCTTCAATATACAATAATAGTATTTATGCGCATATAGCTCCGCTCATCGACCTTTTGACTTCATAGCGTACCGCGCGCTCACTCATTTAAAAAAGACATCCCAATTTGGTCAATCTTAAATTCAAATTTAAAGTCATATTATGAATGACTGTGCCATTGAACAAAGTTCCAAACTGGTCAGGAATTGAGAGATTTTGTTTTACAGCCGAATTCTGATTATCTCCTGTGTGTTTTCCGTACGATGTACGTGTGACTTCAGGGACTGGCGATGACAACAATCTGCATAACTGCTTCTGTTTTGCCATGGATAGTTTGGAATCGTAAGCTGGAAAAATGTGAAAGTTTTTAAACATAAATTCTTAAGAAGATGCTGGTTTCAATATTGTTTATTTTTTGTGAACAACAGATTCATTTCTTGAGGAGTTCCGTACAGTCTACTATGGAATGTGATTTCGATTTCAACAATGTAGTCTGGATTATATAGGCCTACATATTATAGTACACAGATGTGTAACAGTATTTGGAAATACGTAATGAAAGTTTTTAAACATAAATTCTTAAGAAGATGCTGGTTTCAATATTGTTTTTTTTTGTGAACAACAAATTCATTTCTTGCGGAGTTCCGTACAGTCTACTATGGAATGTGATTTCGATTTCAACAATGTTCCGGAATGATATTTTCAATGCAGCGCGTCTCACGTTTGTTTTCATACAGCCATCGCTGAACATTTCTGATATCACGTTCAGTCGCCAGCTTCGTTGAAAATTTCTTCTGTGATTCTAGGAATTCATCCACATTCTCAACTTTGGCATCTCTACTTTCAACTGGTTCAAACAGTTGATTTACTTCATCCACCGACAAACACAATAAATCTAAAGTACTGGCGTCTGCGTCCATTGTTTGTTTACTATAGAAAGTAGTTCTTTATTCACGTGCATCAGTCACGTGGGGGTGCAATATGAAGGTGTTCAATATCGCTGGATATTGAACGATTCTGACAATGTAAAGTTAACGGAGGAAAAAAATGAGCATATAATAATGCAAAAGTACCTTGTTGCAATTGACTCCAAAACATTTTGTTTCTTGGCCGCCGCGGGGCCATAGGCACATGCCTCGCGTGCCAATGCTTTAAAACGGCACTGATGTGACGTGTGAGAAAGCTTGCCAGTACTTCTCGTTGGTGCGTGGTTCATTCCTGGGTTTTTCCGGGTTCTTCCTCCACCATTCATACTGGCCATCATTTATAGCCTATCTTGTGCTGAAAAATGGCGTTAAACCCTACAACAACAAAAATTATAAAGTTCCACAATGCAGGCATGGTTGCGATATGACTGAAAAATGTTAAAGCTACGTTAAAAATCCAAATCAGACACACACACACACGCACACACTCATTCTCTCTCTAAAATAAATAAATAAATTATCATATTAATGCAATTTTTTTAGCTTGCAGTAAACTAAAGACTATGTTCCAAATCAAGCATTTTTATGCGCAAACTAGGATAGGTAGGTGCTGCTTCCAAATTTCGACATACAGATATAAGGGTAGAAGTAATTAAAGAAATATTAATTAATATTGCAGCTTAGTCATATTCCATTCATTTAACACTAGGTAGTCTAACCGTATATAGTCCAACAAAAACTGCTCCTCTAATGACCAAGGATCAGTTTGTACCATATTGCCTGACAACTTGTTGCCGTCTCCCGATTGACTGCGAGCAAATTACGGATATTTATTGCCACCTTGCATGTATTAATTTGTATATATTCTGCACGGTTAGACAATGTTAGGTCAGTGTATTTACTACACAATTTTTTTAAATAATTGTCTTTATTTTGTCTTTATTAAATTAAATATTAATTATAAGAATTGACACAAATATTTTTCTACGTTCATTGAAACGTGAACTGTACGAAAATGATAAGCAAACTTTCAAACAGCATTTTTGTTCCGTTCAAACTTCAACAAAGGCATAATTGTCGGGCAATCATATCATATAGTCAATAAAAGTACAATACAATTTATCACTATTTGAACCTTACAGACTGCTGCATTTATAATGCATACACAATAAATTCCCCAAGAATAAATCAAGCTGAAGATAATTCTCAACGAAAGCCTCAAGCAGGAAAATTATTACTGAAGAGCAGACAGGTTTCCAAGCAGGAAAGAGCACCACAGAACAAATCTCCAATCTCATACTCCTTTGCAATAAATACCTTGAGCGTCAGCAGAATCTATACCACGTCTTATAGATTTCAAAATGGCCTTGATAGTGTATAACATGCAGCCTCATGGGCAACTATGAGGAAGTATGACATCAGTTCAGACCTGAAGCAGATTGTTGAACACGTCTATGACAAAGCAACCAGTGATGTCCTCATCAATGACAACATAGTAGGTTGGAGCCAGACATGGATGTATACTGTCACATACACTCTTCAACAATTTCCAGGAAAGGATCGTGGATGATGCATTACATGTCCAAAAGTGCACTGTCAGCATAAGAAGAAGAATAATCACCAACATTCGCTTCGCATATGATATTGATGGTTTAGCAGAGGAGTTGAAATAAAAAACTAGCTGACTTGGTTGAACGCCTCGACACAGCTTCTACAGCATTAGGTATGGAGATTAGAGGCGAAGAAACCAAACTGATGACAAACAACACCAATGGCATCAGTGCATAAATAAAGGTCAGTGGACAGAAGCTGGAAAGAGTCACGAGCTTCAAGTACTTGTGATCAATTATCAGATATAAGGGTTCCAAACAAGAACTACTTTGCATCATTGCCCAGATAACAGGAGCAATAACAAGGTTGAGACCAATATGGAAAGATACCAACATTGCTTTTAGTTGCAAGATAAGGCTGATGCGCTCGATTGTCACATCCATCTTTCTCTATGTGAAACATGGACACTCACATCAGATCTACAAAAAAGGATTCAGACCTTCGAAATGATATGCTACCACAAGATCTTGAGTATCTTATACACTGACCGACGAAAAATTCACCAACAGAATCCAACGAGCCATCAGATCCTATGAAGACCTCTTGACCATTGTAGAAAAGTGTAAACTGA
This sequence comes from Potamilus streckersoni, assembly GCA_016746295.1. Lineage (NCBI taxonomy): Eukaryota > Metazoa > Mollusca > Bivalvia > Unionida > Unionidae > Potamilus > Potamilus streckersoni. Next base: position 3,563,489 of record JAEAOA010000432.1, read on the forward strand.
ATTGGTACGGTCATGTCTCAAGATGATCTAGACTAGTAAATACAATCTTGCAAGGCACAGTGCGAGGGTGCACAAAAAGAAAACAACAAAAAAGAGGCAGACAGAAAAAAGAGGCGAGAAGACAACATTAAGGAACATATACATATACAGGCATGGGATTAGGAGATTCTCAAAGGGCAGTAGAGAACATGGGAAAGATGGAGAGACTTGGTTGTAAAGTCAACTGTTGTACCCCAACGACCTCTCGGGTTAAGGAATTGATGATGATGATGATGATGATGATGATGATGATGATGATGATGATGATGATGATGATGATGATGATGATGATGATGATGATGATGATGATGGTGATGATGATGATGATGATGATGATGTCCAAATTTATGATCATCTCATACATGATTATTTGACAACGAAGTAAGCATAGTTAATTTTACATAAAACACATGCTGACACACTTTATGAAGACCTTTACACAGTTCAACGTACAATCAATACATAGACTGTACTTAGTAAGTTATGAAAACAGAACAAATTAAAGGGGACAAATATTTGTAACAACCAGAGCCGGATCGGATCGAGAGTTGGGGAGGAAGTCTCCAAAATTTCAAAAGGATCTTGACATTCCTCGAAGGAGAACCAAAGTAAAATTAATATGTCTATTTACTAAAAGTGGCATAATACCCAACAAATGTGCGCATGAAAAGAAGGCCAAAATTTAAAGTGACTCTAAGTTTGTGTGTACGTACGCTTATTTTTAAGAGGGGAGGGGGCATGCCCTCCCCATCACTCTTAATATACATGTGTGTATAGCTCAACTCTTCGGCCTAGGGATACTATCCCAAACTGGATACTATCCAAAACTGGATACTATCCAAAACTAGATAGTAAATCGCCAGATAACTGAGGCGCATTTTTAGTAGCGATAGTGCTGAATGGATTGTGAGATGACAGCGTTTGAACTTCAAACATGAGAATTTATCTTAGTTACAAAATTTCGTCTGATGCCACGGGGGTATAAGCAAGTAAGACTGTTGTTGAAAATGGATTAATATACAAGAACAAAAATCAATTTGCCCGGGGAATGTTCTTTAGCAACGCCCTTACCGAATGTTATATCCTTCTCCCATCACCACCCCTTCGCTCTGCCACTAATTGTAACTTAGGAAACATCGGCCAATGTTGTCATCATATAATCTGTAACGCGAAGTTACACAAATAAAACAAAACAGAAAGATCGAATGCGAAAAAGAAATTAAGAAATAAAAGTAATAACAAAAAAAATGAAATGATGAACAGGAAATATTTCCCAGTTTCCATATTTTCAAGGTCGAAGCTCAGTATAATTTCTGCTATTTGTTACTTTCCTACCACTGGTGCCGCTGATAGATTTAATGTCCTTTAATAAAAGAGCATTGGAACTGATGATAAAGGTCTCCATGTCACCGTGATAGATCGTTATTTGGGCGGAGCCCACTGACTGTAATTACGTTACCCGCTGCGCCCGCAAAGCACCGTCATCTGTTCCTTAATTTCAAACGGAAAAAGCGGAATATGGAAGACCATGGGCGCATGAGCTTGAAATTTGACGTGGATGGAGTCTTTAATTTATGGCAGATTGTCAGTAAAAATTACATCAAGGCGTAAAGTTTTCTATTGTTGGACAAGCAAAAAGTTCATATTTTTAAATTATCATACATACATACATACATACATACATGCATGCATGCATGCATGCATGCATGCATGCATGCATGCATACATACATACATACATACATACATACATACATACATACATACATACATACATACATACATACATACATACATACATACATACATACATACATACATACATACATACATATACATGCATGACGTTAGACTGATTTTCCTTTCTCTTGGAAAAACTCGTTTTATTTACTGAAATGGGCAGCAATAGTTAGAAATGAAAACAATTTACAAGACCGAAAGTTTGGTATATATATATATATATATATATATATATATATATATATATATATATATATATATATATATATATATATATATATGCGTATTGAGCTTTTTACTTTCAATGAAATAAAGCAAAAAATTACTGGACGTTATAAAAACGTTTTATTTCAAAATTTGCTGTGCATCACAAATAATTAAAAAATTAGTTGAAATATTTCTCATGGAATCCTTACTTTTATGCTATCATTATGCATTAAAGGCATATTGTTTATTAAAAAAAATGTTTTACCTGAAAAATAAAATGTTATAGTCTTGATGGTTCTCCATACAGAAAACCAGGCACTTGGAGAACCTCACACTTTCCACTTTGAAGCCATACACAGTGACACTAGCGACATGTGGACACAATTAAAAGACGTCATTACAAATTACAGCTTCTTCAGCAATGATCGTGTGAGGTAACCGTAAACGACATGCATTGGCGATAAATGTCTGTAAATTGTATCATAGCGTAGCCATATTTGGATTTACAAAGGGGGACTAAGTACCGTGTAAACGTAAAAATATCACAATAGCATAAATTAAATATTCTTTCATCCGCAGAAGTGTTTTTTCTTTTCGCTAAAGATTTCCTGAATTTTTTCCCTCAATATTTCTACTTGAGTTTTAATAATTCTTGTTAATTCGAAAATACATTCGTAAGGACGCCAATCCTAAAGAGGGAAAAATAATAAAGAATTCGAATTATAATTGAGACTATTGTATTTTATTGCCGTATCAAGGAGATATTTTATAATTATAAGGATATACGACAAGAACCCCCACCACAACATTAATAACAAGCACACCGGCAAACAGATACGATTATCTATTTATTTATGTTTAATTTTTTATCATGTATTTTTTTATCATGATATAATAACCAAACAATATTCATCTGAAAATCTTGCTATATTTAATGCTAACAAACTATACGAATAAAAACATTTCTGGATATTATTACACTGCGAATATTTGCAAGAAACTCCTTTATATCCAGTGTATGTCAAGACGTATTTTTTTTTCTAAAAATAATTATCTACAATATAGGCGAAAACTGACATATACCCAAGTAAATCTAAAACTGATTAGGGATCTGACTCCATGTTTTGTACCTGATACTATAATTATATACGGCACACATTTTGCACGTAAGACAGTTTATTTGCTTATTAACAGCATTTTCAACGTAGGAAGTCGAAGCTTGGTACATATTTTGAAAAGCTGAACATGGACGCATCCATCCATCCATCCATCCGTCCATCTTTCCTCCCTTTGTCCCTCCCTCCCTCCTACCATCTATCTATCTATCTATCTATCTATCTATCTATCTATCTATCTATCTATCTATCTATCTATCTATCTATCTATCTATCTATCTATCTATCTATCTATCTATCTATCGATCCATCCATCCATCCATCCATCCATCCATCCATCCATCCATCCATCCATCCATCCATCCATCCATCCATCCATCCATCCATCCATCCATCCATCCATCCATCCATCCATCCATCCATCCATCTATCTATCTATCTATCTATCTATCTATCTATCTATCTATCTATCTATCTATCTATCTATCTATACATACATACAGTGGTGGTGCGAGTGTTCAAGCCACTGTTGGATTATATTCTTTAATGGCGTCCTTATTTGCTACATTAATCAGTTTTTATGTAAATTACCACCTCCCTCCCCTGTTAGACTCAGATGAATGTTAAATATTTTGAAAACTTCAGCTGCAAATCCACAAGAACACAACAAAATAACAACTAAAAAAGACGATGCCTCCTTTGACGGAAGCCTGGGAGTAATTACTCCATCCAACGGCAACCCACGTCGCGCCGTCACTGCATATAATGTTAATACTTACCAAGGTATATCACAAAGAGAAAAACAATTAATCTGAATTTCTTTTAATTTATTTAGATAATTTTAATAAGTACCTTAATTGACATAGGAAAACCTTATATATATATATATATATATATATATATATATATATA